>PVNU02000665.1:0-600000 GCA_003013855.2 Liriodendron chinense | reverse complement strand
GGAATATGTGAATTCGGCAATGAAATCGGCCACGGCCTGACCCTTAATGGCAGTTCTTGGGCAGAATGAAATATCATGCTCGCTGATCTCAATCGCCCATTTAGTCAATCGCCTCGAAACTTTAGGTTTTTGAAGGACCTTTCTTAACGGATGATTTGTTGGCACCAATATAGCGTGGGCTTGAAAATAGGGTCGCAGTTTTTGAGTGACCGTAACTAAGGCGAGGGCTAATTTCTCCATGTCAGAATATTAAGTTTCGGCATCTACCATTGCTCAACTAATATAATAAACGGGCCTTTGTACCCCGGAATCTTCTCTTAATAATGCGGCACTAACGGCCGTAGAAGACACAGATAGATAGAGAAGAAGTTGCTCGTGTGCAACAGATTTCGATAAAATTGGGGGTGCGCTCATATATTGCTTCAGTTGTTGAAAAGCTTCTTCGCACTGCGGGGTCCATGCCCAGTCGGCTTTGGCAGTAGCTCGAAGGAGCTTAAAGAAAGGTAGGCACTTGTCAGAAGCACTCGAAATAAACCTGTTCAACGATGCAATACGACCAGTGAGACGTTGGGCGTCTTTGAGAGTGGACGGAGATTTCATTTCGATTAAAGCCTTTATTTTCTCAGGATTCGCCTCGATTCCTCGTTGACCGACCATAAAGCCGAGAAACTTCCCAGCGGACACCCCGAACGCACATTTTTCTGGATTTAGCTTCATCTGGTACTTCTTCATTAAGTCGAAGGCTTCTCGAAGATCTGCAAAGTGGTCATTTTCTACGACGCTTTTCACGAGCATATCGTCAACATAAACTTCCATATTCCTACAGATTTGGGTGGTGAATATTTTATTGACCAGGCGCTGATAGGTGGCTCCTGTATTCTTAAGACCAAAAGGCATTACCTTGTAGCAATACAAGCTGTAGTCGGTGATGAAGGCAATGTGTGGACTAACGGGCGGGTGCATCACAATTTGGTTATAACCAGAATAAGCGTCCATAAAACTGAGTAAGGCATGCCCCACCGTTGAATCAACCAACTGGTCGATACGCGGAGTCGGGAAGCTATCTTTCGGGCATGCTTTGTTCAGATCAGAGTAGTCCACGCACATTCTCCACTTGCCATTAGCTTTTCGAACGAGGACGACGTTCGCGACCCATTCTGGGTAGTCAACTTCTTCTATGAAATTGACGGTCAGCAACTTCTCGACTTCGGTTTTAATTACCATTTGCCTTTCTGCATTGAAGGCACGCCGACGCTGGTGAACTGTTTTATGCTTCAGATCCACATTCAAGCGATGCGCTATGACACTGGGGTCAATACCTGGCATATCACTATGGGACCAAGCAAATACATCTTAGTGTTTGGTGAGAAAACGAACCAAATTTTTGCGAAATACATCGCTTAAAAAAGATCTAACGTAGACCCTTTTGGACAAATTTTCTTCAGATAGGTGGATTGCTATTGTTTCTTCCCCCAAGGTGCCTGATTGAAGAGCGCTCTCTCTTGGGTCCAACGTTGTAGCTATTGGATGGTCCAATGAATCTCTTGTAACCATCATAACCGGCATTGCCCGGACTTTCTTTCGATCTTGTACAGCGATCTCGTAACATAGTCGAGCTTCCTTTTGATTTACCCGTACAACCTCGAATCCATTTGGAGTGGGGAATTTGATGCATAGGTACAGGGGGTGTAAAGCCGCCCCTATCTTGTTGAGCGAAGATCGACCCAAAATGGCGTTATATGCTGATCTCCGATCCACCACGAGGAAATTAACAAAGATAGTAGTTTTTGTCGAGCTTTCTCCGAAGGTGACTGGAAGGTCGATGCTCCCTTCCAATGCTACAACTTCGCCTCCGAAGCCGATGAGGGGAGTTGAGATCGGTTTAAGCAGGTTCCTGGCGAGTACCATTTTATTGAAGGCTTCCAGGTAGAGAATGTCAGCGAAGCTACCTGTATCCAACATGATACAATGAGTCAAATAATTTAATACCTTTAATGCGACCACAATGGAGTCTTCGTGAGGGAAATGAATCCCTTCTGTATCTTCAAGAGAAAAAGAGATCGGATGATGGCCTGGATTCGATACATCAGGCGTCTTTTCCAACCAACACTACAAGAAAACGGTGTTTTACCGACGAAAGTATTACCGACGAAATTGTTTTCGTCGGTAAAAAGCCATTTCCCCGACGAAATGAGGTATTCGTCGGTAAAATACATACCAGCACACCCTTTTACCGACGAAATCATGATTTCGTCGGTAAAAAGTTTATTACCGACGAAATTACCCGTCGCTAAAGAAAAAAGTAAGAAATTTAGCTTTTACCGACGAACATTTTCGTCGGTATAAGTCTTTTTTTGGCGACGATTATTGCCTGTCGGTAATAATGTGTGGTATCTGCGTAAGGTAAGGAAGATGACTTTTGCCGACGAAATTTTTCGTCGGTAAAAGTCATTTTTACCGACGAAAATGTTCGTCGGTAATAATATTGATGTTTCCCGCCCAAGTGAAAAAGAGGACTTTTACCGACGAAAACTATGCTTATACCGACAAAAATTTTCGTCGGTAAAAGTCTTTTATTTCACTTACCCGATCGGCCTCCCTCATTTCTCTCCTCTCTCTCACTCTCGCTCTATTCTCTCTCCTCTCTCTCTCGCGCGCGCTTCCGGCCGGCCCACCCATCTCGGCTCTCCCTCGTCACTGGCGGCCCACCGCCTCAGCCGACCCCACCCCCCCCCCCCCCCCCCCCCCCCCCAGCCGACCAGTGTCGCCGGTCGCCCCTCGCCTCCACCGACCTCCGTGCGCCGCCGCCTCCTCCGGTAAGCCTCTCCCCCTTTCTTCTTGCTCCATTTCCCCTCGCTCCCTCTCTCCTCGTTGTTGATTGTGGGGCCCACTCCCAAAATCCAATGCATGTGGGTCCCACCATCGCTGTCCGTCCAATGCATGTTGGTGGGTCCCACCGTCGCTTTCTATTTGCATGTGGGTCCCACCGTCGCTTTCCATAGTGCATTGCATGTGGGGTCCACCTTAGCTGTCTACAATTTGGTGGGGCCCATTGATTTATTAAATCCCTAATTAGGGATTTCGAAATTAAAATTCCCTAATTAGGGATTTCAAAATTAAAATCCCTAATTAGGGATTTAAAAATTTAAAATCCAAAATTTTGTTTTACAAATTAAAAAAAAATGAAATACGTAATTGTGGGGCCCACCGTTGCTGTCCACTGGCTGTGGGGCCCATGTCGCTGTCCACTGGCTGTGGGGCCCACGGTCGCTGTCCACTGCCTGTGGGGCCCACGTCGCTGTCCAGTGCCTGTGGGGCCCACCGTCGCTGTCCACTGGCTGTGGGGCCCCCGAAGATGGGAACCGCTGGTGCCAAAAAATGAAGCATATCAAAATCTAAAGTGGACCACAGCACAAGTGTGAACTGAATGTCTATCATTGAAAAATTCTTAGAGGACACAGAAGTTTTGGATCAAGCTGATATTTGTGTTTTCCCTTCATCCATATCCATGTGATCTTATGAACAGGTTGGATGACAAATAATGATCACTGTAGGTCCTGGGAATGGTGGAAATCATTATTCCCACGATTTCCCATGGCATGGTCCACTTGAGATTTGGATATGCTTAAATTTTGGGCTCAACCACTAAAATGAGCTGAAAAAACATAAGGACGGAATAGATAAATCACATACATTCTAGGTGGGCCCAACTGAATTTACTCTACATGATAAGAGCGTGCAGAGTTACTCTACACGCAATCCGATTCCCATGGTGGGCCCCATACATACTTATTTGTTGAGAAAGTAGCAGTCATTAGGTATATATTTGATTAGACTTGATTCATGGTGTTGATGATTCTGTCATTTTATGTGCTTGTGTATCTGGAATTGATGGAGCAAACCCGGGATGTGCGTTGGAGCTACCCGTGGTTGATTTATGTGGATGTATGTTGTGGATGTATTTGGCTTATTATTAATAGTTATTTTTTGTCCACAAATGGTAGTATAATAGAATCAGTTAGCCCATTTGGAGATTTCTATATTGCCGAGCATAGATAAAGTGTGTTTTGGAGGTATAGAAATCTGCCAAATTGTCCTGTTGGACAGTCCAAGGTTGGATAGATTGGAATGTTATCGTTGTTTGTCATTTACATGCTCTGTCATTAGTTTCGTGCGGTAACTCTCCTATTCTCTCTGGATATGTTTCTTATGTTTAATTCCATTGTCAATTTAATCCACACAATGTGTGGATAGTTGACGTGGAAATTAAATGTAAGATAAATATATCTGGAGAGATAGGGGGAGATGCTGTCGAAATTTAGGCTTGGGCATTTAAATGGAAATAATGATAGCATTTCAATCTATCCATCCTTGGATGGGCGACTGATTTTATTATATTATCATTTAGTGGCAAATTAGATGATGAACATGATACTTGTGATTAAGAGTAGTTGATTGATGTTGATGTTGAGCGGGGGTCCCTGGAAGGTGGGAACCGCGGTTTAGACCATGATGATGAAGCTGTCCATTTCCTATGGACAGCAATATGGGTGGCCTGGCCATTTGGACAGGCCCGTGTTTATGTATTAGCTCAAAATTAATGGAGCAGACCCGGATGTGCGTCGGAGCTATCCAGGTGTTGAGCGGGGGTCCCTGGAAGGTGGGAACTGCTGTTATGACCATGATGATGAAGCTGTCCATTTCCTATGGACAGCAATATGGGTGGCCTGGCCATTTGGACAGGCCCGTGTTTATGTATTAGCTCGAAATTAATGGAGCAGACCCGGATGTGCGTCGGAGCTATCCGGGTGTTGAGCGGGGGTCCCTGGAAGGTGGGAACCGCTGTTATGACCATGATGATGAAGCTGTCCATTTCCTATGGACAGCAATATGGGTGGCCTGGCCATTTGGACAGGCCCGTGTTTATGTATTAGCTCGAAATTAATGGAGCAGACCCGGATGTGCGTCGGAGCTATCCGGATGTTGAGCGGGGGTCCCTGGAAGGTGGGAACCGCTGTTATGACCATGATGATGAAGCTGTCCATTTCCTATGGACAGCAATATGGGTGGCCTGGCCATTTGGACAGGCCCGTGTTTATGTATTAGCTCGAAATTAATGGAGCAGACCCGGATGTGCGTCGGAGCTATCCGGTTGTTGAGCCGGGGTCCCTGGAAGGTGGGAACCACTGTTATGACCATGATGACGCTGTCCATTTCCTATAACTAAAACCTGAAACCATAAACCTAAAACTAAAACCTATAAGCTATACCTAAACCGAAACCTAAACTCAATTCATCTAACTCTAAACCGGGGCCCTATAAGCTACGAAAATGCGTCCCTAAACCCGATCCCGAACCCGCAAATCCAAACCTATGCCCTAAACCTAATCTCATGTCACCTAACCTAAACCTACACCTATTCCTAAATCCATTCACCTAACCTAAACCTAGACCCAAACACAAGAACCAAACCCGAAACCCCATCCCGAACCCGCAAATCCAAACCTATGCCCTAAACCTAATCCTAAACTCATGTCATCTAACCTAAACCTACACCTATTCCTAAATCCATTCACCTAACCTGAACCTTGACCCAAACACGAAAATGCGACCCTAAACCCGATCCCGAACCCGCAAATCCAAACCTATGCCCTAAACCTAATCCTAAACTCAAATCTCCTAAACTAAACCTACACCTATTCCTAAATCCATTCACCTAACCTAAACTTAGACCCAAACACGAAAATGCGACCCTAAACCCGATCCCATACCCAAAAATCTCAACCTATGCCTAAACCTAATCCTAAACTCAAATCTCCTAAACTAAACCTACACCTATTCCTAAATCCATTCACCTAACCTAAACTTAGACCCAAACACGAAAATGCGACCCTAAACCCGATCCCGTACCCAAAAATCTCAACCTATGCCTAAACCTAATCCTAAACTCAAATCTCCTAAACTAAACCTACACCTATTCCTAAATCCATTCACCTAACCTAAACTTAGACCCAAACATGAAAACCTAACCCGAAATCCAATCCCGTACCCGACTATCTCAACCTATGCCTAAACCTAATCCTAAACTCAAATTACCTAAACTAAACCTACACCTATTCCTAAATTCATTCGCCTAACCTAAACTTTAACCCAAACACGAAAATCTAACCCGAAACCCGATCCCGAACCCGAAAATCTCAACCTATACCTAAGCCTAATCCTATATTCAAATCACTTAAACTAAACCTACACCTATTCCTAAATCCATTCACCTAACCTAAACTTAGACCCAAACACGAAAATGCGACCCTAAACCCGATCCCGTACCCAAAATCTCAACCTATGCCTAAACCTAATCCTAAACTCAAATCTCCTAAACTAAACCTACACCTATTCCTAAATCCATTCACCTAACCTAAACTTAGACCCAAACACGAAAATGCGACCCTAAACCCGATCCCGTACCCAAAAATCTCAACCTATGCCTAAACCTAATCCTAAACTCAAATCTCCTAAACTAAACCTACACCTATTCCTAAATCCATTCACCTAACCTAAACTTAGACCCAAACACGAAAATGCGACCCTAAACCCGATCCCGTACCCAAAAATCTCAACCTATGCCTAAACCTAATCCTAAACTCAAATCTCCTATACTAAACCTACACCTATTCCTAAATCCATTCACCTAACCTAAACTTAGACCCAAACACGAAAATGCGACCCTAAACCCGATCCCGTACCCAAAAATCTCAACCTATGCCTAAACCTAATCCTAAACTCAAATCTCCTAAACTAAACCTACACCTATTCCTAAATCCATTCACCTAACCTAAACTTAGACCCAAACATGAAAACCTAACCCGAAATCCAATCCCGTACCCGACTATCTCAACCTGTGCCTAAACCTAATCCTAAACTCAAATTACCTAAACTAAACCTACACCTATTCCTAAATCCATTCGCCTAACCTAAACTTTAACCCAAACACGAAAACCTAACCCGAAACCCGATCCCGAACCCCGAAAATCTCAACCTATACCTAAGCCTAATCCTATATTCAAATCACTTAAACTAAACCTACACCTATTCCTAAATCCATTCGCCTAACCTAAACTTTAACCCAAACACGAAAACCTAACCCGAAACCCGATCCCGAACCCGAAAATCTCAACCTATACCTAAGCCTAATCCTATATTCAAATCACTTAAACTAAACCTACACCTATTCCTAAATCCATTCGCCTAACCTAAACTTTAACCCAAACACGAAAACCTAACCCGAAACCCGATCCCAAACCCGAAAATCTCAACCTATACCTAAGCCTAATCCTATATTCAAATCACTTAAACTAAACCTACACCTATTCCTAAATCCATTCGCCTAACCTAAACTTTAACCCAAACACGAAAACCTAACCCGAAACTCGATCCCGAACCCGAAAATCTCAACCTATACCTAAGCCTAATCCTATATTCAAATCACTTAAACTAAACCTACACCTATTCCTGAATCCATTCACCTAACATAAACCTAGACCCAAATATGAAAACCTAACCCGAAATCCAATCCCGAACCCGAAAATCTCAACCTATGACTAAACCTAATCCTAAACTCATGTCACTTAAACTAAACCTGACTCTAATCTTTGCATTGTAGATATGGATAAGAGTTGGATGCAAGCTAAGAATCGGTTTGGCCCAGAGTATAAAGAAGGTGTTAAGGAGTTCATGGAATTTGCGAGAGATCGGGCAGATTCAGGTAATAGAATTAGGTGTCCATGCCGAAAATGCAAGAACATGATTCACAAGACATTGGACAAAGTGGAAGATGATTTGTTCATAGTTGGGATTGACCAGGGTTACACTTGGTGGATTCATCATGGTGAAGACTTCCACCAAAGAGTTGAGGCCACTGAAGTCCTTGCTGACCCAATTGTGCGTAATGACGAGGATGAAGATATTGACGATATGCAAGATATCATTGGGGATGTGTTAAGGGGAACAATCTGCGGATACTGATCTTGCAGTGACAAGTACTAGCCAGGATATTCCTCCTATGGGTGATGCCGAATCAGAAAAGTTTAGTAGGTTGTTGAGGGATGCGCAACGTCCACTCTATCCGGGGTGTCGGAACTTCTCCAAGTTGAATTTCCTTACAAGGTTACTTCATTTAAAGACAATAAATCGTTGGAGTAACAAATCGTTCGACATGTTACTTGGCTTGTTGAAAGAAGTATTACCTGAAGGTGAGACATTGCCTAAGTCTCATTACGAGGCAAAATCGTTAATGCGAGACTTGGGCCTTGGTTACATCCTCATACATGCATGTATAAATGATTGTGTATTGTATTGGAAAGAACATGAAAATGTTGAGGAGTGTCCACAATGTGGAGAGTCTAGGTGGAAATATGACGAAGCTAAGCGTAAGAAAATTCCACAAAAGGTGTTAAGGTACTTTCCATTGAAACCCAGATTACAAAGATTGTTTACGTCAAGCAAGACGGCTGAAGATATGAGGTGGCATAAGGAGAAACGCCTTCATGATGATAATACATTGAGGCATCCCGCTGACTCTGAAGCCTGGCAACATTTTGATAAGCAATATGACTGGTTTGCAGAGGATTCTCGCAATGTTCGGCTAGGTCTTGCAAGTGATGATTTTAATCCATTTGGTAATATGAGTAGCTCGTACAGTATGTGGCCAGTGATACTTATGCCCTACAATTTACCTCCTTGGTTGTGTATGAAGGAATCATTTTTTATGATGTCGTTGCTTATTCCTGGACCCAAGTCACCGGGGAATGACATTGATGTGTATCTCCGACCGTTAGTAGATGAGTTAAACGAGTTGTGGAGTCAAGGTGTCCAGACGTATGACACTTTTGCAGAATAGACGTTTCGATTGCACGCAGCGGTTTTGTGGACAATAAATGACTTCCCTGCATATGGAAATTTGTCTGGGTGGAGCACGAAGGGAAAGTTGGCTTGTCCTACATGTAGTACTGAGACTTGTTCATTGTCATTGAAGCATGGTAAGAAAACGTGTTATATGGGCCATCGTCGCTTCCTTCCGAGGGATCATAATTGGCGCAGGAAGACGGTAATCTTTGATGGCAAACAAGATCATAGGCCACCACCGAAAGAACTATCTGCAGAAGATGTGTTACAACAGCTGAGTAACATTGAAGAAGTTAGATTTGGTAAGGCACCGCACTTGAAGAAGAGAAAACGTACAGTATTGGAGTACAACTGGAGGAAGAAGAGCATTTTTTTTGAGTTGCCTTATTGGAGTCATCTGAAATTACGACACAACTTGGATGTCATGCATATTGAGAAGAATATATGTGACAATGTCTTTGGAACATTGATGAACATAGAGAAGAAAACAAAAGACAGTTTTAAGGCTCGATTGGATCTACAAGCAATGGGTTTAAGGAAAGAGTTGCACTTGCAACCACATGGAAATTCATATACTATACCAGCAGCATGCTACACATTGACAAAACTAGAGAAAAAACGTGTATGTGAATGGTTGAACAAGGTGAAATTTCCAGACGGGTATGCATCGAATATCTCTCGGCGCGTCAACATTACGGACTGTAAGGTAACAGGAATGAAAAGTCATGACTGTCACGTCCTTCTTCAACGCCTACTACCGGTTGCGATTCG
Organism: Liriodendron chinense; assembly: GCA_003013855.2. NCBI lineage: Eukaryota > Viridiplantae > Streptophyta > Magnoliopsida > Magnoliales > Magnoliaceae > Liriodendron > Liriodendron chinense. Next base: position 590,328 of record PVNU02000665.1, on the reverse strand, counting down.
TGGATTCCTCAACAAGGATGTCAGTGCTACGCTGATTGAGTTGGGGATATTCTTTAAGGATTTGTGTTCGAAATCTTTAAATGTAGAGGTTATTAAACGACTGGAGAAGGATATTGTCGTAATCCTTTGCAAACTTGAAAGAATTTTTCCACCTGCATTTTTCGATGTCATGGTACACCTAGCAATTCACTTACCGCACGAAGCGAAGCTTGCAGGCCCAGTACAATATCGTTGGATGTATCCGATCGAAAGGTGATAGAACAATGATCATAAATTTTTTTTCATTCCATAAACTACGTATATCCATGTTTTCATGTCTTAAACATATTGATTTTGTGTACAGATACCTTCACACATTAAAACAATATGTGAGGAATAAGGCACGTCCAGAGGGATCCATTGCTGAGGCGTACATTGATAATGAGTGCCTGACATTTTGTTCCATGTATCTTCGTGGCATAGAGACTAGATTCAACCGAGAAGATCGTAATGCCGATGCAGGGCAGGAGCATGAACAAGGACTCATATCTGTATTCGCACATAACGTCCGTCCTTTAGGATCGCCGACGTTTCAGGATATGGACCCTCGGGATCTTGCGAAGGCGCGGTGGTATGTGTTGCATAACTGTGAAGAAATAGAGTCGTACTTGGAGTAAGTCTTCGCACATAATTATTGTATATCTACAGACAGTTTTAATCTCAAAATTTCTTGCTTACAACGTACCAATTGTGTATAGCGAACACATCGAGGAGATGAAGTCCCAATACCCTACAAATTATGATCGAATGCATCAGGATTTGTTTCCAGAATGGTTTGCAAAACGTGTAAGCTTAATTTACCTTCTATCTCACCACACTTACAATATTGTTGTATTGCACAATATTTACACGTAATTTTAAATGCCTAAACGTACATTTATATTCTGTACGTGATGATAGATGAAGATGTTGCGCGCTAGCAACTCTGCGGATGCATCTGATGCGCTCTGCTCACTGGCGTGTGGCCCTGATAGACGTGTATCTAGATATACAGGTTGTATTGTAAACGGGATTCGGTTCCACACTGAGGAGCGTGAGAAATATAGGACCACACAAAATAGTGGTGTGGTTGTGAAGGGAACACATGAGGAGGTCGAAATTGATTTTTATGGCGTTTTGACGAATATTATTGAGCTGAGTTATTGTATGAGAAAGCGGGTGTACTTATTTAAATGCGATTGGTGGGACATTGGAAATAAAAAGTTGGGAATACAGACTGATAATTACTTCACGAGCGTAAATTTATCTCGGAAGTGGTTTAAAGATGACCCATTTATCATAGCCGGCCAAGCCGAACAAGTATTCTACCTCGCTGACACCAAGTTAGGCGGCTCTTGGCACGTGGTGCAGAAAATAAAGCCCAGGAACATATTTGACGTTCCCGAAGTAGACGTTGAAGATAACGATGAAGGGAGTAATAGAACGTCGTCAGTTGAACAAGCATACCAAGAAGACATGCCATCTTGGGATAGAGGGAATGATCCAAATGTTGATATTGATGTGGTGCAATTGAATAGAGATGATGTGCCACCTGATCATGTTGATGCCTCAATCATAAATGACATTGTTAGAGATGATAGCGCTTTCATCGATGACAATGTTGCAGACGATGAAGAGGAAATTCTGATCAGCGATAGTGATGGTGAAGAAGAAAGAGTCCTAAGCGATAATGATTCAGACGACGATTATTAAATGTATACAAGATTTACATGTAATTTTTTAATTCGATTAATTTGATTATTACATGTATATATGTTTTACAAGTCATGATTTTTTTCCTGAATTGACTTGTTGATAATCTACATTTACAGTTAAGTCACTTTCTGATCATGTCCTCCACAAATTGGAGCGTAGCGGAAGCACGCAGCATACTTCATCAGCTGTTGCGGATGGACTTTCCGGCCCTATATTCTTCTGGTATGGCCAGAGAGATACCTGGTCTGGTCGAGATATGTAGGAAGGAAGACGATGACTCAGATGAAAGATTATACAATCTCAAAGAAATTTCGGACCTGATTGAGGAATATAATCGCGGAAAACTTCGTATGGAAGATGCGACATTATCACTTGCACATCTGAATGGAGTCCCGAGAGATCAGATTTCTCCTATTGTGACTGGCATGTTGGCTGTAACAATGTCAAGTGCTTCATACAGCATCGAATATACATCTGCAGCGTACGATAACTTACGCAGGGAGTATTTCGGATAGCTGATCCGAAGTTGATTTGTATTACAATGAGATATATGTATTTAATATAGAATGACAATGTGTAATGGATTTTTTAACTTTTATATTCTGTTTACGGTTTTATTATATCCTGCTTGCATTATAGTGTAATGGTCTAATCATATTTTTATCATTTCTCTAAGCATAAGCACAAATTCACTCTGCAATGATGTTCATAAACTTGCATTGACATTGTTTAAATTTATAAGTTTGTATTTCAGATATATTCAGTCATGGCACCAGGTGGGAGATCAGGTCGTTCGCGCACTGGATCTACCCCTTCCACCCGTGATGCGACGCAGACAGCATCGACATCGCACGGTGCATCACAGTCATCTGATCCTTCGGTTCAGCATACACCGGGCACTGCATGTAAGTCTAGACATTTATTTAGTGATTTCTGTTTATATTGTTACTTACATATATCTTTTCGCAGCAGCATCTTCTACCAGCCAACGAGGACGTGGACCCACGCGTGGGTTAGTTTTAGAGCGACTTACGCGTGAGGGTAGGGTGGCAGTAGAGTTCCCACAGGACTGCCTTAGACCTGTTGGGGACAGTGCCAGATTGTTTACGTCTGAGGTCGGTGTCCTATGCCGATCTCTGATCCCCGCCACCACCCCCCGTTGGACTGACGTGACAGATGATGTGCGACAGCTCATCCGTCAGCGACTTCAGGTAAAGTTTAGTAAATTGAAATTTTCTTTTGTGAAAGTTCATTTACGGTTAAGTCCTATTGTTAATAAGCTTATTCCCTTAATTTATTATTTACGAAACTGCAGGATAAATTCGAATTCGATTTGAATGTTCCCTACATTTCTCATGCCGTCGACGACATGATTAGGGAGCGGTTCAAGGAGTACCGCGGAGAGTTGCACCAGCGGTACAAGCGGTGCAGGACACACGATGAGGCCGTACAGTCCGCACCGCCACACGTTAGTACAGACGACTGGCGGATACTCTGCGAGAGATTTTCGTCGGAGGCTTTTCAGGTAATATTTACATGTACGATATCTTACGGTAACAATTAAATTCGTAATTAATTTCGCAATTAATAGAAATGTATTTTGTATAATGTGTTCAGAAGAGGAGCAGAATAAATTCTGCGAACAGGAAAAAGTTACAAGTGAACCACGTAGCTGGTTCAAAGTCATTTGTACGACATCGTTATGACATGGTAAGAAATTATTGATGATTATTAAGTTAATATATTATTTTGATTGGCATTTATTATAAGTCTTTTTTCCTTTCGATTGCGCAGCGGGATTCCGTCACCGGCCAGGAGCCTGGACCAGTAGACCTCTACAGAGGGACTCACTGTCGGCAGGCGACGGGATCTTGGGTTCATCCTAGAGCCAGTGAGCATTGGGTAAAAATCTTTACTTTGTTAAATTTAATTGCGCATTGATTGATAATAATGTTATTCATGTCATTTTTTATGAAATTTCATATCTTTTCATTACAGGCGGCGATGGACACCATACGCAGTCAGCCCACTCCCGATGGTAGTCAGCGGAGTGAGCCAGAAATCCTGAGCGAGGTGCTTGGCACCCGTTCTGGATATGTGCGTGGGCTTGGCCATGGTGCTAAGCTCATGGCACAAACTAGAGCTGGCTCCAGCCGATCCGTAGCTGGTGAGAGCGCTCAACGCCGAGCTGACATCGCAGAGAGAGAGGTTCAGCAGCTACGGGTCGTCGTCGATGGGATTCGGGAGCAGCTAGAGAGGCAGAGGGAGGAGGAGGAGAGGCGACGGGAGGAGCGGGAGAGGAGGATCGAGGAGTTGCGGCAGGAGCATGAGCGACGGATGCAGGAGATGTTTCAGGCTCTCGCCGCACGCCTTGGCGCCGATGCCTCGCCACCTCCCCCACCTCCGCCTTCATCTTCCTGATTATTTTTTTTAATATACGATTTTTAACTTGTATATATTTGTGTGTGGATGAATATTGTTTGTTTGTGGATGTGAAATGGATTATTTGTGTATGGATGATGTACTTTTTGTTTGTTTGTATGTTTGTGCATGTGAGTAGGATTCAAAATATATAGGTTTTTTTACAGGTGTATATCAGGAATTTTCCTGAATTTTTGAAAACAAATGGAACCGAGAAAGGAAAAACTTTTACCGACGAAATATTTCGTCGGTAAAAGAAAGGAAAAACTTTTTACCGACGGAATATTTCATCGGTAAAAAGCTCTGAGATGCTTTTACCGACGGAATAATTCGTCGGTAAAAGTTTTATCATGTTTTTACCTACGCATTATTTCGTCGGTAAAAAGTTTTTCCTTTCTTTTACCGACGAAATATTTCGTCGGTAAAAGTTTTAACATGTTTTTACCTACGCATTATTTCGTCGGTAAAAGTTTTTTCACCGACGTATCATTTTCAATCCCGACAAAATTCATATGTTTGGCCGACGAATAATTTCGTCGGTAATGGTTAATTATTACCTACGAAAAAATTATTTCGTCGGTAAAAACCTTTACCGACGGCCTTTCTGCGACGATGTTAGCCGCGAAAAATTTCGTCGGGAAAAACATTTCCCGACGAAATTTTACTGATTACCGACGAAATCATTCGTCGGTAAAAATGGAATTTTTTGTAGTGCAATAGATATGCCGGAACTTCTGAGACGCCTTGCGAGTATAAGTTTTTCTTGATGCTTGAGAATCTCCCCCGCAAGTCGGTCCTCCGGCGATGGTCTGGATCTCACCATTGGGTTCAACGTCTTCTTGCGATGTATGATGTTGAGGCGACTTCTTCTGGTGTGATGAGGCTTCCGTCCGTTTCGATGACCGACCTTGTCGGGCTACGTAATCTCGAAGATGACCTTTCCGAATGAGGGCTTCGATGTGATCTCTCAGAGATATACAATCTTGGGTGTTGTGCCCATGATCTTTGTGGAAATAGCAGAATTTACTCTTATCTCTTTTTTCAGGATCATATTTGATCTTTGAAGGCCACTTCACGTAAGGCTTGTGTTTGATCTCCATTAATTCATTCTCAGGAGATTGGATAAGATGGGTATAATTATGATATTTACCAGAGTAAGGCTTCGTAGGGGAGCGGTCCCGTCGATCGCGCTGGTATTTCTTGTCAGGAGGAGAAATATCCTCAGGCTTACATTTCTTGCCCTGTATACCGTGACGTGTCAAAGCTACTTCTTCCGCATTGATGTATTTCTGGGCCTTTGCCTGAAACTCCGTCATAGTTTTAGGAGGGTTCTTATCCAAGGCAAATCTGAATTTTTCACTTATAATTTCAGCTATAAGGGCAGTGAGGCCTTTATCTTCAGTATAACCTTCGATCTAGACGGCTTCTGCAGTGAACCGAACTGTAAACTCCTTTATCGTCTCCCCATGCTGTTGCTTCAAGTCCATTAAATGAGATGTCGGCTTTTTGGTACGGATGCTTCCCATGAACTAAGAAAGGAAGAGCTCCGATAGTTGAGAGAAGCACCCGATGGATCGGGGTTTTAGCCCCCGGAACCATGTACGCGCTGCATCCTTTAGGGTTAGGGAAAAAGCCCAACACATAATTTCTAAACCATGTCCCTCTAGCTCCATAAGAGACTTATACGTCTCCAGATGTTCGAGAGGATCACCAGTGCCTGTATACGGAGTGATGATAGGCGTGCGATACTTCTTAGGTAAGGGTGCTTCTATGACCTCGCGGGTGAAGGGAGATTCAGATTGATATATTGATGCAACAGCAACAGGTGGTCGATTCGTCCGATATCGCTGTTCCATATCGTCGAAGCGATTGTGGATTCTTTTGAGATCTCCTTCCTATGGTAAGGTGTAGCCTGAAGTTTCGACGGCAGACCCCTGAGATTGCTGTTGCCGGGAAGTACTGGAGTGTATAGAATGTGGAGGGAGTACCGGGACTTGATTGCTGAGTGGCATTCGATTTGAAGGAGGAGGATTTGACTGGGTTTGTGGCTCGCCAGCAAAATATCTGGAACCCACCAGTATAGGCTATACCGGCGGCCCTTCCGGAGGTTGCTGCTACGGTTTCGAAAATGATGATCAAGCCGATCAGATAAGCCTTGAAACCTGGCTTTGAGAGTTAGAAGCGTGTTTCCAAGGAAACGCATAACGTCTTCTTGACTGCCCGATCCATCGAACAATGGGTTTTGTGATGGCGCGTTAGACTCCCCCGAGGGATGCCCGTTGAAGCAGTCTGAGAAAGATTAGGCGCTGGTTCGGTAACGTCAGGCGGAGGTAACGTCTGTCTTGAAGTGGAATGATGAATCGTCTTTTTAGGAGGCATAGTGGGAGATCACAATCAGTGATTAGAGTGGCTAATCCCGACGACCTATTCCCACAGACGGCGCCATTCTATTTACAGTCGAATTTGGTAATAGGATCTCCAGACGTTCACCTGCCTTCAAGGTAACTTCCCTTCAAACCTGAAAGAACACAAGAAAAAAACTAAGGGTGGCCAGCGTCCAGCCGTTGGCCCTCCGAAGCTTAAGTCAGATGGCACATGGTTGCAAAAGGAAACAGCGGGATATGAGCTTAGAGATTGTGTACCTTTCTCTTCTATGAGGCCATCCTTTTATATAGATTCAAGTGATCCAATCTATTACGCAAGACGTTAAGATTACTGCTGATTTTTGAGGATAATGTGTTTATCCTGTTGATCCTTAGATAAGGGGATGACCTGGTCCAATTAGACATCTGGTAGATTACGTTCCCTAATGGTGATCCCTGAGGTTCGGAGCCACGAACAAAGATAAGCCCAAAATCGGTCTATATAGGCTACTGGTACTAAAAAGGTGGGGGACGATCGGACTCAGGGATAACTTCTCGCATATTGAGATGCAGAACCTTTCGACGACCACAAATCGAGATGTTCGCATATTCTGAAGTATATACCGTACTTTCCCGATATGCGAGCCTCGACCACAAGGGCTCGGTGGTTTGGAAGTTGCGTACCGTACTTTTCTAATATGCGAGCCTCAACCAGAAGGGCCCGCAGGTTGATACTGTCACAAAGGCGCTCGCAGGTCTCGAGTCTTCATTATCTTCGACCACTGCAATTTAGCTAGAATAGATCAGAAACTGGTTTAAAGGGTGCATTGCGTTCCACGCATCTAAAAAATAGGTACACGCACCCTAAAAATTCAACAGATCTCAGAAGTACCATTTTAGGGTGCAGGAGGTCCCACGCACCCATAAATTCAACATATTTCAGAAGTACCATTTCAGGGTGCAGGAGGTCCCACGCACCCATAAAATCAGGGTCCCACGCACCCATAAATTCAGCAAATGTCAAGATGCATTTTGGGGTACGTTGGAGCTCTGCGCATCGATTTTGGGGTGCGTGGGAGGTATTTTAGGGGTGCGTGGCACGTGGCAGCCCCTCATTAGCCGAGTTTCGGTATTTTCAGGTATAAATACCTCTTCCGACTATTCATTTCTACGTTTTAAGTGAGTGAGAGAGAGAGAGAGAGAGAGAGCTACTATCCTTTGGGTATTTCGGATTCTCGCCAGAAAACCTTCGCCGGAAACCCTTTCTGATCACCGAAACCTTTCCCAGGTCATCGGAATACCTTTCCGATCACTGACGTCTTACATCGGAAGATTACTCCGACCAAGACTACCACAGGTCTGAGTTCTGAAAATCACAAGTGTGGGCACACACCCATAAATTCGGTCCCACGCACCCAAAAATGGCTCACGCACCCATCAATTCGGGTACCACGTGTCCATAAATTCAGCCTAGTTCAGACAAGTGCATCGGACTCCCACGCACCCAAAAAATGGCCCACGCGTCCATAAATTCGGGTCCCACGAGTCCATAAATTCGATGTAATTCAGAATTGAATATTGGCGTCCCACGCACTCGAAAAATGCCCCACGCACTCATAAGTTCGTAAAAAATCAGGCATTTAATTTAATGGTGCGTTGGAGCCCACGCACCCATAAATTAAGTCCCACGCACCCAAAAAATCAGCGAATTGCAAAACATGTTTACGGGTGCACCGGACTCAATTTTAAGTGTTTTCAAGATCCATTTGAGCCTATTTTGGGTATTTCGAGCATTCTGAACACAATGGAATGGTCAAACGATCATTCTAGTGATCTCTAAAATGAACATAATTGCGTACCTTTGAGGTTTGACCCGATTCAACGCAATGAACGGAATAACTTCTCAAGGGAAGTCGCCAGCATCCAGAACTATGCAAATATAGCATCATTTATATTTACTGTAAGATATGACCCTATTAGGGGTTGAAAGCTAGACAAACGGGATTATAGTTGTCACAGTAAACCATATCAAAGAGTTTCAATTCACTACAAAGTAATTGCTATGAACTGCCACAACACAACAGTCGATGCCCTACCCATTCAAACGGCATCCGTCGGTCGGCCTACTCAAGTATACACAGCTTGTAGATTGGACTTCTCGAGGTCACCTGTCCATACATGATAGGCGCAGGCCCAGAGTCGTCCTTCTCGGTCATAAACCCTGATAGTCTCAGCTCGGATATCCGGTCAAAATATGGGACATAGATATCTAAGTATTACAAAGATTGTTTAGTCGATAAAAAAACAAATACAGGTCTCTGCGACCACAAACTCTAAGACCATAGTCCCTGCTGACTAGTCTTCTGCCTTTTAATCAAGGGTCATCGATCATTCGATGCAATTAAGGGCTCGTGCCAGATCACGGTCTGGAATGTACAAGATCTCAGGATCTCTGGAATAAAATTCGTCTTGCGAGATCTCTTCTTGCGTACCTTTTGTGAATGCTTGTGATTGTCTATGAATGTCTCCATTACCCAGAACCCCAGAGCAACAATACATATTTAGAAAATGTAATCGTATTCATTTTCTAGTTCTAACAGTCGATTTTAGGGATAAGAAGAGAAATTTTGAGGAGATTGACACCACCATCATTAGAGACTATTAGATGCTCAAATCTTAATCCTAACAAGGCATCTTCCTCATGATTCAACACAAGAATGGAGCATTCAAAGCTCATGAAGTTGATGTTCTTGTCCCTTTTTTTATCTTTAGAGTTTGGATTGAACTTGATAGTTATATACCTATCCAAAACTCTATGATGAGATCATTATAGGTGAGATTCTCTAAGAAACCCATTCTCATTAGTTATAGAGATCTCAAACCTACCTCTTATCACCTTGATCATCTCAAGAAGATCAAATACTAAGTGCTTGATCGTTGGAGCTACAACATTGACAAAACATCAATAACAACGTCGAGGAGAGCACAAGGGGAAATGATTTAAGCACTGAGAGAGTGAGAAGAAACAACCCTAAAGCGACTGCATCAACGGGGCTCACATTCGATAAGTAAGATTGTCATTTATGTAGAATTCATCCACTCTATTCCTGATGGGAATTAAGTGTAGAGTTTGTTTGTCAAACTCGAATCTATGGTCGTTTACTGATCCTTAGCTTGTTGGTTAAGCCTAAAAGTCTAGGGGCGTTTGGCGTCCTTGGCACGTTTGTCAGGCCTAAACAAGTCTTCAAGGAGGAACCACCAACACGGGTGCAAACGTGTGAGGTCGAGAGTTAGCCTATGTCCAAAACTCCGTTTGGGTTGAGAGTTAGGCCTTGTCCAAAACTCCGTTCAGGTTGAGAGGTGAACCTGATTTAAAACCTCCATATAGTAAATGTCGGTGTGCTCAAAGGGGTTGAGTACTTGAACTGGGAGTGGAGTAGACCCAAAGTCGAACCTACTATACATGCTTGTGTTTGTGATTATTTTGAGCACATTGTTATTGTAGCATTCTATGTTTAATTATTTAATTATGAATACTTTATAGGAATTTATGTTAGGCACTAGATAGGCACATACACACACAAGATGTATTTTCACTAAGTAGTGTATACTTGAGTTATATGATCCATTCTCTTGTAGTCTACATAAGTTGAATAGATTAGGTTCTTGTTTTGTTTAATCATTTGATTATATACGCGTTCTTAAGCTAGGTTGTTTAATTGTTAATTATATTTTAGCCTTGTGATTGGACCCACTTAGGCTTGAAAGCCTGAAATATTATCGCTTACTTAGTTTAAATTATTAAATTGATTAAGTAGGCGAAAAGATATTAAAAGGTCATAGTGACCCCCCTCTAGAACTTAGCCATAATTCTAGTTGCTCCTCTAAACATCCGCACACATATGCATTCACAATTGTAATTAAGTTTAGACGCAATTTCATAGATCTCATTTTAGATGGCCCAAATTAATTGAGACAATGATATAAGATGTCGATATGGAGAATGGAGTTTAAGCCACAGTAAAATTAATCGAGGACAACACATGAAGATCATATACGCATATGAGCTTTTTTTAAAGCTTGTGCAAAGATGAGAAAAAGGGATGGTTCACATCCATCATTTAATGAGTCATGTGGGGCTACTCGATGATCAGTGTGTGGCACCTCTCCCTATGCTTGGGTGTCCCTACAAACATGAGAAGAGGAAGAGAGAGTGGTGTGCACAAGCACCCTCTCCCCTCCTTGTTTTTCTCTCTTTCCTCTTTTGCAAGTAGTTTTATAAGATTAGAAAAAAAAAATTCACTTAAAATTCCCTAAATTCTGTAAATTAGGATTTTTGAAAAAAAAAAGTGAAATTTTCTATCACTGGAAGCCCATATATCCCATGCAATCTAAACCATTCATTTTGTCTATCATGTGTACATGATGCTTTTGTATCCAAATCATTAGAAGCCCATATGCCCCATAGGATAGGGTTCTGCGTGATTGTGCAGAACTATTTCAGCATCTGCACCGAGGTGTGGAGCACTTCCTTGGCCCACGGTCACCACCAATGTTAGACTAGCTTCTCTTATATCTTATCCCCTCGTGCTAGGGCGCGAACCTACTGCAACATTTGTTATGTCGGGACCTACTGCAAGGGTCCCGGCATAAGAGACATTGCCGAACAAACCACACTTGCTGTGCGTTAAGAGGTTATTTTGATGCCTGCATTTAGTGTGAATCCATGGTAAATAGGATTTTTTGCGCCTATGGTACCCTATATTTCATGTGAATAGATTCCATGTGAATCCAAATACCACAAAGGGCTTGTTTTGAAACAGCTCCAATTTGATGAGAATCTGATTCTGAATCACATGCAATCCATCAATTGTGAAAAAAAAAAAAGAAAAAAAAAAAGAAAAAGGACCATTGGTAAAAAACAAAGAGAATAAGAGATGCACCATCTCTCCTTCTCTCTCCTCTGGATGTGAAGTCAAACCGTCGAGTTATTGAGGACGGCAGATGCCGGCTTGCTGCAACAGTCGAGAAGAGGAACAAAAGGGGGACTGAGAAGAAAAGGAAAGAAAGTATCGTAGTTTGGCAAAGTATGATGGTTGGTACACAGGGTAATCCAAAATCATGCACGTAGCATATGGTAATTGTTAACGTCAGATTCTGGTAACAAGTCCCTCTCAAGTATACTGCCCTTCTTTAAGTAAGCTATCCTCTAAACCTGAAAGCTAAAGAAGAAAACTAAGGGTGGCCGGCGCTTGGCCGTTGGCCCTCCGAAGCTTAAGTTAGTGGTGACTTGATAGTAAGATGAAGTGTGAGTCATGTGTTTAGAGATTACGTACCTTCATCATCCGTGGGGCCATCTATTCATACATATCCGGGTGATTCAGTCTGTTACGCAAGTCGTTAAGATCACTGCTGATTTCAGGGGATAAAGTGCTTATCTTGTTAATCCTTAGATAAGGGAATGGCCTAACCACTTTAGATGTCTAGCTGATTACGTCTCTTGATGGAGATCCCCAAGATTCGGAGATACGAATAGAGACAAGCCAAAACCATGCCTATATGGGCTGTTGGTACTATAAGACGAGGGACGTCCCTGCCAGAGACCAAAGACCAAGCGGCTCGCATAATGGGAGTGTCCCTGCTCGATGACCAGAGGCCAGGGCTACTCGCATGACGGGAGCTGCTCATATCCCACGACCAGCTACAAGCCCTGCTCACATATTTAGGAATGTATAAGGACGCTGGTCTATGTGATATACGAGCTACGACCAGATAGGCTCGTTAGTCGAATGATTTGGTCACGACTTTACGGAGTCAGAGGCGCTCGCAAGTCTTGGGTCTTCAGAGTTCTTCAATGACCAACTTTGTTCTACGACAATAATGATAATAAAAACTGATAAAATTGTGAAACCCACAATATTTAAGCCTCATGCTTTAGATCAAATTGTTTGATCAATCCTAACCTTTGATTCTTGGACCTTGTTTATTAAATTAGAATGGTTGGAAATAAATATTTTCAATTGTCCAGTAAATATCCACAAATCTCATTGTTAAATTAATTTTATAAGTATTTATTTTTTTCAAATATTTTCAATAATTTTTGTAATTATTTAGTTAACAAACAAACTGGCCCCAAGCTTAGAATTACCTCATTTTTTTGCCGAAGCATACATTTCAATAGGCTTGTTAGAATGATTATCTAAAATGCTTCTCACACACACACACACACACACACACACACACACACACACATAGGAGTATTAAAGCTGATTTGCTTGATCAAATTCAAGTTTTTGTGAATATATTACAAAATTTCTCCTTACCAAAATTTAAGCTCCAAACACAAGTTTTGGATTCCTGGGATTCTGATTATAGGCTGTTAAACAACTGAGGATTCCAAATCTTTTCATTCCAAGGTACTTGTGATTTGGATTCCAAGCATTCCAAATAAAAGCTACACATGAGCCCTAAGGTTATTGCAAGTCTTTCTCCCTAACCCAATCAAGGATCCGAACACTGAAAACGAATGACCATAGATTAAGATTAATTTCTCCCTAACCTCATCAAGGATCAGAACACTAAAGACAAATGACCATAGATTAGAATTAATGAGGCTATGCTACAGAATGGATAATTTAATCTGATTTTACCTTTTAATCAAGATTTTTTTCTAAAAAATATAATCAAGGGCATGTGCCAAGCCACAGCTTGAAATGTAATTCATTCCCAAATAATAATAAAAGCCACTCCACAGTAGAATACTTCCGAGTTAATATTCTTGCAATTGGAGTCATAAACACCCCCTATAGAGCATATAGCCCAGCAGTTCCATGGTTCCCAAGAATCTCTAGAATTCTGGCGCCATGCCTCACTGGCTACGGCTATTTGATGTCATTGCCTCTTTGGAGAAGTCCCGACACCCTCTGGTTATGTGAGACGGCGGGTGCAAAATGACTATGCAAAACACCAATGTCTACAATTACCCCTTATTAACAAAACACACATTTTATTATGATCAACATGCTATGAGCAGGGCATCGCTGCACACAATCTGCGTCTGAATCTTCCCATCTTTTCTTATGCTAATAAATTCTTTGTTATCAATTAATAAAAGGCATCTACACAACCTAGCCCTTGACTCCATACTCTTGGTTGGAATGTAATATTTGGCACGTAACTCGGCCCTTCATGCACCCTATCTGTACTCAATCATGACCAGGCAAAGGGAGAAATAAGTCCAAACAGTAGATATTCTAAAAGGAGCTTTTGTAATTTGCAATACTTAGATGAGCTGATGGTGAGATTCCTCCACATAAAAGATGAAAGACCGTAGGAAAGTTATTCTATTCAATGGTATTAGGGCTCGCAATGGGCCAAATACTTGGATGGGCCAGACATGGCTTTTTGCTGATTTGCAGATTAGTTTTATCTTGTGAACTGATCACCCTTCGGTCCCCACCATGGATGAGCCAGCAAAGATCACACCCATCAATCATTTTTTTGTAATTATCACTTGGTTAGGGCCAACAAATGGACGACTAAAACAAAACAAGCTTTCATGTCTTATCCTGCTGCTCGCAGGCAGCAATCAGAACTTGAGAATCCCATCACAGTGCCATTTTTGCATTGTGATACATCAATGGCGGCGCCAATAAGAGGGTCATTTCAAAAAACTGGGCCACCTCCCTGATGGGACTCAAACCACCACGTTCAACAGCTACAACACAGCCACAAGATGGACAGACTGATGAACCTCCTTTCTTCCTTTTTTTTTTCCAGCAAGAGTACATGGTGTCGAGCTAGCAAACAGCCAGGATTTTGCCCTCATGCTCCATGGACTAATCCTGCATGGTATCATCTCTCCGGCTGAAATGCAACAGATCCAGATATACAATGAAAATGCAGAGAAAACCATATTTCCGCGATGGAATTCCTGCTTCCTGTGCCGAAGCAAAGGTTTGGTATGGATTTTATCGCAGGTTGTTTAGTGCAAAGTCCAAGTGCTCCCCTAAAATTAGGAAGGAAAGCAAAACAAAACTGCGGTTTAAAATTATTATTACCAATCCCCAAGTTGGACTAGTGAGAACCCAATCTTTTAATTAATGATTTACTTGTTGAAAATTTATAATTTTTTAAATTAAGTCAGCGGTCCAATAAAATACTGTTGGAGAGTCTTCAAACAGTGCACGGATTGGGTGCTCATACCGGTCGGGCGACCGGTCTGCACATAATTGCCCAGATGCACAGAAGTCTCTGGACAGATTTCTCTCACCCTAGACCGGTCGGCCGACCGGTCTACAGGGGGCTCCGACCGGTCGGTGGTGTGGCTGGACGCGATGAATCTGAAAGTTTCCTATTGCAAGTCGGTCTCTTGCGCGATTTTGCGCAAGAGGTTTCTAATTTCAGGTTTTATGCCTATTTAAGGGGTGTAATGCGGGATTAGGAGTTTTGCCATTGGGACCATGTTTCTTAGATGGATTGAGAGGATTCTAGAGTAAAAGAAAGAGCTTGGGGAAAGCTTGAGATTCTCTGGATGAAGAAAATGACTGTGCTTATCCGTTTCATGTGAGAATAAGCTTTGGGTAGCTCGAAGATTTTTCTTGTAGGCGTTTTGTTTCTTCATTCTCTGTAATCTTCTGTTTATCATAGTGGATTGCTTTGTGCTGTGGTTTTTTACCCATTGAGGGATTTTTTTACGTAAAATTGGATTATCTCTTGTAGTTGAATGCTTGTGTGGAGTGGTTTCATTGTGTTTCTCGTTGGATTTCGTATTACTCTGCATGTTCGGCTTCCGCTTCCGCTGTCAAGTTTTTCCCAACAAATGCTTAGGATTATCTTTCATGACATGATATTTTCTAACTCAATGACTGTAGTCAATTTGTTGATTGATGATTGTAATCAACTAATGTAATAGTTTATTACATTGGAATTTTATGTTCTCATTGCCCGTCCCCAACTCGGACAAAGTAAGGGGGTTGTGTCAAGTTAGCAACTGGCTTCAAACTTATGCCATAACTTTCAACATGATTCTAAACAATATGACTTTCCAAACTTATGTTAGGGCATTCTCTAAAAGTAACCCACTATATTTGTACCTAAGTACAAATGACTTCCCAAACTTATAGTGCACCTAAGTGCAGTGAAAAGTAGACAAGGTTGACTTAATGACCTATGGTCTAATAGATGTTATGGCCCTTGATAGAGTTAATGGTTGTTAAAGAATTCATATAGCCAACCATAGTTAGTTGGAATAAGGCTTCGATGATGAGGATAATGTCGTTAAAATTTTCTCCACCTTTGGACATGGAACAGCATGCCTTCAACACCATAATAGATCAAAACCCTTATCACCACATCTGATGACACTGACCTCGCTAGGCTCATTACAAGAATCCAAAACGCTTGGGTTGTCCTCCATTTGCAGCCACTTTGAGGCTTACATATCTCAACTAGAACCATCTATTTTCCTCATTAGGTGATGATATCATTTACATGAAAATTGGTGAAATGAAAGACTATTTCTGCCGTTTGTTTTCTCTTTTTACATAGAAACTGGTCTCAATTTATGCCAGTTGGTGCCCAAGATATTTTCCAAGGAAAAAAAAATGACTTGGTTAGGATCACATATGATTGGCCTCAGATGGTTAAGATCATCTAATAATCACATGGCAATGATAGACTAACAATGGGCCCCCACACGATTAGGATCATCTAAAGATTGGCCCCACACGAAATATATACGGTTAGGATCAACTAGTGATTGGCCTCACCCAGTAAACATATTCTAACAAAATGCATCCCGCGCTGAAGTACAAATTAGTTAAGATGATCTAATGATCAACAGTGTGGAAATACATATGATTAGGAATCAATGGACCCCACATGTTAAGATCATCTAACTATAGACCCCACAAGTAGTACAAAAGGTTAGTCGTTGATGATCTAATGATCAACAGTGTGGAAATACACATGATTAGGAATCAATGGACCCCACATGTTAAGATCATTTAACTATAGACCCCACAAGGAGTACAAAAGGTTAGGAACGACTAGCTAACGATGGTCTAATCATTGAGCCATATGCCTCACATAGAAATACACATGGTTAGGACAGACTTACGATTAGCTCCACAAGGAAATGGTTGGAATCAACACAGTGGGTCCCACTTGGAAATACACATGGTTATGATTGACCAACAATGGGCCCTGCATGTATATACAAGTGGTTAGGATCCACTGACGATGGGAGCCATATGGTTAAGATTAGATCATCTAATGATAGAATCAATACATGGATATACAAGGATGCAGATCATAAAGAAAATCCATTTTGCTAGCTCATGTTAGGACATGAGCCCAAAAATGAGGTTCATCCAAAACTCAAGTGGGCCACACGACAAGAAAAGGTGGGGAGGGAGACGCCTATCATTGAAACTAATGAGGATGTGGAGTACCTAATGTTGATGGATCGGACCTGATGTACTTAACAAGGAGTTTTGGGATGGATTAGAGTATAGAAAGGGGCTAAAATATTTTCTAATGGACAAAATCTGTAAACCCATCAATGGACCACACATTGTAGCACCCGTGGTACACTTTTGGTCCACAAAAGGAACTTTTTTTTTGCCTTTAGTTTCAAATTTTATCTTATTTTTTAACCAATTTTGGTAATTTTTGCTTTGCTTATGTTTCACTTAAGTAGTTATGGGTATTTTAGTTTTTTTCCTCGATAACAAGATCGTAGAGCTGAGATTATAACCTGTACAGCTAAGATTATAACCTGTAAATCCAACATGGGGCACAGAAGGTTTCGATCCTTTTGTTCCGGGAGGAATAGCTTCTCATCATATTGCAGTGGGGAATCCAACCCATAGTTTATGCTTTGATGGAAGGCTAAATTAGTACTAGTTTCTACAAGCCTTGGGCATTTTTATCTTTTCTACAAGCCGGGTTTGTGCAATTACATGGTTTCACCCGTGAGACGTATAATCTAGGCAATCAAAATTGGTGAGCGCTTTGATTATTCATTGGTTAATGTGTTATTTTTCCTTTATTTTCAAGTGAAAGAATCTCTATTTTTGGATTGGGTGTGCTTGGGCATGATTTGGTCCGAGGGTTTGATATAATTGCATGCGATTAACGATTCTCATTCGTTAGCTATACCAAAAACCTTCCTCCGGTGCATCATGATGTTTTACCCAAACCATTAATAATGCCATTCCCACTAGGATGAACTAAAAACGCAAATATTAGCATGAAGCAAAACTTCTGCGGCCCCATGAATGTTTCAATGGTGGATATTCAATCCCCACAGTTTCTAGTCGTGTGGTCCACTCGAGTTTTGGATCTGGCTCATCGTGGGGATCAAAAGCTAAAGGTTCTGTTTCCTAGACTAGTAAGTATTTCCGTAGAGGCATCCGTCCATTTAAGGGTTGATTCAATGGTGTGGCTTAAAGAAAAATCTAGTAGTTTTCAGTACAATCTTTATTCAAAATGATTGATGGAGATCAAAGAGAGCTGTTCATGTGTCATATAACACACGTTTAGCTTGTGGTGCTTCAAAGGTGACAGACAGCTTTTGCTTGGTTTGTGGGGAGGAATAAGGTTCTAAAAGTTGATAACTTGTGTAAGCATCACATGATTATTACAAATGTGTGTTTGGAGGTTTCAAGATGAGGAATCAGTTGATCATCTTTTTATACATTATGGGAAGGTTTCTTCAAGATATTCGAAATCGCATTGATTGTTCCAAGTTCAATTAGCCAGTTTTTCTTAGCTTGACATGGAGGGGGCAAAGGTAAAGTTATAGAGGAACAATTGTTGTTTCAAAAATCAAAGGGGTCGATTTGCGGAAGTTTTCGATAGGGTGAAATAGAAGGTGGAGTGGGCGCAAGCATCTAATGTATTAGTCTCTAATCAATATCTCGCGTTGCGGTCAGAGTTGTAGAGGGTCTTTGATTGTATTTTTTGCTCTAGCCTTTCTTAATAAAATGATTATCATTTCAAAACAAACAAAAAAATTCACAATTCGCTCATCTACCCTAGTGTTACCCTCTACACCACCAATACAAGTACTATGTAATGAGAGAATGAAGAGATGAGTTCATGAAACACAACGCTTGAAAGAACCTGATGAGAGAATGAAGAGGTGGGGAATACCATGAATTTGCCTGGCTCAAAATCCTGTCGATTTATTCATTCGATGAGCTGCATGCATGAGAAATGCAGACGGTTTAAAAAAGGATTTATCAATTATATATTCGACCTACATGTGTCGCCCACTTCATGAGTCCATCATGAACTTGGTGAATGTTCACAGTAACCCCCACCAAATGAGTAGCTCAAATCCCAAATGCGGGTCACTTCAGCATGAATCCTGCAACTTCCCTCTTCATTTTGGTATGGATCCCCTCCGTATTTCTCACAACTTAAATCCTCCTTGAAAAGCTTTCTTTGTAAATGAGAACCTCACTATAGATCATGCATGAGAAATTCACCCCATAATTTTACCATTTAATCTCCCTCAGCCTTCCCTATTTGTAATGAAAAATTATGTTAGACTTTTTAAGGAATATGACAAAGCTTCCAAAGGATTTCGCCTTTCTGATGATGAAAGCTAAACGTTGAAGACCCCTCCAATGAAACCACTTTCAACTCAACCCAATCTAACCGTCCCTATGAACCATGCAGTCTATTCTTACTAGTCAAACAAGTACTATAATCACCTGCAACTGTAGGTAAAGAATATTCTTACTAACAATTTAATTGTCTACCAACACTAGGCCATTGGACACGTATAATGCCACTGGTTGAGTTTGCATAAAAACTTGGCACTCACAAGCATGTCGTGACATTGAACTCAATGACAAATGATGAAACACAACATATTAAGAGTTTATGCAGACCCAACCCCAGTCGAAGATCCCACCAAGTACTTGAGGTCCTGGCTTATGAGAGTTTTCATTTATGCCTGGCACAAGATAACGAACATATTGAAGTTCCTAAACTTCACAACCACCAAGTATTCAGAGCTGGGTTTTCTAACTTAATGGAGACAGCTCCTTTCTAACAAGCACGGAATATGAAATATCTATTACTTCCCACCCTACTATTGATCGAAACAGACAAGGTTCAAATAAAGATCACGGAACAAAATAAGTTCAATTCTCTTACCAAGAAAGAAAAACTTTATTCAGGAAAAGCAAGTAAAACTATTCCCAGAGTACAAGGTGTAAAGACCCATCCCTTAGTATCTCTTTGATTAGATCTGCAATCCACCAAGGAAACCTCGAGACAACTCTTCATACGTACAATTGTACCAGACAGAGGTCCATCTCGGGCAGATCGTGTCAAGTTGAAGGTCAACCTAAAGCCAACCCTACCAGAATTCCTTTATACATAACCCTAAATCGACCCAAATACATCTGACTATTCCCAATCCAACCTAATTATGCTGGACCCCAACCTAACCCGATTTCAAATCGGGTTGGAGTTTCCAAACTAACCAACTTGAGGACCCTAACAACCCAACTTTTTTTTTTTTCGAAACGTTGATCAATTTATTAGAAGAAAAGCCAAAGACCTAAAGAATTACAAAGAAAAACAATAAAGAAAAGGACAGAAAGAGAAGAAGAAAGTTATGACTACAGATCAACCCAACATTCACAAAGTTGAACTGCCCCTAAACCCTTTACTTCTGAAGCCCAATCCCGAACATGTATTTTTACCAAACTACCAATGAGATCCGAGGGTTTCCCGATTCTTGAAAATGTGGTTGTTCCTTTCCAGCCATAGGGCCCAAATCCAAGCGCAGGTAAACATAGACGCCATATTTGCTTTCCTTTTTCTTTTTTTCTTTTCTTTTTGCTTTTTTTTTTTTTTTGTTATTCCCCCACCTCGCCAGGATCGAAAGAGGGCTTCAATAGTCCTTGGCATGACCCAACAAATAGCAAAATTGGTAAAGATATTCGACCAAAGTTGAGTCGCATAAGAAGAATGGATAAAAATATGGTTAACTAACTCCTCGGCCTTGTAGAACACAAGACATACATTCGGTAGGATCATTCTCATTGTACACAAGTTGTTTACTATTAGAACTATGTTTCTTCCCACTAACCATGATAGCGCCACCACCTTAGGAGGAGCTCCGTATCTCCATATAAAAGCCGTGTCTCCATATAAAAGTCAGTGTGACTAGGTTCCGCATTGTTATATCCTCCATTTTTATTTTATTTTTTTTGAAAGGTGATATTTTATTAAAGGAAAGAGACGAAACAGAAAACAAGAAGAACAAAGAAGAAAACAAAAACAACCTAGAAAAAGACTACAACTGGCCTAGGCTAAAATACAACAACAAGAAAAGAGCAGACCACTGCTGCTACAAGGAACTAAGCCTAGGGTGGCCAATCCCGAAACAACAAGACCACCGAACTAAAGACCACAGAGCTCTCTTTCATTTTGTTACGAAAGCAAAGGTCATTTCTCTCTCCAAACTGCCCAAAGGAGAGCCAACAGCGCCATCCTCCACAGTTTTCTTCCCCAGCTTCCCTCTATCCACAGGGTGCCAAGCAACGAAAAGGTCTTCAATCGAACTCGGCATGATCCAATAGACTGACGCCATTCTGAAGATACAAGCCCACACTTCAAAAGTAAAGGCGCAATGGAGGAAGATGTGATCAATAGACTCTTCTTGATGATAACACAGAAGGCAAATACTGGGGAGAATCATTCCATGCTTACAAAGATTATATGATAGAAGGATTTTACCATCCTCCGTTGATCATATGATAGAAGTATTTTACCATAAACTGACCAGATTTTTGTGGAAACCACCTGATGAAGTTCTTTTGAAGCATTTGCGGCCATACCTTCTCCAACCATTTCAGCAAAGACATCAATTCCTCAACCTTCTCCTCATTTAGATTCCTCCTTCACAGGGGTGCCCGAATCACCTCGCGAAGAGTGGAATAGCATCTAGGCACAACCATGTTGACCTCTGGTGATAATCACGCTAGAAGTGGAAAGCTCTCTCTTAGTGTAGTATTTCTTAACCAGATATCATCCCAGGATCTAATCCATTCTCCATTGCCCAAGTAAAAGCTAATCCCTTCCCAACCCTTCCCTTTAACAATGCCACTCCCTTCCAAATAGACAAGGATCAATACAGAGATGTTTCCTTGATCCACCAAGATCCCTCTTGCAACCCATATTTTCTACCCACTACATCCCTCCATAAACTACCCTTTTCAACCCCGAACCTCCACACTAACTTTCCCAAGAGTGCTAGATTCATCGCTCCTCAGACCCTACGCCCAGCTCCCCTCTTATCCCATGGTTTCCATATATCTTCCCACTTCAAAAGATGGAATTTGTGTTTTTCTTTTGCCCCTCTCCACAAAAAATCCCTCCTAATCTTCTCTAGCTTATCCACTACCCTTTTAGGACATTTGAATAAGGACGTATAATAAACAAGTAAACTTGTCATAACTGCCTTTAGCATTGCTAACACTTTGGCCAGAATCTTATACAAAGATTCAGACTCCCCAAGGGGCTAATTGCCCTAAAATCCTTCAAACTTTCTGCCCCTCCTTTTTGGGAATTAGCGCTACAAACATGGCCCCCAATTTTGTTGCGATAGCACCCTTTTCGTAGACTTCGTTAACAAATGCGATTACATCTGCCTTTAGAAGATCTCGGAAATGTTGAAAAAAAATGTGATCGGGTAACCATCCAAACCAGGGGGCCTTATCACTCCCCAAATCCTCAATGGCCGCTTCGATTTTCTTAACAGAGAAAGCTTCTTCTAGAATTTCGGCATTTTCCCTCAATACTATCAAAATGCAGATTATCCAATGTTGCTCTTACCCATTCTTCCTCTAACAACCCAACTTGAACTTGGGTTGGATCAGATTGCTATGCTATCATCCGCTTATTTATTAGCATGACAGTTAACACCAGCCTCAACAAAGCAATCTTGGTTTTTTTTCCAACCAAATGCTCATTTTCCTGCAACTTCCCTAGAACCAAAGCTTCTAGGAAATAGCCTACAGCTCTTCCAAACCAACTCATCATGTAAAATTCCTGTTTCTGAACCTCACTGATGAAAACGTCTCTGTAGTAACAACATAGTGACCTCTCTCACATGATTTTTAAAAAAATGCTAATACTAGCAAATGACCTCTATTGTCAAATTATTTCCCTGTCAGTGTGTAACAATGCCATAATACCCTCAATTTTAGGGGAGCGGATTGCCTGTGACCCCGGGCACAGAGATATCTCTGTAGCCGGGGCTGAGTAGGGTTCAAAGGGAAGTCCGTGACAAATCCACTCCGTCCATCTGTTTTGGAAGACCAAGCTAGGACAGGATTCTAAAAATATTGCAGATCCAAAATTCAGGTGGTCCATACCACATGAAACAGTGGGTATTGGACACTTAGCGGTGAAAAAGTTTGGAATCAGGATGAGATTTTTTTCTTACAGTATATCTGAGTGTTAATAATTCTGTGAACGGTTTGGATGGCATATAAACATCATGGTTAGCTCCAGGAAGGTTTCAATGGTGGACGTTGGTGTTTCCACTGTTTCAGTTGGTGTGGCCCATCTGAGTTTCTAATATTCCTGATTTTTAGATTACTGATCTACTTTTGTCTTTAAAAAAAGATGGACGTAGTGGATTTACCACGGACATCCCTGTGGACCCTACACAGCCCCGGCTACAGAGATATCTCTGTGCCCAGGGTCACAGGCAATCTGCTCCCAAATTTTAGGCTTATGCTGGGCATGTTTGGGAACGTGGAAATCACCGGAAATCAATTTCATTTCCACATTTTTTCTTTGAATTGTAAAAACTACCTGTGGAGATTGACCATCATGATTTTGATTCTCCTCGAAAAATAAGTAAATTTATTTCCTCTAAAAAAGCTAATCCATGGGCAGTTCCATGATAATGTGAGACACTTCTCGTTGTTAACCATTGTCCTTTCGACAATTCCATGGAAAATTATATGGAAAAACAAACAATTATATGAACAATAGACCTTTCAACAATTCCACCATTGTCCATGTTGAACAATTTCTAGGAGGTTTCCATATCTGTGTTTTGGATTCACCCTAATCAAACAAGCCATAATTGACTCGACCAAATAAATGGAGAAAACCACCAACATTGCTTGACACAGTTTCTTTTCTTTTCCTTTTCCTTTTCTTTTTTTAATTGAAACCCCTAAAAACATGGACATTGATGGCATAATAGCCTCCAAGATTGCTAATTTCCCAATTCATATTTTTCTTGATCAGCATGTATAATACATCTTCACTATCAGTTAGAAAATGGGTTTCACAACCAAAAGTTAGTGGTGCCAACGATGATAGTGCAAATACCTCTAGCGTGTCAAGAAATGTGGCATGTTAAATGAAGGAATGGGAGATGAGAATCGCTCCAACTACTAGAGTGTACGTATTGATTGCAACTGAGTAGTATACGAAATGAGTGCTTAAGTCATCGACTGCAAGCCATAGAGTTAAAAGAACATCAGGTTCGCACATGTGGATTCATATATTACAAAGGAAATCAAGGTCCTACTCAATATTGATAGTACCTAAGTTACACAATTACCAGTACACAGCATTTGGGAACTCAGCGCCCTTCCAAAAATACATTAGCAGCAAACCTGCACTGACGAAACAGATTTGTGACAATAATGCATGTCTAAACACATGCAAGCATGGATGTATCCTACAGTTTGCATGAATGCTATGATATATTGTAAAGTGCATCTTTCTGTGACCCATACCTCACACTTAAAGAAACCTTCACCCAATCCTAGCATTTCTTAGCTGCAGGCATGGCTCACAGAAAGGCATCCTTTGCAGCTTCACTTAATGGGAGGAATGCTCACCTGCGAACCATCTCTCACGAGAAATCATGAGAGATTTTTGAGGACTCATCACAGGTGATGTGTCCCCAAAATCTGAGCCGTTCACGTGATGTAGCACTACGAAAAATCCCCAGGGCCTAACTTTCAACCTCATCCAGAACTCTGGTGGGCCATAGAAGAGTTAGAGAGGAAAATCAAGGGAGGAAACTGTTTCCTTTTTCCATGGTCCCCCAAATTTGTGAACCAGATTGAAAGTTGGGCCCTGGGGGTTTTTCGGGGTGCTGCATCACGCGGACGGCTCAGATTTTGGGAACACATCACATGTGATGAGTCCTCAAAAATCTCTCACGAGTTCTCGTGAGAGATGGTTCGCAGGTGAGCATTCCTCCACTTAATTTTTTTTTATCATGTCAATCAAGCATGGCAAGACATGTAATACTCTTCTAGTGCCCGCTTTATTCTTGTCCTGTTTGGTCGCATTTCCAACCTTGACAGAAAGGAACTTACATTTGTATGGCATAGAGGAGGTTTTGCACACCCAAAAGTGGGCATAAAAAGGATAAAATTGAACCACTTCAAAATAACCACTGAAGGTCACAAGCATTCATTAAGATGCGAAAATAGGGATGGATATGCTGTATATGATATAAGATTTGCTCAGTTGTACTCATACCAAGGTAAAATTACAGTGGTACTGAGCAGATATTGGACCCATGTATATCATATCCAACACGTCCATCAGATATGTCACCTGTGTAAACCCCCAGGGCCCAAAAAACAGCTTCATAAAAAATCCCAGGTAGGCAAAAGCACAGGGAACAAGGTGGAAGGGGATGCCCATCATTTAGTTTCAATGGGGCCCACCCGAGATGCAAGCGACCAGGCCAGATGAAGTGTCTGAGCAGCCTGGATTCCTAATACACAAGACAGTGGGTCATCCCCATGAAAATCAAAGGGTGGACTCCCCTCCCAGCTTGTTCAGAATGACATGATGGCTGGGTTGCATGTTGTGAACACATCACGTGGGCCTTACAACTGCCCAGTAACACCGTAGGTCCTCTCTCGGATTATATGGGTGTATTTATTCTAAAAGGTAATTATAGCATTTCGGTTATCTGTCAACTCGAAGCATCAGGTTTCATTTTTGAATCCGGTTCTTCCATTTCCACTGAGTTTGTAAGGCAAATGACAACAAGGTAAATTGCCTGTGTTGAGTCGGAAAAAAAATGTCATTGCATTTTTCCCCAGTTTACCCAAGAATTAGCAAACTGAAGACTTCTAATTTATGTGATCTGAAAGGGAACCATCAATACATCTACCCCAATGAACACATTGTCTGGATGCTTTAACATTATGAAACCATTTTACACTTTGTCCAGCTACGTGTCTGCATATACAGACGAATTTATGCTCACATGTTCATGAATGTGTTTATGTATGTCATACCGCTTTGTATCCTTTCAATATTCAAGCAGGCCAACAGAAGGTAGCCCAGAAACAAGGTTCTATGCCTCGCAGAAACTGTTGCTCAGCTTCCGACTTCCAGTTGGATTCAAGGACTCCACATCCTCCCCCAATTTCTGGATGTCATCGGGCGAAAGTATCTTGATATACCACACATTATTCACAAATGCCCTGCATATATTGTCAAATGCGTCAGCACCCTTGGAAAGAAATGAAGTAGACCATAGACATGCCTCACCCAATATAAAACACATGAAAGATAAATGCTGATAGGTCCAAAGAACTGAAGGATCACAATAATCTCACTTCATACATAAATTTCTACAAAAAGGGTCACTATGTTAAAGGCAATCAAGAACCACGATGCCCCTTGTCAGAGACAGGGATAATTTACTCAACATGGCTTTCCAAAATGACTTGTGTATGTGAGTGTGCGAGAGAGCATAAGCATGCACACTTGCGCAGCTGTGGTACATTCATATTATTAAATGCATGCTTGTCAAAAATAATCAACAAGCTTTCCTAGGAATGAGAAAACAAATCTCGTGTTCTTTCTTTCTTTTCTACTTTTTTTTAAGGTAAGAAAAGGCAAATCTAAGGATTTCAGTACAGAATATATCTCCCATAGTTGGTTCATGTGCTACTTCTAACTTGAAGTTTCTTTGTTCATCACTATGTAAGCATTTAAACAATGCTTGGTCCTAAGTAGCTAAGAAAGCCTTGAAACATTGATTGACAGAACGCTTAGTCCTAAAATATTATTGAACCCTTTAGATAAGAACTAGAGAAGGTGAAAGTGATCTTGAAAATCAATCAAGCATAAGCATGAAAGGATTTTCAATAGGGATTTTGATCGTCATGAAAGGAATTTTGCTCAAAGGGATCCAAGCAAAGAGAAAGGTCTTGCTCGTGAGTTCTCTCTATAGCAAGGTCATGATCAAGAGAGAAGCTTTGATGGGAAATCTCCAGAATCATAAGTTCTCGAGATCAAGGCAGAAGCAGATGAAGACACTCGAGGAGAGGAATCAGTAGGGGATACCGATAACCGTAGAGTTGTATGATGTGCCTCAAAGCACATATGGTTCCTCAAGAAGGAGGGATTCTCAAGAGCCTCCCTCTAGGAGGATATGTGCAGCAAAGCAAGGGTAAAGGGGTGGTGGAAAAACTGTGGGGCTCTACTTCTTAAGGAGCGAGGGAGGGGGCTAAGTCAAGGTTAACCACACAAAGAAGAGGGCAATTAGGCAAAAGTATGGCTGAAAGTCGGGCAAGTTGGATCAAGTTGGTGCTCAACCCTAACCCAACCTAAGGTTCCTATACCTCAACCCTAACCCAACCTCAGATTGGGAATTCTCAATCCAAGCCCAACCCAAGTGGGCTCAGATGGGTTGGGCGGGCTGGTCGGGTTGATACAAGCTAATATTTTCGTTAATACACTAGTCTATTATATTTTGATACACATCTTATTTTTTGTACCTATGGCTTCATTGATTATATATGTAGTTATTTATCGTAAAGAACTTCACTTTTTCTAAACAAAAAAGCTAAAACATAGGACAACTGTTCCTTTAACACTCAAGCATATCAAATTTCAAGCATTATAAGTTTACTTACTAAAGTAATATAAACTAATAAGTTCAGTTAACTAAAGTATAATAAAATTATAAATAACTTGTATATAAATCAGGTTCGGGTTGGGTCGGGCGACCCGAGACCTCAACCCAAGCTTTATAGGGTTGGTGTTTGCATAGCCCAAGCTGAGATCGGACTCGATACTTCATGCCCAAGCCCAACCCAATGTCGGGTTGAACCCGCCCAACTTTCAGCCTTGGGCAAAAGGGGGCCAGGGAGTAGAACTTCGGGGAGCTGCCAACCCTTTTCGTTGAGAACTTTATGAAGGAGTGAATGCCTTTTCACTTCCAAGGTGTTTGGTCAATTTGGAGAAGTAAAGGACGTTGCAATCCCTAGGGTGAGGAGCGGTTATTCAAGGCTTTGCCTTGGTGAGGATGAGGACAATAGATGGGATGGAGGGACAGAGGAGAGGAATATAGGTTTAAAGGGCCCATTATGGGCCAAAGGCAGCAAATCAGGAATGTTTTTATTTTTATTTTTGTGTGTGTGTGTGTGTGTGTTTTTTTTTTTTTTTTTTTTTTTGGGGGGGGGGGGGGGGGGGGTTATGGTGGATAAGAGGTCATATCAAGATGCAATGTTACCTGGAGAAGATGGGGGTGATGCCATTTGAGGGGCTTGCAGACCCATCAGAGAATCGAGGCAGTTGGGTTTAGAGGGTCGATTCTTTCAAGCTTGAGATAAGAGTTAATCCTCTGGTAGTTAACAATGCCTAGAAAGCCTTCCAAGAGCATGATGGTTCCCCTGAAGGAGGATGAATCAATGGTTGTGCTTGATGTTTGGTTGGATGATTGTTGTGGGAATTGTTGGGGAGTCCTCATATCATCTTGATGGTGTTGACTGGAGTAATCTTGCCAGCCATATATTCTGGGTTGGCCGGGCGTTGTCTATCTGTAGGTGGGAAGAATGGTCGACGTTTTGGAGAGAGGATGTCTAGATTCAACTCTAGAGTCTTCCGTTGGAGATTTGGCTAGTGGAGGCAATGGTCACAATGGCCTCCCATGTAGGGGAGGTAGCGGTCATCGACTCGACATCAAAGGGGTGGAAGGATTCGAGTGTTGTGAGAGTGTGTTAGGATTAAGAAATAGATCACCATCCTAGACATTGTCCCGGTGATGGTTGGTGAGGAGAAAATCACCATTCGTATCGTCAATGTGGAAAGGGGGTACGCTTCAGTCGAAGTTCAAGGTACTTAGCGCTAGAAGGTGCCTGCAAAGCTTAGAAGAGTGCTCCCATGGTAGATGAGAGTGACGGAGCATCAATTCGATGCACCCAAGGTTCTCCCAATCAAGATGAGGCTACGAGTGCGGCGAAGATGAGTCCGTAAGACAACAGTGCAATCAGAAGGCTAGAAAGGGGGACGTGTGTCCCACATTCTAGAAGATCGGCGATGAAGGGGGTCAGCTAGATGGTTTCTAGCTAGCTTCTCATCCTGATGCCATTATTGCCTTGGGCTTGAAGATTTGTGTCGTACTTGTTGAGGCGGCGAGAGTGAATATGTGGTCACCCAGTACATTGCAACAAGGCAATGGAACAGGAGAAGGGCATGTTCGTGAGACGCGTGGTCTGCCTCTTGCTAAGTTGTCGGGCCATGCAATCAATTAACTAAACATAGCAGGTAAGCGTGGTCGAGTGAGATTGCTCCTCAAGTCTCCAGAGGGAGCGAAGATCAGTGTTTTCGGTAGCGCTCGTAGCAGTAGTGTACGCTACATAGCATATGCAGGTATTGTAATCTACAGGCATGTAGCATAAGCTATAGACCATGTAGCGTAGCGTAACACGTAGTGCAGGTAGCATATGCTACCTGAAATCTACTCTCTTTTTTCTTCTATGCTACTTAAACACCTATTTTAAAATGATGGTGACTCATCCCCGTTAGACATGACACTACATTAGATCAATCCAGACCATCCAAATTGTGATCCATAGATAAAGCACTTGGATCAATCCAGACCATCCAAATTGTGGTCATTATGAATTTGTGATGTTTCAATAAATAATAATAAAAAGAGGTCACACTTAGAAATTCTAAAGGCAGAGAGACAGATATTTTGCATAGAAATGTGGTTGATGATCTAAACTCATAGTCAAGAACTCATAAGAATTATGCATTATATAAATTTTACCATACTTATCTATTATTTTAATTAAAGTATCGTGTAGCTTATGCTACACGCTATGTAGCTTACATTACATACTATAGATGGCCAAACGCTATGCTATACGCTACACGCTATTTAAAACAATGGCAAAGATAATGGAGTTTCAATGTGCAGCCCATCGACTGTCAGAGTAGTGGCGTCGGTTACCTCCCTTCTAACCTCTCTCCCCACAAAAAAAGGGGGCGGTAGGTACACATAGTCGAGTGAGTTTGGTCCTCGAGCCTCTGGAGGGAGTAAAGATAATGGGGGTCCGATGTGTGGCCCATTGGCTGACAGAGTGGGTGACGTCAACTACCTCTCTTCCTGAAGGCTTCCATACCCCTGGATCTTCCTCTACATTCCATCTCTTTTTCCCTTGATGATCCATCTCCAGTTCCGATGATCTCTGGTACATTAGGTCTACTGAGGTTGGGTCGCTCTCTTTGGTGGCATTGCCTAACCCCTTTAGGTCTCAGATGTAGAGGTGAAGGAATGCTTGGACAGATCTTTCGGATGAAGAGGTGAAGAAGTGCGCAAACACAACCTAGAAGCCCAAGTTAAAGAAGCTTTGGATGTAACTCCATTGCAAGCTATTACGTGCTTCAAAGAGATCCAAATTTCCCCTACGTCCCTTCCCTTTCTTCCTGGGTTGCCAAAGGATGTGAGGGGTCTAGCTGTGGTAGTCGGGGGGAAACGAAGGATTCGGGAAATTATGGGTCATGTGGGAAGGCTCATCAGGGTCGTTTTAGGTTGATTGTGACATGTAGTGTTGTAATGTGCGATCGCATATTCGCATATATGCACAAAAATCACATATGCGACCATGGCATATGCGATTTTGGCATATATGCGATCACATATTTAAATATGCGATAATATGTGATCGCATACAGCATATGCAATCGCATATTGGCCAACGGTTAGAAATCTGACCGTTTTCTGACCGTTGGCACATTATTATTTTTATTTTTATTTCTGCAAAAATACCACTTTTTCTCTATAAATAAGGCTCCTAACTCACCTATTTTACTCATTCTCATCCTAAACTCTCACCCCAAACTCTCTTACTCTCTTCTTCTCTTACAAGTTCCAACTTCCAACTTCCAAGTGGTCTCCTAAATCAAGATTCAACAATCAAAATTACATCATTCAAGCACTTTCCAAGTTTCACTTTCAACTTTCAAGATTCAAGGAAGATTCATTCAAGTTTAAGACTTCAAGTGTTGAACATTCAAGCACTCTCTCTCATACATTCTTCATTTCTTCGGCTTCGAATGACCTAAGTTAGAAGTATGGGCACTATCATAGTACTACGAATAAAACTCACATAGTATGTGAGTTATGTGGATATGTGGGCTCCGGTGGTATTGCTCAACACAAGCAACACCTTGCACATACACCGAGGTCAAATGCAAGAGCATGCGACAAAATTACTCTAGAATTCCTAAGGGAAATCAAGGAGTATATAGATAAACAATTAAAAAAAAATGCGATATTGCCCTACGTAAAGAAGAATATATGGAACAAGATGCATATGAAGATATAAACGTAGATGAAGCTAGCCCTACCCCCCCATCGTTGACAAGTCGGTCTGGACCACCACCACCGGCCTCAAAAAGAGCTCGTGGGCATGGGCCCATGGATAGATGGTGTAGACCACACCCTTAGGATGTGGTAGACCAAAGGGATAAGGGCAAAGGGCCGGCTCAAACAACTTTACAAAACCGGTATAAACAAAAAGATAGGAAGACCACTATTCAATATATTGCTAAGTGGTTTTACCAAACCGGTGTTACTTTTAACGCGGTAAAATTGAAAAGTTTCAAAGTTATGGTCGAGGCAATAGGTCAATTTGAACCTGGGCTTAAACTTCCTTTATGCCATGAAATGAGGGAGACATGCCTCAAAGCCAAAGTTGAGCATACACGATCCTTTATAACCAAATATAAGGAATCGTGGAAAACTTATGGGTGTTCACTCATGGCCGATGGATGGGCCGATAGATCCGGTCGGTCTCTCATTAACTTTCTAGTGAATTGTCCAACTGGAACAATGTTTTTGAAGTTTGTGGATGCATCGGGTCATTCTCATACTGCAAACTACTTATTTGAAGTACTAGATAGTGTAGTTGAGGAAATAGGTGAAGAATACGTTGTTCAGGTAATTACAGACAATGCAGCCTCATATGTAGCCGCCAGTCATCTACTTATGGAAAAGAGACGCCGTTTATTTTGGACTCCTTATGCAGGCCCATTGTATTGATATGATGTTAGAAGATGTATGTAGGTTATTTTTACAAGTGATTGCAAGGGCAAGAAGAATCACAATCTTTATGTACAAACACGCCCTTTTTCTTGGTCGAATGAGAAAACACATTGGGGGCAACTTGCTACGTCCAGCAGTCACTCGTTTCCTTACAGCTTTCTTAACACTACAAAGATTAAATGCAAAAAAATCAAAACTTAGAAGCTTTGTAGTGTCGGCCGATTTTACAAGTGAGCCTTGGTCAAAGAAGGCTGAAGGGAAACAGGTTCAACAGACGATCCTTTCACAAAATTTTTGGACAAGTGGTAAAGGCGCTAAAAGCATCTGAGCCCTTGTCATTGTGTTGCGACTGGTGGACGAGGATGAGAAACCAGCAATGGGTTACATTTATGATGCGATGGAGATGGCAAAAGTTAAGATCATGGACCATGTTAATTATAGAAACCGTGATTACAAGCCCATTATAGATACTATAGATAAAAGATGGGGTAGCCAAATGTCATTTCCATTGTATTCGGCTGCCTACATTCTTGACCCGGCCTGTTTTTCTCGTCTCCCAACCCAGTTGCAGCACTTGAAGTACATACGGTCGGATTTCTTGATGTGTTGGAAAGAATGGTTCCAGATAGAGAAGAACAGGACAGGATCTCAGCTTTACTAGACTTTTATACAAAGAGTGATGGTATATTCTCAAGGAATATCGTTGTCAGGCATAGAACAATGAAAATGCCGAGTGGTATGAAAATATTTCTTACAAATAGTTTTTCACATTCTAGTAATCTATAAAGTAAAGTCTAACCTACTTAAAATGTTTTTCTCAGCCGACTGGTGGGCTGCCTATGGAGTGGACCCGAACAGGTAGGATCCAGCTTTAAAGAAGTTGGCCATGAGGATTCTTGGACTCACGTGTTTTGCTAGCAGTTGCAAGCGCAACTGAAGCACGTTCAAGGTGGTAAGTTTGGAAAAAATGAACATGTTAATGTGTTAATGTTGGTAAATACTAAATAGTAACCTAGTATGTTATTATAGACTTACAGTTTGGGATAATTGTAAAGCTAATGCCGAATGCACTTTCTTTCATGCAGATTCACACCAAGAAAAGAAATCGCCTTGAGCAAAAGAAACTCAACGACTTGGTCTTTGTCCAATACAATAAAAAATTGCAAGAAAGATTCCAGACTAGGAAAGAAAAGCCTGGTTTTTATGACCCTATCTGCATGGATGAGCTGGAGGCAGAGAACGAGTGGCTCAGTAAAGACAGGAGCCGGTCTTTGCTGGCGAGGACTTGACATGAGCGCAAGTTGAAGATGTCGCATATGGATCGACGCCTGGAGAGACTACTGCTCGAAGACGAAGGAGGGGGGGGTGGGTAATAGCATACAGCCCGTGGTAGAAGAGACTGAGGAGATAGAAGGAGGAGATAATGATCAAGTTGAAGAACCACCGTTGGATGTTGATGAAGTATTAGTACGTACAGATGATGAAGAAACTGAAGAAGAAGAAGTGTATGTGGAAGATGAAGATAACGACAATGACGACAATGATTGCGATGGTGGTGGTGATCAATTGCCACAATGGCAAATAGATCAATGTCTTTAGTCTTTAGTTTACTATTAGTCTATTTAGATTTTAGTCTATTGTTAGTTTTACTTTTACCTAGACTTGTAAGTTGTAAATTATATTTCCATTTTCTACAATTAATAATAAATAAATAGCTTCTTCATTTTGTCTTAATTTTTTGTTACTTGACTTCTTTCTTAGTAGTTAGTTTCTTACTAGTTCTTACTACTTACTTCTTACTTGGTAGTAGTCTAGTAGACTAGTAGGATTAGTTGATTACTTATAAACTTATAATTAAACTTTAAACATGTATAGTATTAGTAATTAACTAGTAACTATTAACTACTGTATAATTATTAATTACTTATCAACTTATTATCTAATAACTTAGGAGTAATGAAAGGTCCTACTATTTTCTTTTTTCTTTTTTTTCTTTTTTTCTAATTTTTATGATTTTTTATAAATTTTTCAAATTTTTTTTTTTTAAAATATGCATTCGCATATGCAATTGTGCGATCGCATATGCGCACAAGCATATACGATCGCACATGATCGCATATGCGATTCAACAACATTGGTGACAAGGATTATGTGGCTATGTTCCAAGCAATGGAGGCTTGAGATCTCCAGAAGGCAGTTGTTGGCTTACATATACCTTGTGTGGTAGGTTCAGCGCAAATCCCCTAGGTCGTCTACGGTCTATAAGGAGTTAGTGCGTCTAGGGGGGCAGTGGTGGGAGTTCATTCCTAGAGGGGATAGAAAGGATAGAGGGCTAGGCAGGTTTATTAACGAAGATTCTTAGTTGGAATGTTAGGGGTTTAGGGAGTCATCTTAAGAGGATTCGGGTGAGAGAGGTTTGTAGTAAATACAAAGTTGGGGTTATCATTATCCAAGGTACGAAGCTCAACCAGGTTGATCAAGGTGTGGTAGAGTCAATTTTTGGGCAAAAGGGGTTTAAGTCGGAAGCCTTGGAAGCTGAGGGTTCTTCTTAGGGAGAGCTTGACTTCTGGGATCCACCAGTTTGAGTAGAGATGATAGCTAGAGAAGGGGTTTTTCATTTTTTGTTATCTTAAGGATGTCACATCAACTTTCCGCTCGATCATTTTTAGAGTAGATGGTGCTAACCAGCCAACCCTTTAGCCATCTTTCTAGGAGTTCCTTGTTGCTTGGGGCAAGTGGAAGCTCCCGTGGTGTGGGAGGGGACTTCAACATTATTTGATTCACGCACAAGAAGTACAAGGGGGAACTTTTGGATGGATGGCTTTTTGCTTCTGATTGTATAGCTCTTGCACTTTTTGACGCTTTATTTATAAAAAAAATTTGTTAATTTTTTTTTTAAGTACTAAGGGGCGTGCATTTCAAGCAATATGCATGGGTTCTCTGTGTGGGTCCAGAAGCATGATCTTGTCAACTTACCAATGGGTGGAGTCAGGTTTGCATGGTCCAATGGTCAGGCAAACCTAACAATGTCAAAGCTTGATAGTTTTGTACTTTGTAGTCTCACCTTCATGGGTGGGTAAGTTTCCTCTTGTGGTCCAGAGGGGTCTCCACAAGTCCATCATCTGACCACTGCCTAATTATCATGGAGTTGGATGAAGATAATCGGGGGCCAAATCGATTCCAATTTAAACTGGTCTGGCTCGAAGTGTAGGGCTTCAACGATCTGGTCTCAGGTTGGTGGAGATCCTTTTAGTTTCAGGGTCGTGCTGGGTTTAGACTGATTTAAAAGCTTGAAGCCCTAAAAAGCAAATTAAGACTTTGAATAAAGGTGTATGGTCAAAGGGACAGGGATCTAGATGGCATCCTCTCGGCTATCCAAGACCTTGATATTAAAAAGAAACGGGCGCCTTGTTGAGGAAGAGGTGACCACTAGACAGGACCTCCACTTGTCTTATAGCAAGTTCCTAAAGGAGGAGATTTAAATGCAAGCAATGCTCAAGAGCTTTGTGGCTTAAGGAGGGAGATAAGAATACAAAGTTTTTCCAAAGGTTATACCAGTACCCACACTTATTGCAATAAAAATTCACCCTGACAGTATATGGAAGGTGCATTGTTGACAAAGAGCAGATCTGCTCGAATATTATTAGCTTCTATTTGGAGCTCCAAATTAAGGAGGACCAGGAGCACTAGGTTACTGCCGACTCTGGATAACTCGGAGTTCGATTGTATTTCTCCCTCGAAAGCAGAGACTCTTGAATGTCCTAACTCAGAAGCTAAGATCAAGGAAGCGGTTTCAGCACTTGGTTGGGATAAGGCTTCGAGGTTGGATGGGGTTCTCATTGGGCTTTTTTCCTAATTTTCTAGGAAGTTATTAAAAGTCGATCTAATGAGTTTTATTTAAGTTAGGGAGGTTGTCTAATGGAAATGGGGAGCTCTTTCATTGTCCTCATTCCTTAGGTTGAAGGAGCAACTTGGATTAATGATTTTCAAGTAGCCCGTATAAGATCATCGCTAAAATTCTTGTCCCAAAGGCTCAGAATCCGTCCTCTTAAAGGTCATCTCTCCCTCTCAAAGCACATTCATTCTACTATGCAAATTATTGATAGAGTGTTGGTTCTGCACGAGTGTATTGATCTATGTCATCGAGAAGGTCAGAAAGGGTTAGTTTGTAAAATTGGATATTAAGAAAGCCTATGACCATGTAGAATGGGGGCTTTTTGGACTTTATGTCAGGTAGATTAGGGTTTGGGGAGAAATGGAGGTTATGGATCCATTCTTGTATTTGCCCTATCAACTTTGTAGTCCGTATAAACGGATCTCCTTTCAATTTTTTCAAAGCATTCAGGGATCTCCGACAGGGGAATTGCCTCTCCCTTTTTTTTGGATATTAAGAAAGCCTATGACCATGTAGAATGGGGGCTTTTTGGACTTTATGTCAGGTAGATTAGGGTAAGGGGAGAAATGGAGGTTATGGATCCATTCTTGTATTTGCCCTACTAACTTTGTAGTCCTTATAAATGGATCTCCTTTCGGTTTTTTCAAAGCATTCAGGGATCTCCGACACGGGAATCGCCTCTCCCTTTTTATTTGTAATGGCATTGGCATCTGAGGGTTTTTTAGTAGCATGCTCGTGACGGGGCAGTTGTTCAGTCTGTTTGAGGGTTCTAAGATCGTGAATGTCGCTCAACCCATCCCCCACCTCCAGTTTGCAGACAACACACTCATCTTTTATGAAGCGATGGTGTCAGACGTGGATAACCTCTGTAAAATCATCCACTGTTTTGAAGTGGTCTTAGGTCTAAAGGTGAATCTGTCCAAAATGAAGATTTGGGGGTCCATCTAGAGTGGGGGGAAGTCAATTCCTTGGTCGTTTGTTTCGGTTGTTGTGTTGGATCCTTCGTGTCATCCTATCTTGTTCTTCCTCAGTTGGTTGTTTCGGTTGTCGTGTTGGGTCCTTTCTATCGTCCTATCTTGGTCTTCCTCGTTTGTTTGTTTCGGTTGTCATGTTAGGTTATTTCCGCCATCCCATCTTGGTCTTCCTCTCTGTGTAGGTAAGCTGGTTAGATATCTTTGAGATGTTGTCATTGAAAAAATGAAAAGAAAGTCATCTCCCTAGAAGAGCAGGCTTCTCTCTCTTTGTGGCAAAATCACCTTAATCAAGGCGGCATTGCCTAATCTTCCTATTTATTTTATACATCCTTATTTTGCCGCCCCAAGTCTATTCTTCTAATAATACATAAATTGAGGAGACACTTCCTCTGGCAAGGTGGAGATCAAAATTAGAAGTTTCATCTGGTGAGTTCGGGCGAAGGTCTGTAAACCATACGAGGGGGAAGTAATCAAGAGTTAAGAAGCTATGAAGTCTGTGCTAATAGGAAAATGGGTTTGGAGGCGGATTGGGGAGTCTTCTCTCTATAGGGACTTCCTGTTGGAAATTGATTGCTAGGATAGCTGGGAAATTTTTTCAAGAAGTCAAGTTCTCTCTAGGAACTAAAAGAAGGTCCCTTTTTGGGGCGATACCTAGGTGGAGTCCACCCTTAGGTTTGACTTCCACAGCCTAGCAAGCCTTTATCCAATTCCAAATGTTCTGTTAGCTATAGGTGCTTCTTGACACAGTCAAGAGGGTGTGTGGCTTCCTTAGCTTTGAGATCTTATAGATGTCGAAATTGAAGAGTTATATAACCTCATTTCCTAGCTCAGTGACCTTTGCCTAAATCCAAGTGAAGCAGATGCGTTGATATGGAGGGGGAATAGGACAAGAGGATTATAAGTCCGTTCCTTCTCAAAAGTGCTCTCAACCCCATGGTTGTTGATATAGGTAGTCACACAGACTATGCATAGCATTATGGTGCCCCTCCAAAGGTGGCAGTGTTTGCATGGCTAGCAAGCAATAATAGGGTCTTAACTGTTAATAACTTACGCAAAAGGGCAATGGTGCTTCCTAATGTTTTGTCTCCTACACATGAAAAATGAGGAATCAGTGAAGCATATTTTGTCAAATCACAAAGGAGGTTTGGGAATTGGGATGGCAATGGCATCCTTCCTGTTTTTAACGTGCCATAGGTCATGTCAAAGTCCATGGTTGATCTTTTCCTTTCGTGGCATGAAGGAGGTCCTCGTTCCAGAGACGAATCAAAGTAGCGATTAGCTTTACTTGCCATCTTATGGTATATTTGGTTGGAAAGGAACTGTCGGTGTGTCAAGGATAGAAGTGAGATCTCTTGTATGGTTATCAAGAAGGATCTTCTGTTTATTCACGATAGGGATGCCTGATTACCCTATTGCTTGGCTGTAATTTTTTCTTTTCTTTTCTTTTCTCCTCTTATTGTTGTTGCCTTTAGCTTTTATTAATAAATCATCAATTCTTAAAATATAAATATAATATATACCATAGTTTATTTTAGAAAGTAAAGAAGAAAAGAAAAATCTTAGGCAACAGGAAGAAATTAGATGCAATGGCCTCAATGAAAATACAAAAACTATAAATGCATATGCATTATATCCACACTCCTAGGGTGCATGATGCTTGGAATGCAAGTTCACTCTGACGGTTTGGCAGTGTGTAAGTCACTCTGGCATGGTCTAACCTGTGTCGAGTTCTTTTCTATTTATTTATCTAGCTCATAAGTGTTGTAAACAGAGAAGAATTTCCCTTCACCTAATTGCCACTTGGCTAAAAGCATACATCAAAAGTTTCCTCTGAAACACATGGCAAGGTAGAAGAACATATTCTAAACCCTACTCTATGCTAAGATGAGTAAAACCACGTAGATTTGATATATTTGATAACATGAAAAGAGAACATCCATAAAATAGGCAGTGACTTATCAGTACTTACTCCCATGGGTCGTCTCCAAGGAGAAGCACATCGTTCTCCCTGTCGACAAATACAAGCTGCCAGCCTGATCTCAGAGGGTCTTCCAACTGCCCCTCAATCCCGAACATTTGACCTAGCTCCTCTCGCAGCTCATTGTAGCTGCTGAACTGGGTGATGTCCAATGACCTCCCAACTGACCCCGACTTGTAAACCTGCAAAAGCATAAACATCCACTTCAGTACGGGATTTTTTAACCAAAGTACTAAAAGAGCGCATTGCTGTCACCTTCACAAATGTACTGGTTCCTGGGTCAACTTGTCCTGCATTTTGCAGCAAACTTGAGGAATCACCTATGCAACTGAACAGAGAATTCTGAAATCCAGAAGTAGCAAATGGCATGGTGGATACTTCTGTGCCAATTGCAGCAGTAACAAGATTAGTCACTTGAGCAGGGAGATTTCGAGAGGAGTCTATATTAACACCAAACAGGGTATGTGTCCGGGAATCTGCAGTACAATTTTGTGAATCCAAGCCACAATCTTTCCCAGGGAATGATGGAAGAGATATTGCACTGCCGAAAGGACTGGCCTGTGGCATGACAAATTCTGGGACCCAGGGTTGCTGGTGCTGCTCGGTCATAATTGACTGACCCATTCTCGAGAAATTTGTA
The DNA here is from genome assembly GCA_003013855.2 of Liriodendron chinense. Taxonomy (NCBI): domain Eukaryota; kingdom Viridiplantae; phylum Streptophyta; class Magnoliopsida; order Magnoliales; family Magnoliaceae; genus Liriodendron; species Liriodendron chinense. Next base: position 550,951 of record PVNU02000665.1, on the reverse strand, counting down.
AGATTGGTGCTTCCTTCTGGAGACAATGGACCCAACATGTTCTGAATGCAGGTAGGAGATAGAGCTGATGAGAAGTTCACACTTGAATCTGGAAAGATTGATTTATGACACAATGGTGTAGACAAAGGTGATTGCTGCATCCGATTGTTTGAAATCTGAAATGTCTCTTGATAGGTTTGTTGTTGGTGCATCTGATGCTTTTGCTGATCATTAAATACCTGCGGCAATTGCTGCTGGAGAAGGTGGTTCATAGAATGGTTTTCTGATGCATTCAGTGTCTGGGTTTGCAGGATCTGCTGAGGTTGCATTTGTTGAATAGTTTGCTGCTGCAGTAGTGAGTTGGGTCTGCCCATCTGTTGAGAAGATTGGAAAGTTGGTTGAAAGTGCAGAAATTGTTGTTTCATAGAATCCCCACTTCTTATATCCTGCAGTGCTGCTGCTGCCATCGCTTGGTACTGATCATGGCCATTTCCTAGCAGTACGGGATCAAGCCTCTGCTGCATCCAGGGTCCCATTCCAAGTGACTGGAAATTCATAGAATGGAGGCCTTGTTCTCTGGTGTCCCCTCTCAGCCAGGTGAAGCCATTACATTCATCTTCTTTAATATCTGACACAAAAACACGGGATGGGGAAATGCTATGAAAGCATGATTCTTGTCATCATCATCACTATAACTATTGTTTTGATAATTTGTTTTTCTCTTCTTTTAAATAGCTTCTATTAAACCCCACAAGGATCACTAGAAATTGTCTTAAACAATTCTTTAGTGCCTACAACCAGTGTTCGAGGTATCGGTATCGCTACAAGTTTCTCTGGCGGGGTTACAGAAACAAATATCAATATCGCCGATAATATCATTGATAACCAGAAATGCAAGGAAACATGGGAAAAACAGTGGAATTTTTCAGTAAAACTTTAGGAGATGTTAAAATATACAGATTTGCATATATAGGAATTAAAAATGCAAAACGAATACATACATAAAGGGGGGGCTTAAAAGCATTTGCTGTTGTAAGAAATCAGTCCAACCATCCCATCAATCCCATCTATCCATCCAACCATCCAACCTTCTATCCAAACATCCATCAATATTTCAGAATATCGACAACACATGATATTTCGCCGAGAAATTGTTGACAACTGGAAAAGAAACAAAAGAATGTGGTCTCGATATCGCTCATGCTGCATTAATAATAATAGTGTCAACAATTTGATCACTAAAGACAACCATGCGCCCATAAAAAAAATTGAAATGGATTTTTTTTAATAAACATATTTTTGGTGATATCGATACAATGGCAATATTATCGAAATATCTTTGATATATTGGCAATACAAGCGACGCTTGGAATTTACACAATCCAAAATATTAGCAATATAGCGAAGATATTCATACAAGCGACACCTAGAATTTACACAGTCGAAAATATTGGTGATACATTGGCCATATCGATACATTGGCGATACTTAGCGATACATCGCCGATGCCTGGAATTTTCAATACTACTGGTGTTATCGATATCGTTGCCAGTGTTATCGATATCGTCAAGCTGGAGATAGATAATATCGGAGATATTTCAATGATATCGGGGATACTTCGTCTTGGAACATTTATTCAATAAATAGGGGTATATTTGTAAAAATGCAAGTGGGGACTTGGGTGTATTTTCCACATTTATTAAGGTGTTATTTGTAAATAGCGGAAACCCTACATATAAAAAGAACAAGGAAAAAAGGAGAGCTCACGATTTTGGGAACCCTCTCATTTTTCATCTCTTTCTTTCTCTTTACAAAATCAACAACTCTACATGGTACCAAAGCTTTGTTCAATCAGATCAAAGGGAGATTGAAGACCTATACAAAAGGAGGATTGAAGCCCAATCAGTTTCTGACAGAAGAGCTTGCTTACATCAGCCATACGGACGCTGACGTTAGCTGTACGGCCCTGTACAGATCGGTTCGAGTCAAAACCGACAACACCAAGTGTGGCTATACATAGGAGGAATTATGAAGATTTTTTCATAATTTTCTAGAATCGTTTGATATTTTTAATAAATTTTACCAATTTTTTTCTAAAAAATGGCTCCAAATCCTCTATTTCTCATATTTCTTTAGAATTAGTGGTTTATAATCCTTGGAATCCACTTATTATGGGCCGTTTTTTTATGATCTATCATGTGATGCTACTTTCTTGTCGTTTTGAAACGTATTTTTTTTGCAATTTTTTAGCAAAAAGGGGGGTCAGATGCCTCTTTTTGGTTGTTTTGGGGGTCCAGCGTATACATAAGACTTTAGTGTATATCTCTGCTACTGTTTTCTCTTCATTTTGTGTTGTTTACATCCGTTTGTACTATTTCTCGACTTCTTCTTCATACATCTATGGATTCCAAATCATCTGGACATAGCTCATAAGGGCCCCTTTCCATTACATCCACTAAATTTAATGGGAATACTTTTCTTTTGTGGTCCCGAGCTGTCCACATGTATGTTACTGGCAAGTAGAAACTTAGATTCCTTATGGGCACATCCAAGAGGCCATCTACTTGTCAATCGGGTGATCCGTCCAGGATTAACGCATTAGGTGTCTTCCAATGCTATTGTTATGAACTGAATCCTCAGTTCTATGGAACCGGGTATTGCATCTTCGTTTTTCTTCTATGATTCTGATGTCGATTTGTGGAAGTTCCTCAATGAGACATATGGGACCATATCTAACAAGCCTTGTATCTTCCAGTTGACTACTGAACTCTATTCTCTCACCCAAGAGAATTTGTCAATGACTGAATATTTTGGAGCTCTAAAGAGTCGTTGGGAAGAATGGAGCCATCTCCAACCCTTAAGTGAGCTTCCAGATAGACGCAATGCAAAGATTGTGAAGTTACAGGAAGATGAAGCAAAAACATATAAATTTCTGGCTAGTTTGAATAGTGAATATGAGGCCCTCCGGACCCAACTTGTTGCTACGACTCTATTTCCCTCACTTAAGGTCGCATACTCCATTGTACATATTGAGGCTCGCAGGCGGGTGATGTCAATATACCTGTTGTTACTTAGGAGAAGACTACATTTGCCTCCACCACTATCCCACCTGGGGACCATCGTGGTAGTTTATATTCTCGATGAGGTTTTATCAGAGGACGAGGTCGTGGCAAGTTTATGTGCACCTTCTGCAATCGGGCCAGACACACCCGAGATCGGTGCTTCAGATTAATTGGACATCCTTCTGCTCATATTGCTGCTTCTGATGAGATAGGGACAATATCAAACTCTTCTGGTGGTCATCCTCTTGACACCTCTCCTGTATCCGACCAGGCAGACACAATTACTATTACTAGAGCTGATGGTATGGATCTTCAGCGCTTTCGAATGCTTCAAACTCAGTCCATGCCTCCTGCCTCTTCTGCTTCACAGCCATCTGCCTCCTCCTTCATTGCGACCACAGGTACTGCACTCCATATCTCTTCAACCCCTGCAAACTAGATTATTGATTTGGGGACATCAAATCATATGACTGGTGAGCACTATTCCATCTAGTTCCTCTACCTGTAGTCGTCTAGTACGCCTAGCTGATGGAACTTAGAATTCATCGGTTCTGTGTCTTTTTCTACTAATCTCACCTTGTCTAACGTTCTCTATGTCCCTAAATTTCGTGCGAATTTTATCTCTGTTCATAGTCTTACCAAAGCCCTCAACTGTTGTGTGATTTTCTTTCCTTCTCATTGCATCTTTCAGGACTTGAATACAAAGAGGACTAATGGTGTGGGCTATGAAGTGTGGTGGTCTCTACTTTCTGCATCAGGGGGAGCTATCTACTAGGAGTGTTGCTTCATCAAGTTCTTTTACTTCTGTTTTGAGTCTAGTCAAGAGTCGGCTGCCTTATAGCATGCTCGACTTAGTCATGTTTCATTTAAGACTTTGTAATTTTTTATTCCTCAAGTTTCATAAGTTGAATAATGTTTCTTTCAAATGTGAAACGTGCCAATTTGGTAAGCATGTTCGAACTTCATTTCCCGCACTTTCACATCGTTCTAATAAAATATTTGCTTTAATACATTCTAATATCTGAGGTCCTAGTCCTATTACTTCGATTTATGGTTTTTCTTACTTTGTGTGTTTCATTGAGGATTTTGCTCGTGTTACTTGGGTTTATTTGATGAAACGGTCACAAATTGCCACACTTGTTTAAGGCATTTCATCAACTGGTTAAGACTCAGTATGATTGCAATATTCAGTCCATTCAGTCTGATAATGGTGGTGAGTATGTATTCCAAAGTTTTACATCTTATCTTCAAGAAAATTGCATTCTTCATCAGTTTTCATGTGCTTACACTTCACAACAAAATGGAGTGGCTGAGCGTAAGAATTGCCATTTTCTAGAAGTTACTTGCTCTCTTCTGATTGAAATGCAAGTTCCTAAATCATACTGTGCTGTAGCTTTGTTGAATTCTTGTCGTTTAATTAATCGTATGCCCTCTCGTGTCTTACAAGGCAAGACTCGTTTTCATACACTTAAGCTTGGTTGTCCTCTTTTCAGTGTTCCTCCAAAGGTCTCTGTCCTTCCCAAGACAAATTTGTCAATCATTCCATCAAATGCATCTTCCTTGGATACTCTCTTCAGCACAAAGGCTATAAGTGTTATGATCCATGCACTAAAAAGTATTTTGTGTCCATGGATGTCACATTCTTTGAAGATCATCATTTCTTTACTACAATGTCTACACTTCCAAATTTGGTTGCCCCGCATGATCCTTTACCTATCCCTGTGGTTAGTGACCAGACTCTTCCTACTCCTGCGGCGCCTAAGCAAATTCTCACCTATGTTCGCAGAAAGTCGAGACAACCAGCACTACTCTCAGTGGCTCCTCTACATACTTCAAGTAATTCTCTTATTCCCACTTCCACTACTCATCCATCTTCTCCTATCGTTGCTCATACACGTAGCCATCATCCCACCTTGCATCCTATTTCTAACTTTGTTTCTTATAACCATGTCTCTCCTACATATCGTGCTTTCCTTGCTGCCATCTCTTCCTCCTCTATTCCCAAATCTGTTGTTGAGGCACTTGCAATTCCTGCATGGAAGCAAGCGATGGATGCAAGAATGGTTGCCCTTGATGAAAAATGGCACGTGGGATCTAGTTCCCTTACGTGCGAGCAACCATACTGTGGGGTGCAAGTGGGCGTATAATATCAAGTATCGGGTTGATGGGTTTGTTGAACACTACAAGGCGCGTCTTGTTTCCAAAGGCTATACGCAAAATTATGGGGTTGATTATACTAAGAGCTTATCTCCTGTGGCCAAATTGAACTCAGTTCGCCTGATCATCTCCTTAGTTGCTAATCTATCCTGACAGTTATATCAATTAGACGTTAACAATGCATTCCTCCATGGGGAACTAACTGAAAAAGTTTATATATGAACTTTCCTCCTGGGTTCAGCTTAGGGGGAAGTGTACTAAGCTTAAAGGCTATCCTGACAGTTATATCAATTAGACGTTAACAATGCATTCCTCCATGGGGAACTAACTGAAAAAGTTTATATATGAACTTTCCTCCTGGGTTTCAGCTTAAGGGGGAGACTAGGAAAGTGTGTAAACTGAAAAAGGCTCTTTATGACCTTAAACAGTCTCCAAGAGCGTGGTTTGCCCGGTTCAATTATGCAGTTCTCTCATTTGTCTTTAGGCAATGCCAGTTGAATCATATTGTTTTTGTTCACACTCGGCAAGAGGGCCAAACCATTATTCTTTTTTATGTGGATGACATAATTGTTACTGGAGATGATTTGGACTTTATAGAACATGTCAAGCAGATGCTGAGCAAAGCATTTGAAATTAAGGACATTGGTCCTCTTCGATACTTCTTAGGGATTGAAGATGCCCGCTCATTCAAGGGTATCTTTATATCTTAGAGAAAGTAAACTCTAGACTTAATGAGACTGGCAAGCTTGGTACTCATCCTACCTCATCCCCTATGGATAAAAAACATTTGTTACATGAATCCGAAGGTGATAGTCTGATAGACCCTGGCATGTATCAAAGATTGGTTGGGAAGCTGATTTACGTAACTATTAAAAGGCTAGATATCACTCAAGTTGTGAGTGTTGTTAGCATGTTCATGCATTTGATGAAATCGTCACATCTTGACGTTGTGTACCGTATATTAAGATACTTGAAATCATGTCCAGGACGCAGTATTCTCTATGCTAATCATGGACATGTTCATATTACTGAATATTCTGATGCTAACTGCGCAAGGTATCCAACTGACAAAAAGTCAACTTCTAGCTATTGTACCTTTGTTTGAGGTAATCTAGTGACTTGGAGAAGCAAAAAACAGTCAATGGTGTCTAGATCCAATGCGGAAATAGAATATCGAGCTATAGCTCAAGGAACTTGTGAGATTTTGTGGTTAAGATCTATTATGATAGAGTTTGGTTTCCCTATCAACTCTACTACTCCTCTTTACTACGATAACCAAGCCGCCATCCACATTGCATCAGACTCAGTTTACCATGAAAGGACAAAGCATATTGAAGTAGATCTCCATTTCATCCAAGAGAAGATCTCTTCTAGGAAGTAGTGTACTCCATTTGTCAAATCAACTAAGCAGTTACCTAACATTTTCACAAAGGCACTCAATTCTCCTATGTTGCAAGAGATTTCGAACAAGTTCGGTATGACAGATATTCATAAACCAACTTAAGGGGGTGTGATGGAACATTTATTCATCAAATAGGAGTTTATTTGTAAATATGCAAGTAGGGACTTGTGTGTATTTTCCACATTTATTAAGGTATATTTGTAAATAGGGGAAACCCTACATATAAAAAGAATTAGGAAAAGGGGGGAGCTCGCGGTTTTGGGAACCCTCTCATTTTTCATCTCTTTCTCTCTCTTTCTACAAAATCAACAACTCTACACTTCGAACAATGGCAACGACCACATAAGCTTTTAGTTTTTTAAAACATAAAAAAATTGATGTGATATTTTACTTCACAAATCATTTATACTAAAATGTAAGAGTTGGCTGGAGAAAAGAGTGAAGTTGAGATTTCCAAGTCTGTGGAAAAATTAGGGTGCACTTGAAATGCAAAATTTTCAAAATTATAATTTCATATAATTAAAAAATAACAACTTCAAGATTTAACAGACAGTTGTCCCTTTTTCCATGTTTCATTTACTGTTTGGCCAACCTACCTTAAATCACAAGTTTATTAAAAACTCAGCATTGAATTTAGGAATGCTTAGTTCCATAGAGACAATGGTAATTACAAGTGAGGCTAGCATGATGGACAATACAAATCAATCACGTGGAGCATTTCTAGCCATCAGAAGCACATTTTCCTAGAATTTGATCAGATAATTAGAACCTTCCTATCAAATTGATTGATGAGAATCATGGGCAAGCAGAGATGGGGAACATTCAATCAGTGATCCGAAGTGGATGTTCCATATTTATCAGGCTAGAAAAGGTTTAATCATTTTTATCTCGACTGCCCATCATGTGGGGTCACCTTTAATTGTGGATCAGCTTCAAAAGTCACTTTGGATGATTTTGACCTTATATGGCTAGGAAATGGATGGCCCATGTTGATTATAATGGAGATCTAGTCATTGATTTGGAGCATCCAATATGTGCGGCCTGCCTATCCCTCTTAAAAGCCATTTTACCAGATGATCCTAGCCATCTGATGAATGGATAGAAAAATAGACGGTCGAAATTAATTCTAATAGAGAAGATCTAATCATTCATCTAGACAATCCTTCATTTGACACCAAACATTCCGACCAAGATAACTGGGATTTCCTTAATAATTGACTAGGAGAAATACTTGCATGATTATCACTGCTCACCACCTCATATGAAAAGCACACTGCAGACATATTGACCATTGTTTCTCCTTATCCAGTCAACTCATGAGGAATTCAGTCTGAGACTACCTGCCTATTCATCCATGTACCTATAGCATCAGTAAGCAGCACATTTTTACCATTTCAAATGTACCTTGTATTCTTATTGGTTATCCAGCCAAAAGTGAATTGTTTGATCATTTCAACTAGGCATAAAATAACTTTTTCTGGTACACTTTTTTATCTTCTAGTTTGCTTTCTCTTACTATCAATTAGAAGTGCCCAATGACAAGGTAATGTAAAAGTGCTCGTCCATGGGAACACAAACTTAGTTGCCAACATAAAGATCATATTTTACATTCTAAAGTTAAGAGATCCATAATGCAATCAGTTCCTCTAGAATCATATAGCCCTTCATAATGGGAACAATAATACACCAACCAGTTTACACATTTCAGGTATATTACACACAGAGAAGCAGTCACTTTGTACCAAGACTTAGACTACTCCAAATTGCCATAATCAATTTATCATTTCACCCTCAGTAAAATAGATAAATGAATGCACTCAAAAGTGATTTGAGGATTGTAAAGTAAAATGTATGATGTAAATGGAAGGAAACAAATTAAAAGAAGAAGAAGAAGAAGAAAATTTAGACCTATTCATGTGCAACAGAGACCAAGAACTGCACCGGTTAGGAGTTTGTTGGTACAAGTCGAAGGCTCTGATAAAAGGGTGAGGGGAAAACCCAAAAGGAGATTGGTGGAGGTAGTAAGAAAAGGCTCACAACCCCTTAAATGAGCAGAATGGCTGAACAAGATTCATGCAGCCAACCCCAATTACTTGGTACAAGGCTTAGATTTTTTTTTTTTTTTAAGGATAATGAATTTTTATTAGAAACAGAAGCCAAAGAGTCTAAGGCAGATTTACAAATGCAAGGACGAAACCAAAGAAGGAAAAGTACACTCATCAAGGGTTCTTTATACAGGAAGCCCAGCCCAAGACATCAAACTTTGCCCTTCTAAAGACCTCCACCACTGACCCACTCCTATTTCGGAAGCAACAATTATTCCTCTCCCCCACAGCCCAATTTCCTGCTAGAAGAGCTAACCCAAATCACCCACGATATTTCAAAAACTTAAAAGGAAATTCACCCATGCCTTAGATTCATCTCGAGATCGAGGGGGGGATGAAAAAAAAAAAACAAGTACATACCATTGAAAGAAGGCACTCCAGGATGCCAAGGTCGTTTTAGCCGGAGAGGAAATAATGACGGATACATGGGAAATGTTGTTAAAGGTTCAATTTCCCACAACGACACCCTTGGCTGTCTCTCACCTGCCGTTGACTCATCCCAACCAACCTGCATTATTTTAAATGAAAAATTAATTATGGAATCAGGTTTAGATCTATGCACGATAATCAGCATACTTGATCAAGACTCAGAAGTTTGAAATATAAGAAAAAAGAATTCAACCAGATGTGTGTCAAAGGTTCTCTACTTACTGCAGAATGAGAACAATCTGCAGGGGAAAAAAAAGAAGAGCAAAAGCTGTGGTGGAAAAGCAAAACTGTATACAATTTCACGTAATAACAAAACATGATCTTTGATCCAATTCATGTCATCCACAACATATAATCTAAAGCAAAAATACTACAGAACATAAAAGTGATAATTCTTATTATTTCTATTACAAAAATGCCTTGAGGCCCTGTTTGGCAGGACGCCTAAAAAATGAGTTCCATCTCATTTTAGTTGACAGTAATTATGTATTAGAGATCTTGATCCCTAATACATAGCTACTGTCAAAATTAACTCATTATGTATTAGAAAAAAAAATGAGATCAACTCATCTTTAGTTGTCTTCCAAAAAGGGCTTACATGAGGAATTCAACATCAGGAGCCAAAATGCAGTTGGATTAACAAAGATTTATGATGCATAACCCATCTTTCAATGCTTGTACGCAGGTTCCCAATCCTGACCAGTGGAGCCCATGATTCAGTAATGCAGACCATTGGTACGTTGCATCACACCATGGCTGGACGATGCCCCAGACATCTTTCAGATTGGAAGATTCCCACAATCAATCTAAGGATTTCTTTCAGTTTGGATGGACTGTTGTTAAACCGCTCTTCTCAACAGTCCATCTGTAGGCCACAAATCTAAAGGTTAAGAATGTCCTGTCAAAGAACTACGGTGGAGAACGACAATCCCATGTGCCCCACTCGTATGCAAAGACACAAGTCATGACATTTATTTCCTCTTTGGATTAGACATACCTCACAAAAAAAGACGAGATAAAGAAGTTAGAATCTCACCAGCTGGACCTCACTAGGGTGCTACAAGATATCAACTGTTCACTAAAGGCGTTGGGATACACTGAATACTCTGGAAATCAGTATAATTTCCATGGAATCCAACTTTTCCACCATTTGTGAAAGAAAACGTGGATATGGAAACCCACTGGAAATCTGACAATTTGGAAAACAATTGAAAACATACCAGAGCCCACATTTTTTTTCAAATTGCAATGGAAATGTTGAAAATTAAATAGCAAGTGGCATCTGTTATTACCATGGAAATGTGCATGGATTAGATTTTGGGGAGAAATCAATTTCCTCACTTTCTGAGGAAAATCATAATAATGAGGGCCAATTTTCCACCAGCCCTAATGCATATGTACATGCCAAACTGGACCCAGAAAATCAAAGGTCCATTGAGGATGGAGCATAGCATGAAAATCTTACTGATAAGAGTATGATACCCCTTCAATACTCCAACCAATAACCTCCAACTTGATGGTAAAAGGATTGTTGGTTGTCCAAACTCAACAAGCAATCAAACATCTGGGATTATCCAATCAGTTTGATATTTATGTGCTCCAATCAGAATGGGGCCCAATTTGTACTTTTAGACAAACCGCATGGGAATAAATTTATGCCATGTTTATGGACATCAATTGCAGCATGCCTGTGGCATCTGGAAAAGGGTCACCCGTGTCTAATCCATAAACATCGGGGAGCTTTTAGTCTATATGATATTCCGGATATGCTCCATCCAGAATGGGATCCAATTTTGAAAGTGGACGGACTGCACAGGAATGAATTTATACCATGTTTATGGATTCAGACTGCATGGGATGAGTTTATGCAATGTTTATGGATATCGATTGTAGCATGCTTGTGGCATCTAGAAAAGGATCACACCTGTACCTAGTCCATAAACACTGGCGAGCATTTAGCCTATTTTATTGATTTACTTTAATGAGCATCAATGATTTAATGACACCAGTAAGCAGGTGATGCAAACATCAATCCCTTTAGGGTTTATCAGCGAAGGAGGCGAACGAAGCATGCATCTCTTAGGCCCGATGAAGGGTTTGGATCATTCGTGACGACATGAGGAGCATTGAAGGCCCTACGCATGTGATTTGGCACGTAGAAGACCTCACAATGGGAAGACACGTGTGTAGGATGATGAAGACCCGACTAGACAGTTTTCACTGTCTTCGGGCACCCGACGCCAGCGCGAACTATTTTTTTTAAGTTGTTTTTTTTAACTTAAGTATTAAGGGTATTTTAGTCTTTTCTTTCCTTCTTAGTGATTATTTCAAAGGGCTAAGCCCTAAACTCGAATTTAACTATTGATTATTGAATGAAAAGCCTCTTGGTTGCCTCCTCTTCTCTCCCTCTCTGTGGAACTTCATCCCTTCTTCCCCAATCTTCTCTTTTCTTCTTCCTTCTTCCTCCAACATTCTTCTAAAGTAATTCTTTGTTCTTCCTCCTTTCTCTTAATCTATTTTTCTCCATTCTCTACAACCCTAAGGTTTGAGGTTTGATCCCAAAACCCTAATCCTCAAGTTTTGATTCCCTAACCCGTGAGATCCTTTGATTTACCGGGCTAGTGAATCTCATTGCACGTTTGGATCTTAACCATGCAAGATCGGGAGGTTTCATCCCTCGCCGGATCCATTCCACGCAATACTTGAACTCCTAACTATGTGGTTGTGATGATGGCCCGCATTATTGCATGTTTCTTTTCAATTCTCTTGGATTTTGATGGTGAATGCTGAATTTTGAATTATTATTGCTGTTTATTTCCGCTGAATCATATATGATCATGTGCATGCATCATAATTAGGGCATCCTGCATCAGCAGGTATCTAAGGGAAAGTTTCAGGCATCTATTTCCACAAGTTTCTTTAACCAAATATGCATGTCCAGAAGCATCCATAGAGCACACAAAATAATTATTAGAAATATACTGATAGCAGCATATGACATCAGAGAAATATCACTTGATTCAACACCTACCTTGACAGATCGCCAGTGAGAATTTGGCCACCGAACAGGATCCAAATCACTTATGCCAGTTATGGTACCCATGTACCTGATTAGAAGCAATCTCAATCTTACTTACAAATCAAACAAATGTAAGATAATGGAACAAGACAAAATGAAAAATGCATTCAAAAAAAAAAAAAAAAAAAAAACAAGAAGAAGAAGACCATATAGATTGAAAAAATGTGCATCTGATTATCTTCAGAATGAAATTATCTATCCATATAAAAATTGCAGTGCAATAAAATAGATCTCAGAAGTATGGTTTTAAATATCCGTTACGACATATGTCCATATCAGCCCACCCTGATACGCGATATGGGGGGGGCCATACTGGACCAATATGGAACCCTGGTTTTATATACCTGTTACAATTCAACCGTATTGTATACATATCAGCCACCCTGATCGCGATTCAAGGGGCCCATACAAGGCTGATATGGAGCCACATCATATCAGTAATCATTTTTTCTTCCTTCTTTTTTTCCTTTCCTTTCTCTTTTTTCTTTTTTTTTTTTCATGGGGGGGGGGGGGGGGGGGGGGGGGGAGCTATCGTACCTACGGACACTTGATTCCTCGGTCTCAAAGAGCATCCGAAAACGCATTCCAACTGATACTCGTGTGTGAAATACTGCTTTGACATATTTTGAAAGAGGTATGACAAACTCAGATGGGCTAGCTCTGGGAGGGAAAATAAACAAAAGAAAAAAGAAAAGAGAGAGAAAAAACATGTTAGTAGAAACAGAAATTATGGCAGTATACAAAATTCAGATATTGATTGCTACCTTGGATTGTAGAAAACAGTGAAACGACTGTTTGTGGCAGCAGCATGAGCTGCAGCAGCAAGGAGTCCTATGTGCATGCTGTCACTAGATAGAACAGATGAAGGCATCACAGTTTGTGGTCGACTGGCACGCCGGATTCCCAACAAAAGCTGATTCTTTTCATTCCTAATGGTGATAACAAAACATTAGCATGCTTACACATGACAAATCTGTAGCCTTCTTTGCAAATTCTACATGAAACAAAATGGAAAGGATAATGCTTACCATATGAAGAGAACAGAATCCCCAGCTACAAGTCTCTTGGCGCTGACAAACACACTCCAGCCTGTAGTAAGAAGATGCCTTTTGGGCTGGCCTGCACAAGGAACAGTGGGTTGATTCCAGAATTTGATGACACAGCACACCTTTTTTTTTATGAGCTGACGGAGCACTCCTTTACACAAAAATAATGCAACACATGCTATAATTGAAGCAAACCATTAGAACGATTTTTTTTACATGTCCTTGTATCACTAATGTCAATGCTTGTCATTGGACAGCATCATTAGGCATGACTCTGCCTAAATCAGCCAAGTCATCATAAGGAAATGCTTCTCAGAAACAAAGGTCCATTGAACTCCCACAAGATTCATCAAGTTTTTATGGCATGAATATTACAAAGTTAGATGTGGACTACACTATAATACAGCTGTGGGAGAGTCAGTACAAAACCATGAAAGAAAATAAAATTGTTGACAGAAAAGCGTGAGGAAAATTAGTGTAGCAACAGCATGTTGAGTTGGCAAGGATTATTGTTGGCCCATCTTTGAGCATTGCAGCAACAATCAGGCCATCATTGTTAGCCAATAGCAATGCAATCTTGAGAAGCCTACCATTAGAAAGGCGATCCATGGGTCGTTGCTCAAGCTAAGGAATTTATGGTTATGCTCACATAGGTAGGTTTCATCGATTGTGAGAGCATTGATCCCCATGGAATACTTTGATACTACAATGGTAGACTGTAAAAATCCGTATAGAAAATGAAGAAATGAGAGGGAAAAAAAAAAGTCAGAACAGTGTTTGAAATATTGGTATCGTGTTGTGTATCAAACCCTTGGGATACAGATACGTATCGGTTATCGCATGGGATATATCATTTGTATCGGGTAATTTATGGCCTACCAAACAGGCTTAGGCGACATTCTTACCAAAGAATGGACCATTACATCATCATAACATGTTAAAAACCATAATGGCCTGTTTGGATTCCGGTAATGTGATGTATTGTTTGGTATATATGGCAGTTATTGTTAAAACCTAACTGGATAGAAGTCATCGCATGTGGTGTATGGACTCTTGAATGTTGGGCCGTAGCATGTGGTGTATGGACTCTTGATTGTTGAGCCATCGCATCTCAATATTTAACTGAGTATTTGCCGAAGCGGGATTTCACCTCCAGATTTCATCTACCAAGGAGGTGACCATTGACAGCTCTCGTGGTTGAGGGCATAGGAGGCTTTTTCCACACATGCAGCTCCTCTTCCGTTAAATCTTTCACAAAGCTTCAGTTGCTCGGAGTAGAATAAGAGAACTTCATCCTGATCCAGACACAGATGTCGTCTTAGATCTGTCACAACATTATCAGCTAGATCAGGTACATCTCTTCTTGAAGAACATGTTGACACCTACCCTCCCCAGTCCCCACCATCTCCTAGCGATCAGGGGTGAGGAAGACAACCTACACTTCCCTATCAATAAGCTTGTCATTCTCGTTATAGTCGATTGCTAGAAATGCCATCTCACCATCCTCAAAACATCACATGTTAGTAGAACGTGATGCTAGCTACCTTCCATTACCGGTAATCTCACATGGCTCCCTTTGTCATTGCATGTAAGCACAATCTCGTAGGATTTTAGTGATTTCTCGAAGTTGATCAAGGGTTTGGGAGTATTGGACCATTTTAAGCTCATTGGAATTGTACCTACGTGGCGCCGTTGAAGCTTTCGTTTTCGTCCAGGTGTGAGTTCAATGGCCTTCTACATCCTAAAAAAACATCTATACATGTATTGTGGCTTTAGTAACAATCTCCTCAATATAATCCACTCTCAAATACACTATCGCCTATTGCTATACATTGCATGCCAAAGATGGACAGAGTGGATTAGAAAGTAGGCCCTCTATACGTCTTAGAACACATTCCAACCACCTAAACCTGAGATCGTCTCTACCAATGTTTAAGTTATCGGCAATATTATTGAATTCAGTGTTTGCATTGTCGACGAAATGTCGACAATATCGCCGATATTATCGGTGTCGCCGAAGTTGCGACAACGAAACCCCAGTTATTCGTTTCTCTTCCGAATATCGCCGATAAATAGGCGATATTGTCGATATCTGCCGAAAATCTCTGACACCGTAAGGAATGTCGCTGTAGCCACCTACCCAGCACGGGACTTCTGTAGCCAACAACCCCCTATTGCCGATAAAAGGGCCGATAATTGGGGGGATTGCAAAAATACCCAAAAAATCGACAGAAAAGGGGAGAAAATTAGGGATTTCCATACCTTGAAAGAGGATCGCTCATCGAACGTTGCAGTTGGCCAAACCAAGCTTCCGTGCGCTGTAAGTGCTCGACAATCACCACTTTTTTACTTCCTTATTTGCGATTGATCCATGCACAGTACATAATCAGCGAAGGAACAGCGAAATTCCGACGAAATTGGGGGGATTTAGGAGGGATTTTAGGGATTTGAGGGATCTCCCCTCTTTCGGAAATCGTCTACAGAGAAGAGAGGGCGGTCGAACCCTTTTGTGAAACACCGTTCCGTGCGGTGTTACTCCGCACGCTCTTATCGTGGGGTGTAAACTCTGTTAGGCCCACCTAGAATGCATGTGCTTTATCTATTCCGTCCATACGTTTTTCCATCTCATTTTAGTGGTTGAGCCCAAAATTTAAGCATCTCAAATCTCAAGTGGACCATGCCACAGGAAACAGTGGGAATAATGATTTCCACCGTTGAAACCTTCCCAGGCCCCACAGTGATGTTTATTTGTCATCCAACCTGTTCAAAAGATCACATGGACATGGATGAATGGAAAACTCAAATATCATCTTGATCCAAACTTCTGTGTCCCCCGCAAATTTTTCAATGGTAGACATTCAGTTCACACTTTTCCAGTGGTGTGGTCCACTTTAGATTTTTATATGCTTCATTTTTTTGTACCATA
This sequence comes from Liriodendron chinense, assembly GCA_003013855.2. NCBI lineage: Eukaryota > Viridiplantae > Streptophyta > Magnoliopsida > Magnoliales > Magnoliaceae > Liriodendron > Liriodendron chinense. The sequence goes on along the minus strand of PVNU02000665.1, from coordinate 534,766 downwards.
TCTACAATTATCTGTTAAGATGGATGGACGGAGTGGATAAAATAAGTAAATCATGGTGGGCCCCACAGAGTTTACTCCGCACGACGCAGCGAAGCGGATTACTGTGACCCCTGGAACAGCTTAGTGGGTGTTACCCTAACCGTGTGGGGCCCATATTGATGTAGTTTTTATATATCTACGCCGTCTATCTATTTTTTCATATCATTTTAGGATGTAATCCAAAACTCTTAGAAGATCCAAATCTCAGGTGGACCATACCACTAGAAATAGTGACGAATAACCATTTAAAATGTGGGCCACAAAAGATTTGGATCAATCTGATCTTTATATTTTCCGTTCATCAATACCTTATTGACATTATCAAGAGCTTCGATTGAAACTAAACATTACCAAAACCTTACAATGGGCTCTTTGGATTTTTTAATGGTGGGGCACTCAATCACACTGTTTCTAGTGGTATGGTCCACTTGAGATTTGGATTTGCATGATATTTGATTTAATGCCATATAGTTATGTGCATAAACAGTTGGACGGTGTGGATACATAATATATACATCAATGTGGGCCCCACGGTGAACCTACGCAAGGGCCGCACCGTCTTGCCGTTAGTCCCAGTCGCACCTAATCCGCTCCCCACACCAGCTAGGCGCAACTTGGGTGAGACCCCAGAACCAGCGTTGTGGGTGGGATCCTGAACCTAGGGCCCACAGCGATGTATTAATTGTATATCCATGCCGTTCATCTTCTTGTTTGGCTTATTTTATGGCATGGTGTAAAAAATAAAGCAGATGAAAATTTCGGGTGGACCACACCATAAGAAAAACTGGTTAATGACCATTAAACCCCTTTTGTGGGCCACAAAAGCTTTCTATCAACCTGATATTTGTTTTTTCCTTTCATCCCTGCCTACGTGACCTAATCAACATATTGGATGGTCAATAAACATTACGGAGGACTCCAAAAAGTTTTTAATGGTAGAAGTTCAATGAGCACTGCTTCCTGTGTTGTGGTCCACCTAAAATTTGCATGTGCTTGAATTTTGGTACTTCGTCCTAAAATAATCTGAAGAAGAAGATGGACGGCATGGATATACAACAAATACATCGAGGTGGGCCCTAGTTTCAGGATCCCACCCACATCGCTCGTTCCGGGGCCTCACCCAAGTCGCGCCCGGTTTCTGTGCCGGGACGTGGCGGACGCAGAGTGAGTGCGCAGTCCTCGAGCGCCGTGTTTGTACGAACGGTTCAAATAAGATTAAGGCTATGTGGACCCCACAATGATGTATTTAGTACATCCAAACCGTCCATCCATTTAGAGAGATCATTTTAGTGCATGATACCTAAAATGAGTAATATCCAAAACTCAAGTGGACCACACCAATAAAGATAGTGGGGACAATGGTTCTCACCGCTAGAACATACCCAGGTCCACCATGATGTTTATTTGTCATCCAAACTGTTCATAAGGTCACACGGACCTGGATGAAGGGTAAAATTAAATATCAGACTGATCCGAAACTTCTTGGACCTCCAAGAAGGTTTCAATGGTATCGTTCAATCCTGCAGTGTGGTCCACTAGATCCTTGGATCTTTCTTATTTTTTGGTTCAAGCCTTAAAATGATCCCAAACCATGGACGGACGGTTTGGATATAACAAGTACCTCATGGTGGGACCCACAGAACTTGATGACGTCACTGCAGCACCAACTGGATGATACGGTATGGCCCACATGGATGATATTTTGTGGAACAGCTTAGTGGGTGATACGGTATGACCCACATGGATGATATTTTGTGGAACAGCTTAGTGGGTGTTACGGTATGGCCCACATGATGATACTTTGTGGAACAGCTTACTGGGTGTTACGGTATGGCCCACATGATGATATTTTGTATATCCACTGCGTCCATCCTTTTCTACAGCCCATTTTAGGAAGTGGTTTCAAAAATTATACAGATCTAAATTTCAGGTGGATCACACCACTAGAAACAGTGTGATTAAGTGCCATACCATTAAAAATTCCAAAGAGCCCTTCTTAAGGTTATTAATCACTGTTTCTAGTGCTATGGTCCACCTGAGATTTGGATCTTCTTAAGGTTTTGGACCATATCCTAAAATGACATGAGTATTTGATCCGGCACAATTTTTGTCGCATATGTTTTTTAACATAACAGCTTCAAGTGTACATTTTTTGTTCCCATATGGCCATTGATTCCAATGCTAGTGCAAGTATTTTTTCATTTTTGTATGCTACTAGGGATCAAAATGTCGTCTGGATCCAGAAAAGGAGGAGCAAGGGATATTGGGTGGAAACATGGACGACCATTGGAGGGGAATAAATATGGGGCCATATGCAACTACTGCAGCCAAGTTATACGGAGTGGGGGGGTGTCTAGGCTGAAGGAGCATTTGGCAGGGGGGTTCAGAAATGTGAAAGGCTGCCCAAGTGTAACAAAGCCAGTTAGAGAGGAGATGAGAAGAGTTTTGGCTGAGGCGAAGTCACACAAGCTGCAATAGAAGGATTGGGAGAAGGATTTCAGGAAACAGCTGCGGGGTCCTGGACAGGGCCTACGTACTGTTGAGGAGCAAGAGGACGACGACGACGAGGAGGGATTGCATATCCCGATGACTGTACGACGCGGGAGAGAAGGAGTTCAGAGAGGCGATCCACGAGTCTCGGGCATCAGGGTGGGAGGGGGAGCAGAGGAGAAGGCTTAACGAGACTAGGCCGTCATTTGGGGGCTCCCGTTATGAGGCCGGTGGGAGCAGCAGAAGGTTTGGGGGAGGCAGTATGGGTAGCGGTGGTTCTGGCGGGCATGGATTACAGCGCACACAGAGCGCCCGCGTTACAGATGCACCCATTGCGGGTGTTAATCAGAAGAGGCTAAAAAATATATGGAACAAGGGGATCAGAGAGAGAGTGGGTAGCGCCATATCTAGATGGTTCATTTCGAGCCACATACCAGCCAATGCAGCTGCCAGTCCTCACTTCACAAATATGATTGAGGAGGTGCAGCGACATGGGCCCGGTGTGAAGCCCCCGACGCCAAAAGAGATTCTTGGTGTCTACCTTGATCAGGAATACGAGGAGATGCGTGCTTGGGTATGCGCACTCACTCCGAACTGGAGGCAGTATGGGGTGACGATCATGTGCGATGGGTGGACAGGACCCACGAAAATGTCCATTATCAATTTTATGGTGTACAGTAAAGGGCAGTCCGTTTTCCTCAAATCTATTGATGCATCTGCCAAAATAAAAGATCATAATTACATATATGATCTCTTGAAAAAAGTCATCATAACTGTTGGGCCGGAAAATGTCATCCAAGTTGTGACAGACAACGGTAGTGCATTCGTTAAGGTAGGAAAGAAATTGATGACAAGGTACCATCTCTATTGGACCCCTTGCGCGGCACACTGCATTGATTTGATGCTCGAGAAGATAGGCCAAAGGGACTCGATCAGGAAAACCATCGAAGATGCGAGGAGAGTGACGAACTTCATATATAATTACTCTTGGTTGTTGGCTGCAATGCGCGAGTGTTGTAAAGGGGACATCGTTAGACCAGGTGCAACACGGTTTGCCACGAACTTTATTGCACTCGACAGCTTGTATAGGCACCGTGTGGGTCTTAGGAATTTGTTTAGATCTGAAAAGTACTTGGAGTGGAATCAGAGGAAGACCGATGATGCAAAGAATACATCGAAAATAGTGCTTTCTGATTTCTTCTGGGATAGAGTTCATGATGTTGTTTCCCTTCTAATACCGATCTACAGTGTCCTACGCGCCGTAGATAGTGAGATGTGTCCTTCAACGGGGTCAATGTACGAGCTTATGAGAATTATGAAAGAAGGGATACGGACTGCTCTCCCCAATGCACATAAGTGGGTGATCGATATCATCGATGAACGATGGACCAGGACCCTTGATCATGAACTCCACAAGGCTGGTAAGGCTGGTATTTTTTACCACTTGCACTTGCACTTTAAGCATCACTTATGTTTACAAGTTAATGCAACTGAGTAAATAATATTTGAGTTTCAGCATACTATCTGAATCCTAGATTCCATTACAAACGCCGACTTCATGAAAATAGTGATTTGACGATGGTCGTCCACGAGGTGTTCGAACGGTTGTTCCCTGAATTGCCAGGACGATCAGAATTTGGTAACCAGGTAATGCAATTTGAGTAGATCTCCCTGATGGTAATCGATATAATATATTTTCTTCCTCATAGTCTTTAGATATATGGGTAGTTAAAATGGTGACATGTGAATCCATATGTTACAGTTGTTGCGGTTTAAAGATGCTAGGGGTACGTTCTCATCCGCACTAGCTAAAGCATCTAGAGAAACGATGATGCCGTGTGAGTATAATGTTTTATTGGGTAATATGGTATATTATTAGGTAACTGCATTACAAGTCCGTATTTCAAACTAACACAAGATGCTCATGGATATATAGGTGAGTGGTGGGCGATGCATGGAGTCGACACACCTGCACTACAAGTACTTGCAGTCCGTATTCTCGCACAGACTGTATCCTCCTCCCCGTGTGAGAGGAATTGGAGCACGTGGTCACTCATACACACGAGCAAGAGGAACAAGTTAGCATACGAAAAGTTACAGAAGCTCGTTTACTGCCATTACAATATGAAGTTAAGGGAGAGGCAGTTACGGGTAGACCAAGACATGGTGGAAAATCCGGACCCGCTGGACCTGTTGTCGATAGGTACCATGGCACAAATAGGTGACGATGCTGAGGACCCACTTTATGAGTGGGTCAAGTCAGCTGATTTAGACGATGCAGATGGAGGCCCTACACCGCAAGTAGCCGAGGGAGCAGCGTCTCTTGGTATCGATGTCGATGAGATAGTAAGCCAACAGAGGGCAGATACAGACTCCTTTGATCCTTTGATGAGGAGTTCGACACATCATGATGATGGCGAGGAGGCATCTTCACGGCCGCCTCGTTATCATCAAGTAGTAGTGAGTGATGATGATGAGACTCAACCCTCACTTGACACTGGTCGTGGGGACGACGATGACGATGACGATGACAGTGGTGAGGGAGGTGATAGAGGCACCGACACTGATGTAGGTGGTACTAGTGGGGGTGGAGGTGGCAGTGGTGGGGGGTACATGACAGGTCAGAGCCAGCGATCCGTTGGTCAGTTCACTGAGGAGCAGTACTTTGACCATGCAACTCAAGACGAGGACCATGGATCTCGTCCACCCTCGCGTATGAGAGCATCAGAGCCCACACATATGTTTGAGCGTCGTTCAAAGAAAAAAGCCGGACGTGCCGCGGCGGATGCTCTCGCACGTAGCTTGTCATCTATGGACATCAGTTCAGAGCGGGGGAGCTCCACTTCCGTCCCACCTTATACGCATGGGGGATATCACGAGTATGGGCATGGCAGCTCTGACATTCAGTCGCATTCGTCTACTCGTGGATACGAGCAGCCATCAGATAGCTCTTCGAGTTATGGTCATTTGACAGGAGGATATTCGGGGTACCCGTATGACTGGCAGCAATACTATCAGGGAGTCGGGGTTGGACTTGATATATTCCCTCAGGACCCTACTCAACCAATGCCGTCGATGTATGTCACGCAGTACCCACGTTTGGGCTATCTCGTACAATTTGAGGAGGACGACTATCAAAGATACATAAGAGAGTACCTCCATTGGTTTGAGCAGAGGATGACATGGGAACAGTACTATCAATATATTGGTGAACAACACTACAACCAACGGGAACGGGATCCGGATGATGACTATGAGCCACCTCGTCACTCCATGTGGAGATGAAATATGGCAAAAAAGTATTATTTTCGAATTCATTTAATTTAATGTCTTAATTATTATATGGTGGATGCATTTGTATTATATAAACTCATTTTCGTTGCTATTGGAGTAATTTCTTATGAACGCATGCCTTTTTGGGCCCCATTGAATGAAAACTTATTATTTAATGCATTCTTTTTGCAGTTTTTTTATTCCTGAATATGCAAATATGTGTATTAAGGCATTTCCTGAAGTTTCACTGAAAAATTCCACAATTTTCATCATGTTTCCCCCTTTTTCCTCACATTTCCGGTTATCAACGATAACGATATTATATCTTTATCTCTGCCCAGCGAAACTTGTAGCGATACCGACAATGCGAACACTGATTGAATTATCGCCGATAATTTCAATATCGCTGCCTTCTTGAAACCGAAAGCCCATTATTTCGATTTTCTTCTAGATATCAGCGAAATATAGCTGATTTTTTCCTTTTTTTGATAATTCCAAAAAAATCGTCAATATCTCACTGTTCCCACCTACCACGGGGTCAGAACTACACCAACAATCCTTTTTTTCCAATAAAAGAGTGACATTGGCAATGAATATTGGAGATAAAATCAAATCCCAAATCAAGCACAAATATAGAAAAATAAAAAAATATAGAAATTCCTTTTTCTCCCCAAACTGTTCGAGAAAGTAAACTTCAGCACCTCCGAGAAGTTTGTTGGAGGTCGAATTGCAGATCGATAACCAAACTTCAAAAAGGTACCAAAAAAAAAAAAAAAAACCACAAATACTTAAGATTTTCCGTAAAAATTACTCTAATGGCTATTTTCCTGAAAGATTGGCGTTGCCAACTTCGTATGTGATGCTAGGGTTTGAGGAAAAATTAGGATTTCTATTTGCTTACGGAGGAAAATCAAAAGTTATGAATTGAGGGAGAAGGGAATTTTCAGAAAAGAGGTTCTTACGGAGGAAAAGGGGGTGGGTTTTGTGTTTTACTCTTTTTAGCCCTTACTTAGGAAGCGGGTTATGTACCACGTTACTCAATACACCTTGACGTACTTAATAAACATTGCGGGGCCTACCTTGGATGTATGTATCATATCCACACTGTCCATCCATTTTTTCATATCATTTTAGCGCAAGAACCGAACCGAAAATTGAAGCATATCCAAAAATCTCAAGTGGACCACACCATAGGAAACAACGAGAATGATGATGTCTACTAATTGAAACCTTCCTAGGGCCCACGGTGATTTTTATTTGTCATCCAACATGTTCCACCTGCCATGATGAAGGGAAAACACAAATATCAGCTTGATCCAAAAATTTTGTGGCCCCCGATAAGTTTTCAATGGTAGGCGTTCAATTCACACTGTTTCTTATGGTGTGGTCCGATTGAGCTTTGGATATGCTTACATGTTGGGCTCATGCCCTAAAATTAACTTCTAAAAATGATAGACGGTTTGGATAACACATAAAAATCATTGTGGGCCCCACAAAGCATACTCGGTATTTTATAACGTACTTAGTTACTCAGTACACAATTCACTTCCTTATTAAGGGGAGCGGATTAGGTGTTACATGAGTAAAATTGTATGAGTTTTCACAGCTCATTTTATGATGTGATCTGAAATCTTGAGTAGAACCAAACCTCGAGTCGACCAAACCACTGGAAACAATGGTGGATGACCAATAAAAAATTTGTGGGCCATAAAAGTTTCACATGAAGCCAATCTTTGTATTTTCCCTCCATCCAAGTCTAGTTTACCTTATCAAAGGTGGGCCCTAGGAAGTTCTTAGTGGTGAGCGTGTTCAATCACCACTCTTCCTATGGTCTGGTCCATATAAGATTTGGATTTTCTTAATGTGATGGATGGTCCTGTTAGGGGCTCTGTTGGGCCCACCATGATGTATGTGTTTTATCCACACAGTCCATCCATTTTAACAAAACATATTAGGGCATGAGCCTTAAAATTAGGCAGATCCAATGTTCGAGTTGTCGATATTGCTACAAGTTTTGCTGGCTAGAGATAAAGATAAAATATCGTTATCGTCAATAACCAGAAATTGGGGGGGGGAATGGGAGAAACATGGGGAAAGCAGTGGAATTTTTCAGTAAAACTTCAAAACATGCCTAGATGCACATATTTGCATATTTAGGAATTAAAAAAATTATAAAAAGGCATGTGTTGTCGTAAGAAATCACTCCAATAGTAACCAAAATGAGTTTATATAATATAAATGCAATTAGAATACAATAATTAAGACACGTAAAAGTAAATGAACTCAAAAAATACACCTTTCTAGCCATCTTAAACCCCCACATGGAGTGACGAGGTTGCTCATAGTCATCATTCGAATCCCGTTGCAGTCCAGCCTAGTACTATTGCCCAACATGTTGGCAATATTGTTCCCAGGTCATCCTCTAATCGTACCAATGGAGGTACTCTCTTATGTATCTCTAATACTCATCCGCCCCGAATTGCACGAGTACGCCTAGAAGGGGTACTGCATGACATACATCGACAGCATTGGCTGAATAGGGTCCTGAGGGAACAAATCGAGTCCAACCCCGACTCCCTAATGGTATTGTTGCCCGTCATACGGGTACTCCGAATATCCTCCTGTCAAAGGGTCATAACTCAAAGAGATATTTGCCGACTGCCCATATCCATGGGTAGATGAGTGTGACTGAATGTCGGAGCTACCATGCCCATACCCGTGATATCTCTCATGCACATAAGGTGGGATGGAGATGGAACTCCCCTACTCCGAACTGATGTCCATAGATACAAGCTGTGTGTGAGAGCGTCCGTCGCGTTGTGTCTGGCTCTCTTCTTCGAACGACGCTCGAAAATATGTGTGGGCTCTGCTGCTCTCGCATGCGATGGGGGACAAAATACATGGTCATCGGCTTGACTGGCATGGTCAAAGTAATGCTCCTCAGCGAACTAGCCATCGGATCGCTGACTCTGATTGTACCCCCCACCACTGCCACCTCCGCATCCATTATTACCACCTACATCGGTGCCGGTGCATCCATTCCCTCCCTCACCACTGCTAGCGTCGTCGTCATCCCCATGATTAGTGTCGATTGGGGATTGAGTCTCATCATCATCACTCATTATGACTTAATGATGCGAAGGAGGCCGTGAAAATGCCACTTCACCCTCATCGGGACATGTCGAACTCCTCACCAAAAGATTTAAGGAGTCTGTATCTGCCCTTTGTTGGCTTACTACCTGGTCGACATCGATATCAAGAGACATTGCTCCATCGGCTGCCTATAGAGCAGGGCCTCCCTTTGCATCATCTAAATCAACTGACTTGACCCACTCATAAAGTGGGTCCTCAACATCATCACCTATCTTTGTCACAGTACCTAATTACCTATCGACAATAGGTCAAGCGGGTTCGGATTTGTCTCCTTTCTCGGTCTACCCGCAACTGGCTCTCTCTTAACTTCATATTGTAATAGCAAATAAATGAGCTTCTGCGACTTCTCATATGCTAGCATGTTCCTCTTGCTAGTATGTATGAGTGACCATGTGCTCCAATTCCTCTCACATGGTGAAGAAAATACAGTATGGGAGAAAACACATACTGCCAATAACTGTAGTGCGGGTGTGTCGCCTCCGTACATCACCCACTAGTCGCCTATATTTCCATGAGGAGCTTGTTTTAGTTTAAAGTTTAAACGGGGCATACGGTTACCTAATTACATATTATTTACATAAGTAAATAAATTAAAAATTATATTCACATGGCATCATCATTTTTGTCGATGCTTTTGTTAGTGCGGATGAGAACGTACCCCTAGCATCCCTAAACCGCAACAACTGTAAACACGGATTCACAGGTCACCATTTTTAACCACCCATGTTTCTAGAGACTATTAAGGAAGAAAATATTATCTTACCATTACCATTAATGAAATCTGCTCAAATTGCATTACTTGGTTATTGAATTCTGCTTACACTGGTGATTCTAGGAACAACCTTTCCTTGGACGACCATCTTCAAATCATTATTCTCACAGAGCCGGCATTTGTAATGGAATTTGGGATTCAGGTAGTATATTAAATCCAATTATTATTTACTCAATTGCATTAACATGTAAACAGAAGTGATGCTTAAAGTGCAAATGATAAAAATATATATATATATATATATATATAGATAAACGTAACAAACTTACTAGCCTGGTGGAGTGGATGCTCAAGGGTCATGGTCCATCTATCATCGACGATATTGATCACACACTGATGCAAAGTAGGCATTGTAGTCCATATACCTTGTCCATAATTATTATAAACTTGTACATTGACCCCATTGAAAGCCAAATATCATTATTCACGACCTGTAGGACCCTGTAGATCGGATGCAGGATGGAAATGATGACATGAACTCTATCCCAGAAGGAATCAAACACTGTTCTCGAAGCCTTCTTTGCACGCTCGGTCTTCCTCTAGTTCCACTCTTTAGTATTTCTCATATCTAAACAAATTATTGAGGCCCGCACAGTGCCTGTACAAGCTGTCGAGTGCGATGAAGTTCATGATGAATCATGTCACACCAGTCTAACGATGCCCCATTCATAACACTCGCGCATCGCAGCCAACAACCATGAGTGATTGTATATGAAGCTCGTCACTCAACTCGCATCATTGATGATCTTCCTAACAGACTCCCTCTGGCCTATCACCTCAAACATCAAATCAAATCAATGCAATGTGCCGCACATGAGGTCCAATAGAGATGGTACCTCCTCATCAATCCCCCCCCCCCCCCCCCCCCAAAAAAAAAAACAAAAGCACTGCCGTTGTCTGTGACAATTTGGATGACATTTTGGGGCCTAACATCTTTAATCACTTCCACCAAGAGCTCATGTATGCATTTATGATCTTTTATTTTGGCGGATGCATCAAGAGATTTGAGAAAAATAGGTTGCCCTCTGCAAGGCACCATGAAATTGATAATGGACATTTTCGTGGGGTCCCATCCACCCATAGCACATGACTGTCACCTCGTACTGCTTCCTGTTCAGCTTGAGTTCTCCTCGTACTCCTGATCAAGGTAGACCCCAAGAATCCCCTATGGCGTCGAAGGCTTCATGTTGGGCTCGGCACACTGCGCCTCCTCAATCATATTTTTGAAGCAAGGATTGGCTACTGCATTTGCTAGTATATGGCTCGAGGTGAACCACCTAGATATGGCGCTCCCCACTTCCCCCCGAGCCCCTTGTTCCATACATTGTTTACCTCTTTTAATTAACACCTTCAATGGATGCATCCATAACACGAGCGCTCTGTGAGCATTGTAGGCCATGCCCGCCAAAACCACTTCCACCCACACTGCCTCCCTCAAACCATCTGCTGCTCCCACCAGCCTCATGTCAGGAGCTCCCAAACGACGGCCTAGTCTTGTCAAGTCATCTCCTCTGCTCCCCCTCACACTCCGATGCCTAGGACTCACGGATCGCCTGTATGAACTCCTTCATATCCCACATCGAAACACAATCATCGGAATATGCAATCCCCTCGTCGTCCTCGTCATCTTGCTCCTCCTTGACAATACCTAGACCCCGTCCAGGACCCGTAGCTGCTCCTTGAGATCCCTCTACCAATCCTTTTGTGACTTTGTTGCAGCCAACACTCTTCTCATCTCCTCTCTCATTAGCTTTGTACCACATATCACTTGGTCGTAGTAGTTGAATATGGCTCCATATTTATTCCCCTCCACTGGTCGTCCATGTTTCCAGCCAATGTCACTTGCTCCTCCTTTTCGAAGGCCCACATTATTAGATAGCTAAGATTGTATAATCAACTCTCAATCAAAGGGTCTAGTTAGATATGATGACGAATTACAAAAGCTTAATATCTAAGCAAAGAGAGCACTATTAGGTGCGGCCCTGACTTCACCCAACACGATTCGGCTCCATCTTGATGCATGTTTTGTATATCCACACCGGCCATCAATTTTTCCATATCATTTTAGGGCATGAAGTTGATCCCGATCTCAGGTGGACCATACCATAGGATGACCGCCCACCTCAATGCATGCATTGTATATTTACACAATCCGTCTTTTTCCCAACTCATTTTAGTGCATGGGCCCAATAATGAAGAAGATCCGAATCTCAGGTGAACCACGCCATGAGAAAACATATATATCAGCGTGATCCAAAACTTGTGGCCCCTAAGAGGTTTATAGCGGTATGCGGTCAATCCCCAGTGTTTCCTGTGGTGTGGTCCACTCGAGCATTCAATGTGTCTCATTTTTGGGCTCAACAAACATCATGGTAAGCCCCATAGAAGCATCCACAAGTGGCAATTGGCAAGTGCCAACTAAAGAGGACCGGATTAGTTATGTTATTGTAGGGCGCAGTTTGGGTGGACACAGATTGCCTACTAACACTGTCAGTAACCAGTAGCCATTGGACATGGCATGTGGGCCCCACCATGATGTATGTGTTTTATCCATGTCGTCCATCCATTTTTTCCATATCGTTTTAAGGCATGATCCAAAAAATGAGGCAGACCCAAATCTCATGTGGACCACACCACAGGAAACAGTGGTGATCAAATGGCCACCATTGACAATTACTTTGAAGGCCACAATCCAATGAAGATGATATTTGTGGTTTCCCTTCATCCAAGTTTATGCAACCTAATCAACAGGTTGGATGACAAATAAACATTACAATGGGCCCTAGGAAGTTTTTAATGGCAGGCGTTCAATAACCATTGTTTTCTTGTGGTGTCCACTTGAGATTTGGATCTACCTCAGTTTTTGGCCCGTGCCCTAAAATGATCTTTAAAAATAGTGGGCAAGGTGGATAAAACACATATCATGGTGAGGCTCACACAGCACTGTCCACTAGCCACCTCGCTACTGTAAGCATCAATCAGTAATCCGCGGATCCTCGGATATATGGCAATGGATCCCTAACTATGGGGCCCACTATGATGTATATCCCTTAAATCAACATCGTCCATCCATTTTGAAAGCTCAGTTTAGGTCATGATCCCACAAATAAAGCATATCCAAATCTTAGGTGGACCATACTACAAGAAACAATAGTGATTGAATCGCCATCATTAAAAACTCCATGAGGGCCACCAGAATGTTTATTTGTCATCCAACCTGGATAAAGAGACCACACAAATACTAGCTTGATTCAAAACTTTTGTGGGCCACGAGAAGTTTTTAATGGTTGACCTGGGAACAGTTTGGGGAGGACAAGTATCAAAGATACATAAGAGAGTACCTCCATTGGTACGAGCAAATGATGACTTGGGAACAGTACTGCCGACATGTTGGGCAACAGTACTACGCTAGACTGCAACGGGATCCGAATGATGACAATGAGCCACCTCGCCACTTCATGTGAGGATAAAAGATGGCCAGAAAGGTGTACCTTTTGAGTTCATTTACTTTTACATGTCTTAATTATTGTATGCTAGCTGCATTTATATTATATAAACTCATTTCGGTTACTATTTGAGTGATTTCTTACAACAACGCATGCTCTTTGGCCCCATTAAATGAAAACTTATTATGTAATGCATTCTTTTTACAATTTTTTTATTCCTAAATATGCAAATGTATATTTAGGCATGTCCTGAAGTTTCACTAAAAAATTCCACCATTTTCCCCATTTTTCCCTGAATTGCTGGTTATCAACGATAACAATATTTTATCTTTATCTCCAACAAACGAAACTTGTAGCGATACCGACAACCCGAACACTAGATCTGCCTAATTTTTTGGCTCATGCCCTAAAATGTTCTATTAAAATGGATGGGGTTGTAGCTGAGTCGCCGTCTTGGTGTCTCGCTTTGTTTTCTTTTGCTTTGTTTTTGTTTTTTGTCTTTCCAATAAAATTTCAGTTACTTTTCAAAAAAAAAAAAAAAATGGATGGACCGGCATGGATAAGACATATACATCACATGAGCTATGTGAGTATAATTTTTAATTTATTTACTTACATAGTATGGTATATAATTAGGTAATTACATTCCCTGTTTAAACTTCAAACCAAAACAAGCTCCTCATAGATATATAGGTGAGTGGTGGATAATGTATGAAGGTGACACACCCACACTGCAGTTATTGGAAGTGCATGTTCTCACCTAAACTATATTCTCTTCACCACGCGAGAGAAATTGGAGCACGTGATCACTCATACACACCAGCAAGAGGAACAAGCTCACGTATGAGAAGTTGCAGAAGCTCATTTTGTCAATAGGTACTATGGCATAAATAGGTGATGATGCTAAGGACCCACTTTATGAGTGGGTCAAGTCAGCTAATTTAGATGATGTGGAGGGAGGCCCTACTCCACAAGCAGCCGAGAGAGCAGCGTCTCCTAGTAACAATGTCGACCAGGTAATAAGCCAACAAAGGGCATACAGACTCCGTTAATCTTTTAGTGAGGAGTTCGACACATCCTGATGAGGGTGAAGAGGCATCTTCACGGCCTCCTCCCCATCATCAAGTCATAGTGAGTGATAGTGAGTGATAATGATGAGACTCAACCCCCATTCGACACTGGTCATGGGGACAACAACGATGATAGCGGTGGTGAGGGAATGGAGGCACCGGCACCAATGTAGGTGGTACAAGTGGAGGCGGAGGTGACAGTGGTGGGGGGTATACAACGGGTCAAAGCCAGCGATCCATTGGCCAGTTCACTGAGGAGCAGTAATTTGACCATGCCAATCAAGACGAGGACCATGAATCTTGTCCACCATCGCACGCGAGAGCATCAGAGCCCACACATATTTTCAAGCGTCGTTCGAAGAAAAGAGTCGAACGCACCGCGGTGGACGCTCTCGCACGAAGCTTGTCATCTGTGGACATCAAGTCAGAGCAAGGGAGCTCCACCTCGATCCTACCTTATGCGCATAGGGGATATCATAAGTATGGGTATGGGTATGGGTATGGGCATGGAAGCTCCGACATTCAATCACACTCGTCTAACCAAGGATACGAGTAGTCAGCAGATAGCTCTTCAAGTTATGACCCCTTGACAGGAGGATATTTGGGGTACCCGTATGATTGGCAGCAATACTATCAAGGAGTTGAGGTTGGACTCGATATGTTCCCCAAGGACCCTGCTCAGCCAATGCCGTTGATGTATACTATGCAGTACCTCTTCTGGGCATACTCGTACAGTTGAAAGAGGATGAATATCAGAGATACGTATAAGAGTACCTCCATTGGTACGAGGAGAGGATGACAACTAGCAAAACTTGTAGCGACACCGACAATGACAACTTGAACACTGGATCTGCCTAATATGTGGGCTTATGCCCTAAAATGTTCTGTTAAAATTGATGGACGGCGTGGATAAAACACATACATCATGGTCGGCCCAAAAAAGCCCTTGACAAGACCATCCATCACATTAAGCAAATCCAAATCTTAAATGAACCAGACCATAGGAAAGGGTCGTGATTGAACGCTCACCACTAAAGAACTTCCTAGGGACCACCGTAATGTTTTTTTGTCATCCAACCCATTAATAAGGTTAACCAGACCTGGATAGAGGGAAAATACAAAGATCGGCTTCATGCAAAACTTTTATGGCCCACAAAATGTTTTATTGGTCATCCACCATTGTTTCAAGTGGTATGGTCCACTTGAGGTTTGGATCTACTTTAAGATTTTCGATCACATTTTAAAATGAGCTGTGAAAACGGATGGACGGTGAGGATATTAAAAAAAAAAAAAAACTCATCAAGGTGGGCCCCACACGATAAGGATAACACCCACTATAGTGTTCCTCGCGTAACACCTAATCTGCTCCCCATAATAACGAAGTGAATTGCGTACCGAGTAACTAAGTACGCTATAGCATACTGAGTACGCTCTGTGGGGCCCACAGTGATTTTTATGTCTTATCGAAATCGTCCATCATTTTTAAAAGTTAATTTTAGGGCATGAGCCCAACATTTAAGCATATCCAAAGCTCAATTGGACCACACCATGGGAAATAGTGTGAATTGAATGCCTAACATTAAAAACTTACTGGGGTCCACAAAAATTTTGGATCAAGCTGATATTTGTGTTTTCTTATGAACAGATTGGATGACAAATAAAAATCATTGTAGGCCCTAGGAAGGTTTCAACAGTGGACATCATTATTCCCACTGTTTCCTATGTTGTGGTCCACTTAAGCTTTGGATATGTTTCGATTTTCGATTCATGCACTAAAATGATATGAAAAAATAGATGGACGGCGTGCATGAGATGCACACATCCAAGATGGGCCACACAACGTTCATTAAGTACGCTAAGGTGTACGTAATAACATAGTACATAATTCACTTCCTTAATAAGGGCTAAAAAGAGTAAACCATGAAACCCACCCACTTTTTCCTCCATAAGGGCCTCTTTTTCAAAAATCCCTTCTCCCTTAAACCCTAACTTCCAACTTTTCCTTTGTAAGCGAATAGAAATCCTGATTTTTCGTAACCCTAACATCACATACAAAGTTGGCAACGCCGATCTTTCCAAAAGATAGCCATCAAAGAAATTTTTATGGAAAATCTGAAGTATTTGGGATTTTTTTTCGTGCCTTTTTAAAGTCGGCTATCGATCCGCAATCTAACCACCAATGAACTCCTCGAACGCGTTGAAGCTTACTTTCTCGAACAGATCGGCGAGAAAAATTAAAGGTATTTTCTATATTTTATTTTTAAAATTTTTCAATATTTGCGCTTGATTTGGGATTCGATTTTCTCTCCGACATTCATTGCCAATGTTGCCCTTTATCGAGAAAAATGGTTGTTGGCTATAGTTCCGACCCCATGGTAGGTTGGAACAATGAGATATCAAAAAATGAAAAATCGATGATATTTCGCCAATATCCAGAAGAGAAACGAAAGAATGGATTTTCAATTTCAAGAGGCCAGCGATACCAAAATTATCAGTGATAAATCAATAATATCACTGATAAGTTAAACACTGGTCTCTACAAATAACGTACGTCCTTAGACGAGGTGGAGCACCATTTAGTTTTTTTCCTAATTTATAGGGGGCGGTTTTCGACTCTTCGTCAATATCCAAATGTCATATATTTTACGATTTACGTTGACAATGTTGCACATGGCCCATCCTGTGGATTACCACGTATGGCCGGATTCTAGCCATCTACACCAACATCCCATGGGAAACATCATAATTACTTTAATACTTCACAGTACAACCATATCTCATGATCCAAACAAGCCCTAAAGGAATGGATATTTAGAATCCCCTCGATTTTTGGGATTTTTCCATTATTTTCCTGATATTTTTCTTTAAAAAAATTTACCATTACAGGGGCCATAACAGCAAGAAACGATAACAGTTTCAAGTTACCATTACAAAAAAAAAAACCTTCGCTACCATACGAGATTCAAGTACCCTTACAAAAATACATTGGCCACCATACATGATTCGAGTACCCCACGTGGGGCACATGCCACTATCAATCTACAAACATCCCATATCAACATATGCCCAATGTGCCAAGTTTCGCACTTCACACGCTTGACACGCACCACGTGCTCATCCATCCATCCCTATTTTAGGTGTTTGACAAACAACAACCCCAATAACCAAGCAACCTCTCCTTACTAAATGTGTTCATTCATGCTCGTTGGCCTTATTCTAAATCAATGCGTCCAAAACAACCTATCCAGGGCACAACTTTGACAATTAACAAACGGGCCTTAAGGGAATCACCCCCCTTAAACAAAGAGAATCCCTCTCTAAGCTTTGTTTTAAATGCAACTACACAAAAGATTGTTTTAAATCTATCTATACATGTCCAAAAGCAAAAGAAACATCTATACAAAATCCTAACTGCAAATTCATTCTAATCTTTACAATCTATTTTGATAAAACAACTACCTAAGTAAAATATCTCTAAACCGCATCACTAGCATATAGCCCTTCAAAGCAAAGAGAACCCTCATAGGTATATATACACAAAAGATTTCTTCTTAGATGTATATATACCTACCTAAACCAAAAGAACCCTTATTGGTACATATACCTCTAAAGCAAAAGAACCCTAATCTAATCCTAACCATTCATAAATTCCAACCTTTTTTTACTACTTAATGATAGGTATAATAACCTTTTTTTTGAAAGATAAGTATAATATCCCATATATCAAAAAAGACAATAAAATGAAGCCCTCAGTCTTGTCACAATCGTATAGGAGTTTTGCAATTCAAGCATAACATGCTCAATCGATGTTGGAATCACATGATATTGGGCTTGTTTGAAAGCATGCTCAATAGGGCCTTTCAAGTGAGAACAATTCTGTGTTTATATGAAACCATTTAACTCTATTAAGTGGCCCACAAATAGGGTTGTTAATGGGTCAGGTTCGGCGCACTATCCTATAGTACCTCTACATAGCCTGATGGGTTCAGGACTTTGGGTTGTCCGGGCCTAGTTCTTGAAGACTCGGGCCCAGATTTGATCTAGTTTGGGTAACGTTGGTTGATACCCATCGGGTCTTTGGATTGAAGTTGGGCTCGAGACAAATACAAGCGTTTACATGGTTGGGCCCACCCAATGGATCGATTAGATCGCACATACATATACCACTTTGACATGTGAATGGTCTATAAATGGGCTCCCTTGCATGTGTGTAGCTTAGGAAAACTCATTTTGTTGCTAGAATTATCAATACATATAAGATATATATGATTGTACTATTAAAACTAATTAGTCCTACTAGACCTTACACAGCCCAATGTTAGCCTGTACTAGACTCAACCCGATTTATTATTAGGTCCAAAAGCTAAGACACAAATCCGACCCAATTTCTTGACAGGTCCAAAAAAGGGACCAGACTTGTTAAAATTGGGTCAGGTCACACATTAACAACGCTACCCATAGTGGAGAAAATTATCATGCATCGGGCCGATTTATAATAATTAAAAATAAAAAAAAATTAAATGGGCAATTAGATGGACCCAACATCCACCATTTGATCTTGGCCTACTTTTAAGCTGAATCAATCACCTTATCATTTCTTATCCTTTGTGATTTTTAAGGTTGTAATTTGCAGTCACTATCTAGGCATTCCATAGTTGGAGAAGGTTTGATGATTATGGTGAGGAGAGAAGAGGAGTAGAGTGAGAGAGAAGAAGAGAAAAAGAAGTGAGTTTGGGGAATGGTGTGTGTTAGAGCAACAAACTCCCACACACTTTTTATTATGAAACTAATAATACATAATATACTCCGCAGGAGCATACAATGTCATACACACACAAAGAAAACAAAACAAAAAAAAAACATATATGAACAATACTACACTACTCTTTCTATACTCCCCCTCAAGTTAGAGCATAAATATCAATCATGCCCAACTTGCCAATGATACGAAGATGAGCATCACGACTTAGAGACTTGGTAAGAACATTGGCCAGTTGATCTCCAGTACGAACAAAAGGAGTCGTAATTTCATGGTTGGCCACTTTCTCCCGAATGAAGTGACAGTCAATCTCAATGTGCATTGTACGTTCATGGAACACGGAATTCCTAGTAATATGAATGGCAGCCTGATTATCCCAATGTAAAGGAGAGGGACTTGAATCATTATAGCCGAGTTCTTGTAGGAAAGACCAAAGCCAAAGAAGTTCACATGTAGCATGGGCCATTGCTCGATACTCAGCCTCGGCAGAGGGTCATGCCACGACGGACTATTTCTTGATCTTCCAGGTGACAAGATTGCCACCGACAAATGTACAATATCCAATTGTAGACTTGTAATCATAGAGACTGCCAGCGCAATCCGCATCAAAGTAACCTGACCGATGAAGGTGACCATGCCGTTGAAACTGTAAACCTTTGCTTGGAGAAGATTTAAGATACCGAAGGATACAATACACAACTATGAGATGTGTGGTACGGGGGGCATGCATGAATTGACTCACTACACTCACAGCATATGAAAGATCCGATCGAGTAATTGGTAAGATAGATAAGCCGACCAACTAATCGTCCATATATCCCTGAGTCCGGAAGAGGTTCACCTTCATTAGGATTAATCTTGTGAGACGCATCCATAGGAGTGGCGGTAGGTCTACACCCGAGCATTCCAGTTTCAGAAAGAAGGTCAAGGGCATATTTCCTTTGAGAGAGCACAACACCAGATTTAGATTGAGCAACTTCGTACCCAGAAAGTAGCAAAGGACCCCAAGGTCTTTAATTTCGAAGCGAGCCTTGAGAAACAATTTAACTGCCTCTAATCTTGTATTATCATCACCAGACAACACAATGTCATCAACGTAGACAATCAGCACCATAATCCCAGTGGGTCGACGACAGATAAATAATGAGTTATCAGCTTGGCTACAAACAAATCCAAAGTCTAGAAAAGCACGACTGAATTTATCGAACCAAGCACGTGGGGATTGCTTGAGGCCGTAGATGGACTTCTAGAGTGGGCATACGAGAGGCAAAGTGTCACGTGTAGAGAACCCGGGGGGTTTGATCCATATAGACTTCTTTGGCAAGATCACCATGCAAGAATACATTCTTTACATCTAATTGAAACAAGGGCCAAGACAAGTTAACCGCCTAGTAGATGATCACACATACAGAGTAATCTACTCCATACGTTTGAGTATAGCCCTTGCGACTAGTCATGCTTTATACCGATCAATAGAACCATCTGGAAGATACATGATATTGTAAACCCATCAACATCCAACTATCTATTTTCCTGGAGGTAAGGGAACGAGTTCCCAAGTATCATTATTTTCCAATGCTTGCATTTCTTCCATCATAGCCTTAGCCTAGTTAGGGCTACTCATAGCTTCTTTCAAGGTACGTGGAGTAGCCAAGGAGGATATAAAAGCTGCAAATAAAGATGGGCACAAACCAAGCCAGCTCGAAAGCTTGGCTCAGATTGGTTTGAAAAAGCTCGGCTTGGATTGGTTTGAATAGAAGTTCATACTAAACCAAGCCTCCAAGTTAAGCTCGTTTAAAAAAACAAACCAAGTTCGAACTAGGGCAGTACCGGCTCGGCTCGAAGCTTGGTTTGATTTAGCTCATAGATCGTAAGCACATTGTTTCCCGTGGTGTGATTCACTTGAGCTTTGAATATGATTCAATTTTGAGATCATTTCCTAAAATGATATGTAAAAATGGATGGATGGCGTGGATAATACAATAATACATATGCATGATGGCGTGGATAATACATAATACATATACATGAATGTAGACTAGGAAATTTCCTGGTGCTTGTAAAGTCATGCTCGTGTACTTTTATTTGGAAATGGCTCTTACATGTCTATTTTGAAGTTGCACTCCCCCTTTGGAGGATGTTAAAAATCATATAGTAAGATACTTTTTTTTGTATTATTTCTAACTTTTTTTTAATTCTTTTCTATTTAAAGAAACAAACAAACAAAAAGAGCTGCCACTTGTTCAAACTCGGCCTAGTCTTGTTCGAAATTTTCAACCAAACCAATCCCTGCCCGAACTAGATTTTTCTAGAGCAAAGCAAACTCGAGCCGCATGGGTCGGCCCGAAACCCAAACTAGGCCAATCCACAAACTAGGGTGGCACAAAAACAAGCCAAATCAAACTAGGGCTAACTCGGCCCAGCCCGGATTGTTGCCCACCTCTAGCTGTAAAGGACTAGAAGGAAGGTGAAAGACGGCTATAAGAAACAAAATTGCTAAGGGATGCTTTGTGCACGATCACCAGGGTTTGTGCAAGGCAATGGGAAGATCATCTAGAGAGCTTATACCTTGACCACCAGTTGAAGTGGATGAAGTGGTGGGGTGTTGATCAGTGGAGGATTTAGCTCGTTGACGATAGGCTTAGAGACAAATGGAGAAGGGTTGTCATCAAAACAAGCGACATGAGGAGGCATATGGTCAAACTGAGGCTCCCCTGACTTGTGATAATGTTATGCAGGGATTTTCCTTCATCGGAGAAGTAAGGAACATCTTCAAAGAATGTCACATTGGCCGATACATATTTCTTACCAGTCAAGAGGTCATAACACTTGTAGCCATTTTGTGATCGAGAGTACCCTAAGAACATGCACTTAATGGCCCATGGACTCAACTTATCATTGCTACCATCAAGAAGTTGGACAAAACGTGTGCATCCGAACACCTTAGGTGGTAAAGGAAACGGTTTATCATGTGGACGCAAAATCTCAAATGAAGACCTGTGAGATAATACTCGGGATGGAACATGATTAATTAGAAATACAGCGATAAGCAAGGTATCATCCCAATGTCGTTTCGGAAGATTCATCCCTAGTAAGAGGGCACAAGTGACATCAAGAAGATGGCGGTTCCACAACATAAAGTGGTAGACACAAAAATTGAAGGTAATAACAATTTTAACCTAAACAAGGATGGGTGCCCAAGACGACGATGCCATCTAGACACACTCTCCTTCAAGGAACAAGGCATTAGAAGCTATTGCAGGAGTACCGTCCAGGACATAAAGACCTCCACGTTCACGGCCCTCACCAATTATCTACTTCGTCTGGAGGTCCTGAAATACGTAGTGTGAAGGAAAAAAAGTTACTAAACAATTTAGGGATTTGGTAAGAGAACGGGCAAATAAAAGATTAAGAAGAAAACTAGGAACATGTAAAATTGATGACAAATGCATAGAGGGAGAGAGCCGAACAGAGCATATTCCAATTACTGGAGTTTGGTTCCCATTAGCCACTGTGCCATAGGGTGATTGGCTAGAAGAAAGATAAGAACTAAACAGTTGAGGCTTACCAGTCATATAAGAGGTGGCTCTGGAATCAATGACCCAAGGTGAAGGAGACGGGGACACACTAAGAGCAGTACCTGACTGGGCTAAAGATGGCTCTGGAAGAATTGTGAACAGCACGAACATGTAGCCGCATCAATGCATCATAAGCCTCTCCGGACTTGGATTCAAGTGAGCCCATGCCAAGAGATGAGGGCCCTTTGTCATCCATAGGAGACTCCAAGAGAGAAAAACTAACACAACACAACTCTCTACTCAATCTTTCAAGAGAATGGAAGATAAACCCCAAATGATCAGTAAATCTTCCAAAACAGCACCTAATCAAGTCAGATCTGACTCAAATGAGCGAAAAACAGCCTAGCTGCACGTCCATTTGGGGTTATAACCCACTCAAACACAAATCATTGCTAAAAAATCCTCCATGAGCAGCTGGGGAGGAAGATTTGGGTCCATGTTGAGGAAAGAAACTAAAGAAAAAATTACCAATTTGAGATGGATCGAGGAAAATCTTATTAGGGAGCCCGGTATTCGAATTTCTCTATTTTGGACAAAACACCATGAAAGAGGGTCTCAAAAATTCCCAAAAAAAATCATGACAAATCCTCGAAAATCACGATTTATCAAACCCCTAAACTTCCAACTCAAATGGGGTCCATGTGTCTGTACAACGCTGACGTTAGTCGTACGACTACTGACGTCAACAAGTTGACATGTCGCCTCTCAACTTGTTAGATGCGGAATGCCCTGATCCTTGCTCTGATACCAAGTTGGAGAAGGTTTGATGCTTATGGTGAGGAGAGGAGTAGAGTGAGAGAGTAGAAGAGAAAATCAGCGAGTTTGGGAAATGGTGTGTATTAGAGCAACAAACTCCCACACACTTTTTATTACGAAGCTAATAATACATGATATACTCCGCAGGAGCATACAATGCCATACACACACAAAGAAAAGAAAAGACAAAAAAAAAAAAAAACATATATGAACACTACTACACTACTCTTTCTATATCCATAACAGTAACAGTGGTTATAACGGCCACCATTGTTACCTTTACGATATGGTTGTAACGGTTGTTACGGCGCCCTATAACAGGTGTTATGGTCTCTTTTTTTATTGAAAAAAAAAACCGAAAAACCTGTATGGACCGTGATGGGGCTATTACGACCTTTACGAGGGGCGTAACAGGTTGTTACGTGGGCTATAACGGCTTTTACGAGTCATTTTTTCCATTTCGGCCTTTACAACCACGTAACGTGTAACAATTGCCATTGTTACCTTTACGTAACGGCCTCTACGACAAACCAGACTCACTATTTGCAGCTAAAATGTATTTTAAAAAAGGTACAAAGTGGAAGGCAATGTATAAAAAATGTTTATGGACTTCTATTCATGTGAAGATTAAGTTAAATCGTGGTCCAACTGCAATCAATGTTGTCACGAGCGATCGCATAAGCGATTATGCAATCACGTAATCGCATAGATGGGACCAAATGGCATGTGCGATGATCACATATGCCATCTGGAGACTATGCGATCGCATATCGCATACATGTGTCACTTATGCGACTATGCGATCGCATAATGGCATATGCGATCGCATAGTCTCCAACGATCAGATTATGCGCATATGCGATCGCATAGTCTCCAACAGTCAGAAATCTGACCGTTGGTACAGGAATAAAAAAAATTCCGAACTTTTGCCTATTAAAAAGCACTCCCCCCACCCTCATTTGCAACATATACTTACTAAAAAGTCTCTCTTGCTCCCATATTTCACTCTAAAGCACATTCTCTTAATCTCTTTCATAAATAATCTCCCTTGGACCTTATTTTCATTCATTTGAAGGCTTGAAGTTGAAGGCAACATTGAAGATCAAGAAGCAACACTCTCTACTATTCCTTTCTCTCATCTCTTCTCTAATCCATTCTCTACTTCTCTTAAACTCTTACTCTCTTAGTTATTCACGTATTCTCTCATCTCTTCTCTAATCCATTCTCTACTTCTCTTAAACTCTTACTCTCTTAGTTATTCATAAATTCTCTCATCTCTTCTCTAATCCTTTCAAATTCTAATCTTTTGTTTTTAACTTGTGTAATTGTTGTGTTGATCTATTCACAAATCACAATCACAACTCGAGAGTCAAGACTCAAGTCAAGGACTCAAGAGAGACTAGAGACTCTAGACTAAAGCTTATAGAAAGAATTGTAGTTTATTTCATTTTCAAGTTTATTTCAAGTTTGTAATTTTTATAATTGTATTGTCATTTGTAAATTGTAATTTCTAGTTAAGTTCTTAGACCTTCATTTAGTAGTTTGAGTTTTTTCTTTTTAGTTAAGTTTTTAGTTTCTAGTTTTTACTTTCTAATTTTTAGTTTATTTTTAATTTCTATTCTAGACTTCTAGTTTAATTTTATTTTCTAGTTTGTAGACTTGTAGTTGACTAGTTTTTAGGATTCAAGAGACAAGAATTAAGAATTCAAGATTCAAGAGTCTACATTCAAGAATCAAAAGTTTCAAGTTTCAAGTTTCAAGAACCAAGATCAAGAGTCTAAGACATCCATCGAAGTTCAAGAGGAGAGGTTTTCAACTTTCAAGAATTAAGACTCAAGAGTCCAAGACATCCATCCAAGTTCTCACACACACAATTGTAACTCCACAACAACCATACTAGTGAGTTCCTCTCTCTCTTTTTTTTTTTAGTATCTAATAATTAGTATTTACTTACTTTACTTAGTACTTACATAATAGTACATACATTACATACTTTAGTATTTAGTTACGTACCCTACGAGTTAGTGCCATCATGTCTTCTTCCCAATCTTCTTCTTTGAGGCCAAAGTCAAATGACCCCGGTTAGAAGTACAAGCACTATCAAAGTGCCACTGAAAAGTCTAATATAGTATGTGACCAATGTGGATTTGTAAGTTCCGGTGGTATTGGTCGGCATAAACAACACCTTGCACATGCATTGGGATCAAATGCAAGAGCATGTCCCAATGTTACTCCGGAGATCCGTAGGGAAATCATGGAGTACATGGATAAACATGCTCGAAAAAGACATGAAACAACGGCCATACAAGAAAATTTTATGGAAAGAGAAGCTTATGAGGACATTAATGAAGTAGATTTGGATGAATCTACACCACCTACATCCACAAGGCGATCTAGACTGCCCGCCAAAAGAGCTCGTGGGCATGGGCATATGGATAGGTGGTGTGGACCACATCCAGAAGATGTGGTTGACCAAAGAGGTAAGGGACCTGCCCAAACCACTTTAAAAAAACCGGTATAAGAAGGATAGAAAAACTACGATTCAGAACATTGCAAAGGGGTTGTACCAAGCCGGTATAGATTTTAACACAGTGAAAATGAAGAGTTTTAAAGTTATGGTTGAAGCTATAAGTCAATTTGGACCTGGCTTGAAACCCCCTTCCTATCGTGAAGTGAGGGAAAGTTGCCTAAAGAAGGAAGTGGAGTTTACTAGAAGCTTTATCTCCAAATATAAAGAAAGTTGGAAAATATATGCTTGTTCGTTAATGGCCGATGGATGGACCGATAGATCCGGTCGAACATTGATAAACTTTCTTGTAAATTGTCCAACCAGGACAATGTTTTTAAAGCTCGTGGATGCATCGGCTCATTCCCACACGAGCGATTATTTATTTAAATTGTTAGATGTTGTAGTTGAAGAGGTAGGAGAGGAATATGTTGTCCACGTTATCACAGACAATGCAGCTAATTATGTAGCTGTCGGTCGCCAACTTATGAAGAAAAGGCGACGTTTATTTTGGACACCATGTGCAGCACATTGTATCGATTTAATGTTAAAAGATATAGATAGGTTATATCTTAAAGTAATTGCTAGGGCTAGGAGAATCACAATTTTTATGTACAAGCATGCCCTTCTTCTTAATCACATGAGAAACCATCTTGGATGCAACTTGCTTCGTCCAGCCATCACCCAATTCGCAACAACTTTCTTGACACTACAAAGATTACATCCAAAGAAAGCTGAGCTTGAGTCCTTTGTAATGTCGGCCAATTGGAATAATGGACCATGGTTAAAAAAGGCCGAAGGAAAGTTAGTCCAACAAACCATTCTTTCCGCTCAATTTTGGGGTCAAGTGGCAAAGGCCTTAAAATCATCTAAATCGTTAGTAAGTATGTTGCGATTGGTGGACGGTAATGAAAAGCCACCCATAGGATATATCTACGATGCGATGGAGAGGGCTAAAACCAAAATAATGGAACACTTCAACTATAAAGAATGTGATTACCAGCCCATCATAGATATTATAAATGCAAGTGGGCAGCCAAATGTCATCTCCTTTATGTTCGGCTGCCTACATCCTTAATCCAGCGGTATTCTTTGTGTCCGCTGATCGGACTGCAACAACCGCTTTCCACATGGTCGGATTTCTAGACGCTTTATAAAGAATGGTTCCAGATAAAAATGAACAGCATAAAATTTCTCGAGAGCTGAACTTCTACCTGAAGAGTGCAAGGATTTGGTCAAGAGAGATTGTTGTCAGGCATCTAAGTATGAAATTGCCAAGTATACAATTCCAATATTTTATAAAGTTTTACAAGTTACAACTTATAAATTATAATTTATAATCTAAGTAAACATTCTGTCTAAGTAAGAAAGTGTTAACTTAAACTTTATTTGTACAGTTGACTGGTGGTCTATGTATGGAGTTGACCCGGATAGGAGGGATCTGGCACTACAGAAGCTGGCCATGAGAATTCTTGGCCTTACATGTTCTTTGAGCGGTTGCAAGCGTAACTGGAGTACAATTGAGTCGGTAAGTTACTAAGTTCTACAAGTTACAACTTAAAGTTCTATAATTTACTTCTAGTTTCAAATTTCAATGCTTAATTGCTAATATTATACATTCTAAATGTTAATACATGCAGATTCACCCGAAAAAAAGAAATCGCCTCGAACAAAAGAAACTCAACGACCTGGTCTTCATCCAGTATAATCAGAAGCTACGAGAACAATTCCAGGTTAGGCGAGAAAAGCCTGGATTCTATGATCCTATCAGCCTAGATGATTTGGAGGCAGATAGTGAGTGGCTTGTGGAGACAGAGGATCCAATCTTTGCTAGCGAGTCCCTTACCTCAGCTTAAGTTGAAGACCCTGCTTATGGCACGGCAGCTGGCGAAGCTTCTCAATGGCGGAGAAGAGGAGCTAGAGGGGCGAGCAGTAGCACTAGCACAAGGCACGGGCCTAGCAGTCAACGAGACGATGATATTGAGATTGAAGAAGTAGAAGAAGAAGATACTCGACCATTAGACGTGGATAAGCAACTTGTGCGGATAAATGATGAAGAAACAGAAGAAGATGATGTGTACATTGAAGAAGGAGACGACTCTAACAACGATGATGATGACGATGGTGATGGTAGTCATGTGCCACAGTGGGAGAGGGAACAATGTATATAGATTATAGAGTATAGGGTATTATAGTAGATTATTAATTCTTAGTTTGTATTTTGTAGATTTTATTTATCAATAAAAGTATTAAGTTTTTTCTTTTATAAGTCGTTGATTTGATGTTAATTTTTTAGTTATTAATAGCTTAGATAATATCTAATATTATTCACAAATTGAAATTAGTTTGAAAAATGAAAATTGATGGGAATAATTAAGTCTTTATGAATTATGAAATAGAAAGAAATAAAACATATTTTTCCCAAAAAATTTCAATTTTCCTTTTTTTTTATTTTTTCAAAAAAAAAAAAAAAAAGAGTTGTGCGATCGCTTCGCACAAGCGATCACACAAGGGCGATCACTTATGCGATTTGACAACATTGACTGCAATCCACAAGTACGGAAGCTTGTGCTAATTAATGACGCTTTGTTGCAATTTGAGCTAATTAATGGCTTTTTGAAAATTTTGACTCATTGATAACTTCTAATATTGCACTGCCGTTTTGACATTTTACATATTCATAAATATTTCTATCTATTTAACCAAAAATTTATTTGACTCAAATTGGAACCCGACAAAATACTTATCCACTTGTTTCTAATCACTATGAATAATGCCTCCCATGTGGGTTTGACTTATCCATAGACAACAGAGATAATGGAGGCTATGCCTCCCATGTGTGTTTGGCTATCCATGAACAACAAGGATAATGGACGCTATCTTTAAGGTTCTGTACTTTCCGAGAGTGCGACAACAAGTACCTTGTTGTCAAACAGGTTGGCAAAACTGGTTTGGTGGATGTATTGTGAAGGAAATGAATGCTCACCTAATTATGGGATCACTAAAAACCTTAGTGCTGATGGAACGCTCTTACTGTACCTCGAAAAATATGCCGAAACTTCCACTCAACATCATGCAGGTCCCTTGCAATAAGCTCCTGAGCTGGTGGCTGCTGTGAGAAATCCTGAAAGCACAAACAATCAACATTATCCAGTAAACCAGTATATGGAACAACAGAATTTGCACTTGAGAAACCTACCAGTGGAGGGAACACTTTTTCAGCTGCACGACGAGGGACAGAGAAACCTCCATGAGTACTGGTATCGCTTGCAGTCAATGTCTTACAGAAATAATTCGTTGGCTGCTTGCTCGGAATACCCAGCTCAGCAGGAAGATATGCATCCTTTTGTTCTTGCTGAGAAGAATATTCTCAATGATTACACTTGAAGAAATTGTCAGAGGATTAGGATGTAATGACCAGAAATCTGTGTTTACCAGGTTTAGTGGTTGCAAGGTCAGTTGAGCATATACTTCATCTGTTTCCACATCTGCCTGAAATTCCACAGCCGATCGTTCTTAACCTCTTTTCCACCTTCCCATGAAATGACAAAGCTAGATAAAGATGACTTTGATGGTTTAAAATATCATCCAAGATGGCAGGCGTTGAGTTCTCAGCCGTGATGATGAAATTTGTTTGATTGATCTTCCATACAGCGCCCAATTCGTCAAAATTTACATTGGTCAAGACAATATAATGTGTTAATCATCTGACACATGAATACACATGTCATTTCGGACAAGATTATATTTGGCGTCCACCGGATCTTCTAATTGTGGCAGCACATGGATCGTACATGTGGCATATCACATTTGGGTACATCGATCCAGATAATCCAAATTGCAGGGACCATTATGGATAGAATACAGCCTGATTAATTACGCCAATTGAAATAAACTAACATCCAATCGCTGGCCATCAGATAGATGACTAAAATGAATTGGTCAGAAGTCCAAATTCAACAAGAAACATTGAATAGTTAAGATCGTCCAACCAGTGCCATTTTGGGCCATGTCCCATCCAAAACAAAGCTCGCAATTTGGAAGCTCTGGATCACAGCGCATGTAAACCACATGTCCATCAGGCAAGTCATCATAATCTAGAAAAATGGTTGGGACCACAGACCCTAACCTCACAGTTAAAGGACCCACACATTGCCAAAATTTTGAAACCAAGATTGCAAATAGGCAATAGAAACTCACATGCATTGTGACATTGTGAAGTTGGCAGATTAGTTGAGGAGGCAAGCTAGGGTAATTGGGTATATGCCCGTCAATTTCCTTATTCGTCGACACTGCAACCTAATAGAAACGCTAAAAAAATCCATCAAAACCGCTAAAATCATTTTAAAAAGAAAATATTAATAATTTGCTTCTGCCAATTTAGTCACCTGCTCACTATGACCCTGAGGAAAATAAACAACACGGCCGCCAATGGTCGGCAGTGACACAAGCGGCCCAGCACAAGCATGCCAGAGCTCCGAATTCAAGCATCTCTTCTCTTCTATCATAAATTCCACAGCAATCATCCATCATACAACTTACCTCAAAACTTTAGTTACTGAAATTATTTTTAGACTCCAATTTTCTAAGTATGCACGCTTTTTCTACTTGGTGGTGAAAAATAGAATAAAATGTGTACTTTTCTACTACCCAAAGTCTAAAAAGAGGGGGTATGCATAAAAAACAAAGGGTGTAAATATCCAGTGGATATGTATATACAGAGAGAGAAAAGAGGAAGGAGAGAGAGAGAGAGAGCGAGAGAGTGCCTTCTTGAGACTGCTGAGATAATCCTGAAGTAGAAAGCTTCATTTTCAAACCCTAGCGTCAAAAAACCTCATTCGAAGATGACACAGAAACCCTCTCTACACCGATCCTGCCGTGTTGATTTCATCCATTTCTCCATCCAAAACCAAGCTCCGGAGCAGAAATTCACCTCCCGAATCGTAACAAACGCAAGCCTAGGGCTTTCGAAATCCAATCAAACTAGAAATCCCTGCAATATGGTTCCCGACAACCTCTCCTCGAGCTTCTTCAGACAAAACCTTCCGAAACAAAGAGCTTCCCGTCCGAAATCCCAACTCCCGCAGCTCCAAAACGCCACCAAGCGCTCGATTCGAGCTCGATCTTCGAGATCGCCATGAGAGAGCTTTTTCAAGCTGTTTCCTTCTTTATCTGACTGAGAAAAGCCATATCAATCCAAAAACCGAAGGAGAGAGAGAGAGAGCTGAAAAGGTTCTGCTGCTTTTATTGCAATCGCTATCCAACGGACGGCAGCGAAACTCGAACTGTAGTAAGCGGCCTCGCTTTTATAGCTTTCAGCCCAGAAATGGTAGAGGGAAGGAAGGATGGAGTGGGGAGAAATTGCGGGTTTGGGCAATAGTGGTCTCGACCGTCGCTTCTGATCGTACTGTTGGATCCTGGCCGTTGGTTGGGGTCAGTTGCTTCTGACTGATGTGACTGGAGGCATGTGCTCCTGTCGCTGTCAGCGTACGGAGAGCGTAGTCATTTTCAAGCATTTTGATTTTCCTCTTCTTCTTTTTTATCGATAATTTCTCCTTTTTTTTCTCTGCCCTTTTGTTGAAGATATTTCCTGGTTAGATATATGAGATGACGATATTGCCCCTCTTTACGTGAAAATAGACTTTCGAGGCCTAGCCGTGTCCTAAATGCACACGTGGCAAATTGTACAGTGACGGAGGACTTTAGATGAGGAAAGGATTTTAAAAATAATGCAAATCCAAAACTGTGGCCAATTTGATACGAAACAGTGGGTATTGAACACTTAAGGGTGGATAAAAGTTTTGCATCGACATGTTACTTTTTCAACCGTTTATTTAAGTGTTAATAATTCTTTAAACAGTTTAAATGGCACCTGAAAATCATAATCAACTTCAGGAAGATCTCAATGGTGGACATTAGTATTCCCACTGTTTGTTGGTGTGGCCCGCCTGAGTTTTGAATCTACCTTATATTTAGAATCATGTTATATTTTCGTTTTTAAAAACATAAGGGCCTAGTGAATTTGTCATGGACTTCACTTGGATCCACGCAGCCCTGTCTACAGAGATATCCTGTTGTGGTGTCACGGGCAATCCACTCTCATCGCTACCCTACACCACCAACTTGACCGTTAGCTGTGGACCTATCAAGAAGTATGTGCTATATCCAAATCATCCATTTATTTTGCAAGATACTTGTAAGGATTTAGACAAAACTTTATATGAATACAAAGCTTAAGTGGAATACACTGCTTTAAGTAGAGATTAAATGTCTACCATTGAGACCTTGGGGTCACGAAAGTTTTGGATTAATCTAATATTTGTTTTTACCCTTCATCCAGGTCTTGTGACCTATTAACAATTTAGATGGCAAATAAACATTATAGTGGGCCCTAAGAATGTTTTAATTGTGAGAATCATTGTTCCACTGCCTTTTTTGGTGTGGTCCATTTGAGCTTCAGATATGACTCATTTTTTGGGTCATGCTCTAAAATGATTCCAGTCAAATGGATGGACGGTGTGGATATATTAAATCCATCATTGTAGGACCCACAAAACCTTCATCTTTTTGGACCACTTGTTTGCATTGCTTGAGGACTGACCCAACGCCACGTACCTGCACCAGAAACGTCGGTGGTGTAAGGTACACCAGCTAATCGGCTTACCTTTGGATCTGGTGAGACAATAGGTAGATCCTATGTGGCCCGTAAAAAAAATGATGAGTGGACATCTCTGGCGATCCATTTATTGTGATTGGCGCTGTTCACCGTGAACCATTGTTCATTTTGATCTACGGTGTGTATTTCAGGACAATGATCAGACGTTTGCCTGTGTTTACAACTCATCCATGCTATGTCTGAAAAAACTAACGGTCATGATCATAGACGCCGCTATCACGACTGAAAGTTATATGCCGCGCTTAGTCGTGTATAAGAGAGCGCAATGAACGGTAGCTGATCCCTTAAGAAAAATAAATAAATAAATGAAACCAGCACTTTCGGTACGTCACGCAAGTTGCCTGCTGTCCCCTAAGATCAGCTACTTATGACTCAAGTAGCTTATCCTGACCTTATTAAATTGAAGTGGTTAAGTAATTTTAAATAAAAAAAAGTTAATTATAAGTGATCATCAACCAAACTTCAATTAAGTTAAAATAAGTTACTTATCTCCTGTTCTAATTAGAAAAAGTAACTCACTTGGTGGTATCTAAACTGGTCTTTCTCGAGGCAGAAGCTAAGTGCAGATCTAAACTCAAGTGGACCAGATTAGGATTAAATGTCAGCCATGGAAACATTTTTAGGGTGGGAGAATTTTTTATTTATGCTGATAGTTGATCTTAGCGAAAATGAACTTTATGAACCGTTTGGATGGCAATAAAGATCACGGTGGCCTTTGAGAGGTTCATCCTAATGTACTAAATTGAGATTACTGGTGAGAGCATGGAGTGCCCCAAGTGGTGTGTTGACTTCACTAAGTTTTGTGGGCCCCATCATGACGATGTATTATATCTACACTGTTTTGAGAGATTATTGCAGGGCATGGACCAGAAAATGAAGTAGCCAAGGGTTAAGTAGACCACACCACAATAAGTAGTGGGCATGGAACGCCTATAGTTGAAAATTTGTTGAGGGCAATAAAAGTTTTGGATCAAGCTTATATTTTTATTTTCCCTTTATCCAAGTCCATGTAGCAAATAAACATCATGGCGGGCCTTAGGAAGGTTTCAACAATTGGTTTCATTATCCCACGTGTGGTCCACTTGAGCTTTGCATTCCTGATATTTTTGCTCAGTGCCTTAAAATGATCTAGAAAAAACAGTACAGACAGTGTGGATACAACACATACATCATGTTAGGGTCAGGCAAATGAACACAAACATCAACTTGATAGAAAACATTTGTAGCAACCGAAAAGTTTCCAATCTGTCCCTACTGTTTCCAGCGGTTATGTTTGAGTTCATGCTCTTAAATGATCTAGTGAGACAGATGAAAATAATCCAGTGAGACAGATGATTGGAGTAGCTATAACACACATCTCAGTGGGCCCCAGAGAACTTAGGGCTACGAGCAATCCACGTCCCTTCCATATGCGGTTACTTCGTCTGAAAATTCAGGTTGATCTTATTCTCAGGTGGACCATCTGTGTCCATAGAATGTAACCGTTGGTCAATATCAATTAACCGTCTCCTGATGGCCTGCCCTCTGATCATCACATATTAACGTACGGTGGAGATTGGTTTGGATCATGATTTGGGAAGCCTTATCGGCCATGTAATTCATCCCCCATTTGTTAAAGAGCTGCAAGTGGTGGGAGGTTTGCTAATTCTACACCCGTGTAGAAGCCGTACATGTCCACACGTGAGCAACTGTGTCACGATGTGACTCATGTGTGAGAGTTGATTTCCGTGAGGCCAGCAACACTGTTTAGATCTTTTGGTACAAAAATCAGGCCATTCCACACTTTAGGTGTTCCATATCTATATCAAAACAAATTGAAGAAAAAGAACCCACCATCAATTTACTTTGCATATCATGGTCCACGTGAATTTACTCTGCACATCATGGTCCACGTGAATTTAGGTTGTCTGATTTTTTAGGCAGAAGATCTAATATTTATTTTCAACTTTAAAGGCTATTGTACTCATTGCATATCTGTACACATGCCCACATGTGGACACATATAGTTCTACAGGTGTATCGAATTGGAAATAAGAGAAGGAACTTTGCATTAAACCCCCTCTTTTAATTGTCTCCGTCTCATAAATTGAGTTGGTAGAGATGTGGTGGTGTGAGAGCGAACCGCTAATTATTTTGCCTTATAAATCTTACTTCCTTGGAAGTATCCAACCTACCAAAAAAGTCCTAATTTTGAGATTTAAGGAAAAGTAGGACCGTGCCTTCCTCAACACTTTTGGATTAATTTTTTTAATTGAAGCTTAGTTATGATAAGGTGGGTCGTCCCATTTACAATCATGATTAGGAAAAGAGAGATTACGATGTAATAGCGACAAGCTGTCAGATTCTCACATCTAGCTGCATGTAGTACTGTTTTAATGTAATAGCGACTAGAGTTCGAGTTTCTTGACGGGTTGTGATGAGTTTTCAAAAGTGATTAGTTGTAACCACTAGATTAGTCACTTTTGGAGTGATAAAGATGGTTCTGAGTGATAAAGATAGTTTGCATCATTGCACATTTTGAAATCTTTACCATAGTGGCAAGTAAATTGTCATCCAATGTCTAAAATCAACGGAAATATTTTTACTTTTATTTATCAAGCCCGTTTTGGTACTTGTTCAGTGTCATCAAAATAGTTTTTAAGCAGGATGTGTTTCAATATTGAAACTGCCGAAAATACAAGTCTATTGGTTTCTCCGCTTTGTAAAGACAAGTTGTAGGCTTGAAGTGTTTTAAGGAGGATTCTATTGGTTTCCATTAACTCAATTTGTAGGATGGAAGATTGTATTATGCATCAAACATGGAGATTTAAGGAGCTATTCGCATGATAGGTAGTAGTATCTTTTAATAAGGAATGATGAGGACAATTAATCTAATTCACATACCTCTTGATTTTATGCTCCTTTCATTTGAAAAAAAAAATTGTAATTGAATGATTGATTTTTCTATATGTAGGTGAAGGATCTAAGATTTTACTTATAAAATTGAAATTAGTATAGTCCAATCCATCATAACTTCTCCTCCTTCAAAAATCTCCCCACATTAAGAATCTCTCTTTAAAATACTATGCATATATAGTACAAACCAAGCGCACCACTCCTTAATATTTGATTTGATAACAACTATCATGAGGCTCAGCAATATACGTAATTCAAATAATCTAATGATGGATCCAAATCATTAATTGTGTGGGACCCACCTAATAGGAGCCTTACAAGTTCATTTATGAGAATTGTAAAGAAGAACATAATTAGCTGCTTAGGGGCCTGCTGTGGGGTGTGTGTGGTATCCACCTTGTCTAACAAGGTTATCTCATCATGAAAGTCAGATGCCCAAAATTAGGCTAATTAATTTACCTCACATGAACTTAAATG
Organism: Liriodendron chinense; assembly: GCA_003013855.2. Lineage (NCBI taxonomy): Eukaryota > Viridiplantae > Streptophyta > Magnoliopsida > Magnoliales > Magnoliaceae > Liriodendron > Liriodendron chinense. Next base: position 498,876 of record PVNU02000665.1, on the reverse strand, counting down.
TTTTGGGGTGCTTGTTCATTGCTTTGACGTGGCTTGCAGAATTTGGATCTTGTCCATTACCTTCTATGGCATAGTTCACTCGATGATTGGATTTACTTGATTCTTTTGTCATTCCATTTGTATGATAGGGCGGCCAGGTTGAACTCGTTAGATTTTGTATACACACCATTATAGGATCCACATGCAGCTAATTAGACACAATGATCAACGATTGTAGTGGGATCGCGCTTCCCATTGGATTTATAATATCTTTCAAAGGGGTAACATGTCACTTTCTATACATCTAGCATACAAACTCACGGGATGTGACCTCTTTAATTTGTCTTACAAAGGACATTGATAGCCGACCTGTTGCTATCCGGTAGCAAACTGATGCAAGGCCACTTTATTATTGTTATTATTTTATCTAATTAGCTCATGAGGAAACAAGTGTCCAAAACCGATTGCGAATTGAGTAATCAGTGCACTTTTATCATACTAATTAAATCCTGTTGGGCCCATTTGTGAATGTATGTGATTTATCCATGACATTCATCTGTTTTTTCAACTTATTTTAGGGGTTAAAACCAAAATTGAAGCATATCTAAAGCTAGAGTGGACCACAACAAAGGAAACGATGGGAATAATGATTTTCACTGTTGAAACCTTCCTGGGGCTATAGTGATGTTATTTGTCATCCAACCTGTAAATAAAGATCACACAGACATGGATGAAGGAAAAACACAAATATCAGCTTGATCAAAAACTTTTGTGACCCCTAAAAAACTTCAACGGTAGACATTCAATCCATACTATTTCGTGTAGTGTGGTCCACTTGGGCTATGGATATGCTTCATTTTTTATTAGCCCCTAAAATTATCTAGTAAAATGGATGGACGGAGCGGATAAAATACAAAAATCTCAATTGACCCCACAAAATTTACTCAATACACTTAGGGTATTTAGTTACTCAGTATGCAATCTGCTTCCCAAGGGCTAGAGCTGTACACGAGTCAAGCTAGCTTGGTTAGCTCACTTGACTTGGTTCGAAATAACTTGATCTGAATGCTGGCTTTGAACCAAGCTGAGCCTTTTTTTCATGCACGAAATGAGTTTCGAGCCTAGTTGAGCTAGGCCTAGCTTGATTCGGTTCAACTTGAAACTCAGCTCGATCACAGCTCGATTCAACTCAACTTGATTGGAACTCGACTGGATTAGTTATAAATGTATATTGTTTAGTCCTACATCGGAAGAGAGCAAAGAAATGAGAGGTGAAACTCTCTACAAGGGCCTGTTTGATTTTCCAATTCTCAAGCAAATGCAATGTAAATGTATAATGATTATTTCCTGGATAATTCCAACGGCCATTCGTACTATTGTATTGCTAAAATTGAGGAAAATGTGAAATATAGGTGGGGCCCATGATTATGTATGTGGCTTATCTTTTCTGGCAAATGAACATAGGGCATGGACAAAAAAAATGAAGCAAATCCAATGCTGAGGTGGACCACACCTCAAGAAAAAGGGAATCCAACACTTATCGTTAAAAACTTCTTATTGCCACTATTTCCTATGGTGTGGGCCACTTGAATGTTGGATCAGCCTCATTTTTTGGGTCATGTCTTAAAATATTGAAGTAAAACTAATGGACGGAGTGGATATATCATATATATCACAATGGGGCCCATAATTCTAAACTACTTCTTTTGGACCGATTTTCGATATAAGAATTACACCGAATTTCAAATGGGTAAAGAAGTAATAATGACTTATTTCCAAGGTATTTCTATTTCCCAGGAAATCAAACAAGCCTAATGCAAGTGGGGGTGTCAATGGGCTTTGGACCACATTTAGGCTCGGAGTTTAAACACTTTTAGGGCAGGCTTTTGGGCTAAGCCTATTTAAATTTTTATTTTTTTAAGCTTGTACTCAACTTGAAAGCTCAATCGAGCCAACTCAAAGGCCGAGCCGAGCCGAACACGAGCCAAGGTGGTCATTGAACGAGCCTAGCTTGAATAGGGCAAAGCTCAACTCAGTCGAGCCAGCTTGAAGGTCAAGCTGAGCTGAACACAAGCTAAGGTGGTCATTAAATGAGCCTAGCTTAAAGAGGACAAAGCTTGGCTTGACTCAACTCGTGTATAGCTCTACCAAGGGCCCTGCTCACAGGCATAAAGTGCAATTTGCATAGTAAATGTAAGGACATGATGAAGTGATCCAAACCACTGATCTAATGAGACATACAACTGATGGCGGCTTTCTAAAAATTCTTCAATATTAGAATATCCTTAGTTATCAAACAACTGCATGTAACAACAAGATAGTTGTGGAGAGACAATCTACATTCAAGTGAAAATAATTAATAATCAAATGGCAGAAAAAATCCAATGTGGGAACAATTTTTTGGGTCTTCATGATCTAAAATGAGATGCATCACCTGGTGAGATGGGTATATTTTCAATGTTGACTTACGGTTTTGAAGCGGATGGAACTTGACTCACGCCAATTTGACAATGCATGCTGTACTCTCCTACTTTTTACATATGAAATGGGTGCAGGACAAAGATCTCAACATTGATGAAATTACATATTATTTCAATTTCAAATAATGAATACTAGTGAGCAAAATCAATGGAAAATATTGGCTCAAAATATTTATGTGTGTTTTATTCTTACAATGGAATAGAACTCTTGATTATAAGGAAGTGCAAGTTTGAAAATGAAATATCTACTATGGCACCAAAAATGAAGAAAAAACATGCATCTAAGCCATTTATCTGTCACAAACTGTTCAAGGTGCAGAATTTCATCCATCCATCGACTAATAAAGATCAGATCTAATTGCGATAGCAACTAAAATAAATACGCTGGTGTTGGGAGAATGATATCTTCTCTACCCTACACAACAATATCATAATTAAAAGAAAAAACAGAGAAAAAATGCAAACCACAATATAAATATTTATGTGGTTCCATTTTGATATATTCATAGATTTACTTCAATCCACTATGTTCAAAAGTTCAAAAAAAAAAAAAAAAAAAAAAAGAAGAAGAAGAAAAAAAAAACTCAATACAACTAGGGCTCTCTCTCTCTCTCTCTCTCCACAATATGTGTTACCCCAAATGAAACAAGGTTTATATAAAATTTCATGTAAAATTATGAAATTGTCCCTTGGACCCTAAACAAGAGGGTGCTGCCCACGCGAGCTCCAAAAAACTCAACATAAAGCTCAACTTACAAAAGTGCTGGTTGCATGAACAATACATCTTTAATGATTAGGCTCCACAGATACTAAATGCAAGGTCATCATAGTAATTATAAAGGAAAATTTTATGCAACTAGCTGTGCATGGTCCAATCATAAAGTGTGCATGGCATCCAACCCATCCTAGCAAGGTAGTGCCCCACCATGAAAATGAGGCAGATTGGGCCACACCATGTAAAACAGTGGACCACCACCTAAAAATCTCCATATTTACTTGATGACCTACTTTGGGGATTGGATTTGCCTGATTTTTTTGTTGTCCGTGGGAATGGTGGACGGTTTGGACGCCATGCACACCGTAGGGCCCCAACGCGCTAGGGTTGCAGAGGGATCTGCCTCGTCGGAGATAAATCAGTTTCATTGAAATGCACCCGGCCTCTACCATGGCCAAATGATGACATAGGTGTTTAAAGTACAACCCGTGATATTTGTATTTTCTATGCTCTTGTCACCTCACCTTTAACTCTGGACAATGATCCATGACGAAATAATTCGGTGGGGTTAGTTGTAGGTACATCTAATAGTCCACACCGTTGGATTTACTTAAATCCCAGGAACGTACATACACGTACACATGGAACCGTGCCGACACCTATATAAGTAAAATATTCACTGTCAATCCATAGAAATTGATGAGAGAAATAAGGAAATGGAAATGCAGCAAATAAATTTTGCTTCTTTCTTTTTCTTTTTTTTTGGGTGCATTTGGTTGCACCAAATATCTTGAAATTTCGTGATATTGATTAATTAACCACAAAATATCATGATATTTGGTGCAGCCAAACACGCCCTAAAAGAATGAGTTATTATAATTTCTACTGTGGTCTTTCGTGTTCTTTTACACCGTGACGCATGCCAGCGTAGGCAGGAAATTGGATTGCGTTCTGAGTTACCTATCATACTGAGTAAACTCCTTTGGCCCACCGCGGATATATGTTAATGGAGATAATGATTTCCACCACAGTGATGTTTATTTGTCATCCAACCTTCATAAGATTTATCATAGTGGGCTTCATTCAGTTTACTCAGTATGCAATCCGCTTACCCTGAAAGGGCAATGCACCCACACAGTAACGCCATGCACCCACCTACTGGCGGGTTAGTACTTATCCTTAGAATTTCGAGCCTGAGACCTGCTTTTGAAACGCCGTGGCATCTTCCAGCTGGGCTAGAGGTGAGACACACGTGTGGGATATCTAAGCGGCGGATAATAAGATGCCCCACGATGAGGATGACCGTCTGAAAAATCTAGGTTGTCCACTCATCTAGTGGTCCATTTCAATGTACACTTGTGCCCAAAATAGGTAGACTAGTATAGGGCTGTAAGTGGTCAGGTTTTGGGTGGGTATAGCCAAAACCAGACCCACCCATTTACTAAATGGATATGGGTCCATATTTTAGACCCAAACCCTTTTGCTAAATGAGCGGGTCTGGGTCGGGTCCAAGTCAACCCATCAGACTCATTTATAAATGGGTCTAGGTCTGGTAGAGGGAGATCCACCCAGACCCATTTATAAATGGGTCAGGTCTAATGGGTCTAGGTTTGGATTTAGTATACAAGCATTTTAACAAGGCTTAAAATCGGGTTTGGACGGGTCTAGGTTGAATGGGTCCCTTGAAACATAGACCAAACCCGCCCACTTACTAAATGGGTTCAGGTCGGGCCTAATATAAAGGAAACCAGACCCAGACTCATTTAGCAAATGAGTCTGTTCTTGGACCTAGACCCGTACCATTTAACAAATGGGTCGGGTCTAAATGGGTTGGGTCTGGGTACCCCATCGAGTCCGCTGACCCGTTTACAACCCTAGACCAGTCCATGCACTCCTAATCCAAGCACAAGTGTCAACCTACTAAGCGTTTGAAACGCCTTACCTGTGTATAAGGTGGTCCCCACCTTGTGGACGACCATATGTAAAGAAAACCAAGATGGTCCACTCATCGAGTGGACCAAACACAGAACAAGAAAGGATGAATTGCTTTAGAAAAAAATATGCCAGTGGTCCACATTGAATATATGTGTGCCACCTAAAAAGCAGTCCAGCCTAACTTTCTACTAGATTAGTCTGCAAAGGGAGTGGATTAGGTGTAACCTAGGGCTGTAAATGGTCGGGTTCGGGACGAGTTTAGCGAAAACTAGACCCGCCCATTTACTAAATGGGTCTGGGTCTGGTAGAGGGAGATCCCACCCAGACCCATTTATAAATGGGTCGGGTCTAACGGGTCTGGGTCTGGATTTAGCATGCAAGCATTTTTACAATGCTTGAAATCGGGTATGGACTGGACGGATCCCTTGAAACATAGACCAAACCCGCCCACTTACTAAATGGGTTCGGGACGGGTCAGGTCGGGCCTAATATAAAGGAAACTAGACCCAAACCCGTTTAGCAAATGGGTCTGTTCTTGGAACCAGACCCGTACCATTTAACAAATGGGTCGGGTTTGGGGCGGGTCTAAATGGGTTGGGTCTGGGTACCCCATCAGGTCTGCTGACCCATTTACAGCCCTAGTGTTACTGGGTAACACCTTAGTGGGTGTTACCCTTGCCGTGGGACGCCTGATTATATCCTTCCTCAGTTTTGCGTCCATACTGATCAGTGAAGGGGCCCACCGTGATGTATCTGTTTATCCACGCCTTCCATCCCTTTTCTAAGATCATTTTAAGATACGATACCAAGAATGAGGCATGTCCAACGGTCAAGTGGACCACACCAAATAATGATCTTTGTAGCATTAAATGCAAGTTGCATTAAATGCAGAGTTATCTTTGGTGTGGTCCACTTAACCGTTAGGCATGCCTCATTCTTGGTAACATGTCTTAAAATGATCTTATAAAAGGGATGGAAGGCGAGGATAAACAGATACATCACGGTGGGCCCCTTCGTTGATCAATATGGATGCTTTGCGTGATGCAATCTGCGTCCCTTAAGGTGAAGGGCCCACCTTGATGAATGCATTGTATATCATGCCACCCATCCATTTTTTTAGCTTATTTTAAGGCGTTATCCAAAAACTTAAGCAGATCCAAATCTCTTATCCATTAGAAAAGTGTTGAACAACCATTAAAAACATTTTTTAGGCCATAAAAGTTTTGTTTCATACTGATTTTTGTTTTGTCCCTTCATCCAGTTCTGCTTTACCTTATCAACAGGTTGGATGGAAAATAAACATTACGGATCCTTTTACGGTCGACCCTAGGAAGTTTTAATGGTGGACATTCAATCACCACTGATTCCTTTTGGTGGGGTCCACCTGAGATTTGGATCTGCTTAATTTTTTGGACCAAAATCTAAAATGAACTGAAAAAAGGGATGAATAACATGGATATACAACACATCATCAAGGTGGGCCCCACGGTAAGGGTAACACTACGTGGGTAACACCTAATCCTTACTCGTCAACAAAACTTATTTTAGGCATAAAAAAGCCCAACCTCTTTTGGGGCCACCATCTTGTATATGTGAAATTTAATGTGCACATTAGGTCATGACACCTATGTTTACCGTGCGTACAATAGATCGGCCCTGGAGAAAAAAATGAGATTGGCCTATGATGCGGGAACAATATAAAATGTGCCCAAACCTTTAAGTTCAGGTGTCGTGGCTCTCTTGAGTTTCGGATCAGGTTGATTTTTGTATCCACTTTATATCCTAATGAGTCACCCTTGATGGATAGCCTTGATGAAAGATACATGTTATGGTGTCTTTATATACAAATTTATGACTGGTGCCCAATTCCAATTGATCCCTCTGGTGTGGTTCACCTTTGTTGTGGATCTGGTTGCTTTTTTTCTCCACGGTATATTATTGAATAATCTACTTATTAGGAGTGACTAGTGCATATACAACGAAGTGGGCCGTAAAGAGCATGGGTGTTCTCATTTTTCTTTATTGGGTGCAGAAGCAACGTTTAAACTAATCAAACAAGCAATAGAGAACGAAAAATTTAATCAAATATGGAGAACACATTTTTACATGGAAAACCCTTGCAAGAAAAAATTGCGGCACAAAGCAACGATCAATCAACTATATTCATAAAGTTACTAAAGATGGAACAATTTACAGTATAGAAAACTCTAGCTTTTCCCTTCAAAACCCTAGAAATTATGTATGCTTTTTTCTTGTTCACAATAAGAGAGCCACTTAAATACCCCCATACAATATTAGGAAATAAAACCCAGACTTTTTAAAACTTATGTATCCCATTTGGTTGACTTGACTGGACCTTAGTTGACTGAAAATATTATAAAGTGTAACGGTCGACCAAACCATACCTCAGTTGAAAGAAAAAAGTAAGCTTTCTCTGGATCATAATAAAGGCACTTGATTAACAATCTCCATCATGAGTTTATTCCTCCAGCTTCGCTGCTCCAAGCTGCTAGCATCATCTCTAATCATCTTTAAATATCGCCATCATCGCTTCTCGTGCACACTTTGTCTTTATTTCTTCTTTGCCAAGCTCAGAGAATTTAAGCAAAACTTAAACTTCTCTGTAGGAACAACCTTCCTAAGCATGTATGCCGGATTTGTGCTAGGATGAATATTCTCAAGAGTAGCACCTCCTTCCTCTAGCATCTGCCAGATAAAATGATGACAAACATTAATGTGTCTAGTTTGAAAGTGATAGACCGAGTTCTTTGCTAAATTGATCGTGCTCTCACTGTCACAATGCACACGCACGGCCTCTTGTTGTAGCCCCAACTCATTTATCATCCCTTTTAACCAAATAACTTTCTTGAATGCTTCCGTCATTGCTATGTATTCAGTTCCGATTGTGGAAAACGCAACCACAGATTGAAGCTTCGAAATCCAATTGATAGCTCTATTGCTAATACAAATGAGTAATTGGAAGTTGATTTTCTATTGTCCACATTCCTTGCATAATTCACATCCACATAGCCTATAAGTTTCTCTTCAATTTTAAAAAAATGAAGATGTAGTTCACTGTACCTCATATGTACCAAAGTAACCATTTCACTGCTTTCCAATGTTGCTCGCCGGAGTTTAATATATATTTACTCACAACACCAACCGCATGTGAAATATCTAATTTAGTATAGACCATAGAGTACATAAGACTGCTAACCGTGCTCAAGTAGGATACACGAGACATATACCGCTCTTCTTCATCTAACGTAGGACATAACTTCGAAGAAAGTCGAAAGTGAGCAGCGTGGGGAGTGCTAATCGATTTAGCTTTTTTCAGTCCAAACTTAACTAAGACCTTTTCAAGGTATTCTTCATGAGACAACCATAGCCTGCTCATTTCCCTGTGTCTGTGTATATCAATACCGAGAATCTTCTTTACAGCCCCCCAAATCTTTCATCTCAAATATCCTAGATAAACGAGCCTTTAATATGTTGATTTTAGACATGTTATGGCTGGCGATAAGCATATCATCAACATATAATACAAGACTAATGAATTCTTTATCACTTAGCGCTCTCAAATAAAAACAACGATTAAATTTACTTCTCATAACTGTCGACTCAATATGAAAGAATCAAATTTCTTATATCACTGCCTGTGCAACTATTTTAAGCCATAAAACGTCCTTAATCTGTAAACTTTATTCTCCTCTCCCTGTACCTCGAATCCTTTAATTACTTCATGTAGATCTGCTCTTCTGGTTCCTTATGTAAAAACGTAATCTTCATATTTAACTATTCCAATTTCATATTATATTGGGCACCCAAAGGTAATACAAATATGATAGATACCTATTTTACTACTGGCGTGAATATCTTATTAAAGTTGACACCTTCCTTCCGAGTATAACCTTTCGCTACCAATCTGACCTTGTACTTAGTAAGTTTCTTCCGAGAAATTCACTTGCAACCGATCACTTTTCGCCAAATGGGCAGCTCCACTAGCTCCTACGTTTGATTCTTGTATAGAGAGTTCATCTCATATTGCATCATTGTCATCTACTTCTCTGCATCTTTGTCTTCTAGAGCTTCTTGAAAAGTAGACGGATCTCCCTCATCTATAATGAAACAAATGTAACATTTGAGTCATCCTTATATTTCAACGGTAACCTGCGGTCTTTTGGTGGATTTTTCTTGACAGGTGGTAGCTCCATCTCTTCTTGTACCTCTATCTGTGGCTTAGGTTCTTCAAGTGCCCCACCTTTGTTTGTTTTAATATCAACAATCGATTTTTTCACTTCCTTATGCTCATCCTTACGGAACAAGGAACCCTAATGTCATAGCTGACAAAAATGCACTTCTTAGCCCTTTGTACTAACTTATTTCTCTCAACTGATAGTATATGAGAATAAACATCACAACCAAATATCTGCAGCCCCGACTAATTAACTTCCTGACCACTCCATACTTCTTCTGGACAGGTGATGGCTCCACCTCTTCTTGTACCTCTATCTATGACTCAGGTTCTTCAAGTGCCTCACCGTTGTCCGTTGTAATATCAACAACTGATTTTTTTGCTTCCTGATGCTCATCCTTACGAAACAAGGAACCTTCATCAAACTTGATGCCGTGACTAAATATTATTTTTTATAAAATCGGGTCATACAATTTGTATCCTTTCATCCCAATATCATAGCTGATAAAAGTGCACTTCTTAGCCATTTGTAATAGCTTATGTCTTTCAACTGACAATACATGAGAGTAAGTATCACAACCAAATATCTGCAGCCCTGACTAATCAACTTCCTGACCACTCCATACTTCTTCTAGAATTTTGCAACCGATAGTTGTAGAGGGAGATCGATTCACTAAATAGCAAGCCGTAGAGACGGCCTTAACCAATAGCTTCTTGTCCAACTTAGAATTACTCAACATATTATGGACCCTTTTCAAAAGAGTCCGTTTATATGTTCAACTACATCATTCTTCTCTGGTGTATGTCTCATTGTGTTATGCCTCGCTATCCCCTAATTCTTACAATATTGATTTAATTTCTAAGAAGTAAATTCTCTATTATTGTCTGTCCTCAGAATTTTCAATTTTTGCCTTGTCTATTTTTCAACCATTGTCTTCCAAATCTTGAAAGTGACAAACATATCGGATTTATGTTTCATGAAATAAACCCAAATATTTTAAAAGAAGTTATCAATAAATGTAACAAAATATAACAACCCTCTTTCAGAAATAACAAGCGACTCCCCCACACATTCGAATGCACATAATCAAGTTGGCCTTTACTAGCATGTTTCTCAATTTTAAATGATAACATTGATTATTTCTCATATATGTAATACTCACATATATCTAAATCAAAACTTTTAAAATGAGGGATTAAACTACAATCGAGAAATATCTTCATACCTTACTTGCTCATGTGGCCTAGGCGCACATGTCACAAAAGTGCCAATGTGAACTCTGCTACAAATGCTGCATCTCCTTGATATAGTATTTCCGATCAACTTGTAAAGATTTTTGCTCCTCTATGCCTTCATAACTATGAGTGCCCCCTTTTGAAACCTTTAGGACATGCACCTTCATAACTGGCGAAGTTGCACCTAAGTGCATATGCTTTATCCCATCAAACATACTGATGCATATCGATCAAATTCCTATCATTTTACAAGCATGATCATTGCCCATAAGAACTATGCCTCTATCATACTCGCTATATGTGGTGAACCAACTCTGACGAGAACACATGGTACAATGCCCCCGTATCCAAAATCTACTCCTAATAGAAGTGACTCATCTTGGACACTGACAACATGTCACAACCACCCGATCCTTCACCAGATTTCGCTGAATTGGCTTCCTTTGGCATATCATTTGAAATCTCCTCCTTTCGGGCTTTAGGATTTTGACAGTCCTTCTTCATATGTCCTGACTTCCCACAATTCCAATACTTCAACTTACCTTTGCTTTTCGACTTGTATTTAGATCACTACTTCCTCTTCTTTAGCTTAGACTGTATCCCACAAGTAAGCAATGCATCCATAGAAGTACTTCTTTCTCAATTCTTCTTTCTCAACTACTTTGACTGAAGGGTTGAGATAACGATTTTGGCATCTAAGGTATCCTTACCATAACACAAACTATTAACCAGATAGTCGTAGGGATCTAGGAGAGATGTTAACAAAATTAGGACTTTGTCTTCTTCTTCGATCTTCATCTCACGCTTGTCAACTTACAAATCATTTTGTTGAAGATATTAATGTGCTCAGAGAGATCTGACCCTTTCGCTATCTTTAAAGTGTAGAAATGTCTATTCAGATATAGACTATTAGTAAGCGACTTTGTCATGTAGATGCTCTCTATCTTTGTCCATAAGCCTGTGGCAGTCTTCTCATTCATAACATTATAAAAGACTTATTGGCCAAGCACAATTAGATTGTGCTAATTGCCCTCTGATCAAGTTCATTTCAATCCTCTTCTTTTATAGTTTTCGGATGATGCGCTTTCCCAAAGAGTGCATGCTGAACTAGGAGGGCTTTTATCTTCAACCTCCATAGTTTAAAGTTGTTTTTACTTGTGAAATTCTCTATCTCAAACTTCACATTCGGCCCCCCTCAATGTCACGTCTTCAGATTCAATCTAATATCCCAACAATGCTCTGATATCACTTATTGGGGGCAGAAGCAACTTCGAAAGGAATAAAAAAAGTAATAGAGAATGAAAAATTCAAGCAAATATAGAGAATATAGATTTTTACGTGGAAAACCCTTGTAGGAAAAAACCACGGCATAAAGCGACAATCAATCCACTACATTTAGAAAGTTACAAGAGATAGAATAACTTGTAATATAAAAAACCCTAGCTTTTCCCTTCAAAAATCCTAAAAATCGTGTAAGCTCTTTTCTTGTTACACTTAATCGCAATAAGAGAGCCATTTCAATACCCCCGTATAGGATTATATAGGAAATAAAACCCACATTTTTTAAAACTTACGCATCCCATTTAGTCGACCCTAATTGGACCTTATGTTGACCGAAAACATCACAAAGTGTAACGGTTGATCAAACCATACCTCAATTGACCGGAGAAAGAAAGCTTTCTCCGGACCAGATTAAAGGCACTCAATCAACATTCTAACTACCCAAAACAAATTTTCTGGAGGATTTCAGTTCCCCCAGCTTTCATTGCTCATTAATGTTTCTAGTAGGAGCCGCTCAATGCCTTATTGGATTTTTATATTGAAATGTAATGAAATTAGATTGTTTTTTTAATCCAATTTTAATTGTTCCAAGGATCACCCCTCTTTGATCACATTAGATTTCAAAAGCTTCCAAACTTGTGTTGGATGGTTTAAATTGTGCCTTTGTGCCACTGATTGCAATATAGAAAGATATCATTAGTCGATATCAATCCTACAATGTAATAGGTCTTTCTTCGATCCGTCTTAAATGGAAGAGATTAGAGAGTCATCATCTACACCTCTGGTAGTGTCCAAGAGAGATGCATGTTGTCCACTAAAATGGACCCCACATGATCACACACGTGAAGGAAGAAAAGAACATGATGGAAGAAGAAGAAGAAGAGAGATGGAATCTTGTTGCACTCTCTCTGTTTCTCTCTTAGTGATGCTCTGTAGACACCCCACCCAAAATCATAGATAATATTTCACATGATTATATTAAACTTTTGAAATTGACATCCGATCGACTTGAAGTAATAAATGAAAACAGATTGCACAACCTGGAGCCATATGACGGTCTTGACTGGTCAAAAGCTACCTGACGTGGCCACCATCCGATTCATTAGATGAGTCCTCGTGGCAGCGAGGTGGTGAACTTGTCTCAAAAAAACGTTAATAAGTATCAGTAGGAATTGAATACCCATTGGATCAAAAGGTCCACTTATCAGTGCGCAATAGCTCTTATTATCCAAAGGACCTTGGAAAAGCACAAAATTTTGCCATGTCATGATCGGTGGGAACCCATCTTGCCAATAAAAGTGCAGTTCACTCCCTTCATTTCTCATGTCTCTTTGAGCTCGAGAAACGACTCCTTATGCCCAAGAAAGGCTAAGTTGAATGTTAAAAGAGAGAAAAGTGAGTCCTTTTCAGGTGGGAGTTTGCTCGAAGAAGCCCAGTGAGAAGGTCTTCATTGCATTGAAAGGCTTCCAATTTCAAGAAAGTTCATTGATAAGTGCTTGATTTTATATAATTAATCCTAATTACTAAAGAGTATTATTATCATTTTCTCAGTTAATTATCCCTCGTTAGATAGATTTTCTATGATCAGGTGATTAAAGGAGGGTGAAGATGATCCAAGCTATTTCAGGACGTTTTAGGGCCTAAAGTGATCAATATCAAACATAGTGGCGATCCTGAATCGAGCTGTAAAGATCATACGATGGATCATATTCTGTGGTGGAGATCTGAATCATGGAAGAACGCATCATGGCCACTCATTGTGAATGTTTGGATGGTTAAGATTGGATATCCATCATGTGGACCAGCATGTCTTCATCAGACCATCCATCATGCAACATCAAGGTGGACAATCCGCATGCAACGGTCGAGCAACCACTCAAGATCCACCGACCATTCTACAGCAAACAACAGATAATTGGGCGTCCATCTACAGCACATGTGGAGCTGGACATCACACCGTCCATCCATCCCAGCTGACCACCATACACAACAGCCATGCAGCCTTCAATCAACGTCCAAGCAGATGGCATCCACAGTGGATACTGTCCACATGTGTGGGATCAACAAGGTGGACCCCATCTGCATCTAACGGCCAGCATGGTGGAGCCCAACTTCAGTCATCCAAGCTGCAACCACCGTCCAAACAGGTAGACCACAGTCCAGCAAGGCCATCCAACGATGGATCTTCATCCATCAAATGCAGCCTACGAAGGATGGTCATGATCATCACACGCAATGGAGGTTGCTCCTCATACGTGCCTCCATCCAACGTGTGCAGCCATCCATCATGTCCAGATGGAGATCAAGCATCATCGTCCACCTAGTCCAGAGTTGTGGACGGTTGAAAAAGTTGTTTTAAAAATAATTTTAAAAGAAAAAATAGGTGTTTGGTTTTTGTCTCATATCGGATGGGAGAAATAATTTTTACCTCTTTATAAGTAGGGTGTTGTGCACCTTACTTATTTATGGTGGAAGAGAGGGAGAATGGTGACTTGCGTGTTCCAGTACTTCCGCGCACGGGCACAGGCACGGGCTCGGTCTCGAACTCGGTCTCGGTCTCGGTGTCGGGCTCGGGCATGGGCTCGGGCTCGGGCTAGGTGCGAGGGCGTGGGCACGTGAGGCAGTGTGGCTGTAGAGGCGCTAATGGCGCACTTGGCACTTCGCACGTGAACAGAGGAGGTGCTGTGGGTGGGAGGTCTGACAGAGAGACCTCTCTGCTTTTTATAGAGAGCTGCAGGGCTAATTAGAGGGACCTGTGTAACTGCTCATGCAGTAACGGTCCATACCATGCAGTAACAGCTGCATGTGGCTAGCCCAACAGTCAGAAACGGCTAGCCATTGACTCTAAACAGCCAGCATGCAGGTGCATAACTCCCACATACACAACAGTCAGAAACTGCCATAAACGGCTAGTTTCTCACAACAGCCAGAAAACGGCTAGTGCCATTATGGCTTTGGACCAAAACTGCCAGCCACCCTTGCCTATATAAACCGGACAGGTCTGGTTCATTCCAACACAACAACAGCAAACACAACCATCAATATTGAACCAGCACCCATCTGAAACTATTAGCCTCTCGGTTTGGTTAATTCAAACCAAGCCACTTAGACTAGTGTAGTGGTCTACTGCTATAAGAAGAAGACCTCCATTCTTGTTCTCTCTTTCTTTTCTTTATCTGTCAAAGTGTGTTACTGAGTTCCATAGTGGTTTCTTCGTTTTTTGCTGAACGCAGAACCACATAAGGCTCGTCGTATCCTGGAAGCAATCCGCCTGCAACCTATCAGCAGACTCAAAATAATTTGAATAGGGGCGAATTACGCTTTAAGGACAAGCGTGTTTTTCACGTGCTTCAGTCTGTCCTTATTTCTCGATTTTTCAATTTATTTATTTTTTAAAGATCAGAAATTTCTCAACAATCTTAAAGCGTAAATTTTTCTGATATGGAAACTGAAGGGGTATCATCAATCAAACTGATGAACCAGGATCTGATTCGTCTGGATCGGTTTGATGGAACCAATTTCACTAGATGGCAGGATAAGATAAAGTTCCTGCTTACGGCGTTGAAGCTATTCTATATCTTAGACCCGAACTTGAAGCCGCTTCCTCCAACTACTGATACAGATATGACTGAGCAGATCAACGCACGCATCAAGAGAGAAGAAGATAATCTGCTGTGTCGAGGACACATTCTGAACATGCTATCTGATCGTCTGTATGATCAATACACAAGAACTGAATCTGCCAAAGAAATTTGGACTGCTCTCGAGTTCAAATTCAAGACCGAAGAAGAAGGTATGAACAAATATCTAATAGCTAGCTATTTCGACTACACCATGGTAGATAACAAATCGCTGTTAGCCCAAATCGAAGAACTACAGCTAATTGTTGGCAAAATTAGTGCCCTAAAAATTGATATCCCTGAAGCTTTCCAAGTTGGGGCTATTATCGCAAAATTGCTCCCGAGTTGGACATAATACAGGAAGAAACTACTATATAAAACCGAGGATTATTCACTAGAGCAAATCCAGAAACATATCCGAATAGAGGAAGAATCCCCGAAACCGTGAAAAGAAAAATGAAAATGAGAATTCCTCATCCAAGGTGCAAGCAGTAGAAAGTGCCCAAAACAAGAATCCCGAGAAAAACGGTTCCCTAAAACCCAATAAAAGGAAATTCAAGAAATCACAGAAGAAGAACGGAAAGTTCAAAGGCCCTTGCCATGTCTGTGGGAAAACTGGGCATTACGCTCGAGTATGCCGTCTTCGAAAATCGAAGAATGAGGCAAGTGCAGTTGAAGAAGACATAGTTGCCATGATCACTGAGGTAAACATGATCCAAGGCAAAGTACCCGGTTGGTGGTATGATACAGCAGCTACAGTCCATGTAAGCTACTACAAATTAGCCTTTAAAACTTATGAGGACGTGACCGATGGTCAAGAGGTCCAAATGGGTAATGAAGTCCGATTGAAGGTTGTAGGTAAAGGAACCGTGGAACTAGTCTTTACCTCTAGAAAAAAGTGATCCTAACTAATGTACTGCATGTCCCTGACATGATACGAAACTTAGTTTCTGGGGATCTTCTGGGAAAATCTGGAATACGGGTAGTATTTGAGTCAGGAAAACTGATTCTATCTAAGAACGGGAATTTCATTGGTAAGGGATATGCTTGTAATGAGATGATAAAATTTTCCTTGAATGAAAGTAGCCCTTCTGCGTATATGATTGAATCTGTAGCATTGTGGCATGGTAAATTAGCACACATAGGTTATAGTACCTTAAAATTCATGTCTAAGAATGGTTTAATCTCATACACAGATAGTCAAAATGACAAATGTGAAGTGTGCATAAGGTCCAAATTTATAAATAAACCTTTTCCTAGTGTTGAGAGATCATCTCAAATATTGGACCTAATACACACTGATATCTGTGAGTTAAATGGCATTCTTACACGTGGAGGAAGAAGATACTCTATAACCTTCATTGATGATTGCTCCAGATATGTACATGTATATCTTCTAAAGAACAAAGATGAAGCACTTAGCATGTTCAAGATATATAAAGCAGAAGTGGAAAATCAACTAAACAAGAAAATTAAAGTTCTTCGTAGCGACAGAGGAGGAGAGTATTTTTCAAATGAATTCTCTAACTTCTGTGAAGAATATGGCATAATACACCAATGCACTGCGCCGTACACACCGCAACAGAACTGGTATAGCTGAACGGAAGAATAGAACCTTAGTAGAAATAGTCAACTCAATGCTAATAGAAGCAAAGTTGCCACTAGGACTTTGGGGAGAAGCATTTCTCGCAGCGTGCCACATCTTAAATAGGGTTCCTTCTAAGAAGTTTAATACTTCACCATATGAGGTATGGAAAGGTAGAAAACCTAATCTAGGATATCTTAAAGTGTGGGGGTGCCTTGCATATTGTAGAATGCCTGATCCTAAAAGAACTAAATTAGGATCCAGAGCTATTAATTGCGCCTTTGTAGGGTATGCACAAAATAGCAAAGCATATAGACTCTTAGACTTAGAGTTTAATACAATCATAGAGTCTAGAGACTGTTGAGTTCTTTGAAAACTCACTATCCTTAGAGTCAAAGGATAATGAAATCCAAACTCCAATAGAGAAACCTATGGTAGAAGCTCAACATGAAGTTGAAGTTCCAATAGAACCACGTAGGAGTCAAAGGGTAATAGTAGAAAAGAGTCTTGATCCTGAACAGATAGACTCTCAACGTATCTTTTTTCATCTCGTAGAAGAAGATAGAGAGAATGCCATTAGAAAGATACCTATAGTTATGACTATAGAAGATGATCCAACAATCTATAGAGAAGCTGTAACTTCTAGAGATTCAGCTTTTTGAAAGAAGCTATCAATGATGAGATGGACTCGATTATGTCAAACCAAACCTGGGAACTGGTGGATCTACCTCCACCTTCTAAACCCATAGGGTGTAAGTGCGTATTTAGAAAGAAATATTACACTGATGGAACTATTCAAGCCTTGAAAGCTAGCACTAGTAGCTAAAGGGTTTAGGCAAAAAGAAGGAATGGATTATTTTGACACATACTCACATGTGGCAAGAATAACATCTATTAGAATTATGTTTGCTTTAGCATCCATACATCGCTGTATATACATTAGATGGATGTAAAGACTGCTTTCCTAAATGTAGACCTCGACGAGGAGGTATACATGGAACAGCCTGAAGGGTTCGTTCTACCAGGAAATGAGAAGAAAGTCTGTAAACTAATTAAATCATTGTATGGACTAAAACAAGCACCTAAACAGTGGCATGAGAAGTTTGATTCTAAAATACTTTCTCATGGTTTCATACATAATGAAGCAGACAAATGCATATATTCCAAAACAAGTAGTAACTATATAATTGTTATTTGTTTATACGTTGATGACCTGTTAATAATAAGTAACAAGATGAAAGGTGTAACTGAAACAAAGAAGTTTCTGTCTTCCGTATTTAAAATGAAGGATCTTGAACAAGTTGATACTATTCTAGGTATTAAAGTTAAAACTCATAGTGGGGGTTATGCGCTATGCCAATCTCATTATATTGAGAAAATAATAAACAAGTTTAAACACTTGAATATTAAAGAAGCGAAAACCCCATTCAATCCAAGTATTAAGTTAAATGAAAATATTGGAAGAACAGTTGCACAATTAGAGTATGCGAGTGTTATAGGAAGTCTAATGTATGCAATGCAATGCACTAGACCAGACATCGCATATGCTGTGAGTAAACTAAGTAAGTTTACTAGTAATCCCAGTGTAGAACACTGGAAGGCAATAGGAAGAGTACTTGGTTATTTAAAAGCAACCAAAGACTTAGGGTTATTTTACTCAGAATTTCTAGCTGTACAGGAAGGATATACCGATGCAAGTTGGATATCGAGTGCAGGTGACAACAAATCCACTATTGGATGGGTTTTCACCTTAGGAGGTGCAGCTGTATATTGGGGATCCAAGAAACAAACCTGCATAACTCACTCAACTATGGAGTCTGAGTTCATAGCCCTTGCTGCAACAGGTAAAGAGGCTGAGTGGCTTAGGGATCTTCTTTTAGAAATTTCATTTTATGCGAAGCCGATACCGGCTGTTTCGCTACATTGCGATAGCGAAGCCACATTAGCTAGAGCCTACAGCGGCACGTATAATGGGAAATCCAGACATATAAGTCTGAGATATGACTATGTAAGACAACTGATTCAAGATGGAATCATTGCAATATCTTATGTAAAATCAAGTAATAACTTAGCTGATCTTTCACTAAACCTCTAACGAGAGAGGTAGTAAGGACAACATCCAGAGGGATGGGGTTGAAACTCTTTTCAAAAGATTTCACCAGTGATGGAAACCCAACCTAAAATTAGAAAATCTCTATATAAGGGTTCAATGGGTAAAAACAAGTCACTGATACGTGAAAAGTTTCAGCACTAAATTATATATATATATATATATATATATATATATATATATATATATATATATATATACCTCATCCAGGATTATAGTGCTGGCCATTACTAGACAGAGGGTTGAGTCTTAGAAACTCTTAATGTAGTCCAGTCTTAAGGACAAGTGTCTGAAAGTAACGGAGACACTGGAAGGACTTCACCTATATAAACGTAGAGGTGGTGCCGCCTCTCATGAGAATGAGAGTTTTCTCAGGATCGTTCATGAAACAGGATAAGCACAAGGCCATTAAATGTGCTGAGAAAGAATTGTGGGAACTCAAATAACACTTAGAAAGTATGTGTGTGGTATTTCCGATCCTATTATCTAAAAATAATTGGTTCAAAGCTGCAGCTACCAATAATTTCGATGGGTCTTTGAAATACTTACACTAAGGAAGGATTCAAATCGAAAGATATCTTTCTTTATGCATATAATCTTTTATACTCTGGCAGACATCATTTTTCCTGTTTTAAATTATTTTAAAAACAAGTGGGGGATTGTTGAAAAAGTTGTTTTAAAAATAATTTTAAAAGAAAAAATAGGCGTTTAGTTTTTGTCCCATATCGGATGAGAGAAAGAATTTTTACCTCTTTATAAGTAGGGTGTTGTGCACCTTACTTGTTTATGGTGGAAGAGAGGGAGACTGGTGGCTTGCGTGCTCATGCGTACGCGCACGGGCACGGGCTCGGTCTCGGTGTCGGGCTCGGTCTCGGGCTAGGTGCGAGGGCGTGGGCACGTGAGGCAGTGTGGCTGTAGAGGCGCTAGTGGCGCACTTGGCACTTCGCACGTGTGCATCATGTCGCAGATGGGTCGCGACCTCGCGGACCGGAGCGAGACTGGTGCGAGTCGCGGTGCGACAGAGGCTAGGTAGTAGGTCAGGTGGCTGGGTTCGGAACAGAGGTCTGTGGGTGGGAGGTCTGACAGAGAGACCTCTCTGCTTTTTATAGAGAGCTGCATGGCTAATTAGAGGGACCTGTGTAACTGCTCATGCAGTAACGGTCCATACCATGCAGTAACAGCTGCATGTGGCTAGCCCAACAGTCAGAAACGGCTAGCCATTGACTCTAAACAGCCAGCATGCAGGTGCATAACTCCTACATGCACAACAGTCAGAAACTGCCATAAACGGCTAGTTTCTCACAACAGCCAAAAAACGGCTAGTGCCATTATGGCTTTGGACCAAAACTGCCAGCCACCCTTGCCTATATAAACCGGACAGGTCTGGTTCATTCCAACACAACAACAGCAAACACAACCATCAATATTGAACCAGCACCCATTTGAAACTATTAGCCTCTCGGTTTGGTTAATTCAAACCAAGCCACTTAGACCAGTGTAGTGGTCTACTGCTACAAGAATAAGACCTCCATTCTTGTTCTCTCTTTCTTTTCTTTATCTGTCAGAGTGTGTTACTGAGTTCCATAGTGGTTTCTTCGTTTTTTGCTGAACGCAGAACCACATAAGGCTCGTCGTATCCTGGAAGCAATCCGCCTGCAACCTATCAGCAGACTCAAAATAATTTGAGTAGGGGCGAATTACGCTTTAAGGACAGCGTGTTTTTCACGTGCTTTAGCCTGTCCTTATTTCTCGGTTTTTCAATTTATTTATTTTTTAAAGATCAGAAATTTCTCAACATGGACCACCACAAGTGCAGCTGTGGACCCCACATTCAGCACGTGCACAACAGTTCAGCCACCGTGCAGCTCCTCCCTCCTTCAGCAAGCAACAACCTAATCAAGCGGTCCTCAGCTTCATCACTCACAGCTACCGTCAATCATAGGCAGCCAGCTCAAATGGACGTCCAGCAGTTCATCTCCTCCGTCCATCCATTAAATCACCATCCAACAGGTGATCATCTCACATCTCACGTGCCAGCTGGACCACTTGAAATTAAGTCCAACAAGGTGGACGGTCCATTAACTTCAGCAGCGTGAGGAGCAATTTCATCCCAGTCGTCCAAAGTAGCAGATGATCAACTGTCCATCCAGTGGACGTTCAAGCTGGTTCATGGCAATCTGATCTACGGCCAGCACAACTCATCTCAATCCAACAACTCTCAACCGTCCAAACAAGCTGCAGCTCTATGGTCGACCCCACCTCCGGTATTCCAACATCCAGCGTGTGATCAGCCCTCGATCATCAACCATCCACCAGTGTGCTACACAAAAAGATCATCTTCAGCCGTCCAACAAATTGAACACCGGCACACTTGAAGTTGTGGACCCCATCTTCAATGGACGGTCCAGATTCCACGCGTCCACAATGAGGACCTAATCAGCCCAGCTCATCTACCCAGTTAAATCACCCAGTTAAGTCACCCAGTTATCCTCCATCCTTGGGCCAAGCAAATCCTCTCTCAATCATCTTCCATCGATGGGCTCCAAGCTTAGAGAAAAAACAAAATGGAGGAAGGTACACTCCTAGCCTCTTCTATGTTTAGAGTGGAACCTAACTCCAAGCCTTTTAAGAGCCTAATAAAGGGTTTCCCCCTTCTTATTCTCATCATCCAATTCCCAACAATTCCTCTCTTCTCTCTTCTTTCTTTCTTTCTTTTGTAGTTTTATAGAATTTTAATTTTTCTTTTGTAGTAGTGTAGACTAGGGCTGTAAATGGGTCAGTGGACCCGATGGGGTACCCAGACCCAACCCATTTAGACCCGACCCAAACCCGACCCATTTGTTAAATGGTACGGGTCCGGGTCCAAGAATAGACCCATTTGTTAAACGGGTTTGGGTCTGGTTTCCTTTATACTAGGCCCGACCCGACCCGACCCAAACCCGTTTAGTAAGTGGGCGGGTTTGGTCTATGTTACAAGGGACCCGTCCAGCCCAGACCCGTCCAGACCCGGTTTTAAGCCTTGTAAAATGCTTGCATACTTGATCCAGACCCGGACCCATTAGACCCGGCCCATTTATAAATGGGTCTGGGTGGATCTCCCTCTACCAGACCCGGACCCATTTATAAATGGGTCTGATGGGCTGACTTGGACCCGACCCGGACCCGCCCATTTAGTAAAAGGGTCTGGGTCTAAAATTTGGACCCAGACCCGTTTAGTAAATGGGCGGGTCTGGTTTTGGCTAAACCCGCCCCGAACCCGACCATTTACAGCCCTAGTGTAGACACGCCACCTTCAACTACAAGGCTGGTTGAGATAGCTGAATGAATGGAGATCCATACCCCCAAACCCTATATCCAAACCCAGCCAAACTCACTCTTACAAGCCCCAATCCATAGCCCAACTCAAGCTTGAACCCAGTCAACTCACCCCTAAACATCAACTCGAAAAACTCATAAGAAAAACCAGTCTAAAAATCCTTAAAAAGTCAAACTTAATGAGTCAACATGCTGAGTCAAATCACCGAGTCAACTCATCGGGTCAGTCCAGCTCTTGCACCTAGTTAACTCACCTTGTCAGTTCATCTTTTAAACCTAGTCAACTCACCTAGTTCCGAACCACAACTTCAGAGCAACTTCGAACCTCGAACTTGTAGCTTTTTTCTTCAGGTTTTGAGTCCGTACGCTCCGAAGATAAAGTAGGGAGTTCGGGGGTCGCCCAAAAATATTTACGGGAGTTGCCACTCTCCGCAGCTATAAATACCCCGTCCATCTTTCATTTCTAGCATCCCTCAACACCCAGAGAAAATAAAAACAATCCGAGTCCATCTCCATCCCTTTAGCCCATTCCTCTACCAAGGAGAGCCCGAGTGAGAAGAGTCTAGCCCTGGTCTAGCCTGTCCTAACCCTGGTTCAAGCCACCTAAGTCCCGATCTTAACTGCTCGAAGCTAATCCTTGCGATACCTTCGTCCATCCAGTTACTTTTATATCAGCATCATCTCATTCGCATCTAGCATAAGTGCAACATTTATTATTCTTCCAACCCCCCTGCTTATCATTCCACTACAAACACTTGATCAGGTCTTAGCGTATGCTCTGAGGTTTGCCGGCTCACCCGGAACTTACCCATCAGAAACTCTGACCGATCAAACACACATCATGCATATCGCAAAAAGCGCGTATCAGTTCGAGCGTATACTCTGGGCTTGCTATCTGATTGGAACTTGCCCATCAGAAACTCTTACTATTCAGATCCATATACATGCATCATATTATTTATGAGAATGCATGAGGATTACTTCAGTCTTTCAAGTATTAGTTCGATTTTATGAAGTAAAAATCGTACTTCGGTATGGGCAAAGTGGGTGCCTAATACCTTCCCACCCTGTAACCGTGATCCCTTACTTCGAATCTCTAGTCGCAGATAAAAAATAGTCATTTTAGAGGAATGAATCTTCGGGTTCCCTTCTCTAACGTTTCTATAGGGTCTAGCCGACTGTAGATTCGAAGTAACTGGCTAGTGGCGACTCTGGTCTTATACGAACTCATCCAAACATATCCAGTTGAACTCAATGATAACATGACAATCGAAAAAGCCCTCGAGAAAGAGGCGAGTCAGTGGCAAACGGTGATTCGCGCAACCCCTTTTCAAAAGGCAGGACCGGAAGCGCGGAAAGACGAGCGTCTACAGAATGGTGACTTTGCTAGGGATATATTAGTCCCACTAATCGTGATCCAACTTGAAAAACAAAATCCTTCCTGTACTTGAGAGTCAATAATCCTCATACAATCTCATTTTCATAGCATTTCGTCTGTAAACAAAAAAATAGAAAATCCCAAAACCAAAAAGGAGTAGAACATATTCCTCACCAATGCGCCTCCTTGGGCTCGACGTCTTCGGAAACAACTTCCTTACCACAGCATAATCCGCATCGGAGCTCAGCAAGCCATGTCAGACCATAAAGAGGAAGGTCATCTCTTCCCTGTCCTTGACATGACTGAAGCACAACGTCTAGTGCAACAACCACAAATTGAGAACACGCCAATTTGCAAGAATTGGCACAAGGAATGAGATCAATGCAAGAAATGTTCTTACAATTTATGCAAGCATAAGCTATAGCATCCAGCAATCAAGTTGGCCTAGTTCAGCAACCTCAACAACCATCTAAGGCCCTCCCGGCCTCCAGTTCATCCCAACCACAACCGCCAGGGATCACCTAGGACTTTCGATACCCTCCTAACAGGGGCCTTCAATCAGAACAATCCTCAACCTCAGGGTGTTTCTTCCAGTATCCTCCTACAAATGGGAGCCATTTTCATTCGCATCCCACAACCAGAACTCCTAGTCAATTTCAACTATCTTTTCTTAATGAGAACTTCAGTCAATTTCAACATCCTCCTATGGCTAGGGTTTCTTTGCAGTCTCCCTTCTCAACTCCAGTCCAACAAACTCCCTATAATGAAGGCAATCATAAGGTCCAACCTCCTCCAAGCAGGAACTATAGGAGCATCAATGACACCAATTATTATGAAAGGGGGGTAGTTCAAGCTTGGCAAGGGTCAAGATCTCCCTCATCGGTTCCCTCCAAAATAGAGCAACTCCGAGAGCAGATGCAAGAGATGAAGAGAAAGTTGCAGAAGCAATAAGGGTTGGATCTTCCATCCACTAAGTTCAGGGACCTGTGTCTATTTCCCAATGCGATGGTACCTCAAGGTTTTTAGGTACTAAAATTTAAAAGATATGACAGGATAGGGTGTCCTGTAGACCACCTACGAGCTTTCTGTGGAGAGCTTAATGTTGTGGTGGACAATGATGGAGCATTGATCCACCTGTTTCAAAAGTCCTTGAAAGATGACACATTAGAATGGTACACGTCACTGGACTACCATCGAATCAAGACTTGGGAACAACTTTCTCAAGCATTTGTCGATCGTTTCATGTACAATCTTAACTCAGCACCTAAAGGGGCGGATCTTGAAACATTAAGGGAGGGCAATGATGAGTCATTATCAATTTACGTTGGATGATGGCGAGCAATGGCCGCTAGAATGAAGACACGCATCGACGATGAGAAGCATATCTCCATGATCATCCATTCAGCAAATTCAAGCATCTCTAAATACCTCGTCTCATATCCATATGCCAACTTCACCCAACTCATTTGCGCCGGGGAACAAGTCGAAGCCGGAATAAGGGCTGGGATGATCCCCCCCTGGTGGCCTCGTCTGGCCTCTCCAATACAACCGATAGTGGAAGGTGAACCTACCGAATATGAAAGAAATAATGATAGTATTTCCGTCTCCCATCCAATGGAAGAAGATGATTTTGTTGCCTCTACCGAAGGTGCACTATTCCTCCCTCAACACAGACAACAGCAGCAGCCGAGATGGAACCCACAATGTCCTAATCAAGGTTGGCAAGGGGCACCCTTAGCCAGTCCAATCTCAGAACCCCTCACCATACAAGGGGCATCTCCGGTTAGTACGGTCTTCGCACCCCTAAGTGTGCAAGGGGCACCTCCTACCTACCTAGCTTTCATTGGCCAAGAAGAGCCTCCTCTCCAGTTTATCCATGCCATCGACTCTAGTTCAAAGTTCGAACCTCTCATCCTGCAAGAGGCACCCTCAACTATCTCAATCCCAGAGCTCATCATCATGCAAGGGGCACCTCCAATCGGTTCATCATCCACGTCATTGCTCAACCAGGGGCACAACCTGCCCATTCCAGCCAACCAGGGGCACAACGTGCATATTCCAATCAACCAAGGGGACGACCTCCCCATTGCAGTATCACTCATCCAGGGGCATGACCTGCCCATTTCTGAAGCAAATAACTAGGGGCACAACTTGCCCACAGCATCGGCCTATTTGGCACCTACTCCAGCCATTATCATCCAAGAAGAGAACCCTTCCTTGGACAGCATGCCACATGCCCTAGCAGAGTCGGGGCCCAACTTCAATTATGTGGCCATTATCGAGGGAGTAAACTCTACTCCTCAAAAGGACTTGCCCAGTTTTGTTCGGCCACTAGTCCTCCAAATGGTTCTTGCATTTGACAACTCTAGAGGACAAGTCGAAGGGGAGATTGATGTCCAGGTTCAGATCGGTCCAAAAACATCAACAATCACTCTTCAGGTCTTGGACATCTTAGCTTCATTCCATCTCCTTCCCGATCGGACCTGGTTTCATAGAATCGGTGTCATCTCTTTAAATCTTCACCAAAGGGTCAAACACATTTCAGAGATAGGGTGATCACCATCATCACCGATCCCAAACAAAATTCTCATGGTAGAAGCATCCAACCTTCGAGAGCCTACCATCCTAGCCATGGACGTGCAATGCTCTAATGGGGAGGTCTCATACCAAAGTCTTGAGTTTCACAATGCAAATTACTTCCCTCGCACATGTCCCATTGGATCAAGCTATGTCTTCCTTCCTACCGAGTGTCAAACCTTCTACTAGCAGCTCGAATATCAAGACTCAACCTGAATCATGTGAGTTCAAGAGAATGTGGATAAAGAAATGCTGCGATGTCAGCCTACTTGGATTAGGGAAACCAAAGCACGGAAGTATCAAAAGAAGACGGGGTCGTCAAGAAGAAGGCAATCCTTGCATTTACACTCCAATCTAGTTTATCAATGCAAGGATTATCTATCTTGATGATGGGCTGGATTCCACCTTCGATGATCAAGCGAGCAAATTGAGTATGATAAAGTTGCCCAAAGGAGACTCAAGCAAGGGGCAGGAATTTCACTTGATGGACCGGACTGCAGTCCTAGTCTCACCTCAGCCAGATGAGCCCGAAGAGCTGCAATACACCGGGGATGAGTTAGGAAAAATTGCATCTGACACCGACTTGGAGCCCAATTCCAGATCTATTATGATATTTGGGCGCGATGATGAGGGTTGGCCTACTGATCTTTCTGGCCCTCCCTCCCGAGGGGAAGGAGTGCAGGGCAGTAGCAGGTTTGTAGCCCCATGATGACACAATAAAAGTTGACAATGCATGGCTCCTCGGGTTGAATCAAGCAACCCCTGATTCGCATCGCCGTCTTGCTCGAGGTTCTAAAAAAATAAAAAATCAAAAGATTCAAAAACCCAAAACACCAAATATTTCAAAAAAAAAAAAAAACTCAAAATTTCACAAAATCCAAAAGTTTAAAAAATCTAGATATTCACAAAATTCTGAAAAAAAAAATAGAAAATCTTTCAAGCAAAAAAAAAAAAAATTATTGGAAATCTTTTAAAAATTCCAAGCAATAAAACGTCAAGTTTGTCTATCAAAGCACTTGAGTATGAAGTTGATTCATATGATTTTCAATCTAGAGTTGGACTTCAAACTCAAGGGTCTGGACAAAACTAAATGATGTGGAAAATGATGAGCTGCTGACTCCCAAACTAAGAGGGTCTCCTCGAAAGTTTGAACAAAAAGCCAATGTCATCTAAAAAATTTTCAAAATTGTAAACCTAGGATCTCCTGAGACCCATAAGGAAGTGTGCATTGAGAATCCTTGTCCCCGAAAAATAAGTAGAGAATGATCGAATTTTTTAAGTCATGACTTCCCAATCTTGCGTCGTATGAAGACTTGTTCGGACTCCATCAGAAACTCATCAAGCTTGTCAATCAGAAGCTGTCAAGACAGTGCCTGCATTCCACTTTGAAGCATGCATAAACGAAAGCATAACAGTGAAAGAAACCTCGTGGCTCGATGAAGACTGATTGCTGCTAGCATGTTAGAAAGCGATTCAAGTGTCAGGAGCGCACACACCGGATTCATGTGTGTGCTTTAAAGCTTTACAACCTGACAACGCTCCAGCTATTCCCTGTACGAGGTATCCACATCAGCAGAAAGATCGACTCGACAATATCTAGTGGTCAAGGGCACATACTTGTGGCAGTCAATTACTTCACAAAGAGGATGAAGGTAACGTTCTGATCTCGCATGATAAATCTCACGAAGAACGACAACATCAGTTTATAAGGTCCCCACATGCTATCAACATTGCCAATGGGACGTCCTTCGGAATCTAAAGATGGATGAGTTCCTCGAGAAGCTTAAAATAAGAAGATAGACTTATGAGTTCAAGTTAAAATCCTGTCAACGTGAGTGTTGATGAAGAATGAAGCCGAAGAAAGAAAAATCATATTGAGTTTAAAACAAGCACTGCCGCATCTATCGGACTCAAGGGGCAAGGCCCAAGGATCAGAGAAGTTCTTCCGGGAGGCGCCCTTCGACTCACCAATATGAGGGGTGGACTTCCTGAGCTAATCAACGTCGGCAATGTGAAAATCTTTCACAGGTAAGCCAATCCAACTTTATTAAGAGTTACATTAGTAGAGCTGAAGTCAAGAGGTTAAGGCTTAGACCTTTGAGGATCACCTTCCTGTCCAATAATAAGTGTTCCAAATAAAGGGTTCAAAAGCTAAAGAAAAAGGAAGAGAAAAAAAAGAGAATAGAAAAAAAAAAGGAAAAAAAAAGAGAAAATAGGGGTAAAAAAAGGTTAAGCACGCAACCTAAGAAAAGAAAAGAAAAAAATCAACCTAAGAAACACATCCATCCATCCACCTCAGAAGGTTCTGTACCTAAGGCCGACAGCTCTATCATTGTAATTTAAGATAAGGGCCGAAAGGTTGCCATCAACCAGCAATGACGGATTCCCGACCTCTGGCCACCGCGTTTATCCAAAAAAAAAAAGAAAAAGATATGCCTAAATAAAAGAGGCGGAGTGAAAACCCGAAATGACATTCTGAGTAAAAACAGTGGGCATATAGCGGACTTGATGAAAACCCAAAAGGGCGCCAAGGGTAAAAATAGCACAACTGCCAAGGGGTAGGCAAGATCAAATACCCGGGAGGTGGTGAAAATTCGAAAGGGCACCACGAGCAAAAATGACGAGTAAGCCGGACACAGTGAAAATCCGAAAGGGTGCTGCGGGTAATAATGGCTAAGAAAAAAAGAAAAAAGAAAAAAAGCAGGTACGTGAAAGATCTAAACGATATGAAGATTCTATGGAAGCAAGGATGACGACCATGAATCGAGAATTCTTTTAAGCACTGCTCAAATCCTAAGGCAAGACACCATTGTGCATTACTTAAGGGAATCAAGACACATGGTGAATGATTAGAAAAGCGAGTATGACATCCGGCTGAGTCAAATATTCTGATTCGTACATTTAAAAGCACAAGTCCAAATCACTCATAGACAGACAAGCACTTGGCACAAATTTTCATTTCATGCATGATTTTCATACATATGTTAAAAAAAAATCAATTTTCCTTAGTCATATATATGCAAAAAAAAAAAAAAAAAAAAATTCTTATAAGGCTTTCAAAGCGAACATCCTCCAGTCAATTAATGGGGTACCTTCCGTGAGTACCTTTCTCCTGGTCATCTTCCCTAAAAGGTAAGTATCTTTCCCCGTCTCCAATACTTCAATCTTTTTGCTAAAAGTGCTTTCTCTCCTCACAGGTACCAGAAGGCAGCCCAAGATCAGCTCGTTGATATCCATCAAGGCCCCATCTCTACCATCCGCACCCCCAACATTCAAGGCCCCATTCAAGTCTGAATTTCCAGCCATGCCACCATTAATGTAGGTACTTAAAGCTTCATCAACCACCAAAATCAAGTTCCCATCAATGCCCCATCTACCCCTTTAATTAAAGGCATATCACCTCCAATAAAGCTTCATTGAAAATCTGAGGTGTAGGGCCCATCATGATCAGCCACCACAACCCCTAAATCTCCACCATCTATTGTTTGAGAGAATACAAACTAGGAAAAAGACAAAGGAATGAGAAAAGACAAAGAATGGTGGAATCTTGGCTAGAATCGAAAAAGGTTGCAGGGAGTACAGGAGACAAGAACAGGGAGCAGCTGAGAATGTCCGAACCGAGACCAGCCCTGACTACACAAGAGAGAGGTCTGGGCGGCCCCATAGAGGCCGCCCGTACAGACACACACTCTCTCTCTCCGTGGATTGGCTCAGGGGCCTAGTGGTAGGTGAGATTGTCAGTCCATGTTAGCATATGACACCCTGAGGGCTGCCCTTACCTCCGATTCGCCTCAAATTTGGATAGAGGCTGATCCAGACCGTCTGAAGCATTCTGCACAAGTCAAATCATGAAGAGTTACGCTCAAAATGAGTTTGATCAGTCCAAAAAGACAAAGATTTGATCAAGTGGGGTCCACCAGCAATCCAGACTGTTCAAAAGCTGAACTATCATGATCCAAACCATTGAAGAGCTTCCTCAAGCTACCAATCTCCAAGATCAAGGGTCTAATAATTAAGATCTGGCTTCCAAGTACGAGAATAGAAGTATAAGAGGGCCTACATGGCCCATTCAAGCAATCCAGACCATTTGAATCACAATCAGCCCTGTCAAAAGCCAAACATAGCAAGGTAAGTATACATTTTCAATAGAAAACAACATCGATGTCGACCGTTCGAGCCGATATCTGATGATTTGGACCTTCACAGTTTTCAAATAATTTTTTGGTTGGAAGACCTTAAACTACATCGGGATCCAAATCCTGAGAGATTTGTAATAAAAACCATAATTGATCTCAACCACTTAGAGCGAGATCCGATGCTTTGGATCATTCTAGAAAAATACAAAAAAAGAGAAGTCTTATGCATTTATACAAATAAGGGTCCGAAGTCCTTAAAATACGTCGGGATCAAAATTCAGAGAGATTTCCAATAAAAACCGGCATCAATCTTGATCACTCAGATCAAGATCTGATGACTCGGATCTTTTCTAAAAAAACACAAAAAAATGTACTCCAGCATGTACAAATATGGTTCGAAGACCTTAACTACGTCGGGATTAAAATTCCAAGAGATTTTCAATAAAAATCGGGGTTAATCCCGATCGCTCGAATTGGGATCCATCATTCGGATTATTTAAAAAAAAATCATCAAAAAAATTTCTTGCAATCATTTGTACTAAACTAGGGTTCGAAGACCTTAAACTACACTGGGATTAACTTCTCAGGGGACTTTTTTTCTTTCAAACAAAAACCCGCATTAACCTTGGCCACTCGGATCAAGATTTGATGACCTGGATCTTTTCTAAAAATCACAAAAAGAATGTCTTTTTAGTATGTATAAACCTGGGTCCGAAGACCTTAAACTACACTGGGATTAACGTCTCGGGGACTTTTCTACTTTCAAACAAAAACCAGCATCGACCTCGACCGCTCGGATCGAGGTCCAATAGTCCAGATCTTTTAAAAAAATCACAAAAAGAATGTCTTTTCGGTATGTATAAACTTGGGTCCAAAGACCTTAAACTACAATGGGATTAACTTCTCGGGGGGACTTTCTTACTTTCAAGAAAAAATCGGCATTAATCTCGGCCCTTCGAGTCGAGGTTTGATGACCCGATCATTTAAAAAAAACACAAAAAATATTTTAAGTTTTTCATAAAAGCCAGTGCCAGTCTTGACCATTCGAGTCAAGGCCTGGAACTTTCTCAAAACAAGCAGAAAGATATTCATCATCTGATTTTAACTACACAAATCTATCCCTAGCGGTCCGAAGACCTAAAACTATTCATATAATTCAACCAACTATACTCACAAGTATGAATAAAAATGCTTACACAAATCAAATGTTAACACAAGGATATATAGTAGTTCGACTTAATCTTACTCCACTACTAACTGACGCACTCAAACTCGAGTATACCGGATTTCATTATCTCAGTTGGTTTTCCATAGGTTCACCAAAAACCTTTGCAATGGTTTTTCATAGGTTCATTATAAACCTACACGTACACACCCGTGTTGGTGGCTCTCTTGGAGACTTACAAAGATTTTCTATGAGCCAACTTATAACCACTACAGTCCTAATCCAATGACCTATATATATACACTCTTTTTGGAGGCTCCCACGGAGACTAGCACGTATACATCCGTGTCCGGTGTCGGCTTACACAAGGACCTACGTATACTCCTGCTGGAGGCGGTCCTTCACAAGGACCTATTTGAGTTTGGGTTACAAACTTGACAGACTTTATTATAACAGCCTTACTTGTTTGATTGAACTCCTTTGATGCTCCTTCTTGAGATGCTTGATCAATGCTTCTTCGCACTTGAATCAATTTCTCTTTTGCTCCCCCGAACTTTGATACCGATCTTCTTCGGCTTCAGACGAATCAGCTACCTTACACTTGATCTTCCTCTGAGTGTACTAAGGTAACGGTAGAGGGTTTGAATCCCTATAACTAATTAGATAGTTATTTTCAAGAGTGATTAATGTAGATGGGTATTCAAGAAGGTTTATATAAGGATTTACCTATAGGTTTATATGTAATCTCTAGAAAATGGGAGAGAACATGAACACCTTCAGAATGGAGCTTGGAATGCTCATTAAAGTAATTAATCACAAAAAGGGTGTCATGAATCTCTTTGTTTTGCAGTCTAGAAGAGGGATAATAAGTGGAAAACCAGCTAGACTCTAATTGGACAAAAAAATCCATCATCTACACTGTTAACGTCAAATTCTATAACAGGATCCTCCGGTCGTTCACCTTCTTTCCAACAGAGACTTCCTCCGCCGGGCCTGTAAGAAGACAGAAAGCAACTAAGGGTGGCTGGTGTCCAGTCGTTAGCCCTCCGATGCTTAAGTTAGGCAAAGCAAGAAGAAGAATAACCAAGCAAAATGAGGCTAGAGATTGAATATTGTGTACCTGTATCTTAATGGAGTCTTCTCCTTATATAGATCTGAAATGATCCAATCTGTTACGTAAGATATCGAGATCCTGCTGATTTCATGGGATAAGATTCTTATCCTCAGATAGAAAGGGAAATCTAATTCAATGACGCGTCCGATAGTTTCGTTCCTTGATAGCGATCCCTTGAGACTCGGAACCGCTTAAGAGGATAAGCCCAATCTCGGCCTATACGGGCTACTGGTATTGAGGGCTAAGAGATGTCACCACAGAAAAAGCTGTTCGTATGTTGGAAGATGGTCGCGAGTCCAAGTGCTCGCTCATACAGATACGACACCTTTCAACGACTTATGAGAAGGTCTGCTCGCAGGAAAAATACAACTCTTCTCGCCTTCCAGTATTTGACTATCGATCACAACTTCTTGAAGCTTTGGTAATCGAGTATCGTTTTTCCTAATATGCGAGTTGCGAACAGACGTTCTCGATAGTCGGATAAACGTGCTTGCGGAGTCGGAGCATCATTAGAATATACGAGTGGCGAACAGACGTTCTCGATAGTCGGATAGACGTGCTCGCGGAGTCGGAGCATCATTAGAATATACGAGTCGCGAACAGACGTTCTCGATAGTCAGACAGACGTGCTCGCAGAGTCTATCTCCAGCAGATGATCTCCACTAATTCATATTCCTCGATGACGAATTTGTCTTACAATTTTCTTGTCGTCTGGGAGGTATCCGTCTCTGAGATAAAGGATAATGGGGTCCATCCAACATGGAGATGATTGTATCGATGTTACTTGCTCAAAAGTTGCTTGGTCGATACTCGGGTTCTGAAGATGCTCGATGGGGATTGAATGTGACAACTCAGATTCTGGTGCAGAGGCGAGCTTCGCCAGGGAATCTGCGAGTTGATTCTTCTCGCGAGGAATATGAATTATTTCATAAGTCTTCAGTTTCGCGAGCAGGATGAGGACACGAGACTTGTATAAGGCCATCCTTTCTTCTTTTGCATCGAATTCGCCGAGTACTTGGTTGACAATGAGCTGGGAGTCGCTATGAATTAGCAAATTCTGAATTGAAAGGACAATTGCCAGTTCGAGGCCAACGATCAGGGCTTCATATTCTGCTTCATTATTTGAGATGCGAGAATCGAAACGTAGAGCATATTGGAAATGCGACCAGTCGGGAGCCACTAAAATTAGGCCCGCTCCGCTACCAGTGGCCCGCGACGACCCGTCCACGAAGAGTGACCAAGAAGGCTGGTCATTGATTGCGGCATTATTATCGGAAGAGTATGTGAATTCGATGATAAAGTCAGCCATAGCCTGGCCCTTGACTGCAGTCCTGGGGCAGAATGAGATATCGTGCTCACTGATCTCGACCGCCCATTTAGTTAAGCGTCCGGAAGCCTCAGGTTTTTGAAGGATTTGCCGTAGCGGATGATTTGTTGGTACTAGAATAGCGTGGGCTTGAAAGTATGGTCGTAGTTTTCGAGCTGCCGTGACTAAGGCCAGGGCCAGCTTTTCCATATCAGAATACCGAGTTTCTGCATTGACCATTGCTCGACTGATATAATAAACGGGCCTTTGCACCCCGGAATCTTCTCTTATTAAAGCGGCGCTAACGGCCGTAGAGGACACAGATAAATAAAGAATGAGTTGCTCATGTGCTACAGGTTTAGATAAAATGGGGGGCATTCTCAGGTATTGCTTCAGTTGTTGAAAGGCTTCTTCACACTGTGGTGTCCATTTCCAATCAGACTTGGCCGTTGCACGAAGGAGTTTGAAGAATGGTAAGCATTTGTCAGAAGCTCGCGAGATGAACCTGTTCAATGATGCGATGCGACCAGCCAAACGCTGGACGTCCTTAACAGTGGTCGGAGATTTCATCTCCATCAATGCTTTTATTTTTTCAGGATTTGCCTCAATTCCTCACTGACCGACCATGAATCCGAGGAACTTTCTAGCAGATACCCCGAATGCACACTTTTCTGGATTCAACTTCATTTGGTATTTCCTCATCAGATCGAAGACTTCTTGAAGGTCAGAAAGATGGTCATCTTCTAAGATGCTCTTCACGAGCATGTCATCGACGTAAACTTCCATATTTCTGCCGATTTGGGCAGCGAATATTTTGTTGAAGAGGCGCTGATAGGTGGCCCCTGCATTTTTAAGACCATAAGGCATTACCTGGTAGCAATATAATCCCCGATCTGTGATGAAGGCGGTATGCTTGCTATCAGGTGGATGCATCATGATCTAGTTGTAACCAGAATAAGCATCCATAAAACTAAGCAGAGCGTGTCCTGCTGTTGAATCGACCAGCTGGTCGATCCGCGGCATCGGGAAGCTATCTTTGGGACAGGCTTTGTTCAAATCTGAATAGTCGACGCACATTCTCCATTTGCCATTAGCTTTGCGGACGAGAACTACGTTAGCGACCCACTCTGGGTAGTCAACTTCTTTTATGAAATTAACCGTAAGCAGCTTCTCGACTTCAGCTTTGATCGCCATTTGCCTTTCTGCAGTGAAGGCGCGTCGACGCTGGTGTACGGGTTTATGCTTCGGGTGATATTCAGACGATGTGCGATAACATTAGGGTCGATGCCTGGCATATCTTTATGAGACCAAGCAAACACGTCTTGGTATTCAGTGAGAAAACGGACCAGATCTTCACGATAGACACCCGTTAAAGAGGATCCAATGTATACGACCTTGGACGGGTCGTCTTTTGTTAATTGAATCGCCACTGTCTCTTCCCCAGGGGTTCCTGATTGAAGGGCATTTTCTCTCAGATCTAACGAGGTGTTTGTTGAAGAGTTGGGTGAATCTTGTGCTATCACCATAACGGGTGTCGCTTGAGCTTTCTTTCGATCTTGTAGGGCTATCTCGTAGCAAGACCGAGCCTCCTTTTGATTTCCTCGCACAACCCCAACACCATTTGGGGTAGGGAACTTGACGCATAAATAGGATGGTTGTAAGGCTGCCCCAACTTTATTAAGCGATGGCCGCCCCAAAATGGCTTTATATGCTGATTTACGATCCACCACGAGGAAGTTTACGAAGACGGTAGTCTTCGCTGGACTTTCTCCAAAAGTAACTGGGAGATCAATGCTTCCTTCAGGTGTTACCACCTCACCTCCAAAGCCGACGAGAGGAGTCGAAACTGGTTTGAGTAGGCTTCTGGCAAGTGCCATTTTGTTGAAAGCCTCTAGATACAGAATATCCGCTGAACTACTTGTATCCACCATAATTCGATAAGTCAAATAATTCGATACCTTTAATGCGACTACGATGGAGTCTTCGTGAGGGAAGTGAATTCCTGCTGCATCTTCGAGGGAGAAGGAAATTGGAAGATGGCTGGCTTTTGTCGTGCTGGATGCCTGTTCCAGCCAATAAATATGCTGGGGTTCTTTAGATGCCTTCTGAGTGTACGCTTTCCTTGAAGCTTGAGAGTCGCCCCCACAAGCTGGTCCTCCGACGATGGTGCGGATTTCTCCAGTTGGCTCAGCGTCCTCTTGGGCAGTATGATGATGAGATGGTTCCTTTTGGCGTGGCGAGGCTTTCGCCCTTTCTGGTGATCGATTTTTGCAAGCGACATAATCCTGGAGGTGGCCCTTTCGAATAAGGGCTTCAATATGATCTCGTAGAGAGATGCAGTCCTGGGTTCTATGCCCGTGATCTTTGTGGAAGTAACAGAACTTGCTCTTGTCTCTCTTCTCGGGATCGGATTTGATCTTTGCAGGGCACTTTACATATGGCTTGTGTTCAATTTCCATTAGAACCTTTTCATGAGACCGATTGAGAGGAGTGTAGTTATGATATTTACCAGAATAAGGCTTCTTGGGAGAACGATCGCGCTGATCACGACGATATTTTTTATCTGCAGAAGAGGTTCCCTCTGGCTTGTGTTTCTTACCCTGTACTCCATGGCGTGTCAATGCGACTTCCTCTGCATTGATATACTTCTGAGCTTTGGCTTGGAACTCTGCCATAGTTTTCGGAGGGCTTTTATCTAAGGCAAACCTGAATTTCTCGCTCGTTATTCCAGCTATAAGGGCTGTGAGACCTTTTTTTTCAGTATAACCTTCAGTTTGAACGGCTTCTGCAGTGAACCGTACTGTGAACTCCTTTATTGTCTCGCCATGCTGCTGTCTCAGATCCATTAGATGGGAGGCTGGCTTCTTAATGCGAATGCTTCTCATGAATTGAGAAAGGAATATCTCCGATAACTGTGAAAATGAGCTGATGGAATGAGGTTTTAGTCCCCGGAACCACGCAGGAGCAGCTTCCTTTAAAGTTAGGGAAAAAGCCCTACACATGATTTCCGAGCCATGACCCTCCAACTCCATAAGAGACCTGTATGTTTCCAGGTGTTCAAGAGGGTCGCCAATACCTGTGTACGGGGTGATAACAGGTGTTTGATACTTTCTAGGTAACGGTGCTTCCATAACCTCGCTGGTGAAGGGGGACTCGGATCGATGTATCGCCGCCATAACGGCAGATGGTCGATTTGCCTGGTATCGCTGCTCTATAACGTCAAAACGATCATGGATTCTTTTGAGATCTCCTTCCCATGGTAAGGTATAGCCTGATGTTTCGACGGTGGAGTCCTGAGGTTGAGGTTGGCAAGACGTACTAGAATGTACGGAATGTGGAGGCAGCACAGGGGGGTGGTTGCCGAGTGGTGTTCGGTTTGACGGAGGATGATTTGGTTGAACCTGTGGTTCGTCCACAGAATGGCTGGAAGCCACCGGAATGGGTTGCGGTGGTAGCCCCTCGGAGGGTTGTCTCTGTGGTTCGGGGAAATGCTCATCAAGTCGATTTGACAGGGCATGGACTCCAGCATTTAGAGTTAGAAGAGTAGTTCCGAGGAAACGTAGAACGTCGTCTTGATTTCCAGAGGCCTCTAATAATGGATTCGCTGACGGCGTATTTGGGGCTCCTTGAGGGATATTCGTCGAAGTGGGGAGAGGGACGGGTATGGATTCCGTCTCGTCGGGCGGAGGTGGTGCCTGCCTTAAAGTCGAAGGATGAACAACCTTTTTAGGAGGCATATCGGAAGGATTTCGATCAGTGGTTAGAACGATTGACTTTGGCGATCAAGTCGTTCCCACAGACGGCGCCAAGCTGTTGACGTCAAATTCTATAACAGGATCCTCCGGTCGTTCACCTTCTTTGCAACAGAGACTTCCTCCGCCGGGCCTGTAAGAAGACAGAAAGCAACTAAGGGTGGCTGGTGTCCAGCCGTTAGCCCTCCGATGCTTAAGTTAGGCAAAGCAAGAAGAAGAATAACCAAGTAAAACGAGGCTAGAGATTGAATATTGTGTACCTGTATCTTAATGGAGTCTTCTCCTTATATAGATCTGAAATGATCCAATCTGTTACGTAAGATATCGAGATCCTGCTGATTTCGTGGGATAAGATTCTTATCCTTAGATAGAAAGGGAAATCTAATTCAATGACACGTCCGATAGTTTCGTTCCTTGATAGCGATCCCTTGAGACTCAGGAACCGCTGAAGAGGATAAGCCCAATCTCGGCCTATACGGGCTGCTGGTACTGAGGGCTAAGAGATGTCACCACAGAAAAAGCTATTCGTATGTTGGAAGATGGTCGCGAGTCCAAGTGCTCGCTCATACAGATACGACACCTTTCAACGACTTATGAGAAGGTCTGCACGCAGGAAAAATACAACTCCTCTCGCCTTCCAGTATTTGACTATCGATCACAACTTCTCGAAGCTTTGGTAATCGAGCGTCGTTTTTCCTAATATGCGAGTCGCGAACAGACGTTCTCGATAGTCGGATAGACGTGCTCGCGGAGTTGGAGCATCATTATAATATACGAGTCGCGAACAGACGTTCTCGATAGTCGGATAGACGTGCTCGCGGAGTCGGAGCATCATTAGAATATACGAGTCGCGAACAGACGTTCTCGATAGTCAGACAGACGTGCTCGCGGAGTCTATCTCCAGCAGATGATCTCCACTATTTTTTACTATAACATACACAAAGATACGATTGCTAGATTTAAAGAGGAAAAGCTCCAAAGAATCTATAATGGCTAATCCATCAATCAATCGATCGAACTTCATGATTTACTAGTAAAGCTTGCTAGACACTTTTAGCCGTCTTAGGGTCGATTGATTGACTCCGATCGATTCCAATTGATGGGCTGTTGATTCGATCTATAGTTCCCAGAGTTCTGTTGTTTTGGGTTTATGATTAACAACATCTTTGAATCTCTGAAAGCCTATCTTTTCTTATTCATTTAATGCTTAAGGCTTGAGATGATAAATACAAAGTTTTTCTATTTGGAATGTATCATGTAAAGGTAGGTTGTTTTAGAACTTAAGAGGTCTAAGAATAGTTTTACCAAGGTACTTCAAGTTTACTTATGTCTTCAAGCCTTGATGTTGCAAGCCTTCAAGTCTTTGGTCTTCCAATGCCTTTCAACGGGGGCTCAACCAACTCAAGACACACAGACACAAGTTATTGACAAATAGGTGCGCTAACAGAAGTGAGATTGCTTAAACCACTTTTCCTCTCTCTTCCTTTCTCTTTTCTCTCTCTCCTTTTCTTTTCCTTTCTCTTAGTCTTACAATTTCTCTTGGATACCTTCAACCATTCTCCTATAATGCCAATCTCTCCATTTTTAATGAGGAAGTCCTCTTTTATAAAAAAGTCTATGAAAATTCGAATTTCAAGACTCTCTTTAAGCATAAAACTCAGGAATTTGAACTTGATAGTGGATACTTGTATCGGATTTTAGCTATTGTACCTGAATTCAAATTTTGAGACGTTCTTGATGCATGGTAGCTTTAGGTCGACCAATAATAGGAATTGGATTCTCTCTGGCCTCCTAATTATGGCCTTATGCTAGGAAGTTTTTCGGGTTAGTTGGTATAATATTTACGTGTTCTCAGATGTTGGGGTCCCAAATAGTGGACATTCTTAAAATAAGTCGAGTAACCATATACCTCTGAAGAAATCACGTGAGGAACACCCTCCGGCGCACGCAAAATGAGGGTGTACGTGACTTCCCTAGACTTAGCCAAATTCCTTAGCGGACCCCGCTGATCGCCGTGATCAGAACTGTCCGGAATCAGACCCGTAACTCCTTTGTGATTTATAATGAACAGTGGAAGTGGTTGCGCAACGAAACTGGGCCCCACAAACCCTCCAAAAATCAAAACCCAATCGATGGAGCCCACATTTACGTGTCCGACGCACCTTGAAATCCGAGCAACCCACGCATCCAACGCACCCTTAAAAACAGCACGTCGGCCCGCCATTTCGCGAAGGCCCACGCATCCAACGCACCTTGAAAGATGATCAACGCACCCTATAATCAATGGACGGTTAAGAGACAGGTTCCAGATGCGTAGAGTTTCACGCACCCGACAATTAAACCCCACACACCCGTATGATATTCGGACACCTGCAATCAAATAAACAGGTGCGTTGAGGACATTTGACGGATGCGTAATACGTGGCAGCTTCCTATTGGCCGACTTCACCTATAAATACCCCTCAACCCGCTCATTTACAGAGAGAGAGAGAAAAAAAAGAAAGGGAGCTATTGCCTCCGGAAACCCAAAGATCCCGCCGGAATCCTTGCCGGAACACCTCTACGTCCATCGGAATCCTATTTTCGGGCGCGGAACCGTTGTTAAGGTCTGGATTTCATATATTTAAAACGCACCTGTAAAGGGGCCTCACGCATCCAAAGATCTCACGCATCCAAAAGGACACCACGCATCCGTCAATTCAGTCTCCACGTGTAATTCTAGCAAAATCAAATTTGGTGAAAAGAACCCAACGCACCCTGAATATGCACCAACGCACCCTTAAGTTCATCTCATAAGCGACATTGAATTGACAGGTGCGTACAGCCCCCACGCACCCGTAAATCAGATCACACGCACCCAGAAATCAGCCAATTGTAGATCATGTTAGCAGGTGCACCGGGCTCAATTTTGAGTATTTTCAAGGACTACTGGAGTCGGTCTTGGGTATTTCGAGCATTCCGGACGCAATGGAACGGCCAAACGAACGTTTCGAGAACTCTAAATGAGCAGAATCGAGCATCTTCAAGACTTAACCCTATCCGACGCAATGAACGGGATAACTTCTCGGAAAGGAATCACCAACATCCAGAGCTATGCAAATATGCTGATATTTACGTTCACTGCAAAGGCATGATCCGATTTGTGCTAAAGCTAGACCAGCAGGGCCTTGATTACCACAATGAAACATGCTAAAGAGTTTTAATCCTCTACAAAACCAA
This sequence comes from Liriodendron chinense, assembly GCA_003013855.2. Classification (NCBI taxonomy): domain Eukaryota; kingdom Viridiplantae; phylum Streptophyta; class Magnoliopsida; order Magnoliales; family Magnoliaceae; genus Liriodendron; species Liriodendron chinense. Next base: position 457,778 of record PVNU02000665.1, on the reverse strand, counting down.
TTGCTCAACTGCCACAACACAACAGTCGATGCCCTACCCATTTAAACGGTATCTGCCGGTTAGACTGCGCAGGTACACATAACTGTAGAACGGACTTCCCGAGGTCACCTGTCCCTACATTGACAGGCGCGGGCCCAGAGTCGTCCATCTCAGTAATAAACCCTGACAGTCCTAACCCGGGTCTCCGGCCAAAATATGGGACATAGACATCTGACTAACACAGAAGTGGTTCAGTATACAGTAGAACAAATATAGGCCCCATGGCCATAAACTCTAAAAAAAAATTCTATTCCCTGCTGACTAGTCTTTTGCCTTCTAATCAAGGGTCATCGATCATTCGATGTAATTAAGGGACTTGTGCCAGATCACGGCCTGGAATGTACAAGATCTCAGAATCTCTGGAATAAAATTCGCCTTGCGATATCTCTTCGTGTGTATCTTTTTGTGAATGCTTGTGATTATCTATGAATGTTTCTATTATTCAGAACCCCAGAGCAACTAAACACCACATTTCAGGGAATGTTTCCCGCGGTTCATTTTCTAGTTCTAACAAACTGGCGACTCTGCTGGGGATCGAACCCAGAATCTCTGGTTGGCTCTGAGTATAAAAACACTCTAAGATTAATCCTTTGCAAACACGAATTTACGCATAGGAAAAGTTACCGCAAGGCGTAATGTTTCGGCGCCCTCGGGCGTCAAACTGGCGACTCTCAACGGGAACGTTCTTCCCTTCATCTTCAAGGCAACAGACATTTAAAAGGTTTTCGAACCCACACATTCCACAATTACACGTATTTATCTCCGTCTTGCTTATCCCTGTCGGTTTATGCACTGCGATCGAATGGGCTCATACTCCCAATCGTACTTGTGAACTGTTCTAACGATTTTTATGACACTACAGAATTAGCAAGATACTAGGACAAACAAAGGAAATGGCGTGCTCAATGACCAGTTTGTGCACTTTCCTCGCCGCCGGAGGCTTCAGCTTCCCTCGCTTTACCTCGACCACGACAACTGCCTCTAGTTCAGGTTGGCAATTGGTCGAAACACGCCGACAAAAGAAAGAACAGAAGAAAGCAGCTAATTTAGCAGCATATACGAAGGCGGATGTCACAAAACCTCGCCCTAAAAATAAGAGACAATGGCAGCCAAAGCAAGGGCAGAAGACCCTTACAGGCAGGAGGGTTGCATCGGCAGAACCCGCGACGCCCGCAATAACAATCGAGCAGTTCCCACCGCTGCCCAAAACCTCTCATACCCCACAAAGAACCACCGGGCTCGTAAAAGAAAAGCCCAAGTCCACGACGATCGTTATACCAAGACAAGGACCGGTCCGGGAAATCCAGTTGGCGCAGGTAGTGATGGTGCATGGCCGCAGAGGCAGAGGAAGAACTGTACGAAACAGAAGAGTTACCTCCGTTACAAGATCAGATCGACAGGTTGGTAGAGGCTAACCGTGAGACAAACTAGCGAATGAAGGCCATCCAGGAGGCCTTGACCACTCTGATAGCACAAAATGCCTCCAGAAGTGCCGCGCCACCCACCCTGCCAGTCGGCGGGGGAATCTCAAGGCGCAGCAGAAGGTCCGATTGAGCCAGAGCCGCCCATCCAACCCAGAGTCATACCGGTAGGATGCGCAGCGCTCTCCACATCTCACGTATCACGAGAAGAGTTGTCCTAAACGATAGCCCATATGATGCAACAGATAAAGGAGAAAGAAAGGAAAGGTAGCTACAAATATCGGGTTCCATACCCACCAGAAGTAGAGGAGGTACCATTCCCAGCCAACTTTAGATGCCCAGACTTCGGAAAGTTCGACGGCAGAGGGTCGCCGGAGGAGCACATCACCTACTTCCTGACTACAATGGGAAACTGGTTTGCAGTCCCGTAATACTGCATGCGGCTATTTGGGTCTACCCTGACAGGAAAAGCCTTCCAATGGTACATGTCACTACCAGCCGGCTCTGTGAGAACGTGGGAGCAGATGCAAGATGCCTTCATTTCAAAATTCTTCGCAACAGAGAGAGAAATCTCGTTAACAGACCTTGCGATGGTCAGACAGAGAAATGGTGAGCCAGTTGAGAAGTTCATCGACCGATGGGGAACCACAGCAGCTCAATGTCGAGAATTACCCAGCGAAGGCGAGCAGATGAAAATGTGTCTAAGGGCCTTAGACCCGATGATCTCGTATGGACTGTCAGGCAACACCTTCAACTCTTTCCGCGAATTAGCGACAAAGGCACACTTGGTAGAGGAAGCAACATCTCGAGTAAGCTTCAGGCCCGAGAGACAGAAAAGAGAGACAGGAACAGTAGTTGAGACCCACCAGATCGACAGGAGCAGGGACCCGAAAGACCGAAAACGTCCCGCCACGAATCATGAGACAGAGGTAAAAACGGCAGATGTGCCAGATAAAGGTAAGAGGCCCTATGTGCCTAAACGTGTATCTATAGCCGAAAGAGAAAAGACGAACGGCCCCTACACATTCGACATGGCCGATTTAGTTCCGATCATGGAACAGTTAATCGAAGAGGGCCTGATACGCCTACCAGAGCCGATTCGTCCCCACGAGGTCGGACGAACGAACGACCCTAAATACTGCAAATATCATCGGTGCATCAGCCATCAGACGGAAGATTGCTTTTCCCTAAAGGGAAGGATACAACGATTGATTAACCAAGGGGTCATCAGCATGAAGGCACCTGAGACAGTGAAGGAGGCAGTCAGGGCAATCTCAACAGTCCCGATAGAAGGAGAAACCGGCCGATCAACCCTGCTCCCCAAGTCGAAGGAACCATGGCCCCCGCCAGTAGCAAGAAAAGATCTGAAAACGGACAGAGACTGGTGAGGCGAAAGAAGAACAGAGGGGGGAAGTCGCAGGGGCAGGGGCAACTCAGGACGATCATGGCCCGCTGCGGAATGGTGTCGTTCGCCGAACAAGCATCACCTGAAGAAATGCCGCAAGTAGTAGAGAGGGAAGTTGACGCAGTCATCCTACGGTCAGGAAGGCAAATGCCTGACCGTACTCTCCCCAGACCAGACAGCACGATACCGGAAGACGGTACCCCTGACAGATCGCAGGAAAGATCTCGCATGTAAAAGTCGAAAGAAAAAGTCGTCGAAGCTGCTACCAGTCAGCCAAACCCTAGGCCAGTGGCATATGACATTGTATCACACCTACGAAAGGTTCCCGCCCGCTTGAGCATATACGATGCCCTGTGCCTCTCAAAAGTATACAGGGAGATGTTAATCAACGCCTTGCTTGACAATGAAATCAGGGAGGTCACGATAATAGAAATAGAAGAAGAAATGAAAGATTCAAATAAATTTTGGGAAGGGTATATGCCGGTGTCGCAAGTTATGCCTATCAATCACCCTTCGACCATCACGTTCTCAGAAGAAGACCGCACGATAGAATCAACAGACCATAACCGTCCACTAATGGTCACAGGAATAATCAGGGATACCGAGGTCAAGAGATGTATGCTGGACGACGGGTCGGCTGTAAATATCATGCCCTTGAGGACATTGCAGACGCTAGGTTACATGCAATCGGCGTTGCGCCCAAGTTTTATGATGATTCAAGGTTTCAATCAAGACAGCCAACGTACACTCGGATCAATTACTGTAATGTTAGAGATCGAAGGACTGACCATAAAAGTGACGTGTCAGGTAATCGATGCGGTGATGACATACAACCTCCTTTTAGGAAGGCCTTGGCTTCACCAAAATCGCATAATCCCTTCGACATATCACCAGTGTTTTAAATACAGCAGAGACGGAGTTCAGTACAGGGTAATGGCGGATCCAAAGCCATACACGATAGCCGAGTCATTTTTAGCCGACGCAAAATACTACAGCTCGGCCGACGGCAGTGAAATCAGCGAAAGGACCGAGGCATCAGAGAAGGGGCAGAGGGTAAAAACTCGAGCAGAGCAGTTCGCGCGGGGAAGTGAGCCTCAAACTGCCACCCAGGGGAGGTCCCGACATCCTAGAGAAAGTCACTCTCGGCCAATCACGAAGAGATTTTATGTGATACCACAACATTTACGTCAGCCAGGGCAGTCTGTGTTAAAACTGATCTCAGACCAAGATATGAGCGTGCTCAAGTCCAGCTTCAACGTAACGGTACCCGAGATGGGAAGAACCAAACCCTTTCCGAAAGCTCCAAGTTAGTTCATCGTGCCGTCAAGAGATGTCACCCAGAAAGACATCAAATTTCACTCAGTACCGAGCCGGCCAGCGCCATCAGAAGAAAGAGGGGGAGGAATGGGGCTCGCCCAGCCTCGACCAATAGAAGAGAAGAGATACAACAGAGCCAGCCGAAAAATCATGAAGAATATGGGATTCCCTGACCAAAGCGCAGACACAGAGAGGAGGTTACTGGCTTCATTTGAAGAACAGAGGCGAGTCTACCGCAATGGAGAGGGCCTAGGGGCTAGGGCAGATGTAAACATGGTGACCATCGGCCCGGTAGAAGAAACCCAGTCCCAGGAGCCTATCGATGTGGTCCAGCCAAGTATCGCACCCGTGCAACTGGAAGATGGTGGACAGCCAACGATCGACGAACTCGAGGAGATAAACCTGGAGACCCCCGAAGAGCCCAGGAATACATACTTGAGCAGAAACATCCCAGAAAGTGAGAAGGAAAAATACCTACAGCTGCTAAAGGAAAATAAAGATATCTTTGCCTGGACATATTCAGAAATGCCCGGGCTCAGCCCGACGATTGCCATGCACAAACTAAGTATCATGAAGGAGAGGAAGTCGGTAAAACAACCGCAACGACGGTTTCATCCGGACATTATACCAAAGATTGAGGAAGAGGTCAAGAGACTGATCCAGGCTGGGTTCGTTCGAGAGGTGAAGTACCCCCGGTGGATTTCAAACATCGTGCCAGTCAAGAAGAAGAGCGGACAAATCCGAATATGCGTTGATTTTCGAAACCTGAATGAAGCCTGCCCTAAGGACGATTTTCCCCTCTAGATTCCTGAGATGTTGATTGACAGCACGACGGGGTATGCAGTGATGTCTTTCATGGACGGGTATTCGGGGTACAATCAAATTCGCATGGCCCCAGAAGACGAAGAAGACACGGCCTTCCGCACAACTCTCGGCATCTACTGCTACCGTGTAATGCCCTTCGGATTAAAGAACGCAGGGGCAACCTACCAACGCGCAATGCACGTCATATTTCAGGACATGATGCATAAACACGTTGAATGCTATGTAGACGATTTAGTCGTCAGGTCGACCGATCACGAGCAGCACAGGGAGCACCTAAGGCAAGTGTTCCAACGATTGCGTAAGAAGAGTCTCCGCATGAATCCGCTAAAATGCGCGTTCGGAGTTGCATCCGGCAAATTCTTGGGTTTTGTGGTCAGACACAGGGGCATAGAAATCGATCCCGCAAAAATTAAGGCCATAATAGAAATGCCGCCTCCGAAGAACCTGAAGCAGCTGAAAAGCTTCCAGGGCTGCGTAGCATATCTGAGAAGATTCATTTCGAACCTAGCTGGTCGTTGTCAGCCGTTCTCCCGACTCAATAAAAAGAATGTCAAGTTCGAGTGGGATGCCGCCTGTCAGAAAGCTTTTGATTCACTAAAAGAAATGCTCGGGAATTCGCCAGTCCTTGCTGCCCCAATCAAGGGCAAACCGCTGATTCTATACATTGCAGCGGGTGATAACTCGCTAGGAGCGCTCCTGGCACAGAAAAACGAAGAAGGCAAGGAAAACGCGCTATACTATTTGAGCCGCATGTTAGCAGGGGCCAAGTTTAACTACTCAGCGATCGAGAAGACATGTCTGGCCCTCATCTTCGCCGTGAAGAAACTTAGGCATTACTGCCTCTCACATCAAATAACGTTGATATCCAAGGCTGATCCGATCAAATTTCTCATGAATCGGCCCATGCTGTCTAGGCGCTTAGCAAAATGGGCCCTCATCCTTTCAGAATTCGATATCACTTACGTCCCGGCCCGAGCCGTTAAAGGACAAGCGATTGCGGACTTCCTCGCCGCGCACCCCGTTCCAAGCAACGAAGAAATGGAATGCGATCTCCCAGACGACCAGGTTATTATGATTGAAGAACCGCGACCCTGGCAAATGTACTTCGACGGAGCCACTAGGTCCGCAGGGGCAGGAGCAGGAATTATATTCATTAGCCCGTAGAGAGATCTACTACCCTATGCATTCACGATCGTGCCGGCTTGTACCAACAATGAAGCAGAATACCAAGCCCTTATCATCGGACTACAGCTTGCCCTCGAGATGCGTATCAAGGCAATACAAATATACAGCGACTCCAGGCTAGTCATCAGACAGCTAACAACGGAATATGAGGTTCGCAAGCCCAAGTTGTTGCCCTTCTGCTGCCACGCGCAATCGTTGTTCGACCAGTTTCGCAATGACAGCATTTCACACATACCATGACGAGAGAACATACAGGCCGACGCGTTAGCCAGCCTGGCCGCTGCCCTGGCCAATCCTGGAGGCAGCCCTCTTCAAGTAACGATCGAAGAAAGAAGGATCTTGCCAACTACCCTACCGCCCAACAATGAATCGAGCGTGAACCCTATTTATTGCTTCGAAATCACAGAAGAAAACGACTGGAAGAGACCGTTCGTCGACTACTTGAAGTACGTATTTTTACCGGAAGAACCCAAAATGCGCACACAGGTCAGGAGACGTGCCGGTTCGTTCATAATACAGAGCGACACCCTTTACAAGCGCTCATACGAGGGAGTGTTGTTGCGCTGCCTAGACCAGGACGAGGCATACGCCATGCTAAAAGAAGCACACGGAGGGGAGTGCGGTGCTCACCAAGGGGGTAGGAACTTGCATCACCGTGTCCGACATATGGGGTACTATTGGCCCACAATGATGAAAGACGCAATAGACTATGTCAGAAAGTGTCATCAATGCCAGATACATGCAGATATAATACACTCACCACCAGAAGAGTTACATCAGTCAGTGATATCTTGGCCTTTCGCCGCCTGAGGCATGGACTAAATAGGGCCAATCAACCCGCCGTCCTCTCAGGGGCACCAGTACATCCTTGCTGCAACCGATTATTTCTCTAAATGGGCTGAAGCCGTTGCCTTAAGAAGTGTGAAAGCCAGGCATGTCGAAAGTTTCATCCGCCATTCCATATTGTACCGGCATGGTATCCCCGAAAGAATCACCACCGACAACGGGACACCCTTCAAGAATGTCACTATCGATAGGCTATGCGCAAAGTTCAAGATCAAGCATTGCTATTCATCACCCTACTACCCTCCTGCGAACGGGTTAGCCGAAGCATTCAACAAGATTATCGTAAAGATCCTGAAGAAGACGGTGGCAGAAAATAAGAAGGACTGGGACAGACGATTACCCGAGGCACTATGGGCATACAGGACCACGTACCGCACTAGCCACCCGAGCCACACCTTATTCATTAGTGTACGGTACGGAAGCCGTGATCCCGATAGAAATGGAGGTAGAGTCATTACGGGTTGCGCTCTGACACTCTTTGACAACCGAATACAATGATAAAATCAGAATGATCGAACTTGACAACCTGGATGAAAAGAGACTCGCCGCTCAGCAAAGGCTTGAAATGTATCAAAAGCGAATCTCAGCTTCGTACGATAAACGAGTCCGGGGAAGGTCGTTTAAGAGAGGCGACCTGGTGCTAATGATGAAATGTCCTGCACCGATGCAAGGCCCAAAAAGTAAATTCGATCCAAAGTAGGATCCAGTATGTATAATTGATGAGGTATACTCTAATGGAGCCTATCGGGTAATAGATTGCAAAGGACAGGGCGTCAGTACGCTGGTGAACGGTCGGTTCTTGAAAAGATATTATACTTGAAGAAAGTCTGTCAACATATTTTTGTAAAACGCCCCGTTAGAGGGATGATGTAATGTAGAAAATACCAAAAGAAATGATATCACATGAGGTTCGGGGCAAAATACTAATTATCTACCTTTTCTTCCACAGGTATTAGGAAGTCGTCAAGGCCCAGAATACGTCAGGAATAACACCCCACCCTGCAAGACAACTAAGAAAGGGGGCAAGCCCCTAACAAAGGCTCGATCACATCCTTGCTCGTACGAGCACAGGTTTGGGTCCTAACAGGGGGACGCTCTTCCCAAATGACTCAGTCAGTTCGCATTCAAAGTTCAAAAATTCGATTATCATCATAAATAACTTAGTAACGTAACATGAACCTAAAATCGGAGTAGTATACATATTGACACAATATTTGTTACAACGTGTTCTAAAGTTAGTATTAAGTATAAATGGAGGTCACTACAGCTCAACTGTTTAAAGTTTTCAAACATTGGTCTAACAAGTCTGCTGCAGACTCCTCGACCGCCTTCCGTGCCGCCTCGGCCTCAGCAAGAACTAGAGCAGGGTCGGGAGTGTCCCTGATAGACTGCTCCAACTCCGCAACTTCGGCTTTCACGACGTCGCGCTCTACCTCTTGCTGATCAAGGGAGGATTGCAAACGAGTCCTCTGACCGGTAAGCTTGGATAGTTTAAGGTGGACGATCGAGCGCTCGGCTTGCAGTCGAGCCACCTCGTTGTCTATCTCTGCCAAACGAGCAGTGGCCGCCTGACACCCATCATCAACAACCTGCCAGTCCTTCTTCACCGCGGCCACCCCTGCCTCGTGTAATTCCAATTTCGGGAGAAGGGACCGCAAGTGACCGCGCTTTTCCTCAGTGGAAGGGTCAATTTGGAGGCTTTTCGCCTCGAGCTCTGGGGCCACCCGCTCTTTGAACAGAGTCACCTAACCGATCACGGAGGACAAGTCAATCCCGAGCCAGGTAGCGTTAAGCCCTAGTGCCTGCAACGCCTCGTCTAAGACAGGCCATTCCTCCTCATGTCTTAAAGAGTCAGCGATGTCAGACAGAAGGCCTTTGAGAAGGTTTGCCTTGGTCTTTGACAGACCCCGAAGGGACGAGATGAATGACTCTGGTAGCGCCGTAGGCGCTGAGGCATCGATGAAAGAGGCTGCTGGCACAGAGAGTGGAAAGCGTTAGTACAAGAAAACATCGTCAGAAAGGAAGCAGTCAGAACAGTAAAAGCAGATGACATACCAGCAACGTCAGGAATGCTAACGGCAACGACGTGGGATGAAGTGGTAGGCACAGGTGACACTGGGGCCGGCCCCGTTGTTCCCTCAATTAACGGCTCAAGCAATTCCGGGGAGGATATCACCATGACCTCAGGAATGTTGGCATCAGGCGCTGGCCCAGCAACAGGAGGAATTGCGGTGGCAGACTCGACTAGCGACGATGTGGCAACGGGTGGGACTTCAACAACAGATTCAATCAACAATGGTTCAGCAGCAGGAGGGGCCCCCACAACCGGATCGAGCACGCTCGACTCAATAATAGGAACCGCAACCTCTTCCACCACGACGACGATCCAGAACCCCACTTTGAGTTTCAGCGTCCGCCACAGAAGGATTGGGGGGAAGGACGGACTCGGCAGGCGCCTCATCATCCAAGTCCATGAAGATTGCCCCCACGTCTTCTTCAGGGACGGACCTATCATAAACAGGCTCATTCTCATTGCTCCCCCAGGCAGGGCAGCCCTCGCTCAGGTTGGCATGAGAGCTTAGCACGCCCTCTTCCCTGGCCTCTCCCGTGTTAGCGATAGGAGTGTCGCCAGCCTCCTTCGAAAGCTGCTCCCGCAGGCGCTCGGCTCTGCGCAATTTCCACAAATCCTTTATTTTCTTGCCGCCGCAAACGACGGGAAGACGAGGAGCAGTTTTCACTCGAGGGCCGGCGCGCTCAACCCATACACCCTCATCACCACCATCATCACCCTCATCGCCCTCATCACCACCATCATCACCGCCATCACCAACAGAGCCTCCACCTCCATTACCTCCCGCATCGTCATCACCTCCGTCAGCTCCGCCTATAGCATCATCGTCGTCCCTATCACCACCATCGCCTTCCGCGGCAGCGTCATCTTCCTCATCCCTGGCCTCAGCCATGCCCTCGTCACCGTCGTCGTCTTCTTCGCCATCATCACCGTCATTTCCCCTTCTCATAACATCGCCCCCGGCGGGCAACTCGTCGATAGGGCCGAGAGACGGGAACTCTGGCCCCACCGCCGTCACAATCCTCTCCCCATAGGCGATCCAACCTTCCAGGGTGTGCTCCGACTTTTCATGATAGAGCACCACGTTCAGGGATGTTTGCAATCTCTCCGTGCCTGGCACCACGGGTTGATGAAGATTCTCCGATACATAGCCAAGCCCGTTGGCAGGAATAGGCGTAACGATGGGGGGCGTGATGAAGACGGGCTCGGTAACGAGCATTTTATTCCGCACCAGTGCGTATTGGTGGGCCCACCACCTCATCCACCCAAAGGTGGCCCCGACAAAACACTGCGTCCCCGGGATCACGAAGGAACAGCCGGTTCCGGTCAGCAGAAGTTGCCGCCACATCCATTTCTAGTGAATAGGCCCAACACCGTACGCCCGCTGCTCGCGCGTCACTGGTTTTAAGGTCGCTGGCACTCCCTGGTCATACCCAAATTGGCGGGCGAAACGATTTGGATAATAAGGCTCCCTCCAGAACTCCAGCCCTTCGCGGAGCGGCAGTGACGAAGGGCGAATCGCGATCAGGAAGGAACGCTCGTAATAATCAATACTATCTTCGTCCGTGCACAGGACCGGCTCTTCGCTACGGGTACCAGAGAAGTGATAGAAGTACATGTCATCAAGCCCCGCGATTCTGTCCTCGATAGTGTTTAAGTTATGACTGATCATCCTCTTCTTCTGGAAAAAGTGTAGCGGGAGCTTCCCCTCTCTGATATAATCCCCGCGCCTTACACCATAGACCCAGGGAAAGTACACCCCGAGCCAACCAGAGAAGAAGTGCCATCCGCAGTAAGCAGAGTTCATCCCGTAAGCAGCGCGCTCCTTGTTGCTGATGACGTAACCGAATGCTCGATATATAGAACATAAGACCGCCGGAGCCAGCGCGTACCGGTGACCGTTCGCCAGGGCCCCTGCGACGGCAAAGCAAGACACTCTGACATTATCTGCCTGCTTGGAGCTCGGGAGCGCCACGCAACTGAGCCAATATGCCAGGAAGCCGGCTAGCTCGCAGGAGGGGGAGAGTTTGTTGGGGCGCGGGAAGTTCTCCCTCATTCGTTTCTCCAACAGCGCCTTATCACCACGACCCTCGTCGAAGGCCGCGTAGTCCAAGCTGAATAAGGGAAAGGACGAAGCGTTAGCAGAATGAAAGAAGCGTGACAGAACAGTAAGGCATAATTCATTACAGAAAACTTACTTCAAGCCGTGGCTGAAATAGACCAGCCAGTCCTCGAACAGGAGCTTATCTTTGAGACCCCAAAATTGGGGTAGTTCGGCAAACAGCTCGTAGCAGGCCTCGGAGAAGAAACCTTCGTTGCTGCCTTTCTTCTTCCGCGACAGCTCATCGTCGCTCGGGACCCATTCATCATAGATCCTCCTGCGAATGGGGAGCCCCGCGATCCTGTTGAGATCCCAGAGCGAGATGCTCATCTCGCCGCATGGCATGTGGAAAGAATTGGTGATGGAGCACCAGTGGTTGAGGAAGCCCTTGTATACCCAGGGCTCTCGGCAAAAGTAGCTCGATGTCGCTTCGATCGCCTTGTATAGACCCACTGCTCGTAGGGTCGCCCTGTGTTGATCCAAGATCCGGTTCGCCCACGCCCCGTAGCCTGGATGAAGGACCAGATGGCCGCGAGTCCGGAACGCCCCGGACAACCAGACTTCGGCATCCCCCAGATGGTGAAACCTCTGACGGAGAGTCTCGAAATAATGTCTGGGAAAGGGCTGATAGGGATTGTGATTCGGCTCTAGGAAAATCATATCCTTCACACCTAGGACCGACTGCTGCTTCCCGTACTTGGAGAGAGAACAGCTGAGGAATGACGCCGGGCCGGATGTCCAAACATCGACTCCGTAGAAGGAATTGCTCCTGCAGATGTCGGATGGTTCAATGATCGGGAGAGATCGCTGCCGTTGATAACTCTTCGCATAACGGATATACTCCCGAGTATAGGGATTCCTCACCACGAGTGGCGCAGTGACAAGCTTGGCGCTAGACCAGGCCACCTTCATCTTGTCCGATCTAGACCTGGTTTGGTTCTCTAAATACACTTGCTTGGCACCTTTGCCAGCCCTCCTAGGGCGACCGCGCCTGGTGGACTGGGTAGGGAGCGACGGGCTTGCCTCACCCTCTTCAGAACCCGTTGCCTCGTCGCTCCGGAAACCCTGGAGAGGAGCGTACCATGCATCCCATTGCTCCTGTGTGCCCCTGTCTGGAGGAGGCGGCACGATCCTATCGCAAAGGATCTTCTTCCGTATATCCTTCGACAAGGTGAGGATGCGTTTATAAAAATTGAACATCTCTGGAGGGAGAAACCATTGTGGATTTTCAGCGGACGGTCTGACGACCTGCTTGGCAGTAGCACGTTTGCGCTTGGAGGGAGTCTGGGGAGGACCCGAAGGACCGGCCTGTGAAGGATCGCTGGCCATTGCAAACCTGCGAACGACATGCAAAATTCAGGTACAAAGTAAAGGAGAAATGCTCGCACAAGGTTGATCAAACCACGCATAAAAGACAGAGACAAAAGCAGCAAATGAACAAAGCACAAGCGTCGACATGAGCCACCGCGGAACACACTCAAAATCAATGGAAGAAATGAAACGAACGACATTCATCGTCACAGCACATACAGGCAGGAAAAGACTAGAACTGAAGCGAAGAAGTATAAGCTAATATTCATTAACCATAAGGGCCGTTCCACACGGCTAAATTGTTAATAAAAATTGTTTAAATGACCAAACAATAACAGTCAATGTAAGACAACTCCAAAATTGTGGGGACTCCTCCCCGAAGCCAGAGAGCAGGGGCCTCAGTCCTGCGTCAGCGGAAGAACCTGAGCCCTCAACTCATCGACCTTCGCTTGAATCCGAGCCTCCTTGAAAACCAAGTCCACCAAAATGGAAATACATTGTTGCACGAGATCGAAGTTCAGGTGCTCAACATTGGCATAGTTCCTTATTGCAGACACATCAATCGTCAGGTCGTCGTGCTCCCGAATAGCCGCTCTGACCATTCTCCAAATGCCGGTACGACGATCCGGGTACTCGGCCTCCGCCAAAGGGATAAGCCAAGCCAGGAATCTCCTACTCTCCCTCTTCTCCTCCTTTAGGAAGCTGAGACGCTTCGACAGAGATAGGAAGGAAGCAGCCAGAGAAGGCTCCGCCGCCTCTAGGACCGCCAATTCCTCCAAAAGGGAAGAATCACCGATAAAGCTAGAGACGGTCTCCTTGCGTTCTTCTGAGATGGAGGCCATCGCCGAGATATTCTGGATAGCTCGGAGGAAGGGGCGGGATTCAGCGCCTAAGATGAGTCAAGGCTTCGACCACCTCTTCGCATTGACCGGCAAGAGATGACCAAGCCTCGGGGCGGTCTAAAGCATCTTGGAGTCGCCTCAGACAATCGCGGGCCTCACGGAGAGAAGCGCGAGTTACGACCATCGTTTGCTAAGAAACAAGGCTGATGAACCAATACAGCAGTCCAACAAAAGGGAGAAAGAACAGGAAGCAGGAAAAGCCAAATCGAGTAAAGACGAAAAGGCAAGAAGACGTGCTCAGGTACACTCGAAACGTTACGTAAAGCTACCATAGGAATTGCCTTCAAGACCGATGCGATCTAGAAAGCTCGAAAGTCCATAAGACCCTACGCCTCTTCAAAAAATCTGAATATGTATGCCCAAATATGAGGCAAAGGCTAAGGGGCTCATGCACTTCAAACGTCCAGCTTCGCAGAAAATTACCTAAGACAAAATTTTACAAGTCCTGTAAAACGGATGCGTGAGTCTCCACGCACCCCTGAAATTCGAGAGGATGACAACCACATTTTCAGGTGCGTAAGACCCCATGCACCCTTAAACTTATGCAGACCCCGATTTTTCAGGTGCATGAAGGGCAATGTCTCAAACAAAAATCGACAAAGGATGCGTGAGGCCTCACGCACCCAATAAATACACCTTTCGGCCAAGTTCATCAGCTAGGTGCGTACGCTTCTAACGCACCCTTAAAAAGCCCACAACCCAATTGTATGGCGCGTGAGGCACCAAGGCCTGCCCAGTTTGACGAAGGGTGCGTATACCCCCCACGCACCCAAAAAACTCGGGATGTCCACAATTCAAAGATTTACAGGTGCGTAACACTACGCATCCAAAAGGAATACTCAAAAGTCCAAGTTCAAACTATAGGGTGCGTATACACCCAACGCGCCCCTAAAATCACTTCTACCTCGGATAAGTGGGTGCGTACGGATTAAATGGACGCGTTGGAGACAATTGTTGGATGCGTTGGAGAATAAAAAGGTGCGTGGGCTTGACGTGAGACGTCTGGTAAAGAACAGTGAAATGACAAGAATGAGCCGACTCATCTATTTATAGTGGGACCCGGGAAGTCCGGTGCGTCGCACCAGCCGATCATGCGCCTGTCGCGACCCACCGGAGGGGCATCTGTTGGGGTCCCAAATAGTGGACATTCTTAAAATAAGTCGAGTAACCATATACCTCTGAAGAAATCACGCGAGGAACACCCTCCGGCGCACGCAAAACGAGGGTGTACGTGACTTCCCTAGACTTAGCCAAGATTCCTTAGCGGACCCCGCTGATCGCCGTGATCAGAACTGTCCGGAATCAAACTCGTAACTCCTTTGTGATTTATGATGAACAGTGGAAGTGGTTGCGCAACGAAACAGGCCCCACAAACCCTCCAAAAATCAAAACCCAATCGATGGAGCCCACATTTACGTGTCCGACGCACCTTGAAATCAGAGCAACCCACGCATCCAACGCACCCTTAAAAATAGCACGTCGGCCCGCCATTTCGCGAAGGCCCACGCATCCAACGCACCTTGAAAGCTGATCGACGCACCCCATAATCAATGGACGGTTAAGAGACAAGTTCCAGATGCGTAGAGTTTCATGCACCCGAGAATTAAACCCCACGCACCCGTATGATATTCGGACACCTGCAATCAAATAAACAGGTGCGTTGAGGACATTTGACGGATGCGTGATACGTGGCAGCTTCCTATTGGCCGACTTCACCTATAAATACCCCTCAACCCGCTCATTTACAGAGAGAGAGAGAGAGAAAAGAAAGGGAGCTGTTGCCTCCGGAAACCCAAAGATCCCGCTGGAATCCTTGCCGGAACACTTCTACGTCCATCGGAATCCTATTTTCGGGCGCGGAACCGTTGTTAAGGTCTGGATTTCATATATTTAAAACGCACCTATAAAGGGGCCTCACGCATCCAAAGATCTCACGCATCCAAAAGGACACCACGCATCCGTCAATTCAGTCTCCACGTGTAATTCCAGTAAAATCAAATTTGGTGAAAAGAACCCAACGCACCCTGAATATGCACCAACGCACCCTTAAGTTCATCTCATAAGCGACATTGAATTAACAGGTGCGTGCAACCCCCACGCACCCGTAAATCAGATCACACGCACCCAGAAATCAGCCAATTGTAGATCATGTTAGCAGGTGCACCGGGCTCAATTTTGAGTATTTTCAAGGACTACTGGAGTCGATCTTGGGTATTTCGAGCATTCCGGACGCAATGGAACGGCCAAACGAACGTTTCGAGAACTCTAAATGAGCAGAATCGAGCATCTTCAAGACTTAACCCTATCCGACGCAATGAACGGGATAACTTCCCGGAAAGGAGTCACCAACATCCAGAGCTATGCAAATATGCTGATATTTACGTTCACTGCAAAGGCATGATCCGATTTGTGCTAAAGCTAGACCAGCAGGGCCTTGATTACCACAATGAAACGTGCTAAAGAGTTTTAATCCTCTACAAAACCAATTGCTCAACTGCCACAACACAACAGTCGATGCCCTACCCATTTAAACGGTATCTGCCGGTTAGACTGCGCAGGTACACATAACTGTAGAACGAACTTCCCGAGGTCACTTGTCCCTACATTGACAAGCGCGGGCCCAGAGTCGTCCATCTCAGTAATAAACCCTGACAGTCCTAACCCGGGTCTCCGGCCAAAATATGGGACATAGACATCTGACTAACACAGAAGTGGTTCAGTATACAGTAGAACAAATATAGGCCCCATGGCCATAAACTCTAAAAAAAAATCCTAGTCCCTGCTGACTAGTCTTTTGCCTTCTAATCAAGGGTCATCGATCATTCGATGTAATTAAGGGCTTGTGCCAGATCACGGCCTGGAATGTACAAGATCTTAGAATCTCTGGAATAAAATTCACCTTGCGATATCTCTTCGTGTGTATCTTTTTGTGAATGCTTGTGATTATCTATGAATGTTTCTATTATTCAGAACCCCAGAGCAACTAAACACCACATTTCAGGGAATGTTTCCCGCGGTTCATTTTCTAGTTCTAACATCAGATTTACCTTTAGTTGCTAGTTTAAATTAAATGGTGTAGATTTTCCCATCTTGAGTGGGATGTCTATACTAAGATAGGATCTATTATATAAAAAGTTAGGGTTTTTAGGATACGCTTTAATAAAATGCTCCACCACCCTACAAACTTCATTATACCTTATTATGAAGGAAGCCTGTTAATTTACCTTATATATCCATACATCTATTCATAATTCATACTTTTGTTGTTATAGTTATCTATCAGAGATTTATATCCAATGTTGATCAAATAACGGATCATCAGATCACCATCAAATGCCATTGAAACAATATTAACTATTAAAACAAACTTTTATGATTGAAAATTTTTAAAAAGTTGTTTAAAGAATTTTAAGTGTTGGTCCTAATGGTAAAACCACTTGACGAGTCCTGATCTAATAAGATCTAGCCATAAATAACCTCAAGTAAACTCATTGGATTCTTTATTAGCTCGTGCAAGATTAATAAATGAATATTGATGGATGTACCCAGCCATACCTTACTTTTAATGACAATGTAGTAACCTTGGAAGAAGAGTAAAAGTAATTCAATCAAAATTATAACCCTCAAACATTCTCATATTTAAGGATCAATCATTATTTTATGCAACATCAAGTCCCAATCACTTTGATCATAGCCAAGGATAATAGGCCTCCAAATTAATGACTTGATTTCGATCCAAGTCCATGACTAGATCCTATATTCATGTCAACCGATGTTTAATATCATCATAAATGAAAATGGAATTACCAAAGATTTACGAGAACACCTTAAGACAACACAACTCATGGATTGGAAAATCCAAGCATTTACACGTCGACCAAGAGGCTCACTAACGTGAGCACACTATTTCTAAATCAATATAATTCTTGGGACGTCACCCAAATCAATGATGGTAGGCTCGTCATCTCCATCGGTGCTCAAGACCCATTGTAAGGCTCGCCCACCTATACACAAGTTAGAGACAACAAAGACACAGTGTCCCATGTCACCGTGCCTGGCACATGAGCTGTAAACAAATAGCTCGATTGAGTCACAAAGGGCTATGAATGGTGACTACATAACAACGATAATCATGGTATTCTAGATTCCATAGGATATTTAACAACATTCACATAATACGAATTATCCTTGAATTATACTAATTTGGTGGATCGAGTGGACATCGACTCGACCGACTTTGGGTGCAAACCAGCCCATGAGTAGCCCAAGCTAAAGTCGGTCAGTCGTGTTCCACCTAAAACGATCGAACAAGTTGGCGTCAGCCAAACCCAATAAAAGTGGTCCATATTTTTAACTATTTTCATAGATTAATCCACAAGAACATAGATTCATAAAAATTTAATTATGCCTGTAAGCACAAATTAAAAATATTTAAATAGAATTCTTACTTAGGCATTTAACTAAAAACTTGGAAGCTCAAGCCCACCAAGGCAGACATATTCCTAAAATTTCATAGTCAATGGTCCACCAATGAGCGGTCTAGAGCTCATTTAGACATTTCGACCACTATTAAGGCAATTTAGGGAATAAAATCCCATCGATCTTGTCACTAGGTTTGTAGCGGGCATGATCAGGCATAAGATGTAGCCTACTGGGCATATGTATTAGTTTTCTAATGGTATATAATCATAATTATATGTTTTTATAGTGATAATACCCGTGTATTCATTCAGGTCGAGTATGGTTAAAGACGCAAGTCATTACATCAAGGAATAACAAACTGGGGACCAGGAGCAATCTTAAGCCATCCATTCCCATCTCTTTATGTGTAAGGAGCCGAAAGAGATTAAGTTGACCCACGTTCTTAACCGATTATCACAGTTGTAAATAGAAAGTTGCCGGAATGTCCTTGTTACAATCTCATCGAGAAAACTTCTCTAAGCTTCAAAATCTCTAGTTTACAAGCTTCCTATGACTAATCTAAGACGTCCAGAAGAAGCAGCTTGAAGAAAAACCCCTGGGTCAAAAACCGTTAACGACTTCATCCTCTTCCTCGAAAAACCCACCACCGTGAAACCTTCAAAAGCTATTGGTTCGAACTAAAACCAATTGTTTCAAGGCCCACATGATCAATGTCGTATAATAAAGATAAAATCTGTGGTCGCATTGCATGAATCCAACAGCCACGCCAAACTAATCATGGAAACTAGACGTTATGTCCTTACGCAAATCCTCCCTCAACTAGGATATCTGGGACCTTATAGAAAGTCGGGAAAGGCATATGAAATCCCTCTTGGCTAGGGGGAGAGAGAGAGTGCACAATACGAGAGGAAGAGTGGGAGAAATCTATCTGAGTTTGACTCGCTGACTCGTTGGGTTTTTAATCGGTGTCAAACTAGTCGAGTTCGTTTTTTTTCCTGGATGTGAAATTCCTGAGAAGAAAGAAAGAAGAAGAAGGAAAGAAAAGAAAGAGAGAAAGAAAGAAGAAGAAAAGAAGAAGAAGGAGAGTCTACTCGACCAACTTGATTGAGTTGACCCACTGAGTTTCACCTGAGTTTGGATCGAATTAGGCCTAGTTTAAGCCAATTTGCATCCAGGATTATCGGGAATCGTAGTTGGGAACTAGTGGATCCAGTGAGTCTAGGAGAGAAGTTGTTCAAATCAAGTTTGACTGAGTTGAATTGAGTCAAGCCAAGTCGAGCTCAAGTCGATCAAGTTGAGTTGTCAAATATCTTTTTCACATTGTAATCTATTGTTTTTATATTCATATTTCTAGATCTAGACCATACTAAAACAAAACCCTAACTCTATACAACTTAAAACCCTGATTTTGATTCTAACTGAACAAAGTGTGTTATAAATCAATCTAACCATTCAAATTATGTAATTTATGGTAAAGGTTGATCCTAAAGTGTGTACACATATCCTAGTAACGTAAGAAGGTGATCTGACTTTAAAGGTGAGAACATCCCTTCACGCTTTCTGCTTGATTTCATAGAATAGTTATAGTTTTGTTGAATTCATCATTTTTAGTTTAACTTCCTATATAACATGATTAAATTACATGTTTAGTATACTTTTATATGTTATTCTGAACCTTAACATGATTGGATTTTACCTCATGCATGATTATAAATTCCTTAGTTTTAATTATGCTTTATTATTTATTCATGTGCATATTTGCTTACATGATGGAAAATTATGAACGAGCCATGTTAGGGAATGAATTAATGATGATTATTATTTAATTTATGTACCTTGGAACGTGTGGCATGGTTACCCATGTCAAGAACCCGATTTGAGACACGATTCATGTGCAGGACGTGTATGGAAAACTAACTATGAGAGACCATGTGTTGTTTTGTTGAGAACACATCCCATTGGACTATACCTTGAAACTTAGCCGACCTATATTGTTTATGAACTTAATACCATGATATCTTATGATTTTTATTAACACTTTGTGACATGTTTGATACCTTAAGTGCGACGCGCGACGAGCCATTGTGATAATGTTTAAAGCCTTAAGTGGTACGGGTGACGAGCCCTTATGTTGTGTCCATGGTTATACTTGATCTTACAATGATTATTTTATCATCTATGTTATGGTGATTCAAAAGGCCACTAAGTGTAAAGGATTTCTTTAATTAGATCTTTGTAAAACAGACTAATAAAGGCTTGACTAATCATGCATTCATGACACTTAATGACATTTATGTATGTCACCTAAGATTCGGGGTAATATTGCCGATGACGTCTCTTATGATTCCCATGTCATTATTTAGAACTTATTGCTTGTGTCGATGTGTCCTTTGTGATTCTTGAGCCATGATGCTAATGTATGTCATTTGTGATTTCCAAATCCTTGTGCGGTAGCTCTTTTGCATTGTGGGTATTACTTATACTGCCAATTGGATGAGCATCCCTAGGATGATGTGCATTCATACATTCATGCATTAATCAAGATTCGCATTGTGGATTGAATATTGTATCTTCTTTGTATTATACTTATGAACTATAATGAACTGTGATGGTAGATGTGTAATCTTGGGGGAGAGTTTTCACTGAGTTGTCCACTCACCATCCGAATGTTTAAAAACAACAACAGGTGATACAAAACTAGAAGAATGCTATGATACGCCTAAACAACCGATTGATGATCCACGGATGAGGGGCCTTACATGAACGTGATGAAACTCTTGTAGTTTAATTATGCTTTAATATAATTTTGATTATTTCAAATTGTAGTAAGTCTCTAACTGGGTGGACAAGTCGAAGTGTTTTTATGATGATTGAAACTTTATCTCCGATGTTCAGTTATTTTACCCTTGTGTGATGTATACCATGCGAATGTGAAAGTTGGATTGAAAAAGGAAGAAGAAAAAAAGATGCGTTATGAAGAAGCATTCATTTATTATATAATTAATCTGTTAGTGCACTTGTTAGAACCAAAACAACCCATAATCTCTAGATGACTTAGGATAAACAAAGTAAACTTTTAGTCATCCTACATTGGCCTTAGGAGTCCTAAAAGTCCACCCATTATAAGGCCTTTGAGGTTTATGAGCTGCTGTGAAACAAACTGACCAATCAGCAGACTCATTGTGCTGTAGGCAGGTCAATGGCCAGCTTAGGCAGGTTGACAAGCCCATTCAACAGGTTTCTTGCCAACTTAGGTAGGTTGACAAGCCCTATCGACCGGTCAAAATGACACATTTCTGGACATCAGCAGTAAAGGGAAAATCGACCGGCTGACACCTAATTTAGGCCTGCCGATGGCTCGAGTCGATATGCCAATAACTAACCATTACTACCCATTTTTAGCTGTTGAAGCTTCAATATTATAAATATAGCATTCAGACTTTAGGCTAAATGACGGGGTTTTAGTGCATTAGAGACCACACCATTTGCAAATCAATAGGGGCTCTAACCTTAGGAGATTCAAGCTCTCTTCCATGAGATTCATTACTCTAATGAGCATTCCATGCTCCATTTCAAGATAGGTTTGATCCCCACCTTCCTTTAGAGTTTATACATTGATCTTAATAATTAAAACCTTGTCTAAACCCTTTAGACATTAGGTGAATTCTTCTAGGAACCCAACTTCCCATTAGTTGTAAAAGATTCAACCAACCTCCCATCACCTTGGTCACCTCACTGGGACAACATATGCAAAGTGATTGATCTTGGAGCTGAAGCATTGGTAAAACATCGGCATCAACAATCGGGGGAGCACAAGGGGAGCCGATTTAAGCACGAGAGAGCTAGAATAAGCAACCTATAGAAGGCACTATAAAAGAGGCTCATTCCGACAAGTAAGTTGTCAAGAATAAGAGTTTGGTGCATGCTTTTTCCTGGATAGGATTGAGTGTGAGAATTTGTGAACCAAACTCGATAGGTTCTTGTGTAGGACCTAGGCCCTTGTGTAGGGTCGAATTAAGTCTCCAAGGGGAGTTACCAACATGGGTACGTACATGGTCCACTGGCATGAGTGCATATGTGTACGTTATTGGTTATCCTGAGAAACCATTGTAGGTCTCTTGTGTATGACCGAAGGGTTGGGAGGAACCTCATCAAAACTCCTAGGTTAGGAGGAACCTTTTTTACACTCTTAGATTGGGTGGAACCTGCAAACACCTAGGTTTAGAGGTGAACTTATAAAACCTTCGTTCAGGTTGAGAGGTAAATCTGTTGTAAAAACCTCTAATAAAGGTTGAGAGGCTAACCTGATTTAAAACCTTTGTTTAGTGAAATCTGATATATTAATGAGTTGGGTACGACAAACAGGAGTAGAGTAGGAAAATTGAACCACTATAGATGCTTTTGTTTATGATTTTATTTGAGCACATCATTATTCTTGCATTGTCTATTTAATTGTTAATTATATAAATTTTTTAATGGAATATACGCTATGCACATGATAGATAGATTCATACACAAAATGTATTTTCACTATTTAAAGTAGTTGTTTAAATGCTTTATTAATTATAGCCTATGTGATTGGACCCACTTGGTTTGGAAGACTGAGTGTTAAATACTCTAATTTAGTTTAATTAAGGGATGATTTTGAAAAGGTCCTAATCACCTCCCTTAGGACTTAGCCATAGCCATAGTTCTAGTAGCTGCACTCTTAACTTCCACAAAACGCAAACGCCTCAAGTGTGAGTAAAATGGGCAATTTCAGAGGTAGCGTACCCGGCACGTCAATAAAGATCGATAAAGAGAAATGATCCTATCACAGATTTGGTTATGATACACTCAGTAAGGTCATCCCTTATAGTCCTTTTAAAATGTGAGATCTTCCCAAAGACGTTCAAAAGGTTTGCAGTGATAATGAAAATTTCGAATACAAAAAATCAGACCGATATCCGAGCAAAAATTTGGTTGTAACTCAAATCCAAATCAGGAGAGTGGATACAAAATAGATCAGGTCCTTGTCTGTACATCAATCGACATTAAAAGAATGAGAGAGCTTGATGGTTGATTTCGTCCTACCAGTTCTACGATCAAAAGGGATATAATAGAAGAACGATTGAGATAGCTCTGATCGAGCTATTTTTTTTATACAACAATGTTCTGAAGGTCCACCAGTTCAATGATCAGAAGGGTCATGTATGAGGTGATTTGATTAGGTCATCAAATGCATGACCATGATTGATTTAAGGTATATGATCAATGGTAGAGGTTCTCCTGATTGATCTCAAATCCAGATACGGAGATCTTCTTATTCGGAATGCATATTGTAAATGCAGAGGATCCAAGACCAGCAAGGAAACTCAGTAAGGGTGTATTGCCGCCTCGACAACCTATAAAAGGAGCACATAATGAAGAGCTCGAGGCCCCATGCCAAACACAATCTATCTTCTTTTTATCTTTCTTTATGTTTATTCTAACACAACATAACCTAGCCTAGCCTTAGAATAGATTGCTAATGTCCAGTGACACCGCCACAATATAGTAGGATTCAATTAAACATTCACGACCCTAAGTTGTTGGATCCCAATCAACCGGGTCCTACTTCGATGATCATCTTTTTGTTCACATCTTGCTGGCCATTCGCCTCGATCACTGTTGTGAGGTGCGCATGTTGGATGGCTTGGATTTTATAGACATATCACGTGGGTCCATAAATCTTGACTTTCATTCCTTTTAAGAAAAAATAAGTGAAGGCATTTTTGTAATTTCCACTAAAAAAGAACCTCCCCATAATTTCTAATAGAAGAGGCATTGGTTCTTGGGGAATTTTGCAGTAAAAATCCAAATGTTTTTTTTTAATCCTTTTTTTTTTTTTTTTGCTAACTTCTGAAGTACACGGTGTTTTAAACGTTTAATAAATTACATAATTTTTTCCTTCAAAATAACGATGTTTAAATCAGAGTTCCGCTAACATAGGTGTGCTCCAACCTTTGGTTAAAAAAATAGAAAAGTAATCAATGCCCAATGTTCATTTTACACGCTGGCCTTTCTTTTGGATCACAACAAAAGCAAAATGGACCTCCAGCAGGTGGACGGTGAAGGTCACGATAGGGCGCATGTGGGGTGAGTTAATGTCACCCTTGCATTTCTCGAGATTGGAATGATGCTGCAAAAGGTGTATGACCAAATATAGTGCTATCATGGCTGATATCGAATCATGAGTTACACAAGAAAGAACCAAGTATGACTCGTTTGATTTTTAATGCAAAACAACAAAAAAGATAAGCACTGATTAGCAGCCGACGGTGTATGGACCACATATAACATATCTACAGCATGCAAGACAATATGAGGTCTTGGTTGTTTCATGGTAGCACAGGAATTTGGGTACCACAAAAGGGAAAGCTTGAAAGATTTGAAAAAGATAGCCTTTCTATGAATGTATGAGAGGATACGTCTAACGTTAAAATTAAATACGGTCACGTCCAAGTGGGACCCATGATTTGAAGATTCATACTGCTGGTTTGATGGTCCCTCCATGCATGAATAATGCACCTAGAAAACCCCATGTATTTGAAGATCATAACCATCAAATCTATGGCCTTTCTAGGTGGAAAGGGTGGAAAGGGGACCATGGCTGTAGTATTTTTTTTTTCCCCTTACCTGGCCACTAACTGAAGGGTTTGGATTTTCCTAATTGGGTTATTTTTGGTACATGGGCTAGTTCACAAAACTCATGGACCAAACATGCCAAGTAATCGTGGCATGGCGCCATTTATAGATCTTGCAACAAGCAATGGATTGCTTGTGAATGCCTCCATTGGCCTCACATGTGTGATAGCAATCACGTACCTGACAGTTTCTGTGCAACTCTACCGTAGATCATAGGCAAACCCATGTATGAACACGCGCGTACCCTCTCAAAGCAAGGAGCCATGAGCGCACACTAGACATATTGTGAAAAGAGAGAATTTTAAGGCATGAGAAACCTAGCTGTTTCTTAGTTAAAATTAGGAGAAGTGGCACTTGCAATGCATGTACAAAGTACATATTATGAGAGAGAAAAAAAGTATGAGATATCAGTAAAGGAGAAGAAAAACTAAAAAAATTATAGTAAAGGTGCAGGCCACAAATAGGAAGAAAGAGAACAATACTCAATGATGGGTGACTCATCTTCACATTTTCCTATGTTTTGGACTTGAGCTTTACATCTGTCTCATTTTTTTACAGACATCATAACATGAATTAATGCAGCAAATTTATTGTATATATAGTTATCAAAGTGGACCCTACAAACCCTTTATTGTATATGGTATTTATCATGCTCAATAGGGGCTACAAACAAAGAGGAGTAGCGCATCAAAGAATGAAAAAGATGTAGAAATTTTTTAAATAATAGCCACATTTTCTAGTTTCCAAATTACAACACACTTCATTTAAAATGTTGTACTATGCCCTTTAAATATTCTAAATTTTCCATTACAGTAAACTAATTGCAAGGCAAAAATGTCCAAAAGCCGCTTGTGATATATAGCACAGCTAACACTTTCCTTCACAAATGCACTTATCATGCTAGCCAAGGTTCTCCTTACATAATGGTCACAACCTACTTTCCCACATTTATCCATTGTGTAGCTAAAAACAAAAACAAAACAAAACAAAGCAAAAGACAAGACTGAAATTGAAGCATATCTAAGTGAAGGGACTCACATGTGGGTCCCACCAAGACTAACAGTTACCTTTCACAATAAACACATCAACAATTTGGATCACTAAGCCATGGTTCCACCTTGGAATTAAATACCTCTAAAGAACTTGCCAATTTCGCAGGCTCACAAGTTCACAACTGGCCGGGTGTTGATGTGCTTCTAGAAGCTAGTTTCAAAACCCACTGAATTGATCCAAACTTGGCTCACTTGACTCGACCAGGTTGAATCCCGAGTCCAAGATGAGTTGCCATTTTGACTTGAGTCCGTGGTCCAATAATATTGCCATGGAATTCTAATGTTCCTTTGCAATGAATTTTCTTTTTTCATTGTCATTTTAAAATCGGACTCAACCATCCATTCCAACTGGTTCCACTACTTAAGGTCCCCCCCCCCCCCTGGTTCCACTACTTAAGGTCCCCCCCCCCCCCCCCCCCCCCACCAAAAAAAAAAAAAAAAAAAAAATCGTCTGATTGGGCTGAGCTACTATGAACTGTTGTTGGACCGTTCTTATCGGTGGTTAAAATTGATAATCATTCCACTTTTTAAACCGGTTCATGTAATCTTGATTTTTCTCTTCCATGTATCATATGCATCAATGCGAGGAATAAATGGAAAATAATACATACCAGGCTTGCCATTAAGGCCGCGTTGTGGTCGCTTCAATAATCTTCCTCTCATTCTCACCCTTTAGTAAATCATTATATGGAAAGTGATGTAACGATACGATCTCTTCATTGAGGACAAGGCCGAGCCAAGAGAAGGAAGAAAAGAATCCGCAAGGTTCAAAGTTGAGATGCAGCAAAATCGGCACCATTGGGCGCCCGATCGTCCATTGTCGGACGCCTGACCATCGACCGAAAAGGTCCAGCAAACTTTGAAGCCTGACAGGACAATTTCGGAAGCCCAACCAAGTCGCTATTGAGTGCCCGACCAATGTCATCGAACGCCCGACCCTCACTGATCGGGCACCGGAAATTCAACTGGAATTTAGTTAAACTTTGTGGACTATTTTGAACGTCACCGGGCGCCCAATCACCTTTCACCGGGCGCGAACAGTTGCGCAAATTTGTGCGGATTTTTCTGATTTGTTTTCGTTTCTGAATTGAACTCTTTCTATTACGCATTAGGATTTTTCTAGGATTTTCTAGAGCTTAGTTTTATCATAAATACCAACTCTAAACTCATTTTTAATTATTTTATCTTTGATTAATGAAATTTATTTGAGTTTATACTCTGTTTGCTCGGGGATTCGAGTTGTTCTTCGTGGATTTGAAGAAAAGGTCTCGTGGATTCGAGATATCCCCTCGTGGATTTGAGGAAGATCGGTTGATGCGTCCTGATATTCATGGATTCAGATTAGTTATCTTGTGAGAGAGACAGTATTCGATCTTACCACGTTTCGCTCGCATCAATTGGTATCAGAGTGATGTTTTTGCTTTGGGAAGATGACTTCTAGTACACGCGACTACAACAACTCTATCGATGGTAATTCCAGAGAGTAACCCTCACATCGAGAGAGTTCATGGAGTTTCGACGAGAGTATCTTCAAGCTATGCAAGGGCTGCAAGCTTCAATCGAAAGCCTTGCCACAACTCTCATACTACCCCAACCTCTTAACGACATCCACCCCCCCTACGGTAGTTGTACTACGTAACAACATCATTCGCCGAGCATCGCCGATAGCCAACCACCAGCCTTTTGTTGAAGAAGACATCGGATCCAACGGTGATGAAGTAAAAGCATTGGTGTTTCGACATCCCACCGAGAGAGAAACTCGTGTTGATCACGCAGACAGAGGATTTCGAGGTAATGGTGAATTACCAAACTTTAATGGAGTACTACGAATCGATCATTTTATTGATTGGTTAGCCGAAGTTGAAAGATACTTTGACTACATGGGCGTTTCGTATGACTTGCAAGTGAAGCTTGTTGCGTACAAGTTAAAATCGAGCTCTTCAGCGTGGTGGAAGCAATTACAGATTACTTGCACTCGCTAAAACAAACTTCCCATCCGTTCATGGCCTCAAATGAAGCGCTTGCTAAAGTCTCGATTCTTACCCAGTAATTACGAGCAAGTGTTGTTTCATCATTATCAAAATTGTAAGCAGGGAAGTCGATCTGTTACTAATTACTTGTCTAAATTTTATCACTTTACGACTCATAACGAGTTGTCAGAGATGGAAGCCTAGAAAACTGTAAGGTTTATCAGTGGATTAAGGCTCGAAATCCAGGACTAAGTTTAGTTGTGATTGATCTGGATCATGGAGGAAGCTTTTCAGATCGCTAATCGCATTGAGGTGCAATTAGCGACGGTTTCTGCATGTGCTAGTCCTTCTCTTACAATCCCCACAAATAATCCCTCTCAAGACCCCTCCCTATCCAAGGGAAATGAACCTGTCGTTGAGTATGGTCGCCTCATGATGGCTGCCAAACCACACAAGGAAGTGGTCCGTCAAGGCCGCAACGTTCGGCCATTGTGCCCACCCAAGCAAGATTCTGAATCATTACGGCCGACCACGGCTCGATCATTGTTTTAGATGTAGACAACCAGGCCACCTCTCAAATGTATGCCTTCAACGGCCCGTGGCTAATGTAGTTATCACCGCAAAAGAAGCACAAGATGATACAGAAAATGAGGATGTTGAACAAATCGAGAATGATAAGGAAGGTATTGATTGGATCTCGGGGGATTAGGGAGTATCCTTGGTTGTACATAGACAATCACCCGCACATGTTGTACCATCTAACCCACAACAACATAGTCTCTTCCGCACCAGTTGCACGGTGGCAGGGAAAGTTTGTGTCGTAATCATTGATGGTGGTAATTGTGAAAACATGGTATCGTGGGCCATGAATGAGAAGTTGAAACTCAAAATCATACCACATCCCACACCATACATGATTGGCTGGATTCAGAAGAATCGTACAACAACGGTCAAGGATTAATGCATCGTCTCCTTCTCGATCGACAAAACTTACGGGGACCAAGTACTATGTGACATTGTTGACATGGACGCATGCCCCATGATACTCGGACGATCGTGATAATTTGATCGAGATTTCGTGCATATGGGTCGCAACAACACCATCACATTCATCAAAGATGGAAGGAAGATCGTTCTCACTTTTGCAGCCCCGAGTGAAGACAAGCGCACGACCAAGAGAGATGGGCAATCTCTTCTTGTTTTATGCAACAAGGCAGAGAAACTTTAAGGGAGAAAGCAAAACTTGAGGTCAAGTTTCTTTTAAAAGGGGGCGATTGATGTAGCGAGGCGATCCCCTGATCGAGGATAAGGCCGAGCCAAGAGAAGGAACAAAAGAATCCTCAAGGTTTAAAGTTGAGATCCAGAAAAATCGGCACCATCAGGCGCCCGACCGTCCATCGTCGGATGTTTGACCATCGACCGAAAAGGTCTAGCAAGCTTTGAAGCTCGGCAAGACAATTTCGGACGCCCAATCAAGTCGTCATCAGGCGCTCGACCAACGTCATCGGACGCCCGAAATTCAATTAGAATTTAATCCAACTCTCTGGATTGTTTCAAAGGTCACCGGGCACCCGGTGAAGGGGGCACCCGACCGTGAGTGAATAGTTGCGCAGATTTGCACGGATTTTTCTTATTTATTTTCATTTCTGAATCAAACTCTTTCCATTATGCATTAGGGTTTTTCTAGGGCTTAGTTTTATTATAAATACTTGCTCTAAACTTGTTTTTAATTATTCTATCTTTGATTAATGAAATTTATTTGAGTTTATACTTTGTTTGCTCGTGGATTCAAAGAAAAGGTCTCGTGGATTCGAGATATCCCCCAATGGATTCAAGGAAGATCGTTGAGGAGTCCCGATATCCGTGGATTCAGATTAGTTATCTCATGACAGATACAGTGCTTGATCCTGTAACGTCCCAGATTTTTTAGATTTATTTGAAAATTTTTGAAAATTCATTTTAAATTTATTTTTTATTAATTATCGTACATTTACCGTTGATTTGCGAATAGCGGGACATCCGTAGGAGATCTAATAGGGGACCCTTTACAAAAGTTGCTTAGAATGATCCCATAAACATCGTAGAAAGATCAGATTTCAAAAATCACACATTTTTTTAGATAATTACGAAAATACCATCAGTTAAACTTAAGTTAAGATGCCATTTTTAAGTATTATAGTTTCTGACGATCACTTTCACGCAAAACCCTGGATTTAAGCTTTTGGGCACATATTAACCATACACGTCAAATTTCAACCTTAAATCATAGTAGAAGTGGTCCAATTGTCAAATTAGCCCCTTAACCCTTGATTTTCATGTCCATCAAGTGAGGAAAGTAGATGGTTAGTCGTAGTCGAATATTTCTCTTCATATGAGTGACTTGGATCGTCTTTATCATGTACCAATAGTGTGATTTGAGTGCCCCACCTTGATAAACCTCTTTCTTATGCGCGAAGTTATCCCGTTCTAGAAATTAATGAGTTACCAACGCTTCTCAAATTTAAACCTTTCAATTTACCCACTCCTCACCATCAATCGCTTCTCAAATTTGGACCACCCATTATACTCATATGACTACGAGTTTATATAAAATTTGGACATCGATTTATAATCCTACACCAGTTGAACCACAAAGTCAGCCCCTTCCTTTTCCGTCAAAAGTTGGAATTTCAGATCTAGGCATTTCTCACCATCAATCAACCACTAAACTTTGTACAATTGTTTGCCTATCATGACTACATATTTTTCCAAAATTTGGGCCCTGATCATCAAGCGTAAATCGTTAATTGAGATTAAGCCCATTTTGGCACCCGTCAGGACATTTTCAAGGATCGGCCAATCTAGAATGCGGATTGTTAATGTCAAATTTTGTAACGAGATCCTCCGATGATTCTCCTTCACTCCAACGGGGATTTCTTCACCAGACCTGAAAGAAGACAGCAACTAAGGGTGGCTGGGGACCAGCCGTTAGCCCTCCGATGC
The DNA here is from genome assembly GCA_003013855.2 of Liriodendron chinense. NCBI lineage: Eukaryota > Viridiplantae > Streptophyta > Magnoliopsida > Magnoliales > Magnoliaceae > Liriodendron > Liriodendron chinense. The sequence continues at coordinate 427,263 of PVNU02000665.1, read as the reverse complement.
TTAAGTCAGGCCAAAGCAAGAAGAAGAGAAGCCAAGCAAAACGGGGCAAAGATTGAATGTTCTGTTTTTTGTGTACCTTTCTCTTAATGGAGTCACCCCTTTATATATGAAGCAACCCAATTTGTTACGTAAGATATCGAAATCCCGCTGATGTCGCGTACGATACCGAAATCTCGCTGATTTCGTGGGACAGGATCCTTATCCTTAGAGGCAAGATTTACCCAAATGATTCCTTCCGGCAATCACGTTTCTTGATAGCAATCCCCGAAAAGGAAGGAGACGTCGAAAGGGTGAGGACCAGCCGCGCTGGATGTAACTTTGCTTGGTGCCGCAGAGGGATTGAACAAGCTGCTCGACGGGAACCGGGTGCTGGAAGTATGAAGACCATCCAAACCAAAAACGAAGACTCAGGGCTATTCTGATGTCGGGAGCTGCTCGTGTCAGGGTGCTCGCTTTCGTGAGGTGCGACCCCTTCTGACGAGCCCGAGCAGAGCTGCTCGCATCCGGGAGACGCGACCCCTTCTGAAGAGAACGAGCCGAGCTGCTCGCATCAGGGATACGCGACCCCTTCTGAAGAGCACGAGCCGAGCTGCTCGCATTCGGGAGACGCGACCCCTTCTGAAGAGCACTAGCCGAGCTGCTCGCATCAGGGATACGCGACCCCTTCTGAAGAGCACGACCTGGACTCCTCGCATTCATATGGTCGAGACCTTTCACTTCTTGTCAGACTATATTTGCCTACAACAGATGCCCCCCAAACCCTTGGTATTGAGGAACTATGCCAAGGGTTTGCTAGTGTTGACAGCTGGGAGACAATCGCGCATGATTCGTTTAACGTGCTTCCGCATTTATGATGGCCAGCTTTCGCACAGCTTTTTCTGCCGCTAGAGATGAAGCGTCGGGCGCCACGTGTTTCCGTATTTAATGCTAGCGTCCGTTCATCTGGTGCGCCAAATGAGAAACTGCCGCGTGTCCAGCAAATCAAACGGAATGATTGCATAGAAATACCGGACTTAGAAAAAAATTCTTTCATTTTCGAATTTCCCTGCTGCGGCGTTCTTGCTTTCTTCTTCTTCCTTTGCTTCTGGTGCGAAAAACCTCTTCACAGAGGTAGTTTTCCAACTTTTAACGTTGAGGAGTTCGACAGGGTGGCATTCGAGGTTGCAGCTAAGGAACGGGCTGCCGCTGAGAACGAAGCCACTGAGGCAACAGATGCCCCTCCTGCTCCTGAGGCTGGTCCCGAAGCTGAGAGCCGCGAGCTTTTTCAGTATTGTGTATTCTCCTCTTCATTGTTGCTTTGTGTTGATCTCATGTTGATTCATATGCGAACTCTTAATTCAAGAACGAGTTATGCTGCTCGCGATTAGGGTATATGACTGATTCGAGCACGAGCTGCGGTGCTCGCGATTAGGGCATATGACTACGACCCCTTAATTCGAGCACGAGCTGGTGCTCGCATTCCGGAAGTGCGATCCCTCCTCTCACCAGTCGCGAGGAACTAACTCATGAAAAAATGAATTAGACTCAATCCGGGGGTCGTGTGACCGTGTCCGCGTTGAGATAGACTGATCTATCGATTGAGATTTGATTCTACCAAGGGCAGAAGGTTGGTCAAGAGATGGTATACATTCTCTTCGGGGCTATTCAGGTCCATGTAAATGGAGAAGCAACCAACTAGTAACGATTTCAGTCCTACCAAAGGTAGGCAATTAGCTAAGAGGATGTGTAAGCATTCTCTTCAGGGCTATTCAGGTCCATATAAATGGAGTAGCGGCCAAAAAATATCTTTCACTTTATTCATAAAACGTTGTAATAAATTACATCGAATCTAGGGGTAGTATCGTAGCAAATGCTCCACGTGCCAAGGGCGACATACAGGCTTACCTTGCATGTCTTCAAGATAATAAGTACCGGGTCGCACAACCCTAATAACCCGATACGGGCCTTCCCAATTCGGATCTAATGAACGAGCAGGAACTCCAAGATTTTGCCTTAGGACCAAATCTCCGAGCTGGAAGGATCTAGGCCGAACCTTCGCATTCCGATAACGAGCAATACGTTGTTGATATGCGGCCACTTGTACTTGGGAAGTGTTTCTTCGCTCTTCCAAGAGATCGAGATGAAGTCGGAGGTTTTCCTGATTGCTCGCGGGATCATACTGCTCGATCCGATATGAGGGCACTTGAATTTCCATTGGTACCACTGTGTCAACACCAAATGCTAAGGAGAAAGGAGTTTCACCCGTCGATGTACAAGCCGTGGTTCTATAGGCCCATAACACCTCTGGCAGAAGTTCTGGCCACACCCCTTTACATTCACCTAGCTTGGTCTTTAAATGATGCTTTATGATTTTATTCACTGCCTCAACCTGCCCATTCGCCTGAGGATGATATAGAGAAGTGCGGAGATTACGTATCTTCCATTTGTCGCAAAATTCGTCAAAGGCTGCGTTGTCGAACTGCGTTCCGTTATCGGTAATTATAGTATGAGGAAGTCCGAAGCGACATATGATATTTCTCCACATAAACTTAGTAGTTTCTTTTTCAGTAATTTTGGCTAATGGTTCTGCCTCGGCCCATTTGGTGAAATAATAAACCGCCACGATCGCGAACCTATTCTGTCCCTTTCCCATCGGTAAGGGCCCGATGATATCGATCCCCCACTGAGCAAAAGGCCAAGGGCTGTCGACTGGGGTCATCTGCTCAGACGGTACACGAGGTATAGGTAGATATCGTTGACACTTGTCGCATTTTTTAGAAAATTCAATGGCGTCTGCTTTCATAGTAGGCCAATAATATCATTGCCTCATCGCTTTATATGCTAGGGATCGCCCCCTGGGATGATTACCACATGCCCCCTGGTGTACTTCATCTAGAACACGATGTGCTTCTTCTGGATGAAGACACCTTAAATAAGGTAAGGAGAAGCTTTTTCGCAACAAGATTCCATCTTGTAAGATGTACCTGGCAGCTCGAAGCCGAATTTGTCTTGCAGCTTTCTTGTCTTCTGGTAGGTATCCATCTCTGAGATAAAGGATGATAGGATCCATCCAGCATGGAGACGATTGTACCGATATAACCTGCTCGAGAGTCACTTGGTCGATACTCAAGTGCTGACGGTGCTCGATGGGGATCGAATGTGATAGCTCCGATTCCGGTGCAGAAGCGAGTTTTGCGAAGGAATCGGCAAGTTGGTTCTACTCGCGAGGGATGTGAAATATTTTATAAGTCTTCAGTTTGGCGAGCAGGATGAGGACACGAGACTTGTATAAGGCCATTCTTTCTTCTTTGGTTTCTAATTCGCCGAGAACTTGGTTGACAATGAGCTGGGAGTCGCTATGAATTACCAAATTCTGGACTGAGAGGACAACGGCTAGCTCGAGGCCGACAATCAGGGCCTCATATTCTGCTTCATTATTGGAGATGCGTGATTCGAAACGCAGAGCATATTGAAAATGCGACCCGTCGGGAGCCACTAAAATCAGGCCCGCTCCACTGCCAGTGGCCCGCGACGACCCGTCCATGAAGAGAGACCAAGGAGGCTGGTCGCTGGTCATGATATTATCTTCAGAAGAATACGTAAATTCAGCGATGAAGTCAGCCACGGCCTGACCCTTGACTGCTGTCCTAGGACAGAATGAGATATCATGCTCACTGATCTCGACCGCCCATTTAGTCAAGCGTCCTGAAGCCTCAGGTTTTTGAAGGACTTGGCGTAGTGGATGATTTGTTGGTACTAAAATAGCATGGGCTTGAAAGTATGGTCGCAGTTTTCGAGCCGCAGTGACTAAGGCTAGGGCCAGTTTCTCCATATCAGAATACGTAGTTTCTGCATTGACCATTGCTCTACTGACATAATAAACGGGCCTTTGCACCCCGGAATCCTCTCTTATTAAAGCGGCGCTAACGGCCGTGGAAGACACAGATAAATAAAGAATGAGTTGCTCATGTGCTACAGGTTTAGATAGAATGGGGGGAGCGCTCATGTATCGCTTCAGTTGTTGAAAAGCTTCTTCACACTGAGGTGTCCACTTCCAATCAGATTTGGCCGTTGCACGAAGGAGTTTGAAGAAGGGCAAGCACTTGTCAGACGCTCGCGAGATGAACCTGTTCAATGATGCGATGCGACCAGCCAGACGCTGGACGTCCTTCAGAGTAACGGGGGATTTCATCTCCATTAATGCTTTAATCTTTTCGGGATTTGCCTTAATTCCACGTTGGCCAACCATGAACCCAAGAAACTTCCCTGCAGACACTCCAAACGCGCATTTTTCTGGGTTCAATTTCATTTGATACTTCCTCATTAGATCAAAGGCTTCTCGAAGATCAGAAATGTGGTCATCTTCAACGATGCTTTTTACGAGCATGTCGTCAACATATACTTCCATATTCTTACCGATTTGAGAAGCGAATATTTTGTTGACAAGACGTTGATAAGTGGCTCCTGCGTTTTTAAGACCGAACGGCATTACCTGGTAGCAATATAGTCCTCGATCTGTGATGAAGGCAGTGTGCTGACTATCAGGTGGATGCATCACAATCTGATTGTAACCAGAATAGGCATCCATAAAGCTGAGGAGAGCATGTCCAGCTGTTGAGTCGACCAACTGGTCGATTCGTGGTGTCGGGAAGCTATCTTTGGGACACGCTTTGTTCAAGTCTGAATAGTCGACGCACATCCTCCATTTGCCATTAGCTTTCCAAACGAGAACTACGTTTGCGACCCACTGTGGGTAGTCAACTTCTTTTATGAAATTAGCCGCGAGTAGCTTCTCAACTTCAGTTTTGATCGCCATTTGTCTGTCTGCAGTAAAGGCACGTCGACGCTGATGTACGGGTTTATGCTTCGGGTCAAGGTTGAGACGATGTGCGATGACATTGGGATCGATGCCTGGCATATCTTTATGAGACCAAGCAAACACATCCTGGTATTTAATGAGGAAACGGATCAAATCTTCACGGTGGATACTGTTTAAGGAGGAACCGATGTACATGATCTTAGACGGGTCGTCTTCGGTCAAGCGGATCGCCACTGTTTCCTCCCCTGGAGTTCCTGATTTCAGAGCATTTTCTCTCGGATCCAACGCGGTGGCGGGAACGTCGGATGAAGCTTGAACTATTTCCATGACAGGTGTCGCTTGAGCCTTCTTTCGATCTTGGAGGGCTATCTGATAACAGGAACGTGCCTCCTGCTGACTTCCTCGCACGACCGCGATGCCATTTGGGGTAGGAAATTTAACACATAGATATGAAGGGTGCAAGGCCGCTCCAACCTTAGTCAGAGACGGCCGTCCCAAAATGGCGTTATATGCTGATTTTCGAGCCACGACGAGGAAGTTTACGAAGACGGTGGTCTTCGCTGGACTCTCCCCAAAAGTAACTGGGAGATCGATGCTTCCTTCAGGTGTAACTACCTCCCCTCCAAAGCCGACGAGAGGGGTCGATACTGGCTTGAGGAGGCTTCTGGATATTGCCATTTTGTTAAAAGCCTCCAAGTACAGAATGTCGGCTGAGCTACCTGTATCCACCATAATTCGATGAGTCAGATAATTTGATACCTTCAATGTGACTACGATAGAATCTTCATGAGGGAAGTGAATTCCCGCTGCATCTTCGAGGGTGAAAGAAATTGGAGGATGACTCGCTTTCGAAGAGCTGGTCGTTTGTTCCAGCCAATAGATTTGCTGGGGTTCTTTGGACGCCTTCCGAGCGTATGCTTTTCTTGAAGCTTGAGAGTCACCCCCACAAGCTGGTCCCCCGGCGATAGTGCAGATTTCTCCCGTGGGCTCAGCGTCCTCTTGGTCGGTTTGATGATGAGGTGGTTCCTTTTGACGAGATGAGGTCTTCGCCCTTTCTGGTGATCGATTTTTACGAGCAACGTAATCCTGGAGATGGCCTTTCCGAATAAGGGCTTCGATATGGTCTCGTAGAGAGATGCAGTCCTGGGTCCTATGCCCGTGATCTTTGTGAAAGTAACAGAACTTGCTCTTGTCCCTCTTCTCGGGATCGGATTTGATCTTTGCAGGCCACTTCACATATGGCTTGTGTTTAATCTCCATTAGAACCTTTTCAGGAGACTGATTAAGAGGAGTGTAGTTATGATATTTACCAGAGTAAGGCTTCCTGGGAGAATGATCGCGCTGGTCGCGACGGTATTTCTTATCTGTAGAAGAGGTTCCTTCTGGCTTACGCTTCTTACTCTGTACTCCATGGCGTGTCAATGCGACTTCTTCTGCATTGATATATTTCTGAGCTTTGGCTTGGAATTCCGCCATAGTTTTTGGCGGGCTTTTATCTAAGGCAAATCTGAATTTCTCGCTTGTTATTCCAGCGATGAGGGCTGTGAGACCCTTTTCTTCAGTGTAACCCTCAGTTTGAACGGCTTCGGCAGTGAACCGTACTGTGAACTCTTTTATTGTCTCCCCATGTTGCTGTTTCAGATTCATCAGATGGGAGGCTGACTTCTTAATGCGAATACTTCCCATGAATTGAGAAAGAAATATCTCCGATAATTGGGAAAAGGAACTGATGGAACGAGGTTTTAGCCCCCGAAACCATGTACGAGCCGCTTCCTTCAATGTAAGGGGAAAAGCCCTACACATGATTTCTGAACCATGTCCCTCCAACTCCATGAGGGACCTGTATGTTTCCAGATGTTCCAGAGGATCGCCAATGCCTGTATACGGAGCGATAACAGGCGCTCGATACTTTCTGGGCAACGGGGCTTCCATGACCTCGCTAATGAAGGGAGATTCAGTTTGATGTATCGCCGCCACAACGGCAGATGGCCGATTTTCCTGGTATCTCTGTTCCATGACATCAAAACGATCTTGGATTCTTTTGAGATCTCCTTCCCATGGTAGGGTATAGCTAGACGTTTCGGCGGTGGAGCCTTGCAGTTGAGGTTGTCGAGACGAACTGGAATGTATAGAATGTGGAGACGGCACAGGGGGATGGCCGCCAAGTGGTGGGACCTATGGTTCATCCATAGAATGTCTGGAAGCAACTGGTATGGGTGGCGGTGGTAACCCTTCGGAGGGTTGTCTTTGCGGTTCAGGGAAGTGCTGATCAAGCCGATTTGACAGCGCCTGAACTCCGGCGTTTAAAGTTAGGAGAGTGTTCCCGAGGAAACGTAGGACATCATCTTGATTTCCAGAGGCCTCCAATAATGGGTTTGTTGATGGCATATTTGGGGCTCCTTGAGGGATATCCGTCGGAACGGGTGGGAGGGCAGGTGCGGATTCCGTCTCATCAGGTGGAGGTGGTGCCTGCCTCGAAGTTGAAGGATGAACAGCCTTTTTAGGAGGCATCACCGAAGGATTTTGATCGGTGGTTAACACGATTGATTTTGACGATCAAGTCGTTCCCACAGACGGCGCCAAACTGTTAATGTCAGATTTTGTAACGAGATCCTCCGATGATTCTCCTTCACTCCAACGGGGATTTCTTCACCAGACCTGAAAGAAGACAGCAACTAAGGGTGGCTGGGGACCAGCCGTTAGCCCTCCGATGCTTAAGTCAGGCCAAAGCAAGAAGAAGAGAAGCCAAGCAAAACGGGGCAAAGATTGAATGTTCTGTTTTTTGTGTACCTTTCTCTTAATGGAGTCACCCCTTTATATATGAAGCAACCCAATTTGTTACGTAAGATATCGAAATCCCGCTGATGTCGCGTACGATACCGAAATCTCGCTGATTTCGTGGGACAGGATCCTTATCCTTAGAGGCAAGATTTACCCAAATGATTCCTTCCGGCAATCACGTTTCTTGATAGCAATCCCCGAAAAGGAAGGAGACGTCGAAAGGGTGAGGACCACCGCGCTGGATGTAACTTTGCTTGGTGCCGCAGAGGGATTGAACAAGCCGCTCGACGGGAACCGGGTGCTGGAAGTATGAAGACCATCCAAACAAAAAACGAAGACTCAGGGCTATTCTGATGTCGGGAGCTGCTCGTGTCAGGGTGCTCGCTTTCGTGAGGTGCGACCCCTTCTGACGAGCCCGAGCAGAGCTGCTCGCATCCGGGAGACGCGACCCCTTCTGAAGAGCACGAGCCGAGCTGCTCGCATCAGGGATACGCGACCCCTTCTGAAGAGCACGAGCCGAGCTGCTCGCATCCGGGAGACACGACCCCTTCTGAAGAGCACTAGCCGAGCTGCTCGCATCAGGGATACGCGACCCCTTCTGAAGAGCACGAGCCGAGCTGCTCGCATCCGGGAGACGCGACCCCTTCTGAAGAGCGCGAGCCGAGCTGCTCGCATCAGGGATACGCGACCCCTTCTGAAGAGCACGACCTGGACTCCTCGCATTCATATGGTCGCGACCCTTCACTTCTTGTCAGACTATATTTGCCTACAACATGGATCATCAAGAAATTTACATATTCTGACTCTACTCTTCGAGCTTGATAAGATGAACGGATTGGAATTGATCAAAGATCATCCAAATATTGAGATTTGAGAAACCCACCTTGAGAGGTTATTACACAAGACCTCGCGTGAACATCCCTCTTCATATTTCTACTACGCACCTACAAGCCCTTCTCCTAACCCTAGCCTCCATGCTCTAGAGAGAGAGAGAGAGAGAGAGAGAGAGAGAGAGAGAGAGAGAGAAAAGGGAGTTCTTTCTCATATTTTTCCAACGGCTAGGATCTTTTACAACCCTCTTCTAAGCTCATCCTAAGGTGAGAATTTTCCTTCAAGCCTTTCGTTAATAATATCACGATTATCATAAGTTTCTTTTGTGGCATGTGAAGTTATTTTGTTTTGAATTGCTGATCCATATAACATGAAGTTTAATGTAGGATTTGTAATGAATATCATTATATAATGATGTGATTCCTTGTTTAGATTTTTGACTAAGAAGCATGTGTATTTGTGTTATTTATCTTTGTGAAATCTATGCCCTTATTTTCTTAGTCTATGTGTTACAAATAACATTGGTTTTCATATTATGATATGAAATATATGTATAAGATCATCATATGGACATCCCATTATTGTATACTCTTTGTCCTTAAGTTGGTAAAATTATTTGATGTAGAGAGATGGAACCCGTGAGAGGTGTCCATGATGGAAGAATATATCTTGACTTAATTGAGAGAACGAAGTGATTGTTTGTTAATGGATCCTTACGTGTACATGATGCTTGATTGGATCCATTTACATCACATGAGTATTTTAATGAATTTGGTCATGATGTACAACATTGGCTTTTTGGGACATGATGAAATCATAAAACGGGACAATGAGTGGACACTAATGGTATACAAATTCTTATGAGCCGGGGTTGATGCTATGGACACTAATCCCGTGCTGGCGGCCTATGCTGGGTTGCTTGCGACTCCCCATAGTGACCACTGAGTTTTATTTAAATCGGTTGTATGCAAAAACACTTAAATAAAGGTGAAACTAAAGCCATGCATTCACTTGGCTCCATGTGGGTGTACGGAATTGAGAATAGGCTAGAGCGTCCTACTTCTCCCATACACTGTCACGTGTAGATTTGGGCTATGAGCGTCCCGTTTCTCACGTGGTCGGGCAAAACTATGGGCTTGTGCGTCCCGTTTCTCACGTGGTGGGGCAAAACTATGGGCTTGTGCGTCCCATGAACCTCTGGTGACTAGTGGCTAGCGTGAAGTTGTAACAGAGAGTCTCCCACTTCATGTATTATGATTTCTAGCCAGGGTGTCTTAGCCAGAGCATGCATTTCATACATCGCATTAACAAAGATTTTTAGTTGGTTGTTTTGATTTGATTAAATGATAATATCCTGCTTGCGTTTACCCTATACCGTTATTATTATTCTTGATTGTCTTGGAGGAAATATTCCCCACTATGATAGCGTTTAACGCTATCCTAAACACAATTTAGATGATGCAGATGAAGATCCAGGTATTGAACCCGATTTTTAAGGAGAAGAGTTCAATGGTTCGTATGATCACATGGCGGATGACGATGTTGGAGAAACTTAGTTGATGTTTTCATTTATTAAATATTTCTTCTGAGTAGTTGATACATTTATAGAATTGTAATAAGTCTTCAAGAGAAGACGTGGTCATCATTTATGGCCAATAATGCAGGTAAAACTAAAACTTACTGTTCAAGCTTACGGTCGAACCAATTTGGAAGGAATCCAGAGCTTAACCTGTTCGTCTCCAATCTGATTTTTATAACATTGTTTTGTTCAGGAACGATCACCTATAATCATGATTGAAAGGCTGGAAAGGAAATTGGACTTGTTTCGGCCAACATGATCAAATCTCATTAGGAGCCATTTGGAATTCAAATGATGTTTAATTTACCAAGAGACACCATCACTTATGAACAAATGGTCATCAACAATCACCAAAAGCTACAATCCTTCTCCCACATTTTCATTTATAAATTCAAAAAAACCCAACACAAATTTTATTTTATTTTGAAAAAACCTAACAAACTCCAAAGAAAAATAAAACTCAATAAAACTCAATGAAGCTTGCCAAGACTTCACGTGACATGGCCACATGAGTTTTAGAATACCGTGATTTTTGGGTAATGCTTTATCCCAGCGAGGGACATCAGATGAATGAATCGGATGGCGGATAAATACGACAGTAGGTTTTACACAAAACTAATGGTGACCGTTCTATCTCAACTGTTTCCCTATTGTGTGGCTTACCTTAATTTTAGATGATTATGATTTTTGACGTGGATTAGCCACTGACGGCTTCAGTAGCTATCTTGCTACGGAAGTGATGTCACTAAGTTATGTGGGGCCCACCATGATGTATGTGTTGTATCCACACCGTCCATTAATTTGGAGAGATCATTTTAGGGCATGAGCCAAAGAATGAGGCAAATCCAAAGCTCAAATGAAGCCCACCACAGAAAACAGTGGGGACAGTGATGCCTACCGTTAAGACCTTCCTAGGGCCCACCATGATGTTTGTTTGAGAGCCAACCTGTTTATAAGTTCACACAAACATGGATGAAGGGAAAACCTGTTTGAGAGCCAACCGTTCTATCTCAACTGTTTCCTGTTGTGTGGCAACCTATTATGTGCCTTCAAGAGGTTTTTAATGGTAGGCTTTCAATCCCCACCGTTTTCTGTGGTGGGTTGAGCTTGGGATCTGCCTCATTCTTTGGCTCATGCCTTAAAATGATCTCTTCAAATGGATGGACAGTGTGGATACAACACATACATCATGGTAAGGCCCACAGAAATCGGCCCTAAAAGACCTACACGAGTAACCGAGTCAACTCAGCAGAGTCCTCGAGTCATCCCAACATTGCAGGACATCAACCTGATTCAGGATTCACGTCTGTGGTCCCAACATTGAGTCAGAGCCGCCCCCCAATCCAAAGATGGCCCTCCAATACATACTCGACTCACCGAGTCAACTCGGCAGATTTTCTGAGTCGACCGAACTCAGCTTGACATCAACTTGATTTGTGACTCCCATTTTTTCACCTGTGATCAACTCAGCTTGACATCAACTTGATTTGTGACTCCCATTTTTTCACCTGTGATCAACAATGCAACACATACACTTGCCTTCACAACAGCAGTTCATCTATAGACTGACGTACGCATGTGGACCCCACCATTTCCTGTCCCACTGTATCAAACGGGCCGAAACATGAGGCGTCCACATGGGCGGCCCCATTGCACATTGCTCGGTGGGCCCCACATAGAAGGGCCCCAGAGACCCCCTCAGAGAGCCAAAAGGAATGTAGTGGGGACAACGTGACATCATTGTGAAAGGGGGAAAGAGAGCATCATGTGCAAGATAGGGAAAGGTGATGATGCCTATGTCCAAAAAAAAGAAGCACCCCATAATCATGCATTTCCTAGAATGTTGCTCCATTTAGATTCCATTAGCTTTAATAGGCCTAAGAAAATCTCCATTATGTCCCTAATTATGGACCATGTGGCCCACCATCTCCATCATTCATCCATGATTTCATCCTAGGGTTATGGCATCCCTACTTCAATACAAAAGTAGGTAGTTTTTCATAGTCCATGCATACTAAAATTCCATCGACCCACATGCCCTACCAAGTGACATTGAAGTGTTCAGGCTACAGGAATTCCCGGCAGACCCTTATGTGGCCCAATTAAAGCACACCATGTGTGCATGTTAGAGACGGGTCCACATATCACTTTAAAGACCCATTATTAAAATTATAATTTTACCCTTTTCATTGTATGCACCGCCTCTAACATGTGCATATGATACGTTTTCATTGGCTGTATTTGAGGTTACGATCAGGGTTACAGGGGATTTCTGTTACCTCACTTGCTGGCTGTTTTAGGTACTAGTGGATAGGGCATGTGGAATGCACATAGAGAATAGAGGAGAGAAAAACCAAGATAGGTGGGGGAAAGATGAGACTACATGAAGGTGCATATATACATAGAGAGAGAAAGAGTGGAGGTTTCAACTGTGGGTGACCGATCCCAATTTTTTTTCTATTCCATGGCTCTCTTAGGGCTGTTTAGATGCCTGTATGTTGGATTAGTAGGAAGTGGCTTACAAGGAAGCCACTTACAGATGTTGTTTAGGGGAGAAAATTAACTTGTAAATCACTTACAAGCAAAACTTCTAAAAAAAGTACAAGGGCTAAGGGTGAGAAGTCACTTCCCGATGACTTATAGGCCAAACATTCAGATTTTGAAAAAGAGGGGAAAGGGAAAAAATGTACCAACAACCTACCTGCAACCACTATTACGACATATGGAACAGAGCAGCTAGTGAAGAGAGGAAAGAGGGTTTCTGCCTCTCCATCATCTCTCTCTCTCTCTCTCTGCACAACGACGCTATGGGCCTTTCCAACCCCCCACGACCATGGGCCCACCTTGTTATCTATCCTTTATATCCACGTTGCAAGTTCGCTAGCTTATTTTATGGCTTCAGCAAAAAAATGAAGTAGATCTAAATCTCAGGAGGGCCACAACATAGGAAACAGTTGTGAATCAACGCTCACCATTAAAAAAATCCTAAAGCCCACCATAATGTTTATTTGCCATCCAACCTGTTGATAAGGTCACATAGAGCTGTACTAACCCCCCCAAAAAAGGTCACATAGAGTTGGATGAAGGGAAAACAACAAATATAAACTTCTTCCAAAACTTTTGGACTTTTGTGGCCCATGAAAAGTTTTATTAGTGGGGATCCAATTACTACTGTTTCTTGTGATTTGACCCATGTGAGATTTGGATCTGCTTCATTTTTTGGTCCAAGCCATAAAATGAGCAGACAGAACCCATGGATGGTGTGGATATATACAACAGACATCAAGGTCAGCCCAAGATCACACAGACCAGATCATTCTTTTATGGGCGTGGCCCATCTGCACGTTTTTTCCCAAAACATTCTCTTTGCATGAAGGCGGCCCACCGGATAAGTGCACCAACCTTTTTTTTTTTTTTGTTTCATCATGGCCCTTTCGAACTCCTCAATTGGCAAAGAAAAAGAAAATGGAATTTTCAACTCCAGATTCCCCGACCCAATTACATGCAATGAACTCTTATTTTACTTAAGTGTGACGCATGGTTTTTAGTCATTTTAACCATTAGCCAATTGATGGATCATGCCTCCAAAGTCATCTTAATCATTAGTTAATGTTTGAATCATCTAGCTATCTAGCTTAGTCCTCGTTACATGCATGCATTGTTTTAATGGAATTGTAGTTGGCATTTACACTTTGTATAATTGGTTTAAGTTCCTCATTCCCTACGCATAGTTGATTTATTGATAATATTTTTAGTCTACTTCGAATGCTTATATTAAGTTATTTATCCACATTATGAGTATTTTATATCCATGAGCTCACTTTTATGACCCACTTGATAATTAGTTTAGCTAAAGAATTGGCTAAAATATTTATTTAAATGGGCTTAACAAAATAACATATTTGATGTCAAGTTTTTTATGTGATTATTATATTTTGAAACGATTTCCTGCTTCAACCTCTGCTTGGTGTGAATATATAGCTTCCTACCTGTAATTGATTTACAGCTTATCCAAAAATAAAAACTTACCTGTAAGTGATTTACAGCCTACATTGAAGCATGATTACCTGTAAGTGATTTACAGCTTAACATCCAAACATGATTACCTGTAAGTGACTTTCACTTGTAAATTATTTACTCACAACTTAGAGGACTTACAAGCATTCAAATGCCCCCTTAAGCTTTAAATCTCCATCATAGTTGGAAAAACTTCATAACCGGCGTAACAAATGTATAAAGCTAAACCACATTGTTTGCGCAATTCAATCAAATACAAGGCCACACGTGTGGGCGAGGGCCTGTATTTAGTTGTGCTATTAGCAAGTGAGGGCATGCCAGAGTCGTACTCGAATCAATGTTTGATTGAATGCTAGTGCCCCTTGCACTGAAATGGGCCGATTAAGACTGGATTTAAGGATCCAATCACCTTTTAAATCACCTGTGGTAAAATGATCAAGCAATTTGCAGAAGGTTAGGGGTTAGTCATTGCTGATGTATTCCTTTTGCATTATATCTTAAGGACTTGTTCTTTCACCAGTAATTCCAATTGAAGTATAAGGGGAGAAAAGGGTTAGGATTTAGAAGTCACTTCCCAATAAGTGACTTATAAGCCAAACATTCGGATTTTGAAAAAGAGGGGAAAGGGAAGTCGAAAATGTACCAATAACCTACTTGTAACCACTATTACAACATATGTAGCAGAGCAATTATTGAAGAAAGGAAAGATGGTTTTTGCCTCTCTCTCTCTCTCTCTCTCTCTCTCTCTCTCTCTCTGCGACGTCGCTGTATGCCCCCCCCTCCAGTTGGTAGCTGGTAGGGTTTCATGTTTTTTTTTCTTTCTTGGGATTCAAGGCTGTGACCACGGGGCCCACCTTTCTATCTATCTTGTATATCCACGTTGTAAGTTTGCTAGCTTATTTTATGGCTTGGGCAAAAAAAAATGAAGTAGATCCAAATCTCAAGTGGACCACAACATAGGAAATAGTTGTGATTGAACGTTCAGCATTAAAAAAATCCTAAGGCCCACTGTAATATTTATCTGCCATCCAACTTGTTGATAAGGCCACATAGAGTTGTACTAACCCAAAAAAAGGTCACATAAGGGTTAGATGGAGGGAAAACAACAAATATCAACTTCTTTCAAAAAAATTTGACTTTTGTGGCCCACGAAAAGTTTTATTGGTGGTCATTCAATTACCACTGTTTCTCGCGATTTGGCCCACATGAGATTTGGATCTGCTTCATTTTCAGGTCCAAGCCATTAAATGAGCAAACAAAACCTATGGACGGTGTGGATATATACAACAAACATCAAGGTTGGCCCATGATCACACAGACTAGATCATTCTTTTATGGGCATGGCCCATCTGCACTTTTTTTTTTCCTAAAACATTCTCTTTGCATAAAGGCGGCCCACCTGATAAGTACACCAACCTAGTTTTTTTTATTTTGTTCATCATGGCTCTTTGAACTCTTTGATTGGCAAAGAAAAAGAAAATGGAATTTTCGTCTCCAGATTCCCCGACCCCATTACATATAATGAACTCTTGTTTTACTTAAGCGGGGCACATGATTTTTAATCATTTTAACCATTAGCTAATTGATGGATCATGCCTCCAAAATCATCTTAATCATTAGTCAATGTTTGAATCATCTAGCTTAATCCACGTTACATGCATGCATTTTTTAATGGAACAATAGTTGGCATTTACACTTTAAGCCTGTTTGATTTTCCTAGTGTGGACCCTCGCCGTTCCTCGCTCCCAATGACGTTCTCCCTTTCCTTTCGAAAAAAAGAAGAAGAGGTGCGTGCGTGCAAATCGTCGTTTGTGCCACTAGCTTGCCTCGTTCTCGAGGGCTTTGTTTGGTTGTCGTGTTAAGCTGGATGTGTTTAGATGAGTTTATATAATACCAGAGTCGCCACTAGCCAGTTACTTCGAATCTACAATCGGCTAGACCACGTAGAAATGTTAGAGAAGGGGATCCAAAGATTCCTTTCTCTAAAATGACTCCTTTTGATCTGCAGCCAGAGATTAGAGGTAAGGGATCGCGGTTACAGGGTGGGAAGAGGTTAAGTACCTCACACACTGCCCGTACCGAAGTAGGGTCTCTACTTCACAGAATCGAACTAACACTTGAAAGTCTGTTTTAATCCTCGTATATTCTCATAGATGACATGATGCATGAATGCAGGTTTGAACAGTAAGAGTTTCTGATGGGCAGGTTTCCATTAACAGGCAAGCCTAGAGCATACGCTTGAACTGACAGGTGCTTTATGCGAGATGCATGCTGTGTGTTTGAATAATCAAAGTGCTCATAGTGACTAATGTATGAATGCAGGTCTGAACAGTAAGAGTTTCTGATGGGCAGGTTTCCATTAACAGGCAAGCCCAGAGCATACGCTCGAACTGACAGGTGCTTTATGCGAGATGCATGTTGTGTGCTTGAATGATCAAAGTACTTGTAGTGATGCAGGGGGGTTGGAAGAAAAGTAAATGTTGCACTTATACTAGATGCGAATGAGATGATGTTAGTAAAGAACAGCTAGATGGACGGAGGTGTCGCAAGGTTTGCTTCGAGTGGCTGGATCAAGACTTGGATGGCTTGGGAGACTTGGACCAGTGGTCAGGCTGGGCTAGACCAGGGCTAGGCTGTAATAACCCTGGTTTTACATTAGTTAAAACATGACCTTTGTTTACTTTAGATTTCAAAAATAATTTAATTAGCATTTTAAATAGTTAATTAAGAAATTAATCACATAAATACTTATAAATTTATATTGAGCTATCCGTAAGGAATTATGGTAGGGTACCTTCATTAAAATCGCTCAACATAAACCCTAGAATAGCGTGGACATGTCAGGCTTCGCAAAAAATTCATAAAACCACAAGTAATATGAAAACACCATTAACCAAACTTAAGTTATTTGCAAGGATCATGATTTTCGGCGATCATTATCGTACAAAACTCGATGTACTAGTTTTAGGACACGATCCAACCATACATGTCAAATTTCAACCCTCCGATCATCCTACAAACGCCCTAATTAGAAATCGGGCCATAAGTGGGCCATCTAACTTCGGAACTGTCCCATTTTTGGTGTCATATCCTAAAATCATGTGGCCCATCTAATGACTGGAGTGGATTTTGCGTATACATCACTGGTGGGACCCACGTGCACCACGTGCACCACACATGTCCGGTCAACCAGCGTTGACCGCGAAATTGAAGAAGCATTCTTCTTCTTCTTCGTTGCAGCGTTACAGCGAGCGGACGCTGTCCGCCTGTTTCATCCACGCCGTCCGTTGATGGACCATCACGGGTGGACCCCACTTGTCAGGACAGCGTACGGTTGTCTTATACGTGCAACGCACGTAATAAAAAAAAAAAGAAAGAGAAGAGACGCATCTTCTTCGGACGCTGTTACAGCGTCCGCAGCAGCTGTGTCCGCCGACCCAGCTGGCTATTCCCATGTCCATCTGTGGACCCCACGTCCGAAATTCAAACCGTCCATCTGATTTCTCTCGTCAAAAAATACAGTCCTCATGAGTTTGCTTTCCAACAGCCGATCAGCCAGCTCTCTTCAACTCGTCGTTTAAAACTGAGATTGGGCAAGATCCAAGTCTGTACCTTGCATGGACATTCAAGATCGGCTACCCTAGGGTCGTGTGGACCCCACTTATAGTTCCAACGGTTCAAGGTGGCTCGGTTTGCAAGGTTTGATATCCGAATCCAAGTTGGATTCGGAAATGTTCGCGGAACGCGCAGGCGTGCGAGCCTGGCAATAAAACTCGTCTTTTTGCGTCGAATCCTGACAGAACCAGAGAGAAAGAGAGCTGTTAGAGAGAGAGAGAGAAAGAGAGTGGGGAAGAGAGCTGCGAGAGAGAGAGAGAGAGAGAGAGAGAGTGGATCGTTGGGGAGAGAGAGAGAGAAGGAGAGAGAGAGTGAGAGAAGGCGGGTGTGTGTGTCGCTGCATTACTGTCGTTGCGCTGCACCTTTGCTGGATATTGCTCCAGCAAAGGAAAGAAAAAGAGAAGAAGAGAAGGAGAAGAAAAGAAGAAAGAAGGAAGAAGAAAGAAGAAAGGAAGAGTTTTCTTTTCCCATAACTGAGTTAAGTAATTGAGTCGACTCAGCTCGTCACTTTTCGAGTTTAAGGAGGCTGCAAGTGAGTGATCTATCTCAGAATTTTCATGTTGATATTCTTTCAATTTCCTTCCTATTGAGTTTGAAATCCTTCCATCCTTTCCTCCACATAATCGATTTTTCAACTTCTGGTTTATATAGGATAAGATGTATACTTTTATTCTATTTTCTAGGCATATGTATTAGATTGTAGTTAAGTGGATTTCTTCTAGTTTTCCTTGTTCTTCCTGGTGACGCTTCTTTAGTTTTCGTAGGATTTTACGTAGAGGTTAGGCATGGGTTAAATTTTACTTTCACGACTTTCCCTTCTTAGTCACACAAGCGAAAACTTTACATAGGCATAACTTCAATTTAAATACCCAAGATGTTATTATTGGTTCAAAACCTTACGTAGCATACATTATCCTCAACTCCCTTGATTAACAATAAACATCAGAGATAGATGACGAATTACTTGAATGCATGCATCTCATGCATGGTGTGATTGAAATTGAATTTTGAACACATAGTATGCTTGATGAATGTTTCCATAACTCATGTCATGTCCATACATTTATACACTGCGACAGAACAGGAGCATGGTTGATTTGACTCCTGGCGTGCATGGTTGATTTGCCGCCTCGCTGTACCGGTTAGGTGAGCATGGTTGAATTGCGACAGGTTCCTAATGTTCAGTGGCAGCGAGTTCTGGTCGTTTCACTTATTGAGCATGGTTGATTTACTCGGTTGGATCAGTGGTGCATGGTTGATTTGACCACTGGCGTGCATGGTTGATTTGCCGCCTCGTTGTACTAGTTACGTGAGCATGGTTGACTTGCGACAGGTTCCTAATGTTCAGTGGCAACGAGTTCCTAGACGTTTGTTGCTCTCACACGTATCATAACATACATGACATCATGACAATCATGTTTCATTCATAATAAAACATAGAGTGTATCAATTATAACCTCATCTTTGTACATTTCATACAATTCTATCTGTTGATGGTTTCCATCCTATATCTTATTAACTGGAATATTACTTGTGATGGAAATGACCTCACTGGGCTTTAGCTCACCAAAATCACCACAGATCCTGCAGGGTATCAGGAGGAAGGAGGAGCGGCTGAAGCATAATATCTGGACGACTATTTTTATTAGAAGACTAATCCTAGCTTAGGTGTTGAATTTATTTCTTTTGGAAGATGATTGAAATAGACTTTAGTAGACTTGATTGTTTTACTGAGTAGACGTAGTTGTTTGATTTAAACTTTCATTCGAGACTTCAGTTATGATTTTAGTTTGGTATTATTATGGTATGTGGAATGGAATTTCTCTAAAGGTTACATTTAGATTGAATTCACACTCTGAAACTCGAGCCTTGAGTTGCTGTACTCGAGTATCAGATTTCAAGGCGTGATATAGGCTCTCCTCACTCGGGCTCTCCTTGGTGGAAAAGTGGGCTAAAAGGGTGGAGAAGGACTCGGAACAGACGGGCTCTCCCTGGGCTAAAGGCTTGTTGAAATGAGAAGGGGAGGGGGGTATTTATAGCAGCGGGCAGTGGCAGTTCCCGTAAATATGTTTGGGCGGCACCCAGGGGGCCGCCCATACGGACGCTCTCGGGATCCCGTGGGCAATACGGACATGTCTTGAGGCTGCTACTTGGGACTCAGCGGGTTGACTCGGTGATTTGACTCAGTGGGTTAACTCGGTGATTTGACTCGGTGTTTTGACTCGGCGGTTTGACTCGGCGGGTTGACTCGGCTGGTTTGACTTTTTTAGGATTTTTTGACTTGTTTTTCTTATGGGGGATTTTCAGGCTGATGTTTAGGGGCGAGTTGACTGAGTTCAGGCTTGAATTAGGCTTGGATTGGGGCTTACAGGGGTGAGTTTGACTGAGTTTGGACATTGGATTTGGGGGTATGGTCCTCCATTCATCTAGCTATTTCTACCAAAAGTGTAGCCGAAGGTGGGGTGTCTGCACCTGGGAAATGGAAATACCCTGGAAACAAGTCATTATTACTTCTTTACCTCGTTTGAAATTTGGTGTAATTCCTACCTCGAAAATCGGTCCAAAAGTAGATTAAAATTATGGGGCCCACCATGATATATATGATATATCCGCTTCGTCCTTTAGTTTTCTTGAATATTTTAAGACATGAACAAAAAAATGAGGCTGATCCAACATTCAAGTGGCCCACACCATAGGAAACAGTGGCAATAAGAAGTTTTTAATGATAAGTCTTGGATTCCTTTTTTCCTGAGGTGTGGTCCACCAAAGCATTGGATTTGACTCATTTTTTGGTGCATGCCCTATGTTCATTTGGCAAAACAGATGAATGGTGTGGATAAGCCACATACATCACGGTGGGCCCCACCTATATTTCACTATTCTCCTCAATTTTAGCAATAGAAAAGTTGGGAGTCAAATACTACATTGGTAAAGGGGTAGTAAATACCTAGGAAATAATCATTATATATTTACATTGCATTTACCTGTGAATTGGAAGATCAAACAGGCCCTTTGTGTAATTGGTTTAAGTTCCTCATTTCTCATGTATAGTTGATTTACTATTAATATTTTTGGTTTACTTCAAATGATCATATTAAGTTATTTACCCACATTATGAGTATTTTAAACTCGTGGGCTCACTTTTATGACCCACTTCATAATTGGTTTAGCCAAAGATTAGGCTAAAATTTTATTTAAATGGGCTTAATAAAATAACATATTTAATTCTAAGTTTTCTTATGTGATTATTATATTTTGAAACAATTTTCTGCTTCAAGTTCTACTTAGTGTGAATATACTTCTTATTTGTAATTGATTTATGGCTTATCCAAAAATAAAAATTAACCTATTTGTGAGTGATTTACAACCCTACATCCAAACATGATTACCTGTATGTGATATATTTACAACATACATCCAAACATGATTACCTGTAAGTGACTTTTGATTGTAAATGATTTACTCACAACTTGGAGGACTTACAAGCATTCAAATGCCCCCTTAAGCTTTAAATCTCCATCCCAATTGGACTAACTTCCTATATAACCGGCACAACGAATGTATAAAGCTAATATCACATTATTTGCGCAATTCAATCAAACACAAGGCCACACGTGTGGGCGAGGGCCTATATTCAGTTGTGCTATTAGGAAGTGAGGGCATGCCAGAGTCGTACTCGACTCAATGTTTGATTGCACGCTGGTACCCCCTGGGCTAAGATGGGCCGATTAAGATCGGATTCAAGGATCTAACCACCCTCTCAACCACTGGTTGTAAAAATGATCAGACAATTTGCCAAAGGTCAGGGGTTAGTCCTTCCTGATGGATTCCTTTTGCCTTGTATCTTAAGGATTTGTTCTTTCATAAATAATTTCAGTTGAAATATATTTCTCAAAGGAACTAAGTTGCACAAACTAAAGCAAATAAAAAGTAAGAAACAATGTTGATTCTTATTAATTCATAAATGAAGCTTGTTACAATCGACAGAGTAACAAAATATACTAGAAAAAGAAAAGATAAATACTTGAAAACAATCTGAATGGACAAACAATTTAGGCAAATGGTTAGAAGGATGCGAGAAGAATGTTTGATCTTCTAAGTTAGAACATAGTTGATCGAGATCCAACAACAGAAGATTGTGGATGTTTATTTTACTATGGTATTATAGTGGTATAGAGCGTTAAACGATAGCGATCTAATCTAAGACTAAAGTAGGTTATGCTAAGATAAAGAAAAATGTAAAGAAGATAGATTGTGTTTGGTGCGGGGCATCGAGTTCTTCATCATGTTCTCCTTTTATAGCTTATGGAGGTGGTAAAACCCTCGCTCGATTTTCTTGTTGGTCCAGGATCTTTTGCAATCACGACTTTTTATATACTATTCCCACAAGGTATATCCGTAAATTTGAAATTGTTTTCAAATCTCCTGCCAGTGTGCTTGTAATGATCTCCGTAGATTGAAAATCGTTTTCAGGGCTCTGTTTCGTCTAATTGTGGCTCGTCAGAGCCATCTTCGGAGACCCCCTATCGTGACTGTGAATATTTGTAGAATTGTTATAATTGATCCAACTAGATCCTGATCGGGTTTCAATCTATTGGTTCCAATTTGCTTAGACATTGGTCCAATCTTTGGATCTTCAAGATTTTTGTAATTGCTGCGAGAGCTTTGAATGCTTCTGGGAACGTTTTTTTTTTTTTAAAGGATTTGTGAGAGACGATTTTACCAAGCATGTCCAGATCTGTGATAAGATCATTGCCTCGATGACTCTTTTATAGACATGCTAGGTACTCTCCCTTAGTCACGCGTGTCACACAAATTAGGGCTACATGTCATTCGTTATTTCGTTTCTTGTAAAGTCATGTAAGGCTGTGCACGGTTCGGTCGGTTTAGTTTTGAGAGACGATACCCAACCTCAGTCGGTTTTGAATATTTAACAACCAAATCGAACCGATGAGCCCTTACTAACCGAACCGAACCAGATAAATTCAGGTCGGTTCGGTTTTGTTGGTTTGGGTAGTTTCGAATCTTTGGTGGACCACCCCAATGCAAAAACTGGTGAATGACCATTATAATTTTTTATAACTATATGCTACAAAAGTTTTGGATAAGCTGAAAGTGAAAATTGATTTTTCCCTTCATCTAAATTTGTTTGGACTTATCAACGGGTTGGATGGCAACTACACATTTTAAATATTCTTCAACTGGGCCCTAGGACATTTTTAATGGCGAGCGCTCAATCAACACTGTTTCTTGTGGTGTGGTCCACTTGAGATTTTGATTTGATTAATTTTTTGGAACACATCCTAAAATGAGATGAGAAAACAAATGGACAGTGTGGATATATAAAATATTATCAAGGTGAGAAATACGGTAGGGGTAACATATACATAATTAATACAATTCATATATATATATATATATATATATATATATATATATATATATATATATATATATATATATAGTCGGTTCGGTTCGATTGAAAACGGTTTATAATTTTCACAAACCGACAACCGGACCAACATTCTCAATTTTTAATATAAAAAATATTGAACCGACCCAAAATAGAATGGAAAACCGACTGAAACCGACCGGTTCGGTTCAATTCAGTCGATTTTAAAGTCATGTATATCATTTTATGCCACTATATTTATGATAGGAGGTGTATTATTGAAGGTAATGGGCAAAAGATATTTTCATGTGGAGTACGGTTTTGCCATCATTAGGTCCAATGGTGCCGTGGCAACCTCCAAATTGGTTTAGGTAGGTGTGTAAAAAATTTGACGTAAACACAATTAACTTAGGTGAAGGTGTGCACGAGTATGATCCATCATGCTCTAAAAAAGTATCATATAACCTCTTCAGTGATGTACAATGCCCCAAATGCCTATAGCGCACGTGTGCTAGCCCCGCGCAACTCTTCACAGTCACGGGCTACACAACGGGAACCTTGTGCAATGATATCTGACGCCTATGTCGGTTGACGGACCCACCGCCTAAATCATCCAAAATCTCAGCCAGGTGACCAAAAACGACAGCCGATCCAAAAAGACTGGCAACAGATTTAGACCGTCCACCGCTCTCTTCATGAACTCTTTGGCCCAATGGTCAAAACAGTGGGTCCCACTACAGGCCCAAGTGCCATGTTTGCACCCATAGCCGCCTCGTGTTGAGGGATGCATGAACATGGGACTAGCAAATCTCCACCGTACATGTAAGTGGGGCCCAGAAGGGTAGAGATGTAGATCATCTACCAGTCAGAAGAAGAAAATGGGAGAGTGGGCATTTATAAGATAAGGGGGGAGAGGCGCAA
This sequence comes from Liriodendron chinense, assembly GCA_003013855.2. Lineage (NCBI taxonomy): Eukaryota > Viridiplantae > Streptophyta > Magnoliopsida > Magnoliales > Magnoliaceae > Liriodendron > Liriodendron chinense. The sequence goes on along the minus strand of PVNU02000665.1, from coordinate 403,329 downwards.
TGGGTGGGAGTGGGCCAGTAGTGGGAGGAGATGTGAATGTGGAGCATCAAGACAAAGGCGTTTGATTCAAAGGGTATCTCTAAAACAAAGGCTGGAAAGGTTTCTAGGTTTTTTTTTTATATATATATAGAAAAAATGGAGCACAAAGTGTCCTTTTCAAAGATCTACGTGAAACTTTAGTAAGATACCATAGACCATTCGGGATCTTTCCAGCCACTTCCCACTCCATCTGGGAAACAATAAAATAGTTGTGTGTGTTTCTATGCATTGGATGCCACTAGACCATGATGACGATTATCACCATCTGTTTTTCTTTTTTATTTTTATTAAAGATCTTCTTGGGATCATGCACGGTCAATGGTGGGGCCTGAAGCGATCAGACCGATGTGGTGGGCCTTTGTGTTTTTTTGTTGAGTATACGTGTGTGCAACGTATGAGAAATGATTTGATGTGAACTGCATGTGAGGAACGACAGCATGGCAGTGACTCGTGGGGATTTCAGCTGATTGACCCTGCTAAAAAAATCAAACAATAAATAATTTAGAGGCCATGGTTAAAAGTTAAAACATCACATCATACATAATTAGATGTGTGTGTGTGTGTGTGTGAATGTTATATTGATCCAACGACCCTAATCAATCCAATTGGTGGTCCATCAAATGGATGCAAATAACTGGGCCACATCCAATGAAAAATCATTAATTAACTAAAACAAAAAAATAATTAACATAATTTTAGCAAAATCTAATAAAATACATACCCCACCGCATCGTCTGTGACACAATATGGGTGGAAGCCTGTGTCTCGCCTGCTAGCCAAGCTTGAAGATGCCTGAGCATTTGAACAGAAGGTCTCCGGTTTGAAATGCCGAGGAGACACACTAACCCCACTAATGGGTGGGTGCATCTTGTGACTAACCTAGTGGGTGAGTTGCACAGCTAAGAGGGTGGGTGCATTGTGTGACAAAAAAAAATAATAATAATAAAATAAAATAAAGGGTGGAAGCCTCAATGAATTTTACACCGTCTTATCCTTAAAGAGGGACATGCTCATATGATAGTTTTGTTATGTTGTTTATAGCAGTAAAAAAAATAAAATAATAATAATAATAATAAATAAATAAATAGCTGAGTCACTAGTAAACCTTCCACGTGAGAATATTGAACTTTCTACAAAAAATAAAAAGAAAAAAGAAAAAAACTAAGGGCCTCACACAACTTCAGCAAAACCCTTTTTTATAAATTAAAGTACTATTTTGTTCGACTAGTTGAATGGGTTGAATTCCGTTCTGGTGAGTTAGCTTCTTAGCACATTTTCATGGAGTTGACGATAAAATGGAGATTGTGAAAGTGCATCTAAATGCTTTATTACAAAAAGGCACGCCTTTGCTTCCAAATGACATTTGAGCATCTAAGCCTACTTTTAGGGTTAGAAAACACAAATGCATGATTATTCCAACTACACCAACAATGACAACATAAAATGCAGACCGTTTTTTTATTATTAAAAAGGAAAGAAAGAAATTAATGCATTTGGGCATAAATCATACATGATTGGACCACTTATTAAACGACTGGGATCTTTAAAAACACTGAGGGTCACCATATTGTTAGTGTAGTGGCCCTCTAATGGGTTCTGGACATGTTTGGCCAAACGTTTGTAGTGGATCCGTTCAGAAATGAAACTCCAAACGTTGCAAATACCTGAAAAATGATGTACTTGTAAGACTCCATTGGGTGGGCCACACATGATCATCAGTTTAGATCATGACCATTGGATTATTCAGATTGAGCGATTCAGTGGGCCCCACTACAGTTGTGATCATTGCTAATAGGTTTGGGGCGGGACGCTTGAACCATGGTTCCTATGCGCGGTTATTAAGCCAGATATGGAAACCTACGGTGTGGAGACCCTAGAGGAGAGAAGTGTGATGGGTAAGCTTCTCTGGCCCTCTTTCCTATAAATATATGTCTTGGTCCCCTCACCAACACACAAGAGAAAACCCTAGTCTCCATTGAGAGGTTCTCCTAAAGGTGTTAGGTGCGGAAGACCAAGAGTTCCTCTCGGCAACACGACGGCGTCGGGAATGTCTTCCCAATCAGGTATGGCTTTAAGATTACAGTATGGAATCTCTATTATTGATGCATAGACGATCCGATTATTCCGCATTCAGTATTTAGATTAACAGTTGGTATCAGAGCATACTATGCATCAATCTTGGTAGATTCGTGGATTCTAGAAATCCATGTGGTTGTTGGATTCGTGCATCTGGTGGAGCCTTCCCTATGCACCGTACTCATGATCGGCTGGCCATCCATGCCACTTTGGAGGCTACCTCTGTGATTTTATACAATGCCAGTTTGTGCCATCCTGGCCATCCATACCAGTTTGTGCCTAATCAGGCCACGGCTTCTCACTGCCATCAGCCATCATCAGAGGCCATGAAAATCAGATCAGATCTGTTTTTCAATGAAAATCCAGATCCGATCGTTGCCTACGGCCATTGATGGCGGCAGCGACTCCACGCCAATAAAAAAAAAAAAAGGGGAAGTGGTTTGGACGGTTAGGGAGATCGACAGCCGCGATCATCACCCACGGCTGCCGACCAAAGCTATTGTTGCCGGCGGCGGCACAATGGATTTCATCCTCCGATTACAGCCGTTGATAGCGGTGGAAATCGCACCTTCGATTACAGAGGATGATCGGACGAAGGCGTCCATGCATTTGCTGTCATACGGCAGCCATCTTTAGCAGCGGCGGTGGTAGCCGTTGATGAAGCCAGCACCACCTTCTCCAGCCGTCGCATTGCCATGGAAACCGGCATCCGACGCCGACGGCAGCAGCCGCGATCATCTCTAAAGAATGTTGATCGGAGAAGGTCATCTGTACAGAGACCGTCTTGCGGCAGCCGGATCCTGCAACAGCCGTTGTCGGGGCTGATGGAGATGACGGCAGCCAAGATCTCATCCCGTTGCAGTAGCGCCGATGCCCAATTCCGGGCAGTAGAGAGGATTTGCAGCGGCTAGGGTTTCTGGATTTTCTGGCATGTGCGGCGGCTAGGATTCTGTCCACCCTACTGAGATCTTGGAGACGGATTTGGAAAGTAGGGCCGGCAGTGGCTAGGGTTTCGTCAACCCCATTTTGGAAAGGAGATGGGATCGGGTTTTGATTTTGGGCGTACCGCGTTGCCTGTGTATACAGTGGATTGCTGTTTTGGGTGTATACAGTGGGCTGTATATTTTGGGCGTACCATTTTGGGCGTACCATTTTGGGCGTTGCCATTTTGTTTTGAGTATAACAGCGGATTGCTGTTTTGGGTGTATACAGTGGGCTGTATTTTGGGCATGGACCAAACCAGGCCCTGTTGCTGTTCCACACGGACTAGGCCTCGTCCACAAAATCGGGCCCAATCCAGCAGCCCCACTTCTAGCCCGGGACGAGCGGGCCACATCTAGCAGCTTAGTCCATTCTATCAGGCCCGCCAGGCCCAGTCCAGTGGGCAGGCCCAATCCAGTAAACCTTCATTCTTGGGCCACCAACCAGGCCCAAACCCATTTTAAGTGGCCACTTTCTTGGCCAAATTTGGGCCCAGCCTTGGGCCTATTTTTTTTGGACATTATGGGGCCCATTTAGGTTATTTGGGATTATTATCCATTGTCCAAAGTGATCTTAACCATTGATTTATACTCTTGAGTCGTCTGTTTAGTACAAGTAAAACATAAGTTTATATTGATGGTTGGTGAGTTTCGCTTGTTAGATGGACCAAGTAATATAATATACATGGTTATACCTATTTAGCTTTGATTTGGTCTAAAATAGGGCCATTACTCATATGTTCAAGGCTGATATTTAGTTGTTGACCATTAAGTATATAATCCAACCATCACTTTAGAAGATGTCAACATCAGCCATATTTTAGGCCGAATCAGAAATTTTGAGATATGGTCTGTTGTGGGCAAGACCATTAAGCAATTCTTGAGTCTAGGAGTGGGATTGGAGCTGGTTGTGTTAGCCACCAAAGTGACCTCAATTGGCAAAGATTTCTACTTCTAAACTTCTGTATATGGAATTCAGTGACCCTCCATTATAGGATTGCATTCAGTTGCGTTCATATTCGGGCGAGCGGTGGTCAGAATAAAGAAGTATCATCGTTTGGCTGAATGTGAGCGGGATGAAGTGGTTGGTGATGGTGATATAGGTTTGAGAGATTCATTTCACCCAAAGGTGATGGACGTCTTAGATTTATTTCACCAACATTGGTCAGCTTCATGATTCAGTAGAGCCTCCTGTATGTTACAATTTCGCCCAAAGGAGGAATCGTGATGATACGCTGGGCTCTTGCCAGATTTTGATGATTATGGCCCATCATCATTCTGGGTCATTTAATTGAAGGCCCAAATCAATCGAATGAACATGCATGCATGATATTTGTGGTTTATGTTTATGCATTGTTATATGGGACTTATTTATTAATGTGAGTTTTATGCTTTTGAATGTCCAGCTATGACTGTTTCCAATATTCCAACACAATTCAATTCCATACCTTTGCTTACTGGGTCCAACTATTCCAAATGGAAGTCGTCCGTTGAAATAGTCCTAGGTTGCATGGACTTAGATCTGGCCCTGGAGGAAGTAGAGCCTCCTACTCCAACTGATTCTAGTACGGATTCAACAAAGGCTCACTACAAGGCCTGGACCAAGTCAAATAAGATGTGTCTCAAGATCATAAAGAACTCGATTTCTTAGACCATGCAGGGTGTCATGCCCGACACTGAGAAAGCTAAAGATTTCCTGACTGAAATAGGAAAACGATTTCAGAAATCGGATAAAGCTGAGCTGAGTTCACTTTTACATAAATTGACTCAAGCCACCTATAACGGTCAAGGAAATATCAGGGAGTACATTGGTGGGTTGTCTGATGTGGTGGCTAAAATCCGCACATTAGACCTTAAGATTGAGGATGAACTCCTGATTTTCTTGGTTCTGAACTCCCTCCCTCCACAATTCAGTCAATTCCAAATCAGCTACAATACTCAAAAGGAAAAGTGGACATTGAACGAGCTGATATCTCAATGCGTTCAGGAGGAAGAGAGACTCAGAAGGTCGAGTAAGACACAAAGTGCACACCTAGTGACATCTGGTCAGGGACGAAAAGGTAATAAGAAAAGAAAGCACACTTCAGGAAAAGGTTCTACGGGTCCTGCGGGTAGCAACCAGCCTAAGTCTGGAAAGACATTTAAGAAGAAAAAGAAAGGTCCTAATGATGGCTACTTCTTCTGCAAGAAGCCTGGTCATCAGAAGAAGGATTGTGAAGATTTTAAAGCATGGCTCGTTTCTAAGGGTAAAGACCATATTTTAGTCTGTTTTGAATCAAATTTAGCTGATATGTCCACAGACTCCTGGTGGATAGATTCTGGTGCAACTATTCACATTTGTAATTCCATGCAGGATATGCTCCAAAGCCGGACGCCAACTGATGCAAAGAGATCAGTCTATATGGGGAACGGCATTAGAGCAAACGTGGAAGCTATTGGAGTCTGTAGGCTTAGGTTATCGTCAGGACACTTTCTTGATCTAGTAGATACTGTTTGTGTGCCTTCTATAAGGCGCAATTTGGTTTCCATTTCTCGTTTGGACAAATTTGGTTATGAGTTTAAATTTACAAATGAAAAATTAAGCATTTACTATGATTCAGTTGTGATTGGTTCTGGCACTTTAGTTAATAACCTTTATCAGCTAGATTTGAATGTTTCACATGTATACAGCATTAACTCATCACATGGAAACACTAAAGGCATCAAACGAAGTTTAGATTGTGAGAATTCCTCCATGCTATGGCACAGGCGATTAGGCCATATCTCTCGTGAGAGATTGGAAAGGCTTGTACGTGAAGGAATTCTTCACTCCCTGGACTTCTCAGACTTTGGGGTTTGTATTGATTGCATTAAAGGTAAACAGACTAGAATAAGGAAAAAGGGTGCCACTAGGAGCGTAGGACTCTTGGAAGTGATTCATACAGACATCTGCGGACCATTCCCTACAGCATCTTGGAATGGGCAGAAGTATTTTATCACTTTTATAGATGACTACTCTCGTTATGGGTACTTGTAACTTATTAACGAAAAATCAGACGCCCTGGATACATTTAAGATCTATAAAGCTGAAGTCGAGAATCAACTCGACAGGAAGATCAAAGTCGTTAGATCCGACCGTGGTGGTGAGTACTACGGAAGGTATGACGAATCTGGCCATAATCCAGGTCCATTCGCTAGATACCTACAAGATTGTGGCATCGTCGCTCAGTACACCATGCCTGGTACTCCAGAGCAGAATGGTGTAGCGGAAAGGCGTAATCGCACCCTAAAGGACATGGTGCGATCTATGATTAGTAATTCTACGTTGCCAGAATCTTTGTGGGGTGATGCGTTGAAAACGGCTGTGCATATCCTTAATAGGGTCCCAAGTAAGGCTGTAATGAAAACTCCATATGAATTGTGGACAGGCCGAAAGCCTAGTCTATGATATTTTCATGTATGGGCTTGTCCTGCAGAAGCCAAACCGTATAACCCGCATGAAAGAAAACTTGACCCTAGAACTGTTAGTTGCTTCTTTATTGGATACCCAGAAAGGTCAAAAGGATTCAGATTTTATTGTCCATCACATTCCATGAGAGTCATTGAGACTGAGAATGCTAGGTTTATTGAGAACACTGAAGATAGTGGGAGCACAAATATAAGAGATATTGTATTTAAGGAAGAGCGGATTGTGATTCCCACCACAATCATTCAGAGTAGCATGGTTGTCCGTCCAGCAGTGGACCCTGAGATCCCTATGGACGACCATGTACAACCTCAAATACAACCCACTGATGAGGAAATGGAAAACCCAATTTAGAATAATGAGCCATTAAGACGATCACACAGAGAGAGAAGATCTGCAATACCAGACGATTACGTCGTCTATTTGCAGGAGCATGAGTTTGACATTGGGGTTGAAAAGGATCCTGTATCCCTTTCACAGGTCGAACAAAGTGCTGATTCTTCTCATTGGTTCGATGCCATGAAGGATGAATTGAAATCCATGAAAGATAACAAAGTTTGAGACCTTGTTGAATTGCCTGAAGGGATTAGGCCGATTGGTTGCAAATGGGTATTTAAAACCAAACGGGACTCTAAGGGCAATATCGAAAGGTATAAAGCCAGGCTAGTTGCAAAGGGTTTCACTCAGCGTGAGGGCATTGACTTTAAGGAGACTTTCTCACCTGTATCTAAGAAAGACTCCTTTAGGATCATTATGGCTCTTGTGGCTCATATGGATTTAGAGCTACATCAAATGGACGTAAAAACTGCGTTTCTCAATGGAGATCTAATGGAGAACGTATATATGTTGCAGCCAGAAGGTTTTAAAGCCAAAGGCTCAGAACATCTAGTCTGCAAACTTAAGAAGTCCATTTATGGGTTGAAACAGGCATCACGACAGTGGTACCTAAAGTTTCATGAAGTTGTTTCCTCATATGGTTTCATTGAAAACACTGCGGATGAGTGCATATATGTGAAAATCAGTGGGAGTAAGTTTATCATTTTGGTCTTGTATGTTGACGACATTTTATTGGCCAGTAGTGATATTAGATTGTTGCGTGAGACTAAGAAATTTCTATCTCAAAATTTTGAGATGAAAGATCTTGGTGATGCTTCCTTTGTCATCGGCATTCAGATTAGCCGGGGCAGATCACGTGGACTACTTGGCTTGTCGCAGAGGGCCTATATTGATAGGGTTCTCGAAAGGTTTGGCATGCAAGGTTGTGCTCCTGGCCAAGCACCTATTGTAAAAGGTGACAAATTTGGTCAATTTCAGTGTCCTAAGAATGACCTAGAAAAGGACAAGATGAAAGTTATTCCGTATGCGTCAGCAATAGGGAGCATCATGTATGCTCAGGTTTGTACTCGTCCAGATATTGCTTTTGTGGTTGGAATGTTGGGCAGGTACCTTAGCAATCCAGGAATGAATCATTGGATAGCTGTAAAGAAAGTGTTGCGCTACCTGCAAAGGACAAAGGACTTCGAACTCACATACAGGAGATCCGACCATTTGGAGTTGGTAGGATATACAGATGCAGATTTTGCTGGTTGTCTCGACAGCAAGAAGTCCACCTCGGGCTATGTATTCATGATGGTTGGTGGAGCCGTATCATGGAAAAGCGTGAAACAGTCAATTACGGCATCATCTACCATGGAAGCAGAGTATGTAGCTTGTCATGAAGCCACGAATCAGGCGGTCTGGCTTCAGAGTTTTTTCTCTGGTTTACGGGTTGTGCAGATGATCCTGAAACCATTGAAAATCTATTGTGATAGTTCAGCTGCAGTTAACTTCTCCAACAACAACAAGCATTCATCGAGGTCAAAGCACATTGACATCAAATATCTTGTTGTGAAGGAGAGAGTTCAGAATCGTCAAGTGTCTGTGGAACTCATCGGCACAAGGCAGATGATAGCGGATCCTCTCACTAAAGGCCTTCCTATCACGCTCTTTAAGGAGCATGTGACATCTATGGGAGTTGTTGATCCCAAGGACGTATTTCAGTAGTGGGAGTTTTCATGTATGATCCGATTATGTCCAGACATTTTTTTTGAGATATCTTTTATGCATTGATGATTCTGTTTTTCAGTTTATATCTTGCTTCTCCTTCAGTGTGCGCATTCAGTTTTGAGTAAGTAAGACTTTAGTTTGTGTCTTGGAGACACGTTCAGTAGGACCACTTGAAGATAAGCACGTATGATCACATGAGACGTGTAATCTTCATACCACACCCCATATCATTGATCCATGTCATTAAGGCTATTGGTATTTGTGATCGTGATTCGTCGCACTTCGAAAATATGAAATGTTGTGTTGACTACCATGATTCAATATCAGTGGTCTTGATGGACCGGATCTGACAAGTGTTGCTCATAATTATCCAACGGTATTGTTTTGAAATCAGTAGGGCGCCCATTAGGAACTTTTGAAACAAACATGTTTTATGAAATGTTTTTCACAAAATAAAATAAATGTTTTGTTTTCTTTCTGAGATCAGTGTAGCCCAAGTGGGAGAATGTAAGACTCCATTGGGTGGGCCACACATGATCATCAGTTTAGATCATGACCGTTGGATTATTCAGATTGAGCGATTCAGTGGGCCCCACTATAGTTGTGATCATTGCTAATAGGTTTGGGGCGGGACGCTTGAACCGTGGTTCCTATGCGCGGTTATTAAGCCAGATATGGAAACCTACGGTGTGGAGACCCTAGAGGAGAGAAGTGTGATGGGTAAGCTTCTCTGGCCCTCTTTCCTATAAATATATGTCTTGGTCCCCTCACCAACACACAAGAGAAAACCCTAGTCCCCATTGAGAGGTTCTCCTAAAGGTGTTAGGTGCGGAAGACCAAGAGTTCCTCTCGGCAACACGACGGCGTCGAGAATGTCTTCCCAATCAGGTATGGCTTTAAGATTACAGTATGGAATCTCTATTATTGATGCATAGATGATCCGATTATTCTGCATTCAGTATTCAGATTAACAGTACTATAATTATAATTGCGACTATAGCTCGAACTAGAAATGCTTTTATCCATATCATTTATAAAGGGGCAGTGGATGGCCTAGTGATGGAATTAATAGAGATTCCCCACCTTAGACAAAGGACCATGGCCCAATTAAATCCTGCCATATTGGGCCACCTGTGATATCCCTAGCAATGGGTGCGGCTTCAGTGGATTTCGGGATCCATGGAGGTGTGTGGGCCCTCTGACTGTGGTACCCACCTTGATGTAAGTGACTTCAACCATGTTGTCCGTTGGTGTTGAAAACTCATTTTAGAGCATGATCCAAAAAATGAAGCAAGATCTAAATCTCGAATGGACCATAGTCCAAGAAACAGTAATATTTGATCATTAAAAACTTTTTATGGACTACAAAAGCTTTGGATTAAGATAATATTTGTGCGGTCTCTTCATATAGGTCTTTGTGCGCTTATCAACAAGTTGGATGACAAATAAACATTTTGGTGGACTCCATGAAGTTTTAATGGTGGGGATTCATTCATGACCATTTCCTATGGTGTGGTCCACCTAAGATTTGGGCATGCTTTACTTTTGGGATCATGCCCTAAAATGAGCTTTGAAAATGGTCGGATGGTGTGGCTCTAAGGCACATACATTCCTATAAGCCCCGCAGTCAGGGGTCCCACCCACCTTGGTTGATCTAGGGGCTCACCGAATCTGCTTCCCTGATGATTCAGTCACTAGGCAATCTACTACCTAGTTCTTTTGATTGGGGGCATGTGCGCAGCTTCGATGGATCCCCCAAGGTGGGTGGATCCCTAATCGTGCAGTCCATTGTGTGATGTTTGTGTCTTAAATCCAAGCTGTCCATCCATTTTGAAAACTCATTTAGAGAGTAATCCAAAAAGTGAAGTAGATCCAAATCTCAGGTGGATCATAATACCGTAAATATGGTACTTAACCATTAAAAACTTCTCAGGGCCATAAAAGTTTTGGATCAAGATGATATCTGTGTGGTCTATTTGTCTTTGTGACCTTGTTAACAGGTTGGATGAAAAATAAACATTCCAGTGGCCCGCTTGAAGTTTTTAATGGTAGGGATTAAGTTACTATTGTTTCGTGTGGTATCGTCCTCCTAAGATTTGGATCTGCTTCATTTTTGGGATCATGCCCTAAAATGAGCTTTCAAAATGCATAGACAATGTAGATGTAAGACACATATACTACAGTAGCCCTACAGTTGGGGATTCACCCGAACCATGTCGGATGTCCCACCTCTAACATTGACACATGTCCCAATCAAATCCTCTAAAATGGGTCACTAGGGATATCCCTGGTGATTCAGTGCAATCTGCTTCCCTTCGCTTCTATTAATATTTTAATTAGGATGTCCAGAGTATCCATTGATTTGATTAGTTGACAGCTGCCTGATTGGAATCATTCAACATGCATGCCCCACTCTAAATGGATGCTAGTGAGATTCCCCCGAGTAAAACAATATTACTAACCATCTGTTTCATGTCATGAAAACGACTGTTCAACCATTGAGTCCTTTTTCTTCAAAGTATCAAAGTGAAGTACATAATACATCTAAATCAGAGGGAAGAAGAAGGAAGAGAGAATTGCACCTCTTGTGCCAACATGCGTGTCAAATTCATGACCCACTCTGGATGGGAAGGACTCTCTAGATGTGTGTGATCTGTACCGTTCATTTGGTAGGGCGCATTGTGAGCCCAAAAAATGGAGTGATCCACTTATTATGAGGGTGTATGAGAAAAACGGACTGTTAGCAAAAGATTAACAGTTCATATGTAACAAAAAAACATTTGGCTTACCTGATTGGAAGAAGCTTCTTATTTTCGGGCCATGGCATGCTAAAAGCATGCTCTTCACTTTGAACAGATCAGATCTCAGAAATATGTGCCCACGTGCTACGTGGCCCCACGTGAAGAGATAATCAGATAATTGGAACGTCTGTCTGAAGGGCTTATGTTCCATTAAATTGCACCGGGAGGATGATTAATGGTCCACTAAATCACAATGAAAAGATGATTATTCGACTACGCATATCGATGGTCAGAAATTACCCGTATAGCATGGTATACCGAATATGAACGGTTCCGATCATTTCTGCATGTAGCCCCCAATGGGTTCAAACATGAAGTTAGTCCCATCTTATAAAGAAGGGGGCGATGAAAAAGTAAAAAAGCATGGAAGGCACACGCATCCATCCACTAATGACCAAACAACCATCAAAACGGGAGTAGGAAAGTGTTGCGTTTGCTGATGTAGTGGTGTATGACCAAAGGCATTGCATCTGCCACGAATTGCTGTCATGGGTTACACCTCATCTTTAGTAGAGAAAATGGTCCACGATCCATGTATTAGCAGACGACTACTTTGGTAGTACACTTTCAATCCCATGCCCACTTAGGTGGCCCACACATCGTACCAATGGGTCCCATCACTTCTTCATTATTAGCTCGTGGATTACCTTATAACACTTTCTCTCTCTCTCATGTAGGATAGGTCAAGAAAAGTCTCAAGAAAGTCTAAAAGACAGCCATAAATTGAGCTAGAATATTTTTCATCCCAAAATCTTGGAGATCACATTATAGCTTCTAGTGGTCATCACTTTATGATTGATTATATATTTACCTATATAATATGTCGTTAAAAAGCTATCGACAAACTCTATATGCTAGTTAATACTAAAGCCAATTGAACCTCGATCGGTTTTATCATAAATAAATTGTTTTATAAGTTAATTTAGGATTTTAAATTAAAATTTATTATCTTTTGTAAGTAATAAAATTTGCTATTTCTAGAGTATTTTAAGGTTTAGAGAGTCCTGAAATAGCTTAAAGTTCTCAATTGAGTCATTGAAAAGAGTTTGAATTGATTTAAAAGTTGTTTATTATTTTAAAAAAGTTATAAATTTAAGATTTAAGTCTTATATAAGTCATGTTAATAACTTTGTAAAAAGATTTTATTCAAATTTTTATTAATAATATTAATTTTATTTCTCGTTTTTAAGATTTCTTTCTCCTCATGAATTCAATGGTTATTTTTAAGATCAAGATGGTGATTTTTTCTCTTCTATCCTTGTACAAGTTATTTTGTATTAGAATTAGGTCTTTTCTCAAATCATGGTGTCAAATAGCAGATTGAGCATCAACAATCCTGGAGGTGGTATTCTGGGCAATTAACCATTGACTAGGGCAGAGCCCTTGACCTTAAATAAGACCATGGAGCGCAAACACATTCATTACAACAAGCAACCCAAGACCATCAAAGGAGCCTAGGGTCATTGAGTTTGTGGTCGAGTAATTGGGCTAAACTATAAGCCACAACTCTATTAAGGCAAAGTCTAACTTGGAGAGACAGATGCTTTTCAGTCAATTAGATGTTGAAAAAGAGAGTGATCAAAATTTTTAAAAACAAGAAAAAGAAGAGTTGACTCATGCAGATGAAGGAGAACCTTTTAAAAATGGAGAACAAGAGTAGACATGCAAATGAGGGAGTGGCTCTTAATGAATCCACTCTCGAAATGCTTGGTGAATCGATAGATGAATCAACTGCTTCAAACGTGCATCAATATGTGCCATCGCACTATGAAGAATTCATCGATCATTGTATCACTTGAAGGATGACAGTCAGGTTGAGAGAAATTTTACATTGAGTACATAAGCCGCTAAATGGCCCGTTAGAAAATGGATTGATGATGAAGGATAACTCAATGGCGAAGGAGATACACTTTCTCACTCATCATAGTGAAGATCAACACCTTTTATCTTCTCAACAATAACAAAAGTATAAAGAGACTGATTGCAAAGCAATGAAAGGTAAGATAGCATTTAGTAACGTTTTATTTTATAAATAAATTTTTATTTGAGGAGTAGGTGTCATCATTAGCTGCTGTCAAATCTAAGGAAGACGTACTACAAAGACGGAGTGTCTCAAGGTGCTACTATAATTCTAAAATCGAGGACAAGTTTAATTTTCCAAGTAGAAGAGTCTGATGGAGGACAAGTCAAGGAAAATCTAATGGATGGCCAGGATCAAAAGAATTGAGCTAGAAAATTCCATTCAAGAGACTAGCACACAATATATATAGCTTAAAATATAGAAAATTCCATTCAAGAGACTAGCACACAATATATATAGCTTACAATATATATATAGAGACTAGCACGACCGTAACTTAACAATTGATTGTTCGTTTCTCATGTATAATATGTTATTGGAAAGCTATCGATGAGCTCTACTGTTAGGCAATGCTTGAAAGGTTTTAGAAACATATGTCATTTTAGGGGTTAATTTTGGATTTTAAGTTAAAATTTATTATGGTAAGTTACATTATTTTATTTTATTTTATTTTTTTACTTTTTAAATGTATTTTAGGCGTTGGAGAATCCTAAAATAGTTTAAAGTCCTTATTTGAGTAATGAGAAAGACTTTTAAGTTAGTTTACAAATAATTTACTATTTGAGAAAACAATTACTATTATGCGAAAGTTATTTAGGATTGAAGGCTTATATATGTCATGTTAATGGCTTTGTAAAAAACCTTTACTTAAGACTTTTATCAATAATGTCTATTCTATTTATCTTTTTTAGAGATTTCTCTCTTATTGTGGATTCAATGACTATTTTTTTAGAAAAAAACAATGATCTCTTTTATTTTATCCACAGCATTCACTCATTAGTTACTTCCTCTGTTAAACACCCATAAATTGCATACTCACACATGGACATATGTGAATGAATGGATGCACATCCAAATAGATGCATCCATAGGGGTGGAAATGTGCTTGCCTTGGGCCAACCAATCTATGCCTAGGCCTCGCCCAACGTAAGCCCAAGGCTCAAGCCCCGCCTAAGCCCAATATGGGCCCAATATAGTAGAGGCCCAAATCAAGCTTGGAAATTTGATTGCGCCCAAGCCCGACTGGGCCCTAACTGAGAATAGATAAAAATCTTTGTTTCCCATTTTCTATTGATCAAGTGGGCGACACATGCTGAAAGAAATAAACACTTAAAAGGAATGTGTATATTCAAGCTGCATGGATTGCCTGAGAACTGGAATGGCGTCTTTGTAGGATATGCCGCATGCACATATGAAGTCAGGTCATGTTGGGCTGTGCTAACATGACTTGAGCCCGAGCCTGACATAAAAATTGTTTGGGCCCAAGCATTGCCCATGGGTCAAGCTAACGGGTCCAAGCCAGTCCAAAGCCAGATCGGGCTTGTTGAGTTGGGCATGACCAACCACTAGGGGGAGTCAATGTGTTAAGTTAGACCGTCGGCCAGACTTGCTTTTGAGGAGGGTTTGGGTGAGCTCAATGGGTAGATGGTCAGCGCTAGGGTTGAAATGTCACCCATTTAAGTAATTGGGGTTGGGTTTGGAATAAAGCCTTCTTAGCATGTACCACCCATGTGTCTTGCCTGCTAGCCCAGCTGGAAGACGCCTAGGCGTTTCAACAGCAGGTCTCAGGTTTGAAATGTTAAGGAGACACACTAACCCCACTGGTGGGTGGGTGCATCGTGTGACTAGCCACCACTTGGAAGATGATTATATGATGCCTGATCCATGCCTTTGCACCCATAAGCTGGTTTTTTATTCTCAAAACTGGGGTCCAAGGTTTAGTAATTGAGACCATGGGTTACTTGCAACCATGATTGATGGTAAATAAGAGAAAGCAACAACAGTCATTCAACTGAACAAAGTGCCAGCTCCCAAGTAAGATCTTCCAGTTCAGGAGATTTTAGGGGTATGGTCCATCTGCAATGGGACTCAACAGACAATCGTCTGGATTATCCAACAATGGGCCCCACCTCTTAAGATTGAAACACAAATACGCTGCGCAAAGATGCAGATCACATTTCAAATAATTCCTTCCTATCCAGCTATTGGGCACGCACGTTGTCTCTGCTTTTGTAATTTAGTAGTGATAAATGCTGCAGCATTTGTAGTAGGAGAGATTGAAAAGGCGATTCATGGACAGCACGTCAGAATGACAAGCTTGCAAGATCTAGGTTGCACATGATGGATCGTTAGTCTTCTTTCTTCGAACAGCCTATTTCTCTCGTGCAGACAGCAGACCTGTCAAGGAGAACAAGCTATTTGAGTGCCAGAGCATTTTCACTTACCTGATCAACGTCCAGGATCACACACGTATGCCACGTGTCACCTCTTCAATCCCTCTGCAAACAGGTCTGCCTAGGACTTATCTTTGCAATTAGTACAGAGAAACAAAGGAATCTATGAAAATCAGTGGAAACAGTATCTTCTTGACTTGATCATTTTTTCAAGAAAATATTACAACATTCGGCTAATACCCTTCTAGTCATTGATCAAAAAATTAAAAAAGATGAGAAGATTTTGAGGTTGAATGGAACAAAAGAACTGGAAGGCTTTTCGTAACTCCTATACACAAGAATAGTGATCAAATCGACTCAAGTGGAAGAAACAACATTAGGCAAAAAGCTTGGGCTCAGATATGCATATGCCTGTTTACAACACTCGAAGCACAGGAACTCACAACAATCATATTGGCAACATCTTCCATGAAACCAATTGCATTTTAAAAGCACCAACTCCAGCAAGAAAATGATGATGGGATGCGGCCGGTTCTTCGGATGTACTCCGCTTGCTGTTCGGTTCTTGAAGCTTGCCGGTTTCTTTTGGCTTCTGCTGCTGCACGCTTTTCTTCGGCTTTGTGTCTTGCCGCTGCTAGCTTGTTCATCAGACTATCATGGGCCCGCCCCCTCATTCTTTCCACCTCAACCTGAAAGATGGACACATCAATGAGTATTGTTGGTTAGATTTATTTTTTATTTTATTTTTTGGGAAAAGGTATGGAAAGCTGTTGAAATAAATTAAAAGCTGCAAAACACAACCACCAACGCTGGATTGCTGGATTACCAATAACAGGTACCAATGCAGATCAACCGAATACATACTCAGCAAAGCTCTGGAACTTGTTTTTGTTTTTTTGTTTTTTTTTTCCCAGAGAATTTGACACACTCAATCGACACTTGGATTGTGGGTAAAGAAAAGAAAAGAAAAGTCTCATTATCCAGTGATGAAATCCCATGGATTCCATGAGCACTACTGAAATAGGGATTTCCACTTATCCAATTTTGTGGGATCTTGTTTGGATGGCAAGTTGAAATCTAACATTTGTCACACAATAGTCACTCTCATGTTGGGGGAATTGATTATGAAAAGGGGTAATGGTTGCTACGTGTTTTTCCATTGTTGTGTGTGCTACCAGAATAATGAAACGTCCCATCATAAGAAAAGTGGTTCATTTTCTTTTCCTTTCCCACAATCCAAACAGTTCTTTAATAAGAGGAGATGGCAAAAAGATAATGACCTTCCTTGTATTCATAATTGGGAATTACCCCTTAATTTTCAATCCCAACTTCAAAGTAACATAATTGCACTTTGGAGTCCACGTCCTCCATACGAATGCCAAGGAAAGGATTTACGATTTGGTTATTTCCCATTTGTTAGGCTAGTAATTGCAATACAATTCGATAATATATCCAAAGGCAACCTTGAGGGTCATCCCTGAAGAAGATGGAGAAGTTGACCACTCAAAGAGGGTAAATTTACAAGGGAAACACGTCTATTGAAATGAGCTATTTATATCTCTCATCAAGGCAATGAGAAATTGCTTAGTCTATCCAAAATCATAGTATGGGCAGTTCAGTTTAACTGCCTGCAATAAGCAATGGCATGCTTCTAACAATAAATATCGGCATATAGCATGGTCTAGACTCTACACATTTCTCTAAACATGGGATTCAACAGCTTCTTTATATGCCGATTCCAGATTCTGAGCATATGCTAAAACCACGACATTTTCATCAGGGGGATGACTTTGTAGTTCTATGCAGCTCTACAAGCAACGATGAGGACTGTGGACCTAGTGGGCCACCATGTAGATGGGTCATATTCCCAAATCAAGGGGATTGGACTGTGCATTCATCAACAGGGGCCTGCAAAAAGGAAAGGTTAGTCCAAACAAAGTAACAGTCCACCTTCAGCCTGCAAACTTCATGACTGCATGTCAGAGTTGTCAAATCACCATAATTTTTGGCCTATGGCCCATCAACACTATCCCAGTCACTATGATACATGCTTTCCGCATGTACTATGAGGAGGAAGACAAATAGATTTCTATGATGAGTGTGTAGAGAGGAAAGATGTCTGATAGAGATCCTAATCGCAAGCCTAATCACAAAGAGTTCCATAAAGGAACACCTAATTGGATGATAGCATGGCAATATTGGAGGTTGGCAGGAGCTTAATAGATTGTGCAAGGAATTTGAGGAGCGAATGTCTTTCCTGGTGGGAAGAAGAAATGGAGGAAGACAACCCTCAACACCAGCAGTTGGCTTTAAGTTGGGCAGAGGTAGAAGCACACCAACAGGGGGTCGTTGGTGGTGAATCAGGAAGAGATGGGAGTCTCTCTGGCCAGCTGAATGGGCTCCCCCCACCCCCCCCCCCCCCCCCCCCCCCCCCCTGCTGCCTCTAACACACAGAAAGAATGAGCAGTACTTCCCTCAAGGTAACAAAAACAAAAACATAGGCATGGTTATACACTCAGAGACGCCCCAGGAGCTGGGAGGGAATCTAAGTTGGGATGAGGGTCTAGACATTCTTCCTATGGCTGGAAAGTCCAATTCCCCACTGGAAAACCCAACACTGCTTATAAAGTCAATAAAGTTCTAGAACTTCATGGAATTTTGAGTCATTTGGCTGTTATCCAAATTGCTCCCAAAAACTTATTGACTCTAAACCCGAGCTTAGGGTTTAGGCCATCTGTTAGCATCTTTCCCATGTGGTTGTTACGCATGTTTGTTAGGTGTTAGGTGATTTTGTTGGTGCTAACAGGTACACAGACCTGTGGGTACCCGACAGGGGTGGAAATGGGCTGGGCTGCCTGACCTAGCCCTGAAGGGATAAGGCTTGAGCCACTAAACTTGTGAGGGCTGGGCTAGGGCTTAAAATCTAGGCCTCATGTTTGGGTCGGGCTAGACCAGGGCCCAGTGATGAATAGCCTGGACTGGTCCATTTCCCTAGTATTTCTACATGGTACATAGGTATTAGTAACATAGACTATAGAGTTCATATAGTAGTGTTATGTAGTAATATGAAGAACTTTGATACTCTAGTAGAGCATACTAGATGATACACAAACACTTAATAAACTATCCAAATAGTGAACCCCACCCGCTTTAGATGGTGAAAAATATACTGATGCACATATTTAAGTCCAACATATGGTGGGTAATTGGGTAAGGAATACACTTGGTTGATGAATAATCTTATTTGACAGAGGTGTGGTGTTCCACAGAAAAACTTTGATTCTGTGGAAGAGCATGATGATTCATAAACACAATTGTACACTAATTGTGTATGTAGCATACATGTAACTTATCTTTAACTTACAGGGCCGGCCCTAGCCTGGCCTAGCCCAACCCAGCCCTCTAGAGCAAGCGCCTCTTTAGCCCATTAGGGCTTGGGCAAGGGCTTAGGGCTCTAAAGCTTGCCCAGGTCCAACCCCAGCCCAACCCTAGCCCAGCCCATTGCCACCCCTAGTACTCTCAATGGACCCAACCCAATTTTAATGGGTCTGAGTCCAATTTCTAGGACCTGCTTAGAAATGGAGTCAAGTTTGGATCTGCATTTAAACCCAATAAAAAAATCGGTCTATTTAGGTTTGAGTCGAGTCCACCATCTTGGACTTGGTTAAAATCTGGTCGGGACAGGTCTGGGTAGGTTCCAGTTAATTTCAACAGTAATATTATATTAATTACTCTAACAATGTAATGAGATTTGCTAAGCCACATGGTTGTAAGAGGATCCATAGTGTACATCCAGCATGTGTCAAAGTGGCATACATGTGTGTGATCCAATCCTTCCACTCAAGCCCTAACCAGGTAAATACCCTAATTTGACATGGACTCAACCTGGACCCACCCCAAACTTGACTCGAGCCCAAAGACCCAATAGGTATCCAACCCTGACTGGAACTAGGTTTGGTCCTCAGCAATGAGACCTGGACCCAAAAGGAAACAAACTCTGCAACATCCGGACCTGATCAGCCCAGGTCTGGGAACTCTAGGACCCAACCCATTGACACCTTAACGATATCTCTTGAATGTTTCACATTTTATCATCTGATTTTCATTATGGTTTTGAATTGCTCCCTCCACTTATTTGTGGTGAAGAATCATTCATTTGGAAAATTAAGGGGAAAAATACGTGACTGGAGGATGATGGCAAGGAGACTGTACAAGAAAGAGAGCAATCAGATTCAGGTCTATCTGTTGGCGAGTACGTCCCGTAGTAATTCTTCTTACTCATAAAAAGTTTGGTGTAATCAGTCAGTATTAATTGGTTTCTCTAATTTGTGTAAACTGCAAGAACAATGGCCATCTTTTTTGAGGAAGGGGTCCCTGCATTAGTGGTCAATAGAATGTTTCATTTGTAGATGTAATAGCTGAATTATTTGGATTTCTTCGCAAGCATAACATCCAATGGTTTGCAATTTTGTTGGGGAACATGTTGATAAGAAACACTCGAGCCTTCCTCACTGAGAGAATGGTGAATTCACCGCAACATAATCTCTGGACTAACTAAACACAAATGGGATTGCACAACCACTGTTGTATCCAAGCATCTTGACTCATGCAGTAGCTTAAACACAACATGCCACCCAGAATTTGCAACAACGGTGTTCCCAAGCCTTCAACTCTATTGGAATATCATATTTAATAGATGGTAACACAAGTTCCTCATGGCATCAAACGTCATTTTGATCAAAGCCTGATAATTGTTTTTGGTCTTTCTGGTTGTGTTTGGCATGCGATGAAGAACTTGCATTACCATCTATTAAATACAATATTCCAATAGACATGAAGGCTTGTGAACACTGAGAGAGAGAGAGAGAGAGAGAGAGAGAGAGAGAGAGAGAGAGATGCTCCCCTGAGAACTGTAGCACAAGGGAGCTTAACATGCAAACTCTTGGGGTGGCCTAGAGCATGATGTGCATGTGAAATCCGCTCCAACAATCAGATGTGTCAGTTCATGTTAGGTCCAGGGACGAAAGTTCAGCCCGATCCATGATTCAGACGGGCCACACCATGGAAAACAGTTGAGAGAGGAACACATACCGTTGATTTTGTTCAGGGCCAACCATGATGTATCTGACATCCACTTCGACCATCAGATGCGTCACCTCATGTTAGGTCCAAGGTCCATTCATGATTCAGGTGGGCCACAACAACTGAAACAGTTAGTAGGGCTAAACCCGCCCTTGATTTTGTAGGGGACCCACTGTGTTGTGTTTGTGACATCCACTCTGACCAACAGATGAGCCACCACATATTAGCCCCAAGTCCATCTGTGATTCAGGTGGGTCACACTAAGGGAAACAATTGGAAGGGTGGGCACTGTCCTATTTGGTGTTCCCCTATGGTGAGGCTCACCTGAATCATGGATTGGGCCGAACTTTGGTCCTTGGGCCTAACATGAGCTGACACATCTGTTGGTTGGAGCGGATTTCATGTGCACCTCATGGTGTGGGCCACCTCAAGAATGCCCAAGAGTTCGCACATTGAGCTTCCTAGTGCTACAGTTCTCATGGGAATGCGTGTGTGTGTACGCACATGTGCTGAGCTTGAACTAGAGACCTCAATGTTGAAAAGCACCAACCATGATAGATCGACAATTATGGTATTGAAAAACAATTACATTATGGCCTTAATGGCTACGACATAATGGTGGTGCCCATTACAAGATATGGGACCGTAATGCCCAATTTGAAGAAGAAGAAGAAGAAGAAGGCCCATAACAGGCGTTTAATGGCCGTAATGGACCGATACAGGGCTATTGTCCTATAAAAAAAATTCAACTATTATAGGCAAGGTATTCTGTAACAGTAACGGTGGTCGTAACGGCCACCACCATTACCTTTATGATATAGGGGGTAACAGCCATTATGGGAGCCATAATGGCTGTTACGGTCTCTTTTTTTATTTAAAAAAAAAAAAAAACAAACCTATATCGACCCTATAATGGATCATCATGGGGCTGTTACGGCCTTTACGGGGGACGTAATGGGCCGTTACAGGAGTTGTAACAGCCTTTATGGGTCATTTTTTTCATAACGGCCATTACGACCTTTACGACCTTGTAACATGCAATTGTTGCCACCATTACCTCTAGGTAACAGCCTTTACGGGACACCATGGTTATAAGACCATAACGGCCGTTATAGGGCCAACAAATTTGGCAATTCCTAAACCACTTTTCAATCCACTTGTTTCCACTCTAGTTATGAATGTAGAGGAGAACCTACTACCATCAGTGATAACTGATGAAGCTTTTGTCAATAGAGGTAATGCATATAAATGACACAGGATGATTTGACTAAAAAAGGCAGAATCCCCAGTCTCCTCTAAAAGTATATGAAAGAAGACCCCGTGCTTTAGGTATTGCTGTCCAAAAAAATAATAATTAAAGTAACAAGACATCATCTCTTACATTCCACAAGCGCCTCGAAAAGTATACAAGAGGCAAAAGGAAATGGACCTCATTCATTGGCCGCTTTAACCAAAATTGCATCCATTAATTTAGCTAGGAGAATTCAAGCATTCACAATGGAAGTATTCAAGACACAGATTACCCAAATTCCGCCCTCCTAGAGGCGTTCTAATCATTTGTGGGGATATTACATTCTCAGCCATGATATATATCATGCTGTTAAATTACATTTCTTGGAGAAAACCCTTGATTAAAAGGGAAAATCAAGTCATGCATTTTGCGTGCAAAAAGGGGTATATTGTGTGTACAAGTGATTGTGACCATGTGTGATCAGGGTTGATCACAGTTGATGATTGAAGATATATTTCGAGCCATCGGATCATGATGTTTGCCTATATCCGAGCCTGTGTGGACAGTAGGAGGGTTGTGTTTGATACAACTACATGTGGCAAAAGTATCCTAAGACACTTTCTAACTGAAAGGATCCTAAAGGTAAGACTTTGCATGATAACACATTCATGTGGGTAGGCCAAAGTAGAGAACATCCGGGTTGACACTGTTAGAGTCCAAAAGGTGGACTGATGCTGTCAGGGTTCAAAAGGTTGTAGAACTCAAAAGAAGACCAAAATGTTGATCAATAGAAGGGTTTACATCTAATAGGACCATAGTAAACAAATCTCAACTCTAAACTCTCAAGAATTGAATGAAAAGGTTGCTTATGGCTATGAATCAACTTCATCTTATTTCCACACTTCACATTTATCAAAACCAGTGTTCGCAGTATTGGTATCGCGTTACGTTTCGCACCCTTGGGATACAGATACATATTGCGTATCGGTGGGAAATATCGGTTGTATCGCGGAATGTATCGCACCTTTTGGGAAACATGGGGAAACATTGGGAAATTGATTGAATTTTTCAATGAAACTTCAAGGATTGTTAAATGGACCTTAATACACACATTTAAATCATAATATGTAAAAAAAAAAGTCCACATAACGGAGTTCCTTTGTAAAAGGATCCTAAGCTATGCGCTATCTGACTGAACTGATGCAACTATTGTTTAAATTGATTCCATAAGATATACAAATGTAACAAGACATTAATTTAAACACAATCAATGCATTGACAAAGTCAAACAAGCAAGAGAGTTGAGAAATATATCTATAGACGATGCAACTGAATGAGTATCCTCCAAATGCGGTTTCAACTATCATAGTTCAACACAATGCAAGCTACCCTATATGGCCTAGATTTATACGAGGACTCAATAAAATCTAAAAAATAGCTAACTGGACTTAACAAACTATGACTCAATAAAATCTAGAAAGCCCAACGGTTTTTTTTTTTTTTAGGGAGGAAAAACTATAAGAAAATCGAACAAAAAATCATTTTTTTCTACAAATGGGGGACTCTTGTGCGTCTGACCGATATAGTAAAACAGGAGAAAAATGAGAAAAAATAGGCCTCCCCAAGTTTTTTCTCCACAAAAAAAAAAAAAAAACCAAGTTTAAAAACATTCCGGCGTCTCTGACCGATACCTGGACGATATCGTCCAGGTATCGACGATATTTGGAGCCGTCTTAAGAAAAAAGCACGATATTTTGACGATATATCGTGCGATATCGATACATAGCGCAATATTATCGATATTGCACGATATATCGTGCGATACCAAGGAAGCAGACATTTTTTGTGTTATTCCTGGGTCGATATTTATCGGTGCCTACCGATATCGGCCGATATTATTGATACTGCAAACACTTATCAAAACACAGAATTGAATGGACAACAAATTTACTTCGGACAAGTCTTTTGGTCACGTAGGTTGGCTGGGCTAAGTAAAATTTCATGAAACCACATGGAACATTAGCAAATTTTTGAAACTCTTAAGCTATGGCTAGTATATCTACTTGAGAACAGCTCTTGACTCCACTTCGAAGATATCGTTAAACTCCAAAAATATCCAAGAAAGGAGATAGTAGATATTTTTAAAGTAAAAAGTATTTAGGGCCCTTTTGGCATCTCTTATCTAATCCAATAAGAGCTACTCTAATAAGAGCTAGAGATTTAAGACTTTTGGTTCTAGTTCTTGTTTTATAATAAGCTCATTTAGTAAAATCACTTTTTTCATATCCGAAAGAAGCTCTTATTTGAGAGAGAGAGAGAGAGAGAGAGAGAGAGAAGAAAATGACATGGTTGACGTTGTCGGGACTCGAAAAAGCTCTTATCTAAAATAAACATGTTTGGTAAAACATTCAAATAAGAGCTTTTTTTAGGGGTAGTTGCTGTCATTTTTAAAAATTGCAGCAACTCCATCTCAAACAAGCATGCCCCTTCATGCGTCTTACCTTAGATGGGGGATGTCCATCATGTCAGACATTGGACATGGATCGTTCATCATGTGGGGCCCACCTTTGATGTGGAATGTCCATCGTGTAGGCCCAACCTTCGAAGTGGGTCGTCCATCATGTGGGGCCCGCCTTGGATGTGGACCATTCATCACTGGCAGCCGACCTTTGATGTGGACCGTCCATTTTGTGGGGCCCACCTTGATGTAGGTTATCCATCATGTGGGGCCTACCAGTGATGTTAATTGTCCTTCATATGGGCCCATTCAATATCCATTGCCCATCACTCGGAGCCCACATTTGATCTATCCATCGTGTGGGCCCCACCTTAGAAGCGTGTTGTGCATCATGCGGGGCCCGCCTTGGATATAGGTAATTCATAATTAGGGCCAGCCTTTGATGTGAACCGTCCATGGTGGGGCCCACCTTGATGTGGGTCATCCATCAAGTAGGGCCCACTTGATGTACGTCATCTATCATGCGGGGCCACACATTGATGTGGGTCATCCATCATGTGGGACACACTTTTGATGTCCATCATCCATCATGCGGGGCACACCTTCTAAGTGGATCATCCATCGTGTTGTGCCACTTTGGATATGGGTCATCCATCATGCAAGACCTTAGATGTGGACCGTCCACCAGGTCGGGTCCACTTGATGTGGACCGTCCATCGTGCGGGGCCACAATTTGATGTGGGCCATCCAACATGTAAGGCCCACTCCATCTATCCATTATGTGAGCCCACTTTGATGTGGACCGGTCCCACCTTTGATGTGGGCCATCCATCAAGTGGTGTCCATTTGATGTGAATCGTCCATCATGTGGAGCCAGACTTTGATGTGGGCCATCCATCATGTGGGGCTCCCTTGATGTGGATCGGTCCATCATATGGGGCCAGATTTAATGTGGATCATTCATCACATGGGGTCCCACCTTCAATATGAGTCATTCATCACGTGGGCCCACCGGTTAGAGAGAGAGATTGTAAAGAGAAAAGAAGAGGGCAAGATGGGGACTACTTAAAAAGTTTAGGGACAAACTTGTCCCAAAATGAGCCCAAATATGTCTACCCGCTTCAGCAAACTAAGCTCTTAAAGAAAAAAGTGAACTCTCCATCCCTAAGGGTGTGTTTGATTTTGGGAAGTGATGGTAAATGCAGAGTAAAGAGTCATCATTACTTACCAAGCAATTCCCATCTCTTATTTCAAACTTGACAGCGATGGGTTGAAACTTTTGGCGCAAAACGGTGGCGGGAAAAATTTGTGAGTCCAAAAATCGTGGAGCCCACCATAATGTATAGATCATATCTATGCCATCCATCCATTTCGCCAGCTCGTTTTAGGGCATGAGACAAAAATTGAGGCAAATCTAGTGGAACAGTGCACCACACTAGATTAAGAAGTGAGAATTAAACTTTAACCGTTAATAATTGCTTGAGGCCATAAAATTTCTTGATCAATCTAATTTTCTCATTTTCCCTTTATCCATGTCTGTCTAATATTATGAACAAGCCAAATGACAAATAAACATTAGTGTGGGCCCTAGAAAGGTATTGACTTTTAACGGTTAAGGTCCATTGTAACCATTGTTTCATATGTTGTGGTCTATTTTAGTTGTAAATTTGCCTCATTTTTTAAGGCATGCCTTACAATGGGCTTGTGGAACCAATGGACATAGGATATAACATACTCATCACAGTGGGCCCTATGTTTTTATGCGTGTATAAATAAATGAAATTCAATTAAAATTATTACGATTTACGAGGCGGTAATTCCCCAGAAAAACAAACTGGTGTAAAAGGCAATAATGACCTATTTGCATTGCATTTACCAGCGTTCAGCAAAATCAAACAGCCCCCAAAGAATAAAGAGGTAAAACATCTTATGTCTAAATAAATAAGCAAATAAGCTCTCACTAGTAGAGATGTCAAATGACCCCTCAGTCATTTGGTCTTCGTTGAGGATTCTAAGGACCAAAGCATTTGGGGATCTATCAAGAAGGAATTGAACGAAAGTAAACCAGTGTACATGCCTACCTTCTGAGGAAGTTCTGCAGTTCCATAAAATAAAAGGAGTCATGTAGATAACTAACATGGGAAACATGGCCTAGTTTGTTGTAGAATGATAAACAATACCTCAATTTTCCTCATTTCGGCCTCTGTCTTTGCTTTTTGATGATTTTCCCATGCTTGTATTTTGATTTCTTCACGTTTAAACCTGAAAAGTGTGCCATCATTCATCATCTGAACCGCATATACAAATAGAGTTGTTATTAGAGAAAAGTCAAGCATACAAGCAGTGGCCATACAGATATGGCAATACCAACTTGTTCGGAGATTCGTTACTTAGAAACTAGACAAAATTTTAAGATAGATTGAACATTCATGATCCCTTATTATTTCATATTCGTTTGATGAATTTGAATTGTCAACTGTCCAAATCATAGGCCCCAGTAGAGAAGAGATGGACAGAAATTCAGATAGATTGAACATTCATGATCCCTTAATATTCCATATTTGTTTAATGAATTTGAACTGTTGAAAAAAAATCATCTTAAACATTAATGTGATGCTTAACAATTAGACATACCAATTGTACATGTGGCATATGTGTCTAAACGCAAACTGTGCAAACCATAGGACCCAGTGGAGCTGAGATGGATGGAATTTTAGACACAGGATTGATGATCCCTTATTATTTCATATTTGTTTGATGAATTTGAACTGTCAACTGTCCAAATCATATTCCCCAGCAGAGGAGATGGACAGAATTTCAGATAGATTGAATATTCATGATCCCTTAATATTTCATATTTGTTTGATGAATTTGAACTGCTGAAAAAAAAAAATCATCTTAAACATTAATATGATGGCTAACAATTACACATTAATATCATCTTCTTTTTTTTTTTTAAATATCATCTGGTCATTGCGATTTCTAGGACCTTGTTGCACAAACCTTCTACCTAGGTGCCGCTCCTGCTTCAAGTTCCCGCTCCCTCTTCCTGGCTGTTTACACTGGCTAACATTCCAAAACAGATCCCGCGCCCACACCTGAATCCACTGATGCTTTATTTCACACTTTGTGCAACTATATTCTAAGATATCAGTCACAAATAATAGGGCCAATAATTTGGTTATTTGTATTGAGGCACCTATATGCCACTCATAAATTAACATTATGCATGTGTATGGATTGAAATACTCTAACAAAGTACCATAGTCTTACCAAGTATGGTACTTAGATGGAGTATGTCAATCTATACACATGCACTGTGTCAGGTTCCATATAGTTTCTTTTAAACTAATTCTAGTTTATTGCGAAGAGAGGTAGTGGCTCACATCCTACCTCTACAAGTACAATGCCTACTTACCAAATATGATTTCAACACTCTAAATATGTTTTTGTTCTCAAGGTCAATCGAATCATTAACTGTGGCCATTGGGGGGATTTTTTTAGGCCCACAAGGACACAAGATCCCCCTATTCTATGGTATAGATATGTTCAATGGAAAAGAATGATCTGTCACATTAAAAGAAGTCAGCACATAGGATTAGTAAGTCAGCACATAGGATTAGTGTAAGACCAATAACCTGGCCATATATTTGGCTTTCTCTGCCTCCTCCCAAGCTGTTGCACGGGTCTCAACAACACTTTTAGTCTGTTGGTCTGCAGCAACAATCTTAAGTGAAGTTGATGCATCTTTGTCCTCCTCTTCTTTACTTGCCCAGGCTGCAATATTCATTTTCCCAAGCTGTGTTCCAAGAACCATTATCTCTTGTCTAGTTTTCATTTGAAGTTCCTTCTCTGACAGCTCCTTTTTGTTAGGATCCTCTTGGCAATCAACTGATGCAAAAGGAGATGAAGCTGGTGCGGCTCTTCTAGGAGTGGATGGCCTTGAAGAATTGGGGCTGCGGATTGGTGTTGTTGCTCTCACAGGAGTTCCAGTCCTAGAAGGCTCTTGGCTAGCAATAGGAGTCATTTCAGTACCCATGTCTCTCATGGACACAGACCTAACTGTTGATGGAGGTGGAATATATGTTGTAGCACTATGGAGAGATACGGATGAATCGTGCCGACTCAGATTAACTGCACAAATTAGACACACGGAAAATAAATAAATAAATACATAAACCTTAAATTCCTTTTACTGTGGTTCATAGTCCCCTCTAAATTTCCAATCAATTTCACAAATTATTGACTTTTGTATTTCAACAATCCTTTAAATAGAACAGCACAGTAATTCCCAAATTTACCAACTACTTTCTTTCCAGATATTGTCCTGTCATTATCATCGTCATCATATGTTCATGAAAGGAGAAACATCCTATAGTGACAACATTACCATAACTTACAGTAGTGTCAAGGAAAATGGGGCCCACCGTGACGTATGCATGAAATCACAAAGTGTTTCTGAGAGTCTATGAGCAATAAGTACGCCAGAATCTTAAGATGCATTTCAAAATTAGCTATTGAAAATTTCAGATCTCCAGATTATTGCCAGATTCCCAACAACCGTCTTTAAATGATGGGATATGCATGCGCTGACTCTCTAAGTGTGCCACATGTGCAAGTAGTACCCAAAAAATAGTGAACGTTTAAAAAAATATTAGCATATAAATATTATGTATAAATACAACATGAACTAAATATTCAAACTATGAAATTCATATATAATATATGATTAGAGAAATGGTCCTGTGTAGAATACACACCGCAACAAGTGGGAGACTCTCCTGTAACTGTTCTATGTTGAACATATGCATGTGAATTTTGGGCACAACCACCCCAACACTTGTGAGGGGGAACCACCTGCCAGGCAATCAGGGGTGAGAGACCAACACCCCATTCCTGTCTGGGATGCTAATTCCAACCCCAGATAGCTGTCTGATTATCCGAACAAGAACAGGTGGCTTTGAGAACGCATCACAATGTTATTTCGTAAGAGAGTTCCGCTCTAGACGATTGCTCACAAAAATAGCATCAGAAAAAAAGAATGAAAGAAAGAAAGAAAAACAGACATGTTTGCTTGATGGGGAATTCATTCCTTGGTTTTTATGTTTCCTGGGAAATGTTAGAGTTGGCCTAGTATTTCCAAAATAATGATTAAATTTTGTTTGGTTTATGCACCAGGTTTCCCGAGAAGCCAGGGAAAGGTCTAAAATGTTGTTTGAATTCACTAGGTTTTTTATTCCCCAGCTTTTAGCTGAGGCAAGTTTTTTTGTGGAAAAGCTGGGGAATGGAATTCCTGGGAAATGTACAAACCAAGAAAAAACTGCAAGCCAAACATGCTTTTTGTAAAAATCAGGGAATTACTAAGCCAAGAAATATAAAAACAAGCAACCAAACACATTCTCATTCACATGCCCACCTGGAAAAGGTGATCGTGTTACAAATCAATAAAGGGTTGGAAGGATCAAGTGGTTAATTGTGGCCTACCATCTTAACTAAGACAAGAGAAGATTGCATGCTTACTTGCTGAATCTGCAACTGAATTCTCTATTATGAGTGCAGGCTTCACATATGAATCTGCCACTGGGTAAGGATCAGGCACCCAATTCACCCTCTTAGCTTGATTTGGATCAATCCTTTTCGTATCCACCTCTTCTGCAGCAACGAACCTCTGGTCTGGAACTTCAACAACAACCTTCGTAGCAGCTTGCCGATTCCCAAGCAAACCTGTTTTCCGAGTTGCTGCCTGCCCTCCCTGAGCCTGAGATTGCCCGGTTTTTGGCCGGTTTGATGTGGGACTTGCAATCCACTTCTGCGCATCATCCCATTTTGAAGGTGCCGGTTTGGAGAATGGTGTGAACGGCAACCTATGTTGGGCCCGTTCCGCCTTCTGAAATTCAAAGGCTGATGACGATGACACACTCGCATTGTCGATGCCACTATCATAATCAAGGCAACCATCGTCTTGAGATCTAATTCTTGAATTAGCTAAAACACGTTCTTTCAATCTACGATCGGTGGCCATCTCAGAGTCTAAATTCCCTGCCGTTGTTAAGCTAACAATGTCTACATCTCTGCAGTTCTCGGAAGTGCTAACACCTAAATAGAAATGCATCCCGAGAATCACATCAATTGAAAAATAGTAGAGTTACTTATAATACAAAAAAAAACACTCTTTCTCAACCAAGCAACTATACAGGAGGACCACCTTTCAACAATCTATTCCATTCATCTCTTGGGCCCCATCCTGATGGGCCATACCCAAAAAAGGAAAAAAAAAAAAAAAAACCCTCCATGGAGATGGATAAGACGGCTAAGGAGCAAGTGGACAATTCTAGCAAAGGTCCATATTTAACCAGGAAAAATTCGTCTGAGTGAGGAGATTTATGCAATGACTTATTCACGATAGAGACATCAAATGAAACAGTGCGACTAAAGGGGTCCTTTGGATGCCTATAAAATCCTTAGTTCTCAAGGGGTTACAGGTAAACACTTTACAAGCAGGTATTTGGATGGCAAAATTTGCCCATAAAGTGCCTGTAGCTTGTAAAATGTTTACAAGTTGTAAGCATTTTATAGGTAAACTCACCCCTTTTTTTTTCAAGGCAAAAGCCATATTTCATATTATAGTCTTCGCAATTGAAAAGACATTGTGCATAGTAGAACAAAATGGTTGATACACACTTATGATGTGTGAGGCCCACTATAATGCGTATAGTACATCCATTTTGTCCATCGTGTGTGTCCTTGATCTCTACTATGGCCTTGAGAAAACAGCTTGATTGATCATCAGAAGGGCCACACAAGAGGGAACATTTGGAATAGAACGTCCACTATTAAAAACCTTCTAGATTATGTGGGGCCCATTGTGACGGGCACATGCAATGTTCTTGGATCGCATGTGTGATCATGTGCGATCACATATGGCTGTGCGCATATACGATCGCAAAATTGCATTTTTTTAAATTTTTTTTCGAAAAATTTAAAAAAATCAGAAAAATAGGGGAAAATTAAGAAAAGTGGTAAAAAACAGAGAAAAAGAAAAAAAAGAAAAAAAAACCTAGGGGAAACTTTCCTAAGTTAATAGATAACTAATTTTACATGTTTAAAATACATTTGAGTGAAATAAAATCAATTAAACATCATGTCATCAACACTCAACAATATATTTAACAAATAACAATAAAATTAACACTTACTAAGTACTAAGTAAAACTAAGAAGTAACAAAAATAACTAAACAAAATGGAGACTTGAAAAAAGTTGGAGCTTGGGCCTTGGCGACGTGGAACTTGAAAGTACTTTGAAAGATGGAGAATGAAATTATGTAAAAGAGAATGAGAGAATTGGGACTTTGAAAGTGTATGGGACTAGAAAGAGAGTTTAACTGCATTTAGAATGCAAATAGGGGGGGGGGTTATGAATTAAAAAATGCTGGAAAAATAATAATCAGAAAACGATAAAAAAAATTTGGGCAAATATGTGATCGCATATTTGCACAGATCGCATATGCCATGACTGCATATGCAATCTGTCAAAAAATATGCGCATGTGCGATCACATATTCGCATATGCAACCGCACATTACAACATTGGGCACAGGACATCTGATTTATCCAGCATGTGCATACTTTGATGCTCTCATAGGGCCTGAATAAAAATCAAGTCCTTTTTGGCGAGATTTACTGTCCCAAATTCAAATGTTGTATGGATACCTACTTTATACCTTGTAAATATTTTACACATTAGCCAAACACATAATCTGTTTACTGTAAACAGATTAACACTTAAAAGCCAAACAGAATAGCATGTAAACAGTTTCCACCTGAAACTCTTCTTAGGTGTAAAGTGTTTATAACTTAAAACTTTTACAGGCATCTTAACAACCCATGAGGAAAGCCCAATTATACAGGTGCTGATCAAGCACAGCATTTGCCTGCGATCCTTGCTAGAGATAGTTGCTCACTTATCTTCAGTATCTCCACTACACACATGACATCTGTTTGGGACGATTGAAACTGTTAATTTGAAAGCATAGGTCATATCCCAAAAGTCAAGGACGATCAAACTAAGTTAACTACTGCATTAATAACCTTTAAAAAAAAAAAAAAAAAACGTTTGAGCAAAAACCACCCTAGATGATCACCCCATTGGGTGGATCACATTATGTATCACAGTAAGTGGGCCCACCTGTACGGTTGCTGGTTGAGTAGCAATGATGGTAGCTCTTGCTAGAGATAGTTGCTGGCATCTGTAGCATCCGCACCAATCAATTAGGGTGATCCAAAGCACTGATCTGATGATGGCCCACCACAAACACAAGCTATAGCACAAAAGTAGCCTGCCATCAGACTATATGGCATGCGTACTAATGACATTCAGTGCATCAAATTCGTAAAAATCCGGCCATTGAACGCCGGCCCCAACATGACCCACAGATCAACGGCTTCAATCACCACAACGGAGCAATGGATATGCTAGAGAAGCACCAGCAGCCTGCCTCAAAACCCTACCATAATTTCATCTGACAAACGCAAAATCCGACGGAGGAAAAGGAATCACTCACCTCTATCATCCATCTCTGCAACTTCCGATCTCAATGAAAAAGCTGCTGTTGACGCCGACACAATCTCTCCCTCTTCCTTCCTCTTCTTCTCCACTCCCAGAAGCATCATCCTCAGCTTACTTGGAGAGAATCCTCCTCCCTACACCACAGACAAACCGAAACGATCTCGATCTCGATTCCGATAGATTCAAACACCCAAACGCCCCCGAAAAAACACGATTCCGATGACACTAGAGCAGAGGATGCGAAATTCGAGGAGATTTTCAGAGAATTCGAAGTGGCAAGAAGTGATTTGACAGATCGAAGGATTACGAGAGGGACAAAACGGGAAAATGAGAGAATGAAAAGGCCGTACCTGAGGTTTTTCGATCCTTTCGTAATCCATTTGGGATTTTCTCGCTTTCTTTTTGTTGCGTTTAGAAGAAGGGATTGAAAGGGGGAAAGCTGGTCTGCTCCAGTCGCAGCTGCTGCCGCTGCATTTTGCTTTGCCGTGAGTTTGATGAGAGAGAAAAAATGGATTTTTTGAAAGTGATTTTAAACCGAAAGGTCACAAGTATACTGCCCCTGGGTTTGAAGGAAATTACGATGTTGCCAGCTGATTTGGGTTTCGGAGGGAAGTGAGCAGTAGTGATTTATCGCAGTGACGAGGGACTTGGTTTCGGTAGTAGCTCCTCCGGTACTGGTCGGTTCTGTGGGCTCCAACATGATTTATATGTTTTATCTACGCCGTCCATTGATTTTTCCAGCTCATTTTAGGGCGTTAACCAAAAAATTAGGCAGATCCATAGTCAGGTGGACCACACCACAGGAAATAGCGAACGCCCACCATTAAAAATTGCTAGGGCCCACTTTAATGTTTATTTACCATCGAAACTTGTTGATAAGCTCACACAGCTGGACGAAGGGAAAACACAAATATGAACTTGATACAAACTTTTGTGGCCCCAAGAAGTTTTTAACTGTAGGCGTTCAATCATCCGATTTCCTGTGGTGTGGTCCACCTGAGGTCTATATATATCTTATTTTTGGGATCATACTTTAAAATGATCTTTAAAAATGGATAGACGGTGTGGATAAAACACATACATCATGGTGGGGCCCACAGAGCACCGATCAATACTGACCTTGGGCACCCGTGCCAATTTGGCGTGCTTTTGTCCGGTATCGCTGCCATTCATCTGGTGAGGACTGAGTAGGACTGGTCCGTTGATAAGGTAGGAATGCTAGGAAGAAGGCAGTAGTGACTGAGATGCCCACATGATGAGTGGACCGAGTTCAATTTTTGTCCATGCATGCTCCCATGGCCGTCAGTTGATGAGTGGCCCAGATCCTGCACGTGTGTACTGCATTGTCATGGGTGACATGGACCGCTTTGCAGAACATGTGCTCACCACTTCTGCAAGATCTCGAGTATTCATCATTACTGCTTTTAGGTAATTTGTACCAAAAACTCTACCCAACCGAGTCATCGACGTCAGCGATCCAACCAATACTGAGTGGGGTGTCAATGGACCGGGTTGACTTGGGCCGGGCTTGGACTAGAGTATCAGGCCCGCGGGTCGGGTTCGGCCCTAAAGTGTAAGCCCTTTTTTAAACGGGCCGGGCTTGGATTAGGCAATTCAAAAGCCCGACAACCAGCCCGGCCCATATATATATATATATATATATATATATATATATATATATATATATATATATATATATATTAAAATTTAAAATTTTAATTAAAATATTTTTCCTCCTTTCTAAATTTAAAATTTAAAATTTTACACAAATTTTTCCTAAAAATCCATCTCCCTCTTAAAACTCCTTTTATTTTCTATGGTGATAATTTTTCATTTACGGAGAAGCGGATTAAAAGATAATTTCTAGGGTTCGGGCTGGGTTTAGGCATATGTTGAAAGAGGTGGGTCGGGTTTGGATAGAGCTTGGCCCGGCCCTAACCTGGCCCATTGACACCCCTATTCCTAAGCCATTCCTGAGCCTGGGAATCGTCCGCTAAGCCCAGCTAGTAGACGCTTGGTCGTTTCAACTGCTGGTCTAGGGTTCTTAACCCACTAACTCCACGGGTGGGTGGGAGCATCGTGTGACTGACTAGGTGGGTGCTTGCGCATTTAAAAGGGTATGTGAGTTGCATGACTAACCCAAAAAAAAAAAAAAAAACAGATCACATATGAGTTACTTAGTACGCTTTTATAGTAATGAGTAACTCTGTTGGGCCCACCTTTAATGTATGTAGTTTATCCACTCCATCCATCCGTTTTTTCAAATCATTTTAGGAATTGAGACCAAAATTGTATCATATCAAAAGCTCAGGTGGACCACACCACAAATGGGTATACTTTCAGTTCACACTATGTTCCTGTGGTGTAGTTCACTTGAGCTTTGGCTATACTTCATTTTTTTTGTTCAAAACCCTAAAATTATCTGTTAAAATGGATGAAAGGAGTGGATAAAATACAAAAAAAAAAAAAAAAAAAAAACACACACACACAGTGGGCCCCACAGAGCTTAGTAGCACACTGAGATAATGTGCAAACCGCTTCTTCCTAAGCCTTTTGCAAGTAACCCATATCTACTCCAGTTTTGGAGTGCAGCTGGAACAGAAAGTAGGTGTCAGGGAGTGCATGAGACAAAGGCTTTATGATTATATGACATCCACTCCATGCATCTATTGAGCTAACTTATATTAATACCTCAGCCCCAAAAATTAAAGAAATCAAATATTTGAGTGGGCTAAGAAGTTGGGAACAGTTGGAATGAGTCTTCCACCATTCAACCTCTCTCTCTTTCTATCTGCATCTCTACATGTATATGCACCTACATATAGCCTTTACTGCCTCCCCTCTTTCCTTTCACTCTCTCTCTTGAGCTTTCCTCTCTCTCCCTATACAATGACTCTTTTTTTGGATTGAGCCTCACTTGAAACATGGGCATGATATTGCACACATGTGCCACTTTGGCACTTTTGCTTTGATTCATCCCTCCAATCCTTGTGCAGGATACTCTAGCCTTAGCATTTCTTTCTCTTCGGCACAAGTCCTACGGAATGAATAAAGCATTTATTCCTGGCCAACGAAGCCAAACACTATTAGTGGCATGTTGATGGGACACACTACCAAACAATAATAGAATGAGTGGTTTAACATCATACATTACCGATGGGTTTTCAGTTTGTACAAATGGAGACTTAAAATCAATTTTTTGGACCATTGATATTATGGGCCCTACTAGATGGTCTATGAACTAAAAATCTTCCTGAATAGAAAAGTTCTCAGCCTCTCAACACGGGTGGCCAAACAAGGAAATGATTGAGATTTGATAAACCAACGGCTCCCACTCAATCAATAATACAATTATATATCTAGGGATCATTGAAGTTGGGATTTTAGTGCACGGACCTTCCAATATGAGTCCCATCTTATAAATGTTTTGTATAATTGAATAATGGGCCCAATTTGAACAGACTGAAAACCCGATTCTAATCAAGTAATTATGCTGCCTAAGGCAATAATTCCAATACTATCATCAATAATTGATAAAACGCTAAAACTCAA
Organism: Liriodendron chinense; assembly: GCA_003013855.2. Taxonomy (NCBI): domain Eukaryota; kingdom Viridiplantae; phylum Streptophyta; class Magnoliopsida; order Magnoliales; family Magnoliaceae; genus Liriodendron; species Liriodendron chinense. Next base: position 366,798 of record PVNU02000665.1, on the reverse strand, counting down.
CTATAGTAACATCCCATCTCCATAAGTACAATGAACATAAATTGCTGGTATCCCGGTCCCTTTAACCTTTGATGTAGCCAGTGGTAGACTCACAAGAGTTTCAACATGAGGTCATGGGTTCGAATATCCATTGTGGTATAAAAACCCCATGGTGTGAGTGCATGCGTGGGTTTTAAGTGTGTGTTTAAAAAGATAAAAAGGGCTATTTTTAACTAATATTGGGCCAATACATCCATATCATTTATGGACAAAACTAATACCCATGGGGCAAAACGTGCTAGTTTTGGACATAATTTAAACTCTGGAATAGTTTCTTTTGAAGTGTGTCTTCATGTGTCATTGTGTTTAAGTTTGCTAAGCCCACATGCTTGTGGAACATGGTCACCACACGCAGTCACCGTGCCAATATTGGCCATGCGTGTGAGATCCCGCTCCCATCTCGTTCTGCAAAAACTATTAAATCTTAATTTGCAAATTTTAGTCTATTGGTCACAACATAAAAATCCAATGGTTAAAACAACTTCTAACTCTAATAAGAAGATTTTCCCACACCACTAGCAGAGAAGTGGTGTTTAGCAATTTCCTAAGAGCTTGTTTGATTGCAGAATCTAGATTCTAGAAAAAAAGAATTTAAATTCCAGCGTTGGAATCCAAAATTGTAGAACTTGAATTGAAAACCAAATTCCATCTAGAACTTGTTGTTTGGTTGAAAACTGTGTAATCTAGATTCAGTTTGGTTGAAAATTGTGTAATCCAATCGTTGCTTGCGTTATGGCCCACTTGGGCTTCGAATTTGCTTGAGAATTTAACCCTTGGCCTATAGTAGTCCCGCAAGACAGATGGTCAGGTTGGATGGCAAATAAACATTACAGTCGGCCCCTAGGAAGTTTTTAATGGTGGACATTCAATCAACACTATTTTCCTGTGGTGCGGTCCACTTGAGATTTAGATCTGCCTCATTTTGTGTCTAATGCCCTTAATTGAACTCTCAAAACAGATAGAACGCGTGGATGTACAATGCATATATCATAGATGTACAACGCATACATCGAGACGTAGATATATCATGGTGCTTTCTTTTCCCTTCTATAAAAGTGGCCCCCCAACACTGTTTCCACTAATCCGGATTCCAGCCAATTTAGGTTTCCAGATGGAATCTTGTTCGGTTGGAACTTGCCGCCAAACATATTAGTTAAAATTGGATTCCGCTAGAATTCATATTTTAGGCAGGAAATGGGTTTCCAGATGCCAACCAAATAGGTCCTAACTAATCGCAGTTTCTTAGTGTGGCCAAATAACCCTATACGTGTGTAGATTTGTGATAATATGGTAGTGATATTTTCTTAATTGATGGTAGTTTTTCTAGTATATGGCAAAATATGTTCTACAAGTGTAGGTTGTCGCTATTTTGTTGTAAGCTCTCTTTTTTATTTCCAAAATTGACATTGCTAGTGTATTATATTTCATGAGAATTCTTTTCAAGTCTAATGTTTCAAAAGGTTGTTTCTTCTCAATCTTTCTTAAAGTTTTCAAGAATTCTAAATGGTATTAAACCTTTTCAAGAGAACTGTCTCTTGAAAATCCTAAAGTTTTTTAGATTGAGCAATTTGGATATCTCTTAGAAACCAAAGAAGAAACGTTATTCAGATATCTCATGGCCCCCTCTCTAATGTCAATCAAGTATTTTTTTTTTTCCTCTCCCTCCATTAGTGTGATAGATTATGTCTCGATCAAGTTAAAGCCTTTAAACTTCCTCTTGTAGAAGACTTAACCGATGTTATTATTAAAGAGGGAGGACATGGTCGAGTTCATAGATGGGGAATATCCCATATCGGAAAATTTTAAAGTAATCCTCTCTTCTATAGAAGTGTGGAATTGTTTGGAAAATGCTTACGCTAGAGACACTATGGCTCGAGAATTTTAGTTGATTCAACAACAACAGACATGCAAGCAGGAAAATTTACTATTGAGTTGGGACTAACTATGCTATTTCATAATGAAGTACCTAAAATATTTTAATTTGAAACCTATCAAATGGTTGTGTATTTCATTAATCAGGTATCATCTATTCTATTGAACAATCTCCATATCAGTTGTTATTTGGTCGACTCTCTGATTACTTTGCTTTACGTGCTTTTGGTTCTCGTTGTTTTCCTTGTATGTGAGGTGACGTAGGGAAAAGCATGAAATAAGGTAAGGAGGAGATTATCGTCTTCGTCAATTACGCAAAACTTTGAATCCACATGGTTATTTTTTAATTCACAAGAAAAAAAGAGATATTTAAAATTTTATTAATCAATAATGCTCAAATTTTCTGATTCCATCACTTATAAAGAAAAAATAAAACCCTAATTCATAATTACCAAAAATAGCAAAATTCTAACCTTATTAAAAATCCTATTTCAACTAAAATAAAACTTACTCAAAATAGTAAGTTCTTTTTAAATATAAAGTCCTAAATTAACCACATTAGAGCATTCCTGGCATAATTACAATCAATCTCTAGAAAATATGGAAATCTAAAATTCTAAGAAAAATAGAAATATGACAAATCAAAATTACTAAAAATAGTAAAAATACCCTACAATTTCAATTTTGAACTAGAAGTGTGAGTTTTCTCGCAAAACGGACAAACGCAACCCACATTATGGGTTGGTTGATCCCTAATGGCCTATTACCATAAATATTGATAGGTTGTTTGTTCCATTACGATTCTTACATTAAAAGTTACGACCAATTTATGGTACACACTTTAAATGGTAATTTCTCTCTATCTGATATGAATTTCTTCGATCCTGACTTACCTAAGGCCTAGTTGCATCATGCCCTACGTAAGATTGGACCCATATCTGACAGACTACTTCAACTTCTATTTGGCCTTATTTTGGTCCAACCTCGGTAGGACTATATCTATGCCTCGTCCTACATCACGAGGTTATGATGGTAACAAATTCAGTCCTTCCCAAAGTGATTAAAACCACTGCCGATCACTTGTTGCAATTAAAACCATCACCTTATAACGCTTAGTAATTCCACCAAAATCCACGTTTATTTTTTTCTAAGTGCAAACATTTATTCTTACATGACCTTCTTTCAATTTTCTAGATCTTCACCTTGTATAGCTTCTTCAAAAGAACTTAGTTCTTAATCTTCGGTTACTAAAGTCATCAATGTCATCGGATTCACATAATCTTTGAAATATGTCGGTTGATGAATTTTATGATAGGTTATGTCTCTTCTTCACTATCTTCATTTTCTTTAATTCTTTTAGTTTTATCTTGATCATCTTTTTTTATCTATGGGATTTAAAACATTTGGAACTGAACATCCAGTGCATCTTTAAAACATTGGACATGATTATGTCGAGGACTTTCTTTCTCCTCATTTAGACATTTTGAGCTTTGCCAAAGAATATGAGACTTATCAAAATGAACATTCCGACTAATGATAATTTTCTTGGTTATCAGATCCCACAAACAATAAGCCTTTTGCTAATTTACGTAACCAACAAAAATACAGTTCTTAGTTTTAGGTTCCAATTTGTTTTTTTGACAACTAAGAATTAAACTAAATGCATCACGACCAAATATCTTCAATTTGAAATAATCACAAAGAGTTTCAGACCATACTTCTTGAGGTGTTTCTCCTTTATAACCATAGATGGTGATCAGTCGACGAAATATCAAATCGTTAGTATAACTTCCTCCCACATTTTTTCCTCAAGCCCCACATTAGCCAACATGCTTCTAGCATGCTCCATTAGCGTATGATTCATTCTCTCGGCTGCACCATTTAGTTAAGAAGTGTAGATAACTGTGAAGTGTCGCTTAATTCCTTCATCCTAGCAAAACTTGAGGAACTCATTTAAAGTAAGTTATTTCCCATTATCCGTCCTAAGAATCTTGATGTAGCACCTTGTTTGCTTCTCTACCTTGGCCTTGAAATGCTTGAAAGTGTGAATACATTACTTTTGGACCTTAATGTTTTCACCCATATTTTTCTTAAGAAATCATCAATGAATGAGATGAAGTATAATGCACCACCATATGAAGCAGTTGATGACGACCCCCACACATCCGTGTGTATGTAATCAACCACACCTTTATTTATGTGACTACCTTTTGAGAACTTCCACCTATGTTGTTTTCCATAGATATTGTTCCCAAAAGTTCTTTTCACTAATCTTTATCATGGGTATTAAGTTTCCTTTCGCCAACACTTTCATACTCCTCTCACTCATGTGACCAAACCTCTTATGTCATAACTGCAATGAAAGTTCACCATTCTCAACAACTTCGTTTGCCATATCATTTGTCACTATGCTTCCTAACAACTTATACAAAATTTCAACCCGAGTGCCTTTCATAATAACGTGTGCCTCTTTGAAGACTTTAAATACTCCCACTTACCCCATAAATTTACAATCATCCGAATTTAATTCTTAGAGTGAGATCAAGCTTCTTTTCAATCCCGGTATATACTTCACATTTTCAAGTTTAATGGTCATTCCACCAAACATCTTCAAATACAATCGAACCAACCCCAACCGTTTTGTTAGTTGAGTCATTTCCCATCAATACAAAACCATCATCATGTGATTTATATGTGTTAAACTACAAACGTCGAGGACACATATGATAAGTGACACCACTATCAAGCATCCAATTTCTATAAAATGGTGGATTAGAACCTGTCATCAACACCTCATCTTCAATAAGCGTCGATGTTGACACCTCTATTTGATTAGCTTCATTGTTGAATTCAAAAAATTGTTTGTCATTGCTTGAATCAAATTCTTTAATATTCTTAGTCTTTCTTCTCTAATAATTTTTCTTTAAGTGATCGGTCTTGCCAAATACCCAACAAGCACCTTTGTCTCCCCTTTATGTTGATCGGCCTCGAAACTTGCTTCTTGAAGAATTCTTCTGTTTGCTACCATGGTTATTCGGCCTTTCCTTTGTTATAAGAGCTTTCGCTTTGGAACCACTTAAACTTTCCAAAGATGCTTTTTTTTTTTTTTTTAAAATTCATCCACAAGTAATGCACTACAAATCATATCCCAGTCAAGTGAATTTTCTTGGTACAACTCAATAATGTAAACAAATTGTCATAGATACATAGTATTGTTATCGCCTTGTATTTCTCTTCCATTCTCACGCTTATGTTTTCAAGTTGACAGATAATATTATTGAATGTATTGAGATAGTTTGACTTTTTTTTACAATCCTTCATCCTTAAGGCATATAATTTTATCTTCAAGAAAATCCAGTTTGTGAGGGACTTTGTTTGATACAAGCTTTATAGTTTTTCTTATAAAACCGTCGCGGTCTTCTCGCCAACTATGTTGAATAAAACATGAATTACTAAACACAAGTAGATAGTAAACAATACATTGAGATCCTTCTCATCCCATCATCATTGATTTAGATTTCGATTTATTTGCCTTACCGAGCAATGCCTTATGTTTCCCTTGTTGAGCCAACAAATGTTGAACTTTTAATTTCCAAAGTTCAAAATTCTTTTGCCCATCAAATTTTTCTACGACAAATCTACTACTATTCATCTCTTCCAATTTACCACACAAACCCAAAAGTTTTTATACCACTTGAAGTGATTAAAACCACTATTGACCACTTGATGCGACAAAAACCACTACTCAAGTAATACACCACCAAAATTAAACACTCTTTTGGTTTTAATGGCACACAGAATATGCAAGATTATAGCTGGGCACAAACCAAGCTAGCCTGAAGGCTCGGCTCGAATTGGTTTGAAAAAGCTTGGCTTGGATTGGTTCGAATGGAAGTTCAAACCAAACCAAGCCTCGGAGTCAAGTTCGTTTGAAAAAAACAAACCAAGCTCAAACTAGGGCAATATCGGCTCGGCTTGGTTCAAAGCTCGATTTGATTCAGCTCAATTTGATTCAACTCATAGATTGTAAGCACACTATTTCCTATGGTGTGATCCACTTGAGCTTTGAATATGAATTCATTTTGGGATCATGTCCTAAACTGATATGTAAAACAGATGGACAACATGGATAATGCATATACATGATGACATGGATAATAAATAATACATATACATGAATGCACACTGTTTCTTATATTTGTAAAATTATGCTAGTGTACTTTTGTTTGGAAAATGCTCTTACATGTCTATTTTGAAGCTGCACTCCTTTGGAGGATGTTAAACATTATATAGTGAGGATGTTAAACATCATATAGTAAGATACGTACTTTTTTTTCTTCTAACTTTTAAAATTCTTTTCTATTTAAATAAACAAGCAAAAAACAAGTCGCCACTTGTTTAAACTCGGCCCATCTCCGTTCGAAAATTTTGACCAAATCGATTCAACTTGAACTAGATTTTTCTGGAGCAAACCAAACTCGGGCCGCATGGGTCGGCCCGAAATCCAAACCAAGCCAATACACAAACTGAGGTGGCACAAAAACAAGCCAAACCAAACTAAGGTTAACTCGGCTTAGCCCGAATCATTGCCCACCTCTATGCAAGATCATGTGCAATAAATAAATAATGGAGAAAAAATTAAAACCACACAAGAACACAAGATATACATGCTTGGGCTACATTCATGGTCAATCTAGCAAAGAAAATTCCACTATATCAATGAGATATTACAAAGATTAAGGAATAAAGTACTTTATTCAAGAATAGAGTACCTTCTTCAAGAATACAACAAAACCCCCTCAAATCTAAGCTTAAAAAGAAAAACCCTCCATCATTACAATACTAGCAATAGATCTTCTAGCCTTAAACACCCTGAGAAGAAAATCTTGGAGCACCTCTTGAAAAATATTAAAGCTTTGAATCTAGCCTTTAAGAAGAAAACCCCTTTGTTGAAACCCTCTTGAGCAAGAAGAAACCTATCTCTCCAAAATTTGTAATTATCTCTTAACCCTAATACAACTTACCCTAAAAGCCACTCTTTCATGAGGAAAATGTCAAAAATATCCCTTTAAGGATCCACTAACATTTAAGCCTTGTTAGCATGCGAAACATGGGTCATATAAACTCAAGAAAATGGCTAAACCCACATTGATTTTGGTGTCACTATTTTAACACTTCCCCCTTACCTTGTATTTTTCTGGGGTATAGTATTTAGCATAACGAATATCGGTGTCTTTATCCACCCACTGAACGTGTCTACAATTTTAAACATTTGGTCTTTCACCCCTAGCCTTAATTAGAGGTTTAGCTTACCATTTTACAAATGGATCAAAGACTAATACAAAAGAAAAACTAAACTTTTACAAAACCTTAAAAAAAAAAAAAAAAAAAAAAAAAAAAAACACGAGAAGAGAGGACTAGTAGAGAATTGAATGATGAAAATGAGAAGAGGAGGTCCCTTTTTATCGGCTCTTTGGAAGGCTTGGAGTTAGGTTCCACTCCAAACCTAGAAAAAGCAACCTAGGCTTAGAGTGTACCTTACTTTATTTCACTTTTTCTCTTAATTTTGGAGCGCATGGATGGAAGAGGATGGAGAGAGCTTGGCCCAATGATGGAAGATAATTGGGAGAATTAATTGGGTAGATGAGTTGAGTTGACTGGGTCCATAAGCTGCACATGGAGAATTTGGACAATCTTGACCGTCCATTGAAGATGGGGTACTGCTTTAGATGATGAACGGTGGCCGGAATTTGATATGGCAGTTGATGAGAGTTGGATTGGAGAGCAGCTTCTTTGCACATTGAATGGAGTGGCTGGACTGGATTGAGGGTGTTGCTGCTGGTAGATGTGAGGCCAGTTGCTGATGGACGACTGGATGAGAGGTCCACTTTGCTGGACACATCAAGCTTCTGGACAGCTAACGGTGGATGATGTGGTCCACCTGGATCATTTGGAGGTGGACGACTGGATTGATGGGTGACGTCTCTAGAGCTGGTCCCTTGATGGACGGTATATCTGATCATGTGCTAAACGTCTTGGCAGTTGCTGGCTATTCAAGGACGAATGGACGGTGTTGTCAGAGACCAGATCCCTTTCATGGCTGTGTGATGTGTGGCCCACCTTGCATCTTGGATGTCCAGCCCTGATTAGTTGTTGTCCATGGATGGCTGGAACTTTAGTGGGGGCCGCATAGAGGCACGTGTGAAGCAACTTAGTTGCTATGCTGGAGGATGGACGCTCATCAGCTGGCTGCATACGTCTGGACCTTAGAATGGACGGTTCATGATGGTGAGGAAGGGTTGCACGTGTGCTGGAGAAGGTGGCCCACTTGAGATGAGCTGGATGTGTGAGGCGGGGTCCACATGGATGATGGCCATTGAACACCTAAAGGTGGATGGACACACATGATGTCCAGATATTGTTGGATCTGGAACTGGCACGTGAGCAGGGCCAGTCTGATGTGTTTGAATGTGTGGCCCACCTTGCTAGATGTGCATGTCACTAACTGTTGGTCGACAGCTGGTTTGAATGCAGCTCCTCTTGCTCCTTTGCCATTGGATGAACGGTTGAGATGGATGCCTTCCATGCACGTGTAAATCATGTGGACCTATTGCTGGTTCTTCATGTTTGCGCCCAATCACGCGTGAATGTCCAATCCCGACCATCCAAACTATGCTGCCCAGATCCAATTGCATGGCCTTGATCTCTTTAGGGCTTCACACCTCAATCTCTACCGTAGAAAACGGTCTCGCCTTTGATCTTTGGCCCAATCTTCTTCAAAATTGTGCATATGCTTCTCTTTGATTCCTTTTGGGTCTTTAAATGCCTTGATTGGCTCGGATATTGTCCAACCTCTCCTAATCACCTAAACATTAAAAATCCACTTAATGAGAGATAATTAATAAGGAAAACAATGATAGCGGGTTAATTATATAAAATTAAGTGTTTATCACCCACCATGATTTATATGTAAAATTCACCTAAACCACCACGTGCTTCACACCCTATTAGGCGTAGGGCTCAAATTTCTAGCCCATCTCGGATTCTAGGGGACCACACGATTGAAAACTGTCTGGTGCAATGTTCACCCTCAAAACTGTTTTCGTTCATGTTGCCCACTTGAATCAATGTTGCATTTAATTTTTTCTCACTAAGAATTATTTTTATACGGTCACGCAATGGTTGGATTAGATCTGCGTATAGTCATCACTATGACTCACATAAAAATCAATGGTAGGTGTTTCTGTTACAACTGTTTATGTTTGTATGCCCACTTGAATTAAATTAAGGACCACCATAATTTTTGTGCCATATGATTAATTTGGAACGGTACACCTGGTGGTCGAGGGGGATTTGAGATATACGTCAATGCGTGTCACACCTGAGCACAACCCACTTGTGTTGCATTAGGGTTTAAAAATAGAAACTTTCTGTGTGCATTCACCTCATTTATGGGCATCTAACCCTACTCCTTTCAGACCTCTTCTTCTTCTCTTCCAAGCTCAATCTCTGCCTCTCCAAGCCGTGTATTTCATTGTTAGATCTCACTGTTACTGGATTCAGTTTAATCTCAATCTCTACCACTCACTCCAAGTTCTCATCTTCACCGTCCCTGACCCAAAACTTCTCTTCCTTTGTGACTCCGAAAACCTCCCAAGAAGGATCAGAGAAAGGAATCCAAGGAAGAGATGAGGATGCAAGAAAGGAGATGATCTAACGGTCAAATATGTGGATACGGAAATCTAATTGTGGTTGGATGCAAAAGGAGGGCAGAGATCTAGTTCGTTGATTCTGGGTTTGGAGATGATAGGCCTTATATGGCTTGGACATCATTGGTCCATGTAAATATAGAGAAGTAAGGAAGAGAGAATTTTGAATTGATTGAAAAACTAACAGCTTGGGCAAAAAGGCTTTTGGACAGTTAAGTCCAAGCCCGACCCACTTGGACATTGGGCTCAAATTTGAAGCCTGAACCCGACCCTCAGCCGTAGTTCTCTAGCCTGAGTCCGGGCAAGGTGGCCCAGGCCCAAAAGCTCATCAGGCCAGCCCTGAAATCCCATTGACAACCCTAGTAGAAGCATTTAGTTGAATATTTTCAAGCAGTAAAGTGTATTCTTCGATATGTTGTGGGTGTATTCTTCGATATGTTGTGGGTACTCTTGACGCTGGTTATCATATTTTATCTCAGTTTACTTTTGATCTATATACCTTTCAGATGCAAACCCGATTGAGTATCCTACTACTCAAAACTCTACCACAACAATTATTGTTTCTTGGTGTGCTAAGAAGCAACCTATAGTAGTTTAATCTTGTTGGAAAAGTTTTGAAAACAATTTTAAAAAGAAAAAGTTGTGTTTGGTTTTTGTCCTATATCGGATGGGAGAAAGGATTTTTACCTCTTTATAAGTAGGGTGTTGTGCACCTTACTTATTTATGGTGGAAGAGAGGGAGAATGATGGCTTGCGTGTTCCAGTTCGCACTGGAACACCGGGTACGGGCTCGGGCTAGGTGCGAGGGCATGGGCACGTGAGGCAGTGTGGCTGTAGAGGCGCTAGTGGCGCACTTGGCACTTCGCACATGCGCATTGTGTCGCAGATGGGTCGCGACCTCGTGGACCGGAGCGAGACTCTCTGCTTTTCATAGAGAGCTGCAGCGCTAATTAGAGGGACCTGTGTAACTGCTCATGCAGTAACGGTCCAAACTATGCAGTAACAGCTGCATGTGGCTAGCCCAATAGTCAGAAACAACTAGCCATTGAGTCTAAACAGTCAGCATGCAGGCGCGTAACTCCCACATGCACAACAGTTAGAAACTGCCATAAACGGCTAGTTTCTCACAACAGTCAGAAAACGGCTAGTGCTTTTATGGCTCTGGACCAAAACTGTCAGCCACCCTTGCTTATATAAATCAGACAGGTCTGGTTCATTCCAACACAACAACAACAATCATAACCTCGAATATTGAACCAGCACCCATCTGAGTCTCTTAGCCTCTCTGTTTGGTTGAAATAAACCAAGCCACTTAGACCAGTGTAGTGGTCTGCTACTGCCAGAAGAAGACTGCCATTCTTTTTCTGCAAGACTGTGCTATTGAGTTCCATAGTGGTTCCTTCGTTTCTTGCTGAACGCAGAACCACATAAGGCTCGTCGTATGCTGGAAGGAATCCGCCTGCAACCTATCAGCATACTCAAAATTATATTGAGTAGGGGCAAATTACGCTTTAAGGACAGCGTGTTTTTCACGTGCTTCAGCCTGTCCTTATTTCTTGATTTTTTTCAATTAATTTATTTTTAAAGATCAGAAATTCTCAACAAATCTAATGCAGAAGGATAGTATTGGTCCATGGCCTCCACAATAGCAAATGTTACATGGTTGAGTTTAATTCTTCTAGATATTGGGACATATCTTTAGTCACCACATATTTTATTTTGTGATAACGTCAATGCTCTATATATCTGTAAATCCAGTCTTTTATGCTCGTATGAAGCAATGGCCATGAATCTTCTGGTTACTCGCTTTGTTTCTTCTAATTAATAACTTATTGATGTTTGCATTAAGCCACTAGGATGAGATGTGTTTCATCGTATTTTAGTAAAACCCGACCTCGTTACTCAGCCTAGCTAGTTTGAGGGAGAGTAACAAAGAATTTTCCCACACCACTTGCAGAGACGTGGTGGCTGGCTGTTTTCCTAATGTGGCCAAATAATGTGGTACACATGTAGATATGTGACAATATATATAACAGTGGTAGTTTCTTGACTGATGTTAGTTTTCCTAATGTGGTTGATTGTGGAAGTGTTGAATTTTATTATTCTAGCGTAAACTTTCTTTCTATCTCCTTGATAACTGAAATTACCAGCGTATGCATATTCAATGAGAATCCTTTTTGGCTTTAATATTTTGAGAGCTTTAATCTTTTCCAATTTGTCTACAGTTTTCAAAAATTTTAAATTCTAGTTGCCGATTTTATTTCCTATGGCATGGCTTACCAGGCAATGAAATGGCTGCACTTTTAAGTCCAAAGATCTAAACATCGATCGTAGCACATTGGATGGAAACCTTCTCTCAATCACATTCGTAGGTCCATCATTTTATATACATTGGTAGAGCGGATTAGGTGGGAACACCAAGGTGTTATCCAAACGTGGAAGAATATCATTGGCTAGCAGATGCACCTCGGTAACACCTCATTGATTTGGGAAGAGTCCGGATTAGGTACTACCTTTGCCTATTTAGAGCTCTGAAGAGACTAGTATATGGCACATCGGTATTGGTGGAGTACAAGTTGTTAGGAAAAACTCATCACATCAGCAAACAGAGGTTGTGGGCCTGCAACCTTCTCTCCACTAATACCGACATGACATGTATGTGCCATGTCTAGCTTGTCCCGAGCTTTGCACAGGCAGGATACGTAGTTCCTAATCCGAGCTCTTTTGGGAGCTGATTTGGTGTTACCCTGACCATGTGGGGCTCACCTTGATGTAGTTTTGTATTTCTATGATGTCTATCTGTTTTTCCATCTCATTAGGACGCGATCCCAAACCTTAAGTAGATCTAAATCTCAAGTGGACCGTACCACCAAAAACAGTGATGAATGACAATTAAAAACTTTTAGTAGGCTACAAATGTTTTGGATCAAGTTGGTTTTTGTATTTTCCCTTCATCCAAGTCCTGGTTGACATTATCAATAATTTGGATGTCAAATAAACATTAAGAAAACTTTAAAGATGGGCCTTAGGAAGTTTTTAATGGTGGAGCATTCAATCACCATTGTTTTCTATGGTGTGGTCCACTTAGACCTGGCAAAATTTGACCCGACCCGACACGGTTTTTTCTAGTTTAAGGTTGGAAAATTTGACCCGAATTCAATTTTTGGGTTGACCTGACCTGACCCGTATTTTTATGGGTTAGGTTAGGGTTAAAGGTGACCCAACTCGACTTGACCCAAATCATATAGAAGTTAAGTAGACTGTTATATATTGATTTTCTTATTATTTAAATAATACATAGTTTTGTTCTTACACACTCTCTCGAAAACAGTCCACATGTCTGTCAATTTAATAAACATATGCACACCAATGATCACATTTTATGACATGAAGAACTAAAATATCGTGACATTTTTTTTAATTTCTAGTGCTCATTTATTAGAGAACCGAAATGGTAGCAAATGGTCATTAAAATAAATTAATAAAATTATCTTAAAGGTTATATTGATTTGATTGTTGATAGGAATTTATTGGACAGTTAAAATGAAATGATCAAATGGTTCCATTTTAATAATTGTGTCCACAATTTAACTATTTAAAAAATTAAATATCAAATGATCTTGTTGGTTTGATCCAATTGTCAAAAAATAAAAATAGAAATACTGGACATTAATTGAATGGTTTATATATATATATATATATATATATATATATATATATATATATATATATATATATATATATATATATATAAGCACTTATGTACCTATTATGTTTAATGCTAGCTAGTGTTACATGCATCTAGTTTAATCTAAAAATTAGTTAGGTGATCATTAAAATGTGGGTCAACCCGGCTGACCGATTTAATTTGGGTTGGGTAAGGGTTGGGAAAATCCAACCCGAATTCAATTTGGGTCAATTTGGGTCGGGTTAGGGTTGAGGTGGAAACAATCCCACCCAACCCATTGCCACCTCCAGGTCCACCTGAGATTTAGTGCTTCTTAATTTTTAGGTTAACTTCCTAAAATGGGCTGAAAAAACGGATGGACAGAGTGGATACACAACACATCATAAGATGGCCCAAAAAATATTTTAATAATCATTCATCAGTGTTTCTAGTGGTGTGGTCCACCTGAGATTCCGATCTTATTAAGGTTTGGGATCCCGTACTTTATGATATTTAAAAACAGATAAACAGTGTTGATATACAACAAATACATCAAGGTAGGCCCCACACGGTTAGGCAACAGCTAATCCGTACATCATGTCGGCAAATGTGGCTGTGATCTCTGCGTCTCTCCCGCGAGATCCTAGAGGAAATAAAATAAAATTTTAAAAACAACAGAATCTACCAGGCTATGCCTCAGGTATTGTCGAATACTTAGGGTTATTAGTATTGGAACTTCATATGAGAACCACCAGGCTATGCCGTTTAGGGTATTTACGTTATTTTGTCGAATACTTAGGGTTATTAGTATTGGAACTTCATATGAGAACCACCAGGCTATGCCATTTAGGGTATTTACGTTATTTTGTCGAACAGTTGGGGTTATTAGCATTGGAACTTCAGATCTTTAGATCTGTCCTTTGACTGTCTTACGTGGACGGTCAACGCTACTCCCAAGGAAAATGTCATTGCGCCGACCGGGTCATCCATCTTGCGTTTATGTCTGGGAGGTGGATTGGGAAGACCCCCGATCCACCGAGGTGATTGGGACCCGACTGTGGGGCCCACTGTGATGTATGTGACTACATCCACGCCGACCATCCGTATTGAAAGTTCATTTTACGGCATGAAACAAAAAATGAAGGAGATCCAAGTCTCATGTGCCATAGTACAGGAAACAGTGGTAATTGACGGTGCGGATTGGGTGTTACCCTTACTGTAGGGCCCACCTCGATGATACGTTGTATATCCACTCCGTCCATCCGTTTTTCCAGCCCACTTAAGAACGTGGACCCAAACATCAATCATATCTAAATCTCAGGTGGACTACAGGCAAGAAACAGTGATGATTGAATGCTCACCATTATTAAGTTCCCAAGGCTCACTGTAAGCAGATATTTACTTTTTATTTGTCATCCAATTAGCTTAATCCAAAACTTTTCGTGGCCTAAAAACAGCTTTTACTGGTCAATCACCACCTTTTCTAAGTGGTGTGGCCTACCATAGATGTGGATCTGCTTAAGTTTTGGGATAAATTCCTTAAATGAGCTGAAAAAACGGATGGACGGCGTGGATATGAAACAAATTCAACAAGGTGGGCCTCACATGGATGTACGCACACGTCATCTTCCGTGCATTCCTTCTTTCACGTGATTTTTTTTTTAATGTGACGGATCTAAATCTTAAGTGGGCCACGCCACATTAAAGAGGGACGCGGATTGCATCTTACCCCGCCGGTCTCCAGCTGGGAACGGGCATGAGCTTTGAGTTGCCACCGTGATGTATGGGTTTTATCCACACCGTCCATCCATTTTTCCATGCCATTTTATTCTAGAAGAACAAAATTTAGGTAAATCTAAGGGTCAAGTGGACCACACCACAGGAAGCAGTGGTGGTAATGATTCTCACCGTTGAAACTTTCTAGGTCCACCGTAATGTTTATTTTCCATCAAACCTATTCATAAAGTTACATAGAGCTGGATGAAAGGAAAACACAAAACTTCGGTGGGGTGGCCTCCAAGAAGTTTTCAACGGTGAGAATTTAATCCCCATTGTGTGGTCCACATTTGCCTTGGATCGGCCTCATTTTTGGCACCTGAAATAAAATGGAGAAATGGATGGACGGTGTGGATAAAACCCATGCATTACGGTGGCCACTCAAAGCTCCTGCTCGTTCCCAGCTGGGGACGGGCGGGGGTAGGACGCAATCCGCATCCGTTTTAGAGGGGGGATTGAAGTCCCACCATTGAAACCTTATTGGTGCACAAAGATGTTTTTGGATCGGGATGGTATTTGTATTTTTCCTGCATCGTTGGGGGAATTACCTTATGAACAAACGGTTGGATGGCATATAAAGATCAAGGTGGGCCGTAGGAAGGTTTGGTTTTTTCATCCCCACTTTTTTTTTAAACTTTGATGTGGCCCATTTGAGTTTTCAATATGTCTCATTTCTGTATTCGCATCTTAAAATGACATGTAGAAACTGATGGACGGAATGGATTTTACAAAGACATATCAGTCAGCCCCACAAATCATTGGGTTACACGCGTCCATGTAAGTGGGGTTACACACAACTCGCATCCCTTTAAGAGGGAGTCATTTAATACTCTGACAGAGAGTGACGCTCAATGCGCAGGCACTCAGAAATTGTACATGCGACATGCACTGACTCAAAATCAAACGGTTTAAACCGTGGAAACGACTATCTCTAAACCACAGTCCAGAAATCAGATATTTTGAACAATCTTGATCTCTGATCCGTGGACACTCGCTGTTGGAGATACAAACATTGGACACTGTTCGTTTTCTACCGTCCAATTAATTTCTACCAATCTGATACTCCAATAACAGAATAAGAATAATCTTTTATTCATAATACATCAAAACTGATGAAAATAATTTATAACGTTTAATTTTTCATATTTCAATACATATTTGCAATACATAAGTGACTGTGTATCATCCATCGCCGCACTCCGCCTATCAAAGTTTTCCCGGGGTAAATTGTCCTAGGATGGTGACTGAGTGTAAGATAAGCTGCTGACCGTAACTGAATGGACCGCTACGGCGTTTCATGCGAGGACAGCGTAGAACACGTGTCAGTGTAATATGGGAGCGGATTAGGTGAGACCCCGGATCTACCGAGGTGGGTGGGACCCCTGACTGTGGGGCTCACAGTGATGTATGTGTCTTAAATCCATACTGTCCAACCATTTTTAAATCTCATTTTAGGTTATTATTCCAAATATGACGATGACTCAAATCTTATGTGGACCACACCACAGAAACATCGTGATTGAATCTCTACCATAGAAAACCTCATGGATTCCACCAGAATGTTTATTTGCCATCCAACTTGTTGAAAAGGTCACAAACACCTAAACGAAGAGACCACATAAATATCATCTTGATTAAAAGCTTTTATGGCCCACAGGAAGTTTTTAATAGTAGATCACCATTGTTTCCTATACTATGGCCCAGCTGGGATTTGAAACTGCTTCATTTTTTTGATCATATCTAAAAATTAACTTTCAATACAGAAGGACGGCACGGATGTGATCACATACCTCACAGTGGCCCCATCCCACCCAGCTCCGTGGATCGGGGGTCTCACCTAATCCGATCCCGTGTGTACGCGAATTACGTGTTACGCTGGGAACGACTTTGTTGATGTTCCCCTAACCGTGTGGGCCCTGCTTGATGTATTTTTTTAATTATCGAAGCCGTCTGTTTGTTTTTTTCGTATTCTTTTAGGATGTGATCCAAAACCCTAAGAAGATTCAAATATCAGGTGGACCATACGAAACAGTGATGAATAACCATTAAAAACGTTTTGTACGGCCACAAAAGTTTTGGATCCATCTGATATTTATATTTTCCCTTCATCAAGACATTATCAAGATGGATTGAAAATAAACATTACCAAAATCTTACGATGGGCTTTTTGAAATTTTTAATAGTGGAGCACTCAACCACACTGTTTCGTGGTATGGTCCACTTGAGATTTAGATCTATATAATTTTTGGAACATTATTCCAAAATGGTACGTAGAAAAGGATGGACAGCTTGGATATACAAAATAGGCCATACGGTTGGATTAACGGACGCGGATTAGCTAGACAGTAGCGAGTTTCACTATTGAAGTGACGTCACCACATTCTATGGGCCCCACCACGATGTATGTATTGTATCCACACCGTCCATTCATTTGAAGCGATCATTTTGGGTATTTTACAAACAATGAGGCAGGTCCAAAGTTCAAGTGGACCCCACCACAGAAAATAGTGGGGACAGTGACACCCACCGTTGAAACTTTCCTAGGGCCCACTATGATGTTAATTTGAGATCTAACCTGTTTATAAGTTAACAGGGACATGGAATAAGAGAAAACACAAATATCAGCTTGATCAAAAGCTTCTGTGGCCAAAATAAGTTTTTAATGGTAGTTGCTCAATCCCCACTGTTTTCTGTGGTGGGTCCACTTGAGATTTGGATCTGCCTAATTCTTTGGCTCATGTCCGTAAAATAATCTCTCCCAATGAATGGACGGTGTGGATACAACACATACATCATGGTGGGTCCACATAACGTGGTGACGTCACTTCAGTAGCGATTTCGCTACTGTCACGTTCAGTAGCTAATCCGCGTCTAGGATTAACACCTTCCCGGTGTAACACCTAATTCGCGCCCCTCCTGTGTAAGATGACGCGGATTTCCTGCTAAAGAATAATTTAGCTGGGGCCCACCGTTATGTTTGTAAGAAATCCACGTCGTCCATCCTTTTTGTGAGCTCAATTTAGGACGTCCGACTAAAAATGGACCAGATCCAAGACTCAAGTGAACCACATCACACAAAAGAATGAGTTGAATACCTATCATTAAAAACCTTTTAGGACCCTGATTTCCCCCATGGTGTGGGCCACTTGAGCTTCGTATTCTCTTCATTTGTTAGCTCATCCCCTAATATGTTATATTACGAATGTACAGCATGTATTTGTCACATATATCACAATCGGCCCCACCAATTTATGACAATTCCTTTAAGCCGGTTTTTGCAAGGATGTAATGAAATTAAAAAACAAACACTCCCTTTTAAACTTTTCATAGACACAAAAGTTTCATCAAGTTGATACTTGAGTGGTCTCTAAGTATTGTTGACCTTATTAACAGGTTGGATGGCAAATAAACGTTCTAATGGCCTTGTTGGTGGGGATTCAATCACGACCGTATTCTAGGCATGGCCCACCTAGGCTTTGGATCTGCTTCATTTTATGCATCATGCTCTAAAATGAGCTGGCAAAATGGATGGACAGTGTGGATGGAAGGAATATACATCGCAGTGGACCCCACACTTAGGGATCCACCCAAACGGCAAGAAATAGGCTGAAAAAAAAAAAAAAACTGATGGACGGAGAGGATATACAACACATACATCAAGGAGGCCCCCACAGTTAAAAAAAAAAAAAAAAAAAAAAAGAAGCTAACACTAAAAGGTGTTACCCGAGCACACCATCTACCACTGGGCAATGAGTAGGGACCCATCATCGGAAACATATAACTATGAAAATACAATTTAATATAAATCGGATAATATTATCATCAAGTGGGAGCATTTTCATTTGAGGTTAATGAACGGTTGAGAACCAATTGTCGATATTGATCTTACTAGATTGAAGATCCATAATATTACGGTCCACTTAGTCGTGCGAATCGTTTCAGCTATTTTATTCTTGAGAGATGATCTGCGGTGAGCCAGTAGAACTGTAGCATGGTATAGCTATCCTTCCTCAGCACAAGTGACAGAGTTAATTATTCATCAGGACCGTTCATCTAATTTCTCTGATTTTTTATGGAAAATGATTAAAAAATTCATTAATCAGACGGCTAGCAATTTCAGATCAGAGGACACAAAAGCGACTTGGGTAAACGAACAATCTAACGGTCAACATTCAGTTTCCAAAATTGAGGAGAACTGATAGGTCAAAAAAGTGCGTGGTTTAAAAGATATGCCATCCATGAAAAGCATAGTTAGATAATGGACGGATCTGATTGATGCATGTGCTTTTGAAAGATGGCTCTCTCATACTCCGACACAGCATTGGGCTGAAGAGAGATGGGTGATTTAAAAGGAGGCCGGTTCCCTTGTAACCATGGTTAAAAGACTCGGTGAACTCGGAACGACTCGTCGGATCTCGAGTCATGACTCGTCTGAGTCTGGTGTCAATCAGTCCGAATCGCCAGAGGGGAGGGGGTGATTTGTCCGGGTGCTCTTTGTGTTGAGCCGGTTCCAAGAACGCCGATTTACTGCGACCACGGATCGAGCCTGGTGGGTGCGACCCTGACCATGGAGCCCACCTCAATATATGCGTTGTATATCTGCACCGTCCATCTGTTTTTCCAGCTTATTTTAGTGCATGAACCAAAAAATGAATTAGATACAACCCTTAGGTGGACCACACAAGAGGGATTGAATTCCCACTATTAAAAGTTTCTTGAGGGCGACAAAATTTTTGGATCAAGCTGCTATTTTTGTTTTCCCTAATGAAGGTCTGTGTGACCTTATCAACAGATTGGATGGCAAATAAACATTATTGTGCACCGTAGGAAGTTTTCAATGGTGGGTGTTCAATGAGCAGTATTGCCATGGTGTGGTCCACCTGAGATTTTTTTGTATATGCTTAATTCTTGGGACCATACACTAAAATAAGCTGGCAACTTGGACGGACAGTGCAGATATACAACGCATATACTGAGGTGGGCCCAATGGTCAGGGTCGCATCCACCTTCATCAATGTTGTGTGATCTTGTGAACAGGTTGGATGACAAATAAACATCACTGTGGGCCCCAGAAAAGGTTTCAATGGTGGAAATCATTATACCCACTATTTCTTGTGGTATGGTCCACCTGAGTTTTGGATATGCTTCAATTTTGGTTTAAACCCCTCAAATTAACTGGAAAAGCGGATGGACGGTATAGATAAACTACATACATTTACAGTGGGCCCAACTGAGTTTACTCAGTACGATGAGAGTGTCCTGATTTACTCAGGACGCAATCCGATTCCAGGCCACAGTGTTCCAAGAGTAAGCTTATTCTACAACAACACTGTGTATGGGCCCATTGTAATGTGTGCATGACATTCGATCCCATCGGCTAAGGCCCCTCATTTTTCCTTGGATTCCAAAAACCAGATCCATAACTCAGGTAGGCCAGACCATGTAAAATCATGACAAGAACCTTTAAAGTGATATGGGGTATAATCCACCTGAGTTTTGAAATGACTTTGATGCTTTGGTTTCCACTCGTCCTGGGGAGGGGGCACATCTTTTGAAGGCATTGGATGGCAAATGCAAAGCACAATGGCCCGGTCACAATCTAAAAGCTATTAATGATGGGTGTCTTATCCCAATTGATTCTTGTGGTGTGACCCACTTCAGGTTGATTTTTCAGACATGGGCTTAAGTGAAGGACCACATCTTACATAAAATACTGAAAATGACAATCGGCAATAGTACTTATGTGGGTGATCTGATGGATTGCCTCTTCGTAGCGTGATAAAACCGTCTCTCACTGGTGCCGCAATGGTGGGTCCCTGACTGTGGGGCTCACCTTGACGTATGTGCCTTACATGCATGCCGTCCATTCTTTTTGACAGGTCATTCTAGAGTATAATCCAAAAAACGAAGTAGATCCAAATATCAGGTGGACCATATCACAGGAAATAGTGGTGATTGACTATTAAAAACTTCTTGTGGGCCACAAAAGTTTTGGATCAATATGATATTTGTGTGGTCCCTTCATCCAGCTCTTTGTGACCTTATGAACAGGTTGGATGAAAAATAAACATTCTGGTGGCCCCCAAGAAGTTTTTAATGGTGGGTATTCAATGGTGTGGTCCACTTAGATTTGTATATGCTTCATTTTTGGAATCATGCCTTTAAATGAGCTCTAAAAACGGATGGTCGGCGTGGATGTAAGGCACAGGCCGTGGGTGGGGGAGGTCCACATGGAAAGGTGAAAGGTAGATCCCATGATCCATATTGTTGCCTTTCTTCTTCTTCTTCTTCTTCTTGTTTTTTGGGCTTACGTGGCCTACCGTTCATGAACCATAATTAACAGGGCAATACAATCTATTCATTATCTCACCTTTTCTTCCAAGTGCAGCCTTTTACCTTTTCCTGTCCAATTGGAGGCCACCTATCTAACATTTAGAAGTATCCATTTTGGCCAATGGTTAAGCATGGGAAGTCTATGGCATCGTCTACTAGTTGACCGTTGGATTTACCATGTGTATGGTGAAAGGCCACCTATTTAATTTCTAAAAATGTCTGATGTGGTTGATGTTACGAATAGTCGTAGATAATTGTAGTTTTTTCTAGAGCCTTTTTGGATTTGTGAAAGCATGGGAAAATAAATTCTATTTCTCGAGAAACTGCAGGAAAGTGTGGATAAAGAAACATTATTTATCATGATTGATTATCAACAACATTTTCTCACGAAAGTTAAGGTTTAATTTGAAATTATATATTCGGCAAAAATAAAATTCTCTTGAGAAATTATTTAGGTATTATGTGGTGCTTATGTGTTTGATAATGAGATGTATGAAGTTAACAATTAATATTTCCTTAGTAATATGGAAATATTTATCAGAGGGGCGCGGGGCATTTAATGAATGGTTTAGATGGAACATAATAGACATATAAACCTATGTTCATCTTACCCCTATAATTTATTGTGGTGTGGCCCTCCTAAATTGTTAATCAGGTTAATTTTTTGTCCCACTGCCTATCATTGAGGGACAATCCCGATGGACGAAGTGGATTTGACAAAGAAAATATGGTGGCTCCATGTGAAACTTAGTTAAAGAAAGTTATCTAGCCCCTGTTTTCATAAAAAAAGAAAAAAAGAAGAAAAAAAAAAGGATCATGACTACCCATGTGAATTATTTCATACTCGGGTGGGCTTGATACAAAAGAACTTAGAAATTATGTGTTGAGCTCATTAACTTCAATTAAGTCAACTAAAGTAGGGAAGTCATTATCTTCAAGTCACTTGGCGAAAGTAAAATTTGTAGAATAATCCTAACCATTGATTCATGGACACTTGTCCATTGAAATATGACTGATGAATATTTTTGTTTTTAACCATCGGATAGATTTTCACCAATCCATTAGGAAGATGGTCCAATAAGGGTAATACTAGGTCCATTACATGCCTAAACTGGAATCAATAGTTTGTACCATTTATTTAAAATTATTATATTTCTTACATGCGAATTCTAAATGCATGTGTATCATCTAAATCCTCTGCCGAGTATCAAAGCCTTTTTCAATGACAAAGTAGGATGTGTATTGCCTATTTTCGCTGCATATAACAGCGTCTCTACTGGGTGCTCTGTGCGCCCCACATGGTGTATGTGTTTCATCCACGCCATCCATCCATTTTGCTATATCATTTTATGGCATGAGCCAAAGAATGATGCATATCCAAATATCAGATGGATTATACCATAGGAAACAGTGGTGATTGAATGCCCACCATTAAAAAACTTCTAAGGAGCCACAAAAGTTTTGGATCAAGTTGATATTTGTGTTTTCCCTTCACTTAGATTTGTGTGACCTTATCAATGTTGGATGGCAAATAAATATTACAGTGGGCCCTAGGAAGTTTTAATGATGTCCATTCAATTGCCACCATCTTCCTAGCGGGGTCCAACTTAGATTTGGATCAATCTCATTTTTGGGTTCATTCCCTAAAATGATCTAAAAAAATGGATGGTTGGCGTTGATAAAATACATACATCATGGTGGGACCCACAAAGCACTAACAATAATAAGGTAGTTTAGTAGTAAGTTCTTGCTTGATAAAATTTTCATAATGAGAAAAACGAGAGAAAGGAAACCGCTTTCCAAAGGTGTTGGGTGAGAAAATAAAAAGTCTAATTTTTACGAAAAATTATGAGTAGGAAATTTGATTTCCTTCTATTTCCTATGTTTTCAGTGTTTACAAATGATAGAAAGAGGGTTTCTTGAGAAACCCTATTACCTTTCTCACCATTTCGCTGAATCGAAACATGCCCTTAGAGAGGAGAATCAATCTCTCATTTTCCTATTCTTCTAATTGATTTACATATGTTAGATTTACTTTCTTTCCAAATCATCATATATTTCTATTTAAACCCCATTGAAGTAATGCAATATACACACAAAAAAATATTAAAGAATTCTAAAAAATTTCTCATAATACCGTAGACACCTCACATGAAATGAGAATCAAATTATTCTTCGACCTCAACTAAGCTTCAATAAAAACACCTCCAAAGAACTTGACACATGTTAAGGGATAGTGCGAGTTAGGTAGGGTGCATTTCGGGCAGGTCTTGGAAATACCGACAGATCAGATTGGCCGAACAAGGGGTCGGCCAAATCATTAAGGGCCTTTAGAAACCCAAAAATGTATACCTTGAATAAATCCGTCTTTAGCTGGCCTAAAAGGCCTAAAAACCCAAATGATCCGGCTAGAAAGGATCTGCCACGACCCAAAGATGATTAACAGGTTGGATTGGCAGGCCCATTGTTTGATCCATTCAGATGACAGTCGATCTTGCAAGATGTTCGGATGTAACAAAGGTATACAACGACGATCAAGCCACATTTCCCAAACTTAAACAGCATAAAAAATTTGTGAAAGTCGAGTCAAAAGGGTCTCCGACACCTCCCAAAGATAATCACTAGACCTAATCAATTGACACCCAAAGTTTGTTGACATAGGGATCCCCAGAAACCTCGGAACCTACAAATTCAACAACTATAGCAAACAAGTGACAAAATTCTACAAGAGGTACTTGAGGTACCGGTTATCAAAAGAAACACATGGTCGACGTAATAATAACCTCTCCGACATAGCCTGTCAAAGCTGCAAAAAATAAAGTATGGGTTTTCAGTCGATGCCTAAAGCACTAGTTGAAGGTCTATTTAAACGCCCATTGCAATAGAGAATGGGGGAGGGAGAGACAATAGTTGTAGCTAATGATAAGAGTGGCCATGCTATTTTAGAAGAGTCCAGGGTTGTTGGGGGTTGGCACACAGCTGCAGAAAGGCTGCTATACGTGCTACTTTTCTCTCTAACCATAAATATTGATATCATGGTCCATCTTCCTAAGTGTACTAAACCAAAGTTGAAGAAGACACTTAAGGCGAAAGAGAGTTGAGATTGGGGACATCCAACCATCCCTTTCACTAAAGAAATGGTGTCTGGTTTTTCCTTTTTTAAATCCCAAGGACTTATTCTTGTTGGGGAGTCTTCAATTCTTCAACTAAAAGTGATTTTACAGTGTGTAATTAACTATATTTTTTTTTTTTTTTTTTTTTTTTTTATACTTGTGGCAACTCCAAGCCAAACATAATGTGTACTTGAATCAATACCACACCACCTAAATCAAGCATCCACATGGAAGCATTCACAATGCGCATGTCATATTTCATGTGGGGGTAACCCGCGCATGGGAAAGCGTTTGTAGTCATTATTTTTCATTTTTTAATGTGTTTGTTATGTTCATTTCCCCCCATATGAATGTAATGAATTTTATACAAAGTCTATTAAAAGCATGTATCTTAGGTTTGGCGACCCTCAAAAGGATTATCGTTACCATGACTCTTCATGCTTATCAAGTTCCTGCGTCAATAAATGTTGCCTTTTTAGAAAATGTTTTATTTCATACTCAACTATAACCCACTCCAAGTATTTCTATTGTCTCCAAAGAATTAACCTAGTTTCTTGATATCTTTCCTGTATCAAGTTTGACTCCCATTCATTTGTAAGTTTATCAATAATGCGAGACAGAAGTGCCTTTTCCTCCTTCCTCTTGCTATTCAATTTACAATCAATCTATCCCTTCAAGAGGTACGTTGATCTACTTGTACATTCCACCCTCATAATTGACTTATTTACTCTATATTTTTAGATCTTGAGTCCATTTATATTCCTATTTCTTATTCGATCTCAAGCTTATCACATCAAAGTTGAAGGGACGCCATGGCAGAAGACTTATAAGCATTAGCAAATGACTATACATGGGACCTTGTATCTCGCCCACATAGTCAGTAAGTGATTGGTAGTAAGTGGGTGTGTATTTTATAATGCTAAAATCGGACAGATCCCATGATTAGTATAAGGCTTGTCCTATGGCCCAAGGCTACAAGGAATAGGACATTAATTATGAGAAGACCTTTACACTAATAGCCAAGATGAAGATCATTTAGATGCTTATTGTCATTATTGCTATTCTTGATTAGTTTATTCGATTAATCGATGTAAAGAATGTATTTCTTCATGGAATTTACAAGAAACTATGTATATATGGCTCCACCTTCTAGTTTCAACACGTGTAAGAAAGATTTGGTGTGCTAAATTTGTAATGAATTATATGAGCTACATTAAGTACCCAATGATTGATTTTAATGGTTCTACTAGTTTGTGATCGGGTCTGGGTTTAGACAGAGTGGTCATGATCCCTCCTTATTTACATGGTCTTCATCTCATAATATTGTGATTTTACTAGTTTTTGTTAACGATTTTCTCATGACTGATAATGACATAATCGGAATCGCAGAGCTTGAGTAAATTTTTTTAGTCATCCTTCCATATGAAGGGTTTGAACCAACTTACATACTTCCTTAGATTGAAGGTTTCTCATATTGATCATGGTATACTCGTCAACTAGCGAAAATACATCTAAGATTTCATCAACCTTGTACATTTTTTTTTTTTTTTATCAAAGGATCATTGAGTCACCAATGGAATTGAATGTTTAATAAAGTAAGCAAGACATTAATATCTTGGAGCAACCTACATTATTCATTTGTTTAGTTGGTAGTCTTGTTTACTTAATAATAACTAGATTTGACATCACCTATGTTGTTCAGGTTGTTAGTCAATTTGTTGCCAAGCTCCATACTTTACATATAATTGTTGTATTAAGGATTATCTACTATTTAAGAGACACTCTAGATCATTTATTGGTATTTTCATCTACATCTTCCTTTGAGCCTTGTTGCCTATGCTAATGTTAATTAGGTTGGATGTGCCTTCACCCATAATTTTTCTATGGGGTATTATATATTTCTTGGTACTTCACCTTGTTGGGGGCAACAAAAGTGAATCAAACGCAACAAACACAATGCCACGACCAAGCAAAAGGACACACATAAGAAGGCAATCTGAATTTTACGTGGAAAAATCTCCTAAGGGTAAAAACCCACGGCACAAAGTAAATAATCTACTATGAATCAGAAGTTACAAGAGATTACAAAAGAAAAGTTCCCCATCTAAAGCCCCTCAAGGAAATCCTAAGCTTACATAAGCTCTTTTCTCACCCCTAGAACTCTCTCAATCCTCACGAACATGTCTAAGACTCCTTGTGTTACCATAATCTCGCATTTCACTCCTTTAAATAGGAATAAACCAAGATTAGAAATATATTCTACGTAAAACCGTGTAATCGACATACAGTTCACGTATTATCTAGCGTCATACCCAACACCCGACACAATTTCGGGGCCCCATCAACAGTTGTCGAGCCCCCCAAAATACCCAAAAACAGATCCAACAGTTCCAGATTTCAGATTTCAGATTTCAGAAGCCATGTTCGGGTAACTTCGGGCGCTTGATTCGAACCCGTTGGGCGTCCGACACCCCCTGGTGTCCAAGATTGAAGACAAAACCCCAGCAATCTCCACCGTGGCTTCAATCTTCAATCACTCCACTGCTTCAAAGCTCCATTCTTCATCTCTATTTCACCTCCTTCATAGTTTTATCACTTCTTGTGCCTCATCGACTTTATTCTTGCAACTTTACATCTTACTCGCTCATGTGGTCTTTGCGTGCCCGCCACACACGAGTAACCGTGGATCCTGCTGTCGATCCAGCAACTCCACCGTGAGAAGTACTCCTGATAAACTTATAAAGATGGTCACACCTTTGTGCCTTCATCATCACGAGTGCCCCCTTCATCACTTTATAATACTGATCGCCGTCGATGAACTTGCAACCCATCGCCTCGAGTGCACCAAGAGATATCACATTCTTCTTTATCCTAAGGACATGCTTCACCCTTTCAGGATTCGTTCGACCCCATTGAACATCTTGATGCGCACTAAACCAATACTCAACACCTTACAGGCGTAGCCATCGCACAAAAACACCGATCCACCATCATACGCTCCATATGTCATGAATGAACTCCAATTAGGACATACGTGACATGATGCACTTGAATCCAAGAGCCACTCTCCACCGAGAGACCCTTTGCCCAATACAGTTAATACATCGCAAACATTACACTCGTTCTTCTTGGATTTCGCAGTATTAACTCCATTAGAAGAATCTCTTGACTTCTCTTGCTTTACCTTAGGATTTAGACAATCCCTCTTCACGTGACCTTCTTCCTCACAATTCTAGCATCTCAACTTGCCCTTCCCCTTGCCCTTGGATTTAGATCTCGATGACGAAGATCCCCCATCCTGCTCACAATTCCTTCCCATCATAACCAATGCCTCGTCCATAGAAGAACCCACGCCATCGATTTTCTTTCTCATCGCCTTCGACTGGAGGGTTGAAATAACGATCTCAATGCCAATAGTCTCCCTACATATGCACAACAGGTCCTTGAAAAACTCATATGATTCTGGAAGAGAATTCAACATGATAAACGCTTGATCCTTGTCCTTTATCAGTTTATCTATATACATCAACTTGCAAACGAGCCTATTGAAATTGCTTATGTGACTCTCAACAGCGGTCCCCTCCGTCATCCTTATATTGTACAACTGAAGCTTCAGATGGAGACGATTTTCTAGAGATTTCTTCACGTAGATATTCTCCAACTTCACCCATGTTTCAGCCGCAATTTTCTCTCTCATGACATTGTACAAGACCTTATTTGTTAGGAACAACTAGATTGAGATATTGGCTTTTTCATCGATCTTTTTCCACTCTTCTTCTTCCATAACCTTTGGTCGCTTTCCAAGGAGTGCATCTTGCAACCCTTGCTGAATTAGAAGGCCCTTTATCTTGACCTTCCACAGTTCAAAATTATTTTGCCCCAAATACTTCTCTATGTCGAATCTCATTCCCGTTGTCATTGATGCCTTGTCTTAGATTCTATTTCTTTCCTAGCGTTATCTCTAATACCACTTGTTGGGGGTAGCAAAAGTGAATCAAATGCAATAAACACAATGCCACGACCAAGCAAAAGGACACACATAAGAAGGTAAAATCCAAATTTTATGTGGAAAAATCCCTTACGGGTAAAAAACCACGGCACAAAGCGAATAGTCCACTATGAATCAGAAGTTACAAGAGATTACAGAAGAAAACTTACCTGAATCTAAAGCCCCACAAGAGAATCCCAAACTTACACAAGCTCTTCTCTCACTCTAGAACTCTGTCAATCACCACGAACACGTCTAAGACTCCTTGTATTACCATAATCCTGCATTACACTCCTTTAAATAGGAATAAACCAAGATTAGAAACAAATTCTAAGCAAAACCACGCAACCGACATATAGTTTGCACACTATCGGGTGCCTTACCCGACTTCGTCATAAAAAATTTGTCCAGAGAGTTCCAGCATAAATTTAGGAAATTTTGGGTCCCCCAACAAAAGTTATTGGGCGCTCGACACAATTTCAGGCCCCCCAAAATACCCAAAAACAGATCCAGCAATTCCAGATTCTAGAAGCCATGTTCAAGTAACCTTGGGTGACCGATCCGAACCCGTTGGGCGCCTAACAGCCCTGGTGTCCAAGATTGAAGACAAAACCCCAACACACCTATATCTTGAAAGTGTAAGAAACAACCAATAGTCTCTAAGTTTAGCATGGAGGCTGAGTATCAAGGTATGTCTTTTACCTACAGTGGAATTATTTAGCCACAAAGTGTTTTTTTAATTTTATTTTATATTACTATCTTGACTTTACTTCATATAGATAACACTAGTGTTGTTCAAAATTCTTTGAATCCTATCTTTAATGAAATGACAAAACCATTGAGGTTGATTGTTGCTTCATTCAAAAGATGAATCTCTCCCTTAGCTCCTCATGGGAGAATATATTCCGGTGGCATATTTGCTACTCTCGAGATTTGAACACTTGATCTTCTGTTCTAATACCATGTCAAATCACCACTTGATATAAAAGCTCAAGCCGTTAGATGAATATGGTGTATCAATGTATATTAAGGGATAACAAAAGCAATATACACAAGAAATACTAAAGGATTCTCCAAAACTTTTCATGTTATCTATTATCATGTCTTTATGTTTTTGTAGATGGTGAAAGGTTGGACTCACTCTCTTACCATGGACATGGAATGATGAATGTGCATTTTTTTTTTTTCATTCTAGCTTCTTTAGTTCTGTATCTTTTCTCCAAGGTATTTAAGGTTTCAATATGTTTTAAAACAACAAAATCTACCGTATAACTAATTCAACATCTTATTGAAAATATAATTTTTATAAAGATAATCATCGTCACTCTATTTTTGTTTGTTAAATAATAAATAACTTCAGTTTCATGTAGACTAATAGGATTTAGCGTGGGTACCTTACTCATGGCTTAGTGGTAGATTTACAAGAGTTTCAACACTAAGATCATGGGTACCCATTGTGGTGTGAGGGTGTGTGCGTGAAAAAAAAAGGATTTAAATAATTACTTCCATAAACCGCTTTTAGTTAGTGCACTTAATCTAACTTTTGACTAATGCTATGTTACAAAAGGTCCCATAATTCTACTAATTTAAGCTAATAAATGCCACATGCAAGATTTCTTGATGTAGAGCAGTTCGCCGATTACTAAATGGCCCAGATGGACCAAAAGAAGACCGGTCGGGGTCAGAAGTGATCGAGAACGTCAGGACTGTAGAACAGTCGTATCTCGCAATCCGAAATGAGTTTTTGGACATATAATATGATTTTGGGGTAGCTCGATCTACTTTAGCCACCCAACCCTGCTACGTCAGGTTGACCATGCCGGAATCGCGAGTTCGACCAGATCAACGGTCATTAGGTTAGTTTATTTTCAATTTTACTATTTATAGTAAGTTTTATTTCAATAATAACTTTTGATCTGTAGGGTTTTAGAGTTACTGCCCAACATGAAAAAGTCTTAGAATAATTAGTAGAACAACATGGTTGGGCTCATTTAAAAACTTTCTATTTTTGACCGAAAACCATGAGTTCTAGTAGGATTGAGACACTTTTATAAATAATAAGTTTACTATTTATAGTAAGTCAGGTTTTCTAAGGTGTTTTAGTGTGAGTAGGAGTCTGATACTTTATCTAGGGTTTAGTTTCCTATTTATATGCATTATAATTTTGTTTTAAGCATTCAATCAATTGTTTAACAATTATGCAGAATTATTTCTTTTTTTATCTCTTATTTTCTCTCGTGAAAACAGGAACTAACTGGCGAAGAAGACGGTGATCGACCTGCCACGTCCTCCTTGCGTCAGTGGTATTAGAGCGATGTTTCTTCCTCAGGACGATGGCCTCTAATGAAGAGTTAGATCCTCATCCTAAGGACGATGGCTTCTAATGAAGAGTTAGATCCTCATCCTAAGGACGATGGCTTCTAATGAAGAGTTAGATCCTCATCCTAAGGACGATGCTCCAAGGGACTATCTAACGGTGACAGTTTTCGAACCAGCGCAATGGGGGAATTGGTTGCTCCTGCAATGATACAAGCAACCCTCAACCAGATTGCGGCATCGCTAGCTCTATCCCGAGCCCAAGGCGACCAACAACCACCAATGCTCGCTATACGAGACAACCTTGTATTCTAAAGAGCACCCTAGGTGGATAATCGTAGGGCTACACTAGATGATTCAGAACCAAGCAATGACGAGGTCGAAGACATTTTGGTACAATGGCCTGCGCTAGGGAACGATTGTATGGAACAAGCAGTATGAGATTATCGAGGAAAAGCTGATATTCCCAGCTTTAATGGCCTACTTCGAATAGAGGAGTTCCTCGACTGGCTGGCTAAGGTCGAGCTATACTTCGACTATATGGACATGCCAAACGATAAGAAGGTAAAGCTAATTACGTATAAATTAAAATCCAGTGCATCAGCATGGTGGGAGAACCTACAAGTTTTTCGCGCCGTCAAAATAAGGCGCCCATCCGAACATGGCCTCGGATGAGACAACTCCTTAGGGCTCAATTCCTCCCTAGCGACTATGAATAAATTTTGTTCCAATAATATTAAAATTATCGTTAGAGAAACCGAACCATAGCTGAATATCTCGAAGAATTCCAACGATTGGCTACACAGAATAATTTAGCAGAATCTGAGGCACAACAAGTGTCATGGTTCATTGGTGGGTTGCGACTTGCAATCCAGGATCAGGTCTAGATGTATCCAGTCTGGATGTTGAATGAGGCTAACCAATTGACCACCAGAGCGGAAACTCAGTTATCACGGCCCCCTGCTCGAACCTATTCGGTGACATGGAACCCCATCACAGGGCCCACCCCGAATACAATGTTAGCCAAAGGAACCTATATGAGGGCATCCTCAACCTCCTACGGCCATGAACCGGGGCCTGGGGAGCAGCCCCTCAAGGCCTTAACGTGCAACTCCCACTACAGCGGGTCCTAGCAGGATCCCCAACTCATATGGTCGGCTGAGGCCGGACCGTTATCTCTGCTGTGGCCAACTAGGCCACTGTTCGAATTCTTTCCCTCAACGCCCTACTGCCCACTTAACCACTAATGAAGGTGGTGTAGAAGGGGAAGTAGCAAAAGATGATCTTGAATTGAAACAAGCCGATGACGGGGACACAGAAGTTGTAGATTGGTTGGTTGGGGATCATGACGTGTCGCTAGTCGTGCGGCAACTACTTTACGCTCCCAGGAAAGAAGTGCACCCACAACAACACAATATCTTCCGCACAAGGTGCACCGTGCAGGGCAAAGTCTGTGACGTGATCATAGACAGCGGGAATAGTGAGAATCTTGTCTCGAAAATTATGGTAGATAAGCTGCATCTGCCAATGACGAAGCACCCTACCTCTTAC
Organism: Liriodendron chinense; assembly: GCA_003013855.2. Classification (NCBI taxonomy): domain Eukaryota; kingdom Viridiplantae; phylum Streptophyta; class Magnoliopsida; order Magnoliales; family Magnoliaceae; genus Liriodendron; species Liriodendron chinense. The sequence continues at coordinate 334,434 of PVNU02000665.1, read as the reverse complement.
TCGATCAATTGGATTAAGAAGGTGAATGAGACTAAGGCAACTCATCAATGTATTATTTCATTTTTCATTGGTAAAAGCTATAAGGAGAAGGTTCTCTGTGATGTGTTTGACATAAGCCTGTCACGTGTTACTCGGGCAGCCATGACAATCGGATCAGGATGTAAGCCGTTATGGGTGGGATAACATATACATATTCATCAAGGATAGTCGAAAAGTCGTTTTGGACCCTATGGCACTGTTGGGGTCCCAAAAGTCAGTACCCTCTAAAACAAATTGACTGGGCGCGTGCTTCGAGAAAATTCCACAAAACACTACTCGACGCGCCCAAAATACCCAGCTTTGCAAAGGATCCAGTACTTAGCCATTTTTTCCGGTGGACCCCACGGATCACCGTGATCGAAACCGACCAGAATCAAGCGGGGCCATCCTTCATGAATTATGATAAGCAGTGCATGGCGATTCACCGGGAAACGGGCCCCACAGGCCCTCCGTTTTGCAAAACCCAAATTTGCAAAACACGAGTACGTCAAGCGCACCCAATTATTCAGCTTGACGCACCCTTAAATTCATGAAAATTCAACAAGTGGTTTAGGATGTATTTCACCTCTGACGCATCCGAAAAATAGCTTGACGCATCCAAAAAATACCTCCGACGCGTCTGAAAATTCAGGAAATACGTAACAGCAATTTCAGGGTGCATTGTACCCCAACGCACCCTAAAATTGTCCGACGCACCCATAAAATCACGAATGACGAGCGTGGCATTTTTTGGATGCACTGTACCTCAACGCACCCGAAAATGGCTCGACGCACCCATAAAATCAGCACATCTCAAAAACCCATTTCGGGGTGCGTCAGAGTCCCCACGCGTCCATTTTAGGGTGCGTCAAGGTATTTTCAGGGTGCGTCATACGTGGCAGGTCCTCATTGGTCGTTGTCCGGTATTCTCGGGTATAAATACCCCCCACTATTCATTTGTACAGATTTTTACGAGAGAGAGAGAGAGAGATTATCCCCTGAGTATCTGGATTTTGTCGCCGGAAACCCTCGCCGGAATCCCTTTCCGACAGCCGAAAAACTTTCCCGGTGACCGGAATTCTTTTCCGATCGCCTGTATCTTCCACCGGAAGGTCACACCGGCCAACACCACCGCAGGTCCGAATCATAAAAAATCATAAGTACGATGGCGCATCTAAAAATAGGTCGACGCATTCAAAAAACCGAACAAAAAGCGGACATGTATTTTCAGGGTGCATTGTACCTCCACGCACCCGAAAATGGTCCGACGCACCCGAAAAATCAGCAAAATGCGGATTTGTATTTTTGGGGTGCATTGGACCCCAACGCACCTGAAAATTACCCCACGCGTCCATAAAATCAATATAAATCAGATATGTATTTTCAGGGTGCGTTGGACTCCCACGCACCCGAAAAATCAGCCAATTTTGGAACATGTTCAGGAGTGCACCGGACTCAATTTTAAGTATTTTCAAGTGCCGTTTGAGCCTATCTTGGGTATTTCGAGCGTTCCGGACGCAATGGAATGGTCAAATAGACGTTCCAGGACCTCTAAATGAGTAGAATTGTACATCTTCAAAGTTCGGTCTGATTCGACACGATGAACGAAGCATCTTCTCAAAAGGGACGTCGCCAACATCCAGGACTATGCAAACATGTCATCATTTGTATCTACTGTAAAGATGTGACCCGATTTGAGCCGAAAGCTAGATAAACGGGACTATGGTTATCACAGTAAACCATACTAAAGAGTTTCAATTCACTACAAGACAATTGTTATGAACTGCCACAACACAACAGTCGATGCCCTACCCATTAAAAACGGCATCCGTCGGTTGGGCTACGCAGGTATACACAACTGCAGAGTGGACTTCCCGAGGTCACCTGTCCATACATTGACAGGCGCAGGCCCAGAGTCGTCCCTCTCAGTCATAAACCCTGATAGTCTCAGCCCGGATCTCCGGCCAAAACATGGGACATAGACATCTGACTAATACAAAGATGGTTCAGTCCATAACAAAACAAATACAGGTCTCTATGACCACAAACTCTAAGACCATAGTCCCTGCTGACTAGTCTTTTGCCTTTTAATCAAGGGTCATCGATCATTCGATGTAATTAAGGGCTCGTGCCAGATCACAGCCTGGAATGTACAAGATCTCAGGATCTCTGGAATAAAATTCGCCTTGCGATATCTCTCCTTGTGTACTTTTATGAATGTTTTGTGATTGTCTACGAATGTTTCCATTATTCAGAACCCCAGAGCAACAAAACACAACATTTCAAGAAAATGTAATCGTATTCATTTTCTAGTTCTAACAAACTGGCGACTCTGCTGGGGATCGAACCCAGAATCTCTGGTTGTATCTGAATATAGAAACGCTCTAAGATCAATTACTCACCAACATGAATTTACACATAGGAAAGTTACCGCGAGGCATAATGTTTCGGCGCCCTCGGGCGCCAAACTGGCGACTCTCAACGGGAACGTTCTTCCCTTCATCTTTAAGGCGATAGACGGTAAATCAAGGGTTTTCAAAACCACAAACTTCCACAACTACACGTATTTGTCTCCTTCTTGCTTATTTTGTCAGTTTATGCACTGCGATCGATGGGCTCATACTCCCGACCGCGCTTGTGAACTGTTCTAAAGATTTTTATGACACCGCAGAATTAGCAAGATAGTAACGCAGACAGAAGAGATGGTATGCTCGATGACAAGTTCATGCACCTTCCTTGCCAACGGAGGTTTCAACTTCCCTCGTTTCACCGCAACCGCAACTGCTAGCCCAAGCTCAGAATGGCAATTGGTTGAGACCCGGAGGCAGAAGAAAGAACAAAAGAAAGCTGCCATCCTAGCTGCATATAGGAAGGCGAACGCTGCGAAATCTCGCCCCGTGATCAAGAAACAGTGGCAGCCGAAGCAGGGGCAGAAGATCCCTATCAATGGCCAGGCCATATCAACCAAGCCAGCAGTACCCAAAATGACAGCCGAGCAGTTTCCGCCGTTATCCAAGGTCGTCTGCACCTCTCGAAAACCCATCAGGTCCGCACATGCGAAGAAAGCCAAGCCTATGACGACCCTTGAATCGAAGCAGAGGTCACCTCAGGAAATACGGTTAGCGCAAGTGGTGATGGTCCAAATAGCTGAAGGGGAAGAAGAAGGACCATATGAAGCAGAAGAATTACCTCCACTCCAAGACCAGATCGACAGATTGGTAGAGGCTAACCGCGAGACAAATGATCGGATGAGAGCTATTCAGGAAGCCTTGGCCACCCTAATAGCACAGAATGCCACCAGAAGTATCGCGCCGCCCACCCGTCAGTCGGCAGAGGAATCCCAAGGGGCAGCAGAAGGCCCAACTGAGCATGAACCGCCTGCCCAATGTCGAGTTACTCCGATGGAGCGCGCACCACTTTCCACATCTCACGTATCGCGAGAAGAGTTATCCCAGACGATAGCCCATATGATGCAGCAAGAAAAAGAGAAAGAAAAGAGGGGCAGCTATAAGTATCGGGTCCCGTACCCACCAGAAGTGGAAGAGGTACCGTTCCCAGCCAATTTCAGATGCCCCGACTTCGGAAAATTTGACGGCAGAGGATCGCCAGAAGAGCACATCACCCACTTCTTGACTACGTTAGGAAATTGGTCCGCAGTCTCGCAGTATTGCATGCGGTTGTTCGGATCTACCCTGACAGGGAAGGCCTTTCAATGGTACATGTCATTACCTGCCGGCTCTATAAGGACATGGGAGCAAATGCAGGATGCTTTCATCTCCAAATTCTTCGCAACCGAGAGGGAGATCTCATTGACGGACCTAGCATTGGTTAGGCAGAGGAATGGTGAACCAGTCGAGAAATTCATTGATCGATGGGGAACTACGGCAGCTCAATGTCGTGAACTACCCAGTGAAGGCGAGCAGATGAAGATGTGCCTAAGGGCTCTAGACCCCATGATCTCGTACGGACTGTCAGGTAACACCTTCAGCTCCTTTCGCGAACTAGCAACGAAAGCCCATCTGGTGGAAGAAGCAGCTTCCCGGGTAAACTTTAGACCCGAGAGACAGAAGAGAGAGACAGGAAGAGTGGTAGAAACCCACCAGGTCGACAAGATCAAGGAACAAAAAGATCGAAAACGTCCCGCCGTCGATCATAGGGCGGAAGTGAAGACAGCAGTCACACAAGACAAGGGTAAAAGACCCTACATACCCAAACGCGTATCAATAGCAGAAAGAGAAAAGGCTAATGGTCCATATACATTCGATATGGCCGATTTAGTCCCGATCATGGAACAATTGGTCGAGGAAGGCTTAATGCGTTTACCGGAGCCCGTTCGTCCCCATGAAGTTGGACGGGTAAACGATCCCAGATACTGCAAATATCACCAATGTGTTAGCCACAAGACAGAAGATTGCTTCTCCTTGAAAGGAAGGATACAAGGGTTGATCAATCAAGGGGTTATCAGCATGAAGGTACCCGAGACAGCAAGGGAGACGGCCGGGACAATTTCAGCAATTTCAATAGAAGAAGGTAGCAGTCACCTAACGACCTCATTCCCCGAGCCGCAGGAGCCGTGGACTCTAGTCAGTAGCAAGAAAAGACTCGAGAACCGACGAAGGCTCGTTAACCAAAAAAGGAACAGGGGGAGAGGAAAGAGAGGAATACCACAGAAGCGACCCGTGATGAGCATGGCATATTGCGAAATGGTGTCGTTCACCGAACAAGCACCGGCCGAGGAAACCTCACAAACAGTCGAGGGAGAAGTTAATGCGGTCATCTTACGATCAGGAAGGCAAATGCCTGACCGTACCCCTCCGAGACCAGACGACCCAATGCAAGAAGATGGTGCCCGCGACAGGCCGCAAGGGAGACCTTATGTACAAAAGTTGAAAGAAAAAGTTGGTGAGGCCACGACTAGTCAGCCAAGCCCGAAACCAGTAGCATATGATGTTGTGGCGCACTTACGAAAGGTTCCCGCCCGGCTAAGTATATACGATGCTTTGTGTCTCTCGAAAGTGTATAGAGAAATGTTAATTAATGCCCTACTTGACAGTGAAGTCAGGGAAACTATGATGATAGAGATAGAAGGAGAAATGAATAATACAGACAAATTTTGGGAGGGGTATACGCCAGTATCACAAGTCATGCATGTCGATCATCCCTCAACAATCACTTTTTCAGAAGAAGACCGCACGATCGAATTAATAGACCACAACCGTCCGTTGATGGTCACAGGTACAATCAGGGACACCGAGATCAAGAGGTGCATGTTGGACGACGGGTCTGCCGTGAATATTATGCCATTGAAGACATTACAGAAGCTGGGTTATAGGCAATCAGCGCTACGCCCGAGTCTCATGATGATTCAAGGGTTCAACCAAGACAGTCAACGTACACTGGGATCAATCACAGTGATGTTAGAGATCGAAGAATTGACGACGAAAGTAACATGTCAAGTGATCGACGCGGTGACAACATACAACCTTCTTTTAGGAAGGCCCTGGCTCCATCAGAATCGGATAATCCCTTCGACGTATCACCAGTGTTTCAAATATAACAGGGATGGTGTCCAATACAGGGTAGCAGCAGATCCGAAGCCATACACGATAGCTGAGTCATTCTTGGCTGATGCGAAATATTATGACCCGGCCGAAAGCAATAAGACCAGCAAAAAGTCCGACATAAGGAAGAAAGGACAAGAGGCAGAATCTCGAGTTGAGAAGTGTGTACAGAAAAGTAAACCTCAGCTCATCACTCAGGGAAGATCCCAATGTCAGCAGAAAAACCAACATCAGCCGATCACGAAAAAGTTTTATGTGGTACCGCAGCATCTGCGTCAGCCGGGGCAGTCCGTGTTAAAATTAATTTCAGATCAACATATGAGTGTACTCAAATCCAGCTTCAATATACCTATACCCAAGATAGGAAGAACCAAGCCATTTCCAAAAGCGCCAAGCCAATTCATCGTGCCGTCGCGAGATGCCACCCAGAAAGATATCAAGTTCCATTCAGGGCCAAGCCAGCCAGTACCATCAGAAGGGAAAGAAGAAGGAAGAGGGTCTGCTCAATCTCGACAAATAGAAGAGAAGAGGTATAGCAAAGCCAGCCGGAAGATTATGAGGAACATGGGATTCTTCAGTCAAGGCTCAGACACAAAGAAAAGACTGCTAGCTCCATTTGAAGAATACAAGCAAGTATACAGGAACGGAGAGGGTCTAGGAGCGAAGGCGAGCGTAAACATGGTAACCATTGTCCCGGTAGAAGGAATCCAGTCGCAAGATTCTATCGACATAATCCAGCCAAGTGTCGCACCCGTGCAACTAGAAGACGGTGGACAACCAACGATTGATGAACTCGAAGAGGTGAATTTGGGCACCATCGAAGAACCCAGGAATACATATTTGAGCAAAAATGTCCCAGAAAATGAAAGAGAGAAATACATACAATTATTAAAGGAGAATAAGGACATCTTTGCCTGGACTTACTCAGAAATGCCCGGGCTCAGTCCGACAATCGCCATGCACAAGCTAAGCATCATGAAAGAAAAGAAGCCAGTGAAGCAGCCACAACGACGGTTTCATCCTGATGTTGTACCTAAGATTGAAGAAGAAATCAGAAAACTAATCCAGGCTGGATTTGTTCGAGAGGTGAAATACCCCCGATGGATTTCAAACATTGTGCCAGTCAAGAAGAAGAGCGGACAGATCCGAGTTTGCGTCGACTTCCGGAATCTTAACGAAGCCTGCCCGAAAGATGATTTTCCTTTGCCAATTCCAGAATTGTTGATTGACAGCACAACGGGATATGCAGTAATGTCCTTCATGGATGGGTACTCGGGATACAATCAGATTCGCATGGCCCCGGAAGATGAAGAAGCTACGGCCTTCCGCACAACCCTCGGCATCTACTGTTATCGCGTAATGCCCTTCGGATTAAAGAACGCAGGGGCAACATACCAGCGCGCAATGCACGTTATCTTTCAAGATATGATGCATAAACACGTCGAATGCTATGTAGATGATCTAGTCGTAAGGTCGGCTGATCACGAGCAGCACAGAGAACACCTAAGGCAAGTGTTCCAACGGTTGCGCAAGAAAAGTCTCCGTATGAATCCACTAAAATGCGCGTTCGGAGTCACGTCTGGCAAATTTCTAGGCTTCGTGGTCAGACACAGGGGCATAGAAATCGATCCCGCAAAGATCAAAGCCATCATAGAAATGCCGCCTCCGAAGAACCTGAAGCAATTGAAGAGTTTTCAAGGCCGCGTAGCATATTTAAGGAGATTCATCTCGAACTTGGCTGGTCGTTGTCAACCGTTCTCCCGCCTCAACAAGAAAGATGTTAAGTTTGAATGGGACGACGCTTGTCAGAAAGCCTTCGACTCTCTAAAAGAGATGCTTGGGAATTCGCCAGTCCTTGCTGCCCCAATCAAAGGAAAGCCACTGATTCTGTACATCGCAGTAGGTGATAACTCACTGGGGGCACTCCTGGCACAGAAGAACGAAGAAGAGAAGGAGAATGCACTATATTACTTAAGCCGCACGCTGGTAGGGGCTGAATTCAACTATTCAGCAATTGAAAAGACATGCCTTGCTCTCATTTTTGCCGTAAAGAAACTGAGGCATTACTGCCTCTCGCACCAAATAACGTTGATATCCAAGGCGGATCCGATCAAGTTCCTTATGAACCGGCCTATGCTGTCTGGGCGTTTAGCTAAATGGGCCCTTCTCCTCTCCGAATTCGACATCACATACGTCCCAGCCCGGGCTATTAAAGGACAAGCGATCGCAGATTTTCTCGCTGCGCATCCAGTCCCAAGCAGCGAAGAAATGGAATGTGACCTCCCAGATGACCAGGTAATGATGATTGAAAGACCACGATTATGGCAGATGTACTTTGACGGAGCCTCTAGGTCGACAGGGGCAGGAGCGGGGGTTATATTTATCAGCCCACAGGGAGATTTGTTGCCCTACTCGTTTACAATCGTGCCAGCCTGCACCAACAACGAAGCAGAATATCAAGCCCTCATCATTGGGCTACAGCTCGCGTTAGAAATGCAAATCAAGGTAATACAGATCTATGGCGACTCCAGACTAGTCATCGGACAGTTGACGACAGAATATGAGGTCCGCAAACCTGAGTTGTCACCTTTCTGCCGCCAAGCGCAGTCACTGTTCGACCAGTTTCGTGACAGCAGCATTTCACATATACCGAGACAGGAAAATGTGCAGGCCGATGCATTGGCTAGCCTAGCCGCTGCTCTGGCTAACCCCGGAGGTAGCCCACTTCACGTAACGATCGAAGAAAGGAGGATCCTGCCGACAGCCATACTGCGTGGTGGCGAAGCAAGCGCAAACCCCATCTGTTGCTTCGAGATCACAGAAGATGATGACTGGAAAAGACCATTCGTCGATTACTTGAAATATGGGTTCTTGCCAGAAGAGCTCAAGATGCGTACACAGGTTAGGAGACGCGCTGGGTCGTTTGTACTACAGAACGACGTCCTTTACAAGCGTTCGTATGAGGGGGTATTGCTACGCTGCTTGGATCAGAAGGAAGCATACGCCACATTGAAGGAAGCCCACGGAGGAGAATGCGGTGCCCACCAAGGAGGCAGGAACCTACATCACCGTGTCCGACACATGGGATATTATTGGCCCACAATGGCGAAAGATGCAATAGAATTTGTCAAGAAATGTCATCAGTGCCAAATCCATGCAGATATCATACACTCGCCACCAGAAGAATTACATCAGTCAGTAATGTCCTGGCCTTTCGCAGCCTGGGGCATGGACGTGATCGGGCCAATCAGCCCGCCCTCTTCCCAGGGACACCAATACATCTTAGCCGCGACAGATTACTTTTCCAAGTGGGCCGAGGCAGTCGCGCTTAGGAGCGTGAAGGCAAAACATGTTGAAAGTTTCATCCGCCACGCCATATTATACCGGCATGGTATTCCCGAGAAAATCACCACGGACAACGGAACACCCTTCAAGAACGCTACTATTGATAAGCTATGCGCAAAGTTCAAGATCAAACATTGTTATTCATCACCTTATTACCCCCCTGCGAATGGGTTGGCTGAGGCGTTCAATAAGACTATCGTGAAGATCTTGAAAAAGACAGTGGCGGAAAATAAGAAGGATTGGGACAGACGGCTGCCCGAAGCATTGTGGGCATATCGAACCACACACCGCACAGCTACGCGAGCTACACCCTACTCGTTGGTATACGGTACGGAGGCAGTGGTCCCGATGGAGATACAGGTTGAGTCATTACGAGTCGCCCTTCGTTATTCCCTGACAACCGAACGCAACGCCGAGATCAGAATGACCGAGTTAGATGATCTGGATGAAAAGAGACTGGTCGCCCAACAAAGGCTCGAAATGTATCAGAAACAGATCTCAGCCTCATACGACAAACAAGTCCGCGGTAGATCATTCAAAAGAGGTGACCTGGTACTAATGATGAAACGCCCGGTGCCAGCTCAAGGCCCGAAAAGTAAATTCGACCCGAAGTGGGACCCAGTGTGCATCGTTGATGAAGTATACTCCAATGGAGCGTATCGAGTGATCGATTGCAAGGGGCAAGGCATCAGCTCGTTGGTGAATGGACGATTCTTGAAAAGATATTATACTTGACATAGAATACTGCTGTGATTTGTAAACACCCCGTTAGAGGGAAAATGTAATAGACAAATATCAAGAGAAATGACACCATACGATGATCAATGCTTACAATTACAGATACTAATCCTTTCTTCCGTGTGTTTACACAGGCATCAGTAAAGTTATTGAAACCCGAGACGTATCAGGCATCGTTACCTCGCCCTATCCAAAGTTGTCGAGAATCGGAATGGAGATATGGACCTTAAAGTCAAGGCTCAGGCACGCCCATCCCGCATCAATATAGGTTTGAGTCCTGACAGGGGGACATTCCTTCTAAAATAACCTACGTTACATTCGAATCTAAACGCAAATGAAAGAAATATCAAGTGAATAAAACATATAGCACGATCATGTGAATAGTATACATATCATTACAACATTAGTGTCACAACATATCTCCGTAAAATTACAAGATAAAACAATCATAGGGCCTAACTGTTCAGATTTCTTAAACATTGTTCTAGCAAATGAACTGCAGACTCCTGGGTCGCCCTCTGTGTTGCCTCCGCCGCAGCTAAAATTTGTGCAGGATCAGGGACGCTTTGAAGGGACTCTCTCAGTTCTTCAACCTGAGTTCGTATAGCGTTGCATTCGGCCTCGCACTTTTCAATAGATGATTGCAGACGAGCCTTTTGATTGCCAAATTTCGAAAGATTGAGATGAACAACGGAGCGTTCAGCTTGCAGCCGTGCTATCTCATCATCTATCTCCGCCAGCCGATCTGTGGCTCCCTGATGCCCAACGGCGGCATCTTGCCAATTGCGCCTCAGCGCGGTTACATCTGCCTCGCACAGCTCAAGCTTTGGCAGGAGAGATTGCAAATGACCGCGCCTCTCCTCAACAGAAGGATCGACTCTGAAGTGTCTCGCCTCATCAAGTTGTGCCATGCTCTCCCTGAACAGGACTACATGGTTGATCATCAAAGAGACGTCAATCCCGAGCCATGCAGCGTTGCATTCAAGTGCCTGCAGCCCTTCATCCAAGATGGACCACTCATCCATGTTCTTCAGAGAGGCGGTGATGTTCGTCAGAAGACTCTTCAAAAGGTCCGCCTTCACCTTTGATAACCCTCGGAGAGAGGAACCGAATGCCTCGGGCAAGGCAACAGGGGCCAAAGCATGAACGGGAGCGGCCACTGATCAAAGAAATGGTAAAGTTAGTATAAAGAGGCCTCAATAAGAGAGAAAGATAGCCGAAATAATAAAGACAAGTGATATACCAGTAGCTTCAAGATCATCGACGGCAGGTGCATTAGCCGAGACAGCATGCGTAGGCAATACTGGGGCAGGTTCAGTGATCCCCTCGGACAACGGCTCAGGCAGCTCTGGAGAGGATAGCACTACGACCTCAGGAACGCTGGTATCAGATGCTGGCATGGTGACAGGAAGGGATTCCGCAACGGGTTCAGCTGATGACGGTACAACAGTAGGAGGAGGCTGCGCGGCACATTCCGATACACTTGTTCCTAAACCCGAAACCTCAACCCTACGGGAAGCTTCCCCGATAGGTTCAGCTAATGACGGTCCGACGAGGGAAACAGCTTCCACGGTAGGCGCAGTGGATGGAGGCTCAACAATCGGAGACGCTTCCAAAGTAGGCTCAGGTACACTCGATTCAGTGACAGAAATCGGAGCGCCCCGAGAAGCTAAATCAACAGCCCCGACCCCAATATCTTCAACACGGGAAAGGGTCGGGGAAGGTGCAACTTCCACAACGCCAGTGATCGTTGTTTCATGAACAGGACCCTGGTCATCTGCAGCTTCAGCCATGGGGGTATCGGAGATAAGAACAGCATCAGTGGGCATCTCGTCATCCAAGTCCATGAAAATCGCTCCGACATCCGCCTCAGGGATAGGCTGGTCATATATCGGTTCATCGCCATCATCTCCTCCAGCAGAGCGATCGCCGTTCAAATTCTCCTGAAGACTCAGCTCACCCTCTTCCCTGGCTACACCCGCGTCACCGAGCGGAGCACTACCAACGGCCTCAGAAAGTTGTTTCTGTAATCTCTCTTCATCGTACTTCTTGCGCATCTCAGCAATGTTCTTCCCTCCATCGACTACCGCAATACGATGAGCAGTCTTCACCCGAGGACCAGTCCGCTCAAGTGGCGTCTCATCATCGCCACCGTCATCGCCGTCGTCATCACCACCACCAGCACCGCCATCACCACCACCCTCAATGTCATTATCATCATCACCATCCCCATCATTTTGGTCATCATCATCCCTGGGAATATCACCTTCTTGATGTACCTCATCGATAGGCCCGAGAGACGGGAATTCGGGGCCCGCCTGCACGATATTCCTTTCCCCATAAGCAACCCAACCTTCCAAGGTGTGCTCGGGCTTCTCATGATCAATTACCACATTCAGCGAAGTCATCAGTCTCAGAGTACCCGGTACAGCAGGCTGGTGAAGATGTTCCGCCACGTACCCCAATCCATCGGCAGGAGCTGGGCTAACAATCGGAGGCGTAACAAACACGGGATCAGTAACGAGATGAACGTTCCGGATCAATGTGTACTGGTGAGCCCACCATCTCATCCACCCGAAAGAGGCGCCAGTGATACTCCCCGTCCCAGGAATAGCAAAAGAGCAACCAGTCCCAGTCAGCAGAAGCTGCCGCCACATCCATTTCCAGTGGATAGGCCCGATGCCATATGCTCGCTGCTCCCGAGTCACCGGCTCCAGTGTGGCAGGTACTCCTTGATCATATCCGAATTGACGAGCAAAACGGTTGGGGTAGTACGGCTCTCTCCAGAATTCTAGTCCCTCACGGAGAGGAAGTGAGGACGGGCGGATGGCTATGAGGAACGAGCGTTCGTTATGGTCTAGGCTCTCATCATCCGTGCACAATACAGAGTCTTTGCTCCGAGTGCCTGAGAAGTGGAAGAAGTGTACATCGTCGTATTTAGCAATCCGCTCCCGGACGGTGTTCAGATTTTGCCCTACCATCCTCCGCTTTTGAAAGAAGTATAATGGGACCACCCCTCGCTGGATATAATCACCAGACTCGATACCGTACACCCAAGGGAAATACACTCCAAGCCATCCAGATAAGAAGTGCCACCCACAGTAAGCCGAGTTCATGCCGAAGGCCGCCCGATCTTTATTGCTGATAACATAACCGAAAGCCCGGTAAAGAGAGCATAATACGGCGGGAGCTATTGCATAACGGTGGCCATTCGCCAAAGCCCCTGCGACCGCGAAACAGGACACCCTCACACTGTCGGCCTGCTTCGAGCTCGGCAGGACCACGCAGCTCAACCAGTAGGCCAGGAAGCCGGCAAGCTCACAGGTCGGGGATAGTTTGTTTGGACGGGGGAAATTCTCTCTCATTCGATCCTCCAAAAATGCCTTGTCGTCGCGGTCTTCGTTATAAGCCGCATAATCCAGACTGAAATGAAGGAGATAAAGTATTAATGGTAGAGAAAAAGACGCAACAATGACATACGACTCACAATCAGAATGCTTACTCTAAGCCATGGCTGAAATAGACCAGCCAGTCTTCGAAAGGGAGTTTATCTTTGAAAGCCCAAAATTGCGGGAGCTCCGCGAATAATTCATAGCAAGCCGGGGAGAAGAAGCCTTCGCTCACCCCCTTCTTCTTCCGAGACAGTTCCTCGTCACTAGGAACCCATTCATCATATATCCTCCCGCAGATCGGGAGACCAGTGATGCGGTTCAGGTCCCACAGCGAGATGCTCATTTCTCCATATGGCAAATGAAATGTGTTGGTGATAGAGCACCAGTGGTTCAAGAACCCTTTGTAAACCCATGGCTCGCGGCAGAAGTAGCTCGAGGTGGCTGCAATAGCCTTGAAAAGGCCCACCGCTTTTAAGGTCTCTTTATGGAGCTCCAATATCCGATTCGCCCATGCCTCATACCCGGGATGAGCAATCAAGTGACCGCGGGTCCGGAAGGCGCCTGACAGCCAAATCTCTGTGTCGCCCAGATGATGAAATCTTTGCCGGAGAGTCTCAAAATAATGTGTTGGGAAAGGCCGATGTGGGTTCTGATTCGGCTCTAGAAATATCATGAGCTTCGGGTCCAAAATAGCTTGACGCCTGCCATTCTCGGACAGGGAACAGTTGAGAAAAGGCCCCGGAATAGATGTCCACGTCCCCACACTGAAAAATGAGTTTGCGCGGCACACGTCTGCGGGCTCGATACTGGGGAGAGAGCGATGACGTTGGAAGCTTCTGGTGGATCTAATATACCCTCGTGTATAAGGATTCCGGATGGCGAGGGGAGAAGTGACTAACTTTACGGTCGACCAAATGATCTTCATCTTGTCAGATTTGGACCTGGCCTGTTTCTCCAAATATACTTGTTTCGCGCCCTTGCCAGCCCTCTTCGGGCGACCGCGTCTGGCAGATTGGGCGGGGGCCAACGGGCTCGCCTCCCCTTCTTCGGAACCTGTCGTCCCATCGCTTCGGAAGCCCCGCAACGGAGCAAACCAGGAGTCCCATTGCTCCTGTGTACCCCTGTCTGGGGGAGGTGGTACAATCCGGTCACACAGAATTTTCTTCTGCATGTCTTTAGGTAATGTCAATATACGTTCATAAAAATTGAAAGTCTCCGGGGGGAGAAACCATTGGGGATTCTGGTCAGACGGGCGAACGACGTCCCTCGAAACCGCTCGCTTGCGCTTTGAAGGGGTTAATGGAGGACCTGAAGGACCAGCCTTAGAAGGGTCGCTAGCCATCACAGTCTGCAAACAGCATACGGAAAACTTAGATATAACTCAAAGCAAGAAGAAATGCCCAAAAGGAATCAACACTCTCAAAGTTCAAGAGGATGCAAAGTAGTGTGCAAAGACGGCATGAGCACCGATAAGCGAATCAAGGTCATAGTAAAATGTATTCAAACTAGCAAAGAAGGAAATAGCATGACAGCATTCATAACCACGACATCGTCATCACATACAAACAAGGACGGATAAGAGAAAGAAAAGAAAACAACACAAGCATCATCCATTAACTGAAATAAGCCCAAAATGTTCGGACTGTCATGTCAATTGTTCAAATGTTAAAGTTAAAGTTTGTTGTAAGACAACACAAAATTGCGAGATCCCCTTCTCGCGGACAGAAAAAGGTCTCAATCTTGCAGCAGAGGGAGAAGCCGAGCCTTCAATTCGTCCACCTTCGCTTGGACCCGCGCTTCCTTAGAAGTTAGGTCCATCAGATGGGAGATGCACTGCTGTACGAGGTCGAAGTGCACGTATTCAGCATTGGCCCAGTTCCGCATTATGGAGACATCAATCGCCAGATCGTCATATTCATTCAAGACTGCTCTGATCCTTCTCCAGATGCTGGTGCGACGATCAGGAAATTCAGCCTCCGCCAGAGGGACAAGCCAGGCCAAATATCGTTTCTTCGCCCTTTTCTCCTTCTTCAGAGAGTTAAGCTGGCTCCATAAGGCCAAGAAAGAATCGGCCAAGGGAGGCTCCGCCGCCTCAAGAAGTGTCAACTCTTCTGGGAACGAAGAGTCACCAATGAAGCCAAGGATGGCTTCCCTATGCTCCTCAAGAATGGATGCCATGAGCGAAACATTCCGGATGGCCTGAAGTACGGAACGAGAATCCGCACCGAGCCTGGATAAAGCCTCGGACACCTCATCATATCGAGAATGGAGGGATGACCAAGCTTCCAGATGACCAAGGGAGTCAAAAAGCCGTCGCAAGCAGTCGCGAGCTGCGCGTTGGGAGGCACGAGTCGCAACCATTGTCTGCTGGAAGAAACAAGACTAACAACCCGATTTGAGAACCCCGGCAATTCGACAAAAAGAGTAAAGAGAAGATTATTCTACATCAGAACCAAAGTCAGGGGAGGCGTGCGCAGGTACCTCTAAACCCTACCTAAATTAATCATGATAATTGCCAGAAAGTGTCATTTTTGGTTAGGCATAGTCCAGGATTTAAAGTATATGAGACCCGACACAGCTTTCGGATCACAATGAAGGCACATGAAAATTTATGACGGAAGTGCGGGGCCCCATATCCTTTAAAGAAATAATCCCTGTCACCACAGGGACAGCTTTGCCCACCCAAAATATGAATATAATACGCAGTATTGGGCCAAATTTACACGCAAAAGAGCTCTCAAGAGCAAAAAGTCCAAATTCGGGAAATTAGGTGCGTTGGATCCAACCCACCCCTAAAAAATAGTCCGAGTTTTGCAAAATTCCAAGTATTGAAAACTTGGTGCGTCAGGTCCGACGCACCCCGAAATGCCCAAAATGTCTATGTGAATATATGGGTGCGTCGGACCCAACGCACCCTAAAAATGCTATGATCCCTCTAAGTTCAATACTTAGGTGCGTCACGTCCAACGCACCTCGGAATTTAATCATTTTTCACCAAGTCACAAATATTTGGGTGCGTCAGACCCAACGCACCCCTAAAAAAATTCAAGGGTTTTACCAACTTGTGACGAGGGGTGCGTTGAACTCAACGCACCCTTAAAAGTTTCAAAATTCAGCCATGTTCGAATACTTGGGTGCGCTGAGTGCAACGCACCCTTAAATCAAAATTTTCGCCAAAGTTTGAATACTTGGGTGCGTTGAACTCAACGCACCCTTAAAATCAGATTTTCACCAAGTCCATAGCAGGGTGCGTCACGCTTGACGCACCCAAAAATCGAAGTAGTTGGAATAAAGGGGTGCGCTAGACCTTTTTTGGGTGCGCTGGCGGTATTAAATGGGTGCGTTGGCGAATATTTGGGTGCGTCGACGGCAGAGCAAATGAACAGTGAAAAGCGCAGAATGAAATGAAATTATGCTATCTTACCTATTTATAGTATGGACCCAGGAATCCGATGCGTCGCGATGAACGGCTGTAAGTCCATCGCAACGCACCGGAGGGGCATCTGTTGGGGTCCCAAAAGTCAGTACCCTCTAAAACAAATCGACTGGGCGCGTGCTTCAAGAAAATTCCACAAAACACTACCCGACGCGCCCAAAATACCCAGCTTTGCAAAGGATCCAATACTTAGCCATTTTTTCCGGTGGACCCCACGGATCACCGTGATCGAAACTGACCAGAATCAAGCGGGGCCATCCTTCATGAATTATGATAAGCAGTGCATGGCGATTCACCGGGAAACGGGCCCCACAGGCCCTCCGTTTTGCAAAACCCAAATTTGCAAAACACGAGTACGTCAAGCGCACCCAATTATTCAGCTTGACGCACCCTTAAATTCATGAAAATTCAACAAGTGGTTTAGGATGTATTTCACCTCTGACGCATCCGAAAAATAGCTTGACGCATCCAAAAAATACCTCCGACGCGTCTGAAAATTCAGGAAATACGTAACAGCAATTTCAGGGTGCATTGTACCCCAACGCACCCTAAAATTGTCCGACGCACCCATAAAATCACGAATGACGAGCGTGGCATTTTTTGGATGCATTGTACCTCAACGCACCCGAAAATGGCTCGACGCACCCATAAAATCAGCACATCTCAAAAACCCATTTCGGGGTGCGTCAGAGTCCCCACGCGTCCATTTAAGGGTGCGTCAAGGTATTTTTGGGGTGCGTCATACGTGGCAGGTCCTCATTGGTCGTTGTCCGGTATTCTCGGGTATAAATACCCCCCCCCCCACTATTCATTTGTATAGATTTTTACGAGAGAGAGAGAGAGAGATTATCCCCTGAGTATCTGGATTTTGTCGCCGGAAACCCTCGCCGGAATCCCTTTCCGACAGCCGGAAAACTTTCCCGGTGACCGGAATTCTTTTCGATCGCCTGTATCTTCCACCGGAAGGTCACACCGGCCAACACCACCGCAGGTCCGAATCATAAAAAATCATAAGTACGATGGCGCACCTAAAAAATAGGTCGACGCATCCAAAAAACCGAACAAAAAGCGGACATGTATTTTCAGGGTGCATTGTACCTCCACGCACCCGAAAATGGTCCGACGCACCCGAAAAATCAGCAAAATGCGGATTTGTATTTTTGGGGTGCATTGGACCCCAACGCACCTGAAAATTACCCCACGCGTCCATAAAATCAATATAAATCAGATATGTATTTTCAGGGTGCGTTGGACTCCCACGCACCCGAAAAATCAGCCAATTTCGGAACATGTTCAGGAGTGCACCGGACTCAATTTTAAGTATTTTCAAGTGCCGTTTGAGCCTATCTTGGGTATTTCGAGCGTTCCGGACGCAATGGAATGGTCAAATAGACGTTCCAGGACCTCTAAATGAGTAGAATTGTACATCTTCAAAGTTCGGTCTGATTTGACACGATGAACGAAGCATCTTCTCAAAAGGGACGTCGCCAACATCCAGGACTATGCAAACATGTCATCATTTGTATCTACTGTAAAGATGTGACCCGATTTGAGCCGAAAGCTAGATAAACGGGACTATGGTTATCACAGTAAACCATACCAAAGAGTTTCAACTCACTACAAGACAATTGTTATGAACTGCCACAACACAACAGTCGATGCCCTACCCATTAAAAACGGCATCCGTCGGTTGGGCTACGCAGGTATACACAACTGCAGAGTGGACTTCCCGAGGTCACCTGTCCATACATTGACAGGCGCAGGCCCAGAGTCGTCCCTCTCAGTCATAAACCCTGATAGTCTCAGCCCGAATCTCCGGCCAAAACATGGGACATAGACATCTGACTAATACAAAGATGGTTCAGTCCATAACAAAATAAATACAGGTCTCTATGACCACAAACTCTAAGACCATAGTCCCTGCTGACTAGTCTTTTGCCTTTTAATCAAGGGTCATCGATCATTCGATGTAATTAAGGGCTCGTGCCAGATCACAGCCTGGAATGTACAAGATCTCAGGATCTCTGGAATAAAATTCGCCTTGCGATATCTCTCCTTGTGTACTTTTATGAATGTTTTGTGATTGTCTACGAATGTTTCCATTATTCAGAACCCCAGAGCAACAAAACACAACATTTCAAGAAAATGTAATCGTATTCATTTTCTAGTTCTAACAGGCACCAGAGAAACACCTCGAAGCTTTTAAAGTGGAAGGGAACTCTCTTCTTGCCATTCATGAGTTCATGAAGGAATCAAATGAAACGGGCGAAGTGTACGCCATTGTGGTTAAGGGCGAGGAGTTTGTATCCTCTAATATCCCTCTAAGCCTTAAATAGTCGCTAGAAAAATTTAAAAATATTTGGACCGATGATTTACCAGATGAGTTACCTCCTATGTGAGACATACAACTTCACATCGACCTTGTCCTAGGGGCCAGTTTGCCCAACCGACCATACTATCGGATGAGTCCGAAAGAGTGAAAATTCTACAAGGACAAGTGGAGGAATTGATCTGTAAGGGTCTTATCAAGGAGAGCATGAGTCCGTGTGCCGTTTCGACGCTCCTAACCCCAAAGAAGGATGGAACCTGGTGCATGTGTATCGATACCCACACGATCAATAAGATAACAGTTAAATATTGATTATTAATACCGCGATTGGATGACATGCTCGACATGCTTGAGGGCTCCAAGGTGTTCTCCAAACTAGATCTACGAAATGGGTACCATCAAATCCGTATTAGGCCAGGGGATGAGTGGAAAACGGCCTTCAAGACCAAGGAATGGCTGTATGAGTGACTAGTTATGCCCTTCGGTCTAACCAACGCACTGAGCACCTTCATGCATTTAATGGATCAAGTGTTGAAGCCATTCATTGGTCGTTTCGTCATTGTATACTTCGATGACATCTTGATTTATAGCCAGAATGAGACAGAGCACATGAGCCATCTCAGAGAAGTACTTAAGTGTTGGCCAGTAACAAGTTATACTTAAACTCGAAGAAGTGTAGCTTCTTAACTGACCGTTTATTATTCCTAGGATTCATTGTGTCGTCCACGGGCATCTGAGTGGATGAAGAGAAGGTTCGAGCAATTCGAGATTGCTCGACTCCGACGAACATTTATGAGGTACGAAGTTTTCATGGATTGGTGACCTTCTATCGTCGATTTGTGCGGAACTTTAGCAGTATTGTCGTGCTAATTATTGACTGTATGAAGAATGGTCCGTTTCAGTGGACCGAAGAGGCAGGGAAAGAGTTTCACAGAGATCAAGCATCAGTTGTCCACTACACTAGTCATGGTACTTTCCAATTTCGACAAGTTATTTGAGGTAGAGTGTGACACATCCTATGTTGGCATTTTGGGAGCCCTTTCTCAGGAGGGTAGGCCAGTTGCCTTCTACAGTGAGAAACTCAGCGATGCATGGTAGAAATGATTGACCTATGAGCTTGAACTATACGCAGTGGTCCAGGCATTGCTTCATTGGCACCACTATCTTATCCAAAGGGACTTTATTCTATACACCGATCATCAGGCATTAAAATTTGTCAATACTCAGACTAATGTGAACCGTATGCATGCTAGATCGATTTCGTTTTTACAAAGAGTTCACGTTTGTTCTGAAGCACAAGTCAAGGCACCAGAACAAGGTGGCTGATGCACTTAGCCGACGTGCATCCCTCCTTATCACAGTAAGCAGTGAGGTGGTCAGATTCGACTTTCTCAAGGAACTTTATGCTGCGGATGAGGCTTTTATCGATGCATGGACCAGGTGCCAAGATGGTCACCCAATTGACTTTCTGATTCAGAACAGTTTTCTCTTCAAGTGGAATCGACTTTGCATTCCGCAGAGTTCATTGTGGGACAAAATTATTATCGAGCTACATGGCGGTGGTCTTGGTGGTCACCTTAGATGGGACAAGACCAGAGCAATGGTGGAAGAGTGGTATTACTAGCCGCAATTAGCTCGTGATGTTAGAAGGGCAATACAACAGTGTCATATTTGTCAGACCTCTAGAGGACAATCTCAAAATACGGGTCTCCACACGCCATTACCCGTGCCCGATGGTCCTTGGGAGGATTCGTCCATGGATTTTGTACTAGGTCTCCCATGAACACAATGCGACATCGATTCAGTGTTCGTGGTGGTAGATCGATTTTCTAAGATGGCACACTTCATTCCTTGTAAGAAGACCTTTGATGCGATACATGTTGCGAATCTGTTCTTCAGGGAAGTTGTACGACTACATGGGATCCCTAAGACGATTACTTCAGACCGAGACATGAAGTTCGTTAACTACTTTTGGTGAGCTCTGTGGAATCGATTAGGTACACGACTTCAATATAACAGTGCTTACCACCCATAAATAGATGGGCGGACCGAGGACGTGAACCACACGTTGGGGAATTTGATCCGTTGTATCTTAGGTGATAAGCCGAAACAGTGGGACATGGACCTGGCACAAGCGGAGTTCGCATTCAATAACATGATAAATCGCTCAACCGGGAAGTCTCCGTTCTAGATAGTCTATGGGTGTGTGCCTCATCATACACTTGATTTGGTTCCCCTGCCCGAGCTTCCGGACATAAGCGTTGCAGCTGAACATATGGTGGACCGAATCATGAACATACATGGAGACGTGTGTTTGCTCGCCTCAAGTGCAAGGCTTGCGATGTAGTAATAACTCGATAAGACCGAGGTCGATCCACAAGGAATTAGGGTAAACAATTTAAACTATTCCAGCAACTTCACTTTAAAGAGTTTAGAAAATTCAGATTGAGAACTATAATTAAAACAGTAATTTAAATAGGATAAAATCTGAGAATCTAAAAGAAAACTAAGGCTTTTAAGGATCCACTTGTAGGTAATCCAATGTAAATTCATTCATCCAGGCATAAACACAACTAAATTCGAAGTTCTATCTCTCATCTAGTTGGAAGATAAGGCATTCAATCATACACAATCCCTCTTAAGTTAGGAAATCGAATTCTAGTTCTAATGAAGCACATAGAATTCAAACTTGTAGCCTTCGGAGTAACAGTCATGCCAAGAGACTATGGCATGATCTAGAGTTACTGCAATTCGAATCTAATCAATCCAAACATGGCAATCTCAGAAATTTACAAGGAACTCATGTCCGAAGTACATGAACTCTCATAAAACTTTTAAAAATACCAACCTAATTCAAACTAGAACTTAAAAATCCAAATTTTAAATAAGAATACTTGAAATAAATGAATTAACCATTGAAACTAGCTACAAGATTCACCTCTTAGCCTTAGCTAAGAGGTTCTAATCGAGCATTGTCATACTACAACTAGAATCAAAATAAAAAGTACTTGAAAGCATAGAAAAACTATAAAACCCTAGTTAGAGGAGTTCTGAACGCTCTACGAAGATCCTCTTCACCTCCGTAGACTTCCAAAGCCTTCTATAATGCTTTAGGAACGACGTAGATGTGTCATTTTATAGCAAAAATTCTTCTCCGACTTGAAAACTTCGAAATATTGGAGTCCTTACGCAATCTGGACGCTGGCCGATCGGCCGGTTGGATAAGAGGTCGGATTGTGTAAAAAATGTCCAGAGAAATTGTGACTTTTGGGGGGTTTAGCCGGCCTGTCTAGTGTAGTGGCCGGCTGGCCGAATGACCGGCCGGACAGTCCATGAATTGTGGTTTTTTCACGGTTCTTCTCCTCCATCTTCATTGCATTTCACCTCCACATCTTGTCCTTTCTTCCATTGATCCTTAAAGCATGTAAAGTGAGTTCGTTAACATCATACAAGTGAAATCTCTTTCACATTCCTACAAACAAAAAAACATGTATTAGATTGGTCTTTAAACATGTAAACCATGCATAATGTGTGATGAATCAGGGTTAAAATATGCACAATTTAGAGCTCAACACACCCCCAACTAGCATTTTTCTAGTCTTGAGCAAAACATTGTGAAACAAATTTAACTTTTTAAAACCCAACTTTCTTTCGGAAACTATGCTTCTATAAACTCCAAGGCATAAAAGTGCAAAATTCTGAAAAATTGGGTGATAAAAGTTAAAATCTTAAATTTCTTAAACATAACAAGTGTTCACATAGAATCCCTACCAATTGATTGATAAGTAGAAGAATCCGACCAAATTTAACCTAGTGTGCATAGTGAATGTTCATCTCATGAGTTTTCAGGATTACCTTCTTCATAGATAAATCAAACTCAAGATCTAAAGGTGTACAGCTTAACCAAATGCCTACGACAAGAATTTGCCTTATAGTTCCTTCGATGACTTTCACACGACTTCCCATTTTCAGGTTTGGTTACGGGTAGACCATCCCCTGGTTGGTAATATGTAGCCCTTTTCGAAAATTTTCAACATATATTCAATGCATAACCCTAATTTTCTTTTAATATTAGATAAGATTTTTAGAAATCTATATCTTTGGTATTAGAGAGGGTTGCTCTTCAAGGACTTAACTGTCTATAGTAAGATCCAATACCGGAGCATTAGCATGATATCTAACCGAGATGGGGGTACCACCAATCGTCCACCATTCTTTGACAGGTCCAACTACGCCTATTGGAAGGTTAGGATGGGGATTTTCTTACAATCCATGTACCATCCGGTGTGGCTAAGCACACAACGTGGATATGCCTTGTCCACTGAACAAGTGGAGGTTGATGGAAAATACATTGTCATTCCTAAAGATGATAAAAAATGAAATGACAGTGAGAGAGCTCAATACATGGCAAATGCCAAAACTCTTAATGCGATTTGCTGTGCAGTTTTTCCGGATGAATTTCAGCGCATTCTCACATGCGCAACTGCAAAAGAAGCGTGGGATATACTTGAAGTTACCCACGAGGGAACTGGCACAGTAAGACGCTAGAAGCTTCAGCTCTTAATCACCAAACTTAAAAACATTAGGATGGAAGAGACTGAAACTTCATGGAGTTTTATACAAAAATTTCTGGTATTTATAATCCATGTTTGTCTCGGGTGATCGGGTTCCGGAGGGACATATATATACAAAAATACTTAGGTCCCTTCCGGAAAGATTTAGCACTAAAGTAGTAGCCTTAGAGGAATGTAGAGACATAGATAACATGAAAGTAGAAGAATTCATAGGTTTTATACAAACTCATGAACTACACTTTAATGCCCCCTCTAGAAAGAAAAGTATTGCTTTAAAGTCCTCTCACAAACATAAGAAAATTAAGAGTGTGTCAGAGGTATATAGTGATGATGAGGATGATGAAGAAGAAAAGTTAAACAAAAAATTCAAAAGATTCCTCAAATTTGATAGAGGGAGTAGCCGTGACAAGAAAGACAAGAAGGGTGATAAACATAAAGGGAAATCATCCAAATCTTCATCCGTCCAATGTTACGGTTGCGGTCATCGTGGCTATATCGCCTCGGAATGTCCGAACGGGCCTAAACCGAAAGGTAAAAAGGCAATTACTGCCACTTGGGATGATACAGAGGAGTCCGAATCCAAATCTGGTGACTCCACCAGTGATGGAAGTCAAAATATTGATAAAGCTCTCATGACTTTCACCACTATCTCTCTTCCCCCTAATTTAAGAGAGGATCCCGACCGCTATCCCTTCTAGGAGAAGAAAAAGTTCCCAACCCCTCACCTCATGCTACATTTTATGAGGGTGTTGTGAAAATTAGTTATCCTTAGGCATTTCAAACTAAATATAGTTAGTAAGGGTAGCTAGAAAGTAATTTTATATAAATATCTGAGGATTTCAGTCTCATTTTTTTGTGTACGGGCAAATCAGAGGATTCAAGCCTCATTGGCCCAAATTTGGTAGTTTAGCCTTGCTTTTATTTTGTATATTTGCTGCTAGACTATCTCATTGCTTAGATTAGCTAATCATGTTAAATTTCATGCTTATTGTATGCTAAACTTTGATTAGGATTGGTCTTGATATACCAATAGGGGAGGTTGGTTGATTGGGCTATAAGCCCTTGTGCTTTTATTGCAAATGTATATCCTTGACCAATTATGCATGATTAACTATGCTTAAATAGTTACATTTTATTGTTAATCATGTTCCTTAGCATGCTCCATGTTTTTATGTTCATGCACCCAATACTCTTCTTGTTAGCATGTGTTTATTGTTTTAACTGCGACATACTATCTACTCTTACCTTAACCTTAATTAATATATCACTAAGGGGAAGAGAATAGTTTGTCAATTGCTAACAAAAAGGGGTAGAAAGATCAAGTCCCACCAAAACTAGTTTGCTATGGGGGATGTAACAAAAAATAGTCTGCCTCATTTTTTGGCTCATGTCCTAAAATGAGCTGAGGGAATAGGTGGATGGAAGGGATGTAACACAGACATCATGGGTTTTTTTGGTGGGGGACTGGGGCATGCACCAAAGGGACGGTTAAGAAAGCAATACAGCAACGGTTCAAATTCGACCAAAGCAATCCAGAATCCTTCTATGGCTAGGATCTTCTGACCAGGATTTTCTAACTACTTGGATTTTTAGTGCATGGGCCATCTACTGAGAGGCCCGTTATATCAGCGATTTGAAACATTGACCCATGGTGCCACTTGGTACATGCACCAAAGGAACGGGACGGTTAAGAAAGTAATACAGCAACGGTTCAAATTCGACCAAAGCAATCAGAATCCTTCTATGGCTAGGATTTTCTAACCAGTTGGATTTTTAGTGCATGGGCCATCTACTGAGAGGCCCATTATATCAACGATTTGAATCATCGAACCATTGTGCCACTTTTACAAACTGATCAGTAGTCCTGGATTGAAATCTCGCGGGGGGACAACATGGCTTGTATGTGGGAACCTGTTTTTGAAATCTGGTCATTCATTAGGTGGTCCCAGCTTGGATGTGCTCTGGACCAAAAATCAGGTTAGTCTACTCTGATACATTGAGTGTGGACCATTAATTATTCTTTTCTCAGTGATGCATTGTTTTCGTACATGTGTGGCCCACGGAATTATTGGCTAGGATTTCACATCACTCGTCAAAACCTGTGTTTTGTGTCAAAAGATGCTTATGTGAATCTAGCATTAATTCCTCTGAACATATTTTATTTGGGAAAGTGAAATCAGGCATGTCCCATTCAAAGTGGCCCACCTTAGCATGGCATACACACCTGCATTCTGGACCATCCAAACATATGGCGTTGATACCAAACAATGAAAAAAGAGAGGGTATTATCTGCTTTTCAAGGATAGTCAACAATTCCAACTCAATAAGAGATTAGTGCTGTCTATTCGATTTGAAAAGAGCCATGGCCTATCTAAAATGGTGTAGTTGATTTAAACGGTTTAAATTAAGTTGAGTGTGCCACATGTACTGGCTGCATCTATTTACAACTAGAGCATATGAGCAGAGTATGGCGAACCATGCATACACATGCAAAGACCCAAATCTTGGGCCGACTGTAGGTGGAGTATAGCCCAAAGGTCAGGTGGATCGGACCCAAAGGTCAGTGTAATGTTTGGAATTGAGTCATTTTCTTAGCCATCTATTTTTTCGCATACAAGTGTGGCTCACCTGAGGAATGGACCAGCTTCATTATTAGGACAGGGTATGTTTGTCCATATGATGAACAGATCAGGATCTGTACCACATCTGACACTTGGCCACATGTGCCGTGAATGTCATCTTCAGTCTCTTCTTGCCTTGGATCTCCCCCCCCCCCCAACAAAAAAATAAAAATAAAAATGCATCCTATTGGGACCATCTTATGGGCTCCTCTACTGATGAGCCGTTGCCCAAAAATCCCAGTATGCACAGGGAGTTGCCCATGCTGGAAAATCCCAAAGGCCAATCAATAATAACGCACATGATGAATGAATGGTGAAGTTTTCATTAATCGCCATGAACCTCAGCACAACGCTCATAAAGATTGTCACCTTATCTCCTCCTTTGAAATTCCTTAAATATGTCATATAGGCGTTGAATATTCTTCTCATAAGAGTGTAATTGTTGGAGGTTGTCCTCGTATTTCTTTGGCATTGTCCCCATACATCACATTTTTTTCTCACTTGGAATCAATCATTCACATAAGACTCCATTCTTCTAATGGTAGACGAAAAACAAAATGAGGGTGGTAGATTCATCAGGAGGGCCAAACATTTGCTTCGAATGTTGGACTATTGCCCATTCTTTTCCAACCATTCATTTAATTTGTTAGTACATAGAGGCTTACATAATGAGGTAACTTGCCTGATTCTTAGGCTGGGCAGATTAACAATTGGGCCTACTAGATGACGTTTTGGATCTTGATGAATGGTCTGGATCACACATGCATTCCATGTTGTCACTTCTGTGGATGTATGGCATGGGTTTAATTACTAGAGATGCGTGTCTGGGATCCTTATGGGAGATTGCTCTCTACTGAACTTCTCTAGCTTCACTTGAAGCTCTTGATTTTCAGGCATGACACATAATCGGAGGGGCTCACACCCGGCAAATGGTCAAGATCTTGCACACACATGTGGGGATGTCAGATTCCGGCCAACTTCATATCGCCCTGAATTTTGATTGCGGGAGCATGAAACCCTTGACATGTGGTCACGTGTTCGTGGGTTTTAGAATCGGCCAATCGTCAATCGTCACAGCTGTTAGCCTTGGCCATGTTTCTGTCAATCGAATAGGGAAAACCCTGTTTTCAGCATCTGCATGTAATTAGGCCCATCGCAATCGCCGGAGATAGCAGCGGTCTTGCGGTCGATCGACTGCTTAAAGAAATCTATGTTTCTGTTTTGAGATAGAAAACCTTTTGGGATAGGTTTTCCTTTTGGACGAAGGAGGGCTGTTACAGCTATGTAATTGGCCTGTTTCTTTGGGCCTAGTTTTGGGCTCCGCTTCCTAGATGGGCCTTTGGGATTGCACCATAAGTGTAGGTCGTCCAGTGGGCTGTCTTTGGGCCTGTTTCATGCTGATTTCAGACCCATTTTTGGGTCCCTTTAAGCAGATCACACGCCCTAATTCAGGGCCAATTTTGATGACACTTTGGGCCTAACTAGGACCAATTTTTGGACCCCATGATGCTTGTTTTGGAGCCTGGCTGCCCATGTCCAAGAAGATAATCTTAAACCATTTTAAATTATGCTCACTTGTGCCATCTTTCCGTACAAGTAGTACTTACATCTAAATAAGTTGTTAATGTTTGATGGATTTTATTTTGTGGATGGCCTAGGTAATTCAATAATCTTGGTTCTATGCATTGAGCTTTAATTTGGCCTAAAATAGGGCCATTACCCATGTGTTTGAGGCTGATATTAACGAGTTGACCATTAAGAATTTAAATCCAACCCATCACTTTAGAATATGTTTCAGTCTACGGGTGGTCAACATCAGCCATATTTTTTTGGCTGAATTAGAACTTTTGTAGTATGGTCCGTTATGGTCAGGATCATGTAACATTCCTTGAGTCTGAGAGTGGGAGATTGAAGCTGGTTGTGTTAGCCACCAAAGTAACCTCAAGTGGCAAAAATCTTTCCTTTTAGACTTCAGTATATGAAATTCGGTGGTCCTCCATTATAGGATTGCATTCAGTTGCATTCATAAGGGGTGGTGGTCAGAGCAAAGAAGTTTCATCACTTTGTAGGATGTGAGCAGAATGGAGTGATTGGTGATGTTGATATAAGTTTGAGAGACTCATTTCACCCAAAGGTGATTGGTCATCTTAGATTTATTTCACTACCACATTGATCATCTTCATGTTTAGTAAAGCCTCCTGTATGCTACAATTTCGTCCAAAGGAGTAATCATGTGATACGTTGGGCTCTTGCCAGATTTTGATGATCATGGCCCATCATCATTCTCGGTCATTTGATTGAAGGCCCAAATCAATCGAATGAACATACATGCATGATATTTATGGTTTACGTTCATGCATTGTTATATGGGACTTGTTTATCGATGAGAGTTTTATGCTTTGAATGTCCGGCTATGATTGTTTCTAATGTTCTAATCCAGTTCAATTCCATACCTTTGCTTACTGGGTCTAACTATCCAAAATGGAAATAGTCCGTTAAAATAATCCTAGGTTGCATGGACTTGGACTTAGCCTTGGAGAAAGCAGAGCCTCTCATTCCATCTGACTCTAGTTAGGAATTAGAAAAGGCTAACTATAAGGCCTGGACCAAGTCAAATAAGATGTGTCTCAAGATCATAAAGAACTCGATTTTTGAGACCATGTAGGGTGTCATGCCCGACACCGAGAAAACTAAAGAGTTCTTGACTGAAATACAAAAACGATTTGAAAAATTGGATAAAGCTAAGTTGAGTTCACTTCTACATAAGCTAACTCAAGCCACCTATAATGGTCAAGGAAATATTAGGGAGTACATTGGTGGATTGTCTGATATAGTAGCTAAAATCCATGTATTGGGCCTTAAGATTGAGGATGAACTCCTAGTTTTCTTGATTCTGAAGTCCCTCACTCCACAGTTTGGTCAATTTCAAATCAACTATAACACTTGTTAAAACTAGAAAAATGCTCAAACGCAGTTTTCTTGTATTTTGTTGTTCTGGGGTTCTGAACAATGGAAACATTCATAGACAATCACAAGCATTCACAAAAGTACACAAGAGGAGATATCGCAAGGCGAATTTTATTCCAGAGATTTTGAGATCTTGTACATTCCAGGCCGTGATTTGGCACGAGCCCTTAATTACATTGAATGATCGATGACCCTTGATTAAAAGGCAAAAGACTAGTCAATATGGACTATGGTCTTAGAGTTCGTGGTCGTAGAGACCTGTATTTGTGGTCGAAGAGACCTGTATTTGTGGTCGAAGAGACCTATATTTGTATGGTCGAAGAGACCTATATTTGTTATAGACTGATTCATCTTTGTACGAGTCAGATGTCTATGTCTCATGTTTTGACCGGGGGTACGGGTTGAGACTGTCAGGGTTTTTAACCGAGGGGTGCGACTCTGGGCCTGAGCCCGTCGTTTGTGGCGGGTGACCGTAGGAAGACCGATCTGCAGTTGTATGTACCTGAGCAGCTCAACCAGCGGATGCCGTTTGAATAGGTAGGGCATCGACCGTTCTTGAAGTGTTAGTCTTTAACAAATTCCGTGTGATAGTTTAGAACTCTCTTGGTATGGTTTATTGTGTTAACCATAGTCCCATTTACTTAGTCCGGATCTGAATCCGGGTCATATTATGATAGTATATGTAATGATGATACATTGGTATGATTCTGGGCACTGGCGGCTTCTTTTCGAGAAATTACTTCGTTCATCGCATTGAATCGGATCGGACTCCGAAGGCTTTTATTCTGCTCATTGGGTGGCCCGGATGAGTTATTTGACTGGTCCATTACGTCCGGAACGCTCGAAAATACCCAAAATAGGCCCAAACGGGGTACAAAAACGCAACAAAATGAAGGTTTAAAGGTGCTGAGCTTAACATTTAGAGTGCTGATTTTTCTGATCCGTTGGCCTATTTTACTGATGCGTTGGGGCTAGCGCATCCAAAAATGACTTTGTTAAGATGCGTATTTTTTTGATCCGCTGGCCTGATTTTACTAATGCGCCGGGGCCAGTGCGTAAAAAAATGACTTGTTTCGGAAATGGTTGATTTTCATAATGCGCTGGTCTATTTTTCTGATGCGCTGATGGTCAGTGCGTCCATAAAATAAGCCAAATTGGATTCCAAGTATTTTTGTGATGCGCTACTGTACTTGTACCTTTTTTACGTTATTTCTTGGCCGGACCTGCTGTGGTCGGAAGTGGGGTTTCCGGTGAAGGGTTCCCTCGGTCGAAAAGGAATTCTGGCGATCGGAAAAGGTTTTCGGTGGTCGGAAAAGGGATTCCGACGATCTTTCAAATACCCAACGGATGAAGCTTCCTCTCTCTAGATTCGTCCAAATGAACAGTAACGGAGGGGTATTTATACCCAAAAATACCGAAAGTCGGCCAATAAGAGGCTGCCACCTGTAGTGTGTAGAGGAAATTGGTCGGTGTGTCGAGAAAATCAGTTGGCGCGTCGTAAAATGCCTTAGTTTAAGTATTGATTTTTGGGACGCACTAGCTGTTAGTGCATCCTGAAATTCACTAAAAATGCCTGATTTATTGGACGCGCTGAGGGACAGTGTGCCCTGAAATTCTTGAATTTTTGGATGCGCTGGACTGTCAGTGCATCCTGAAATTCAATTTTGAAAACTGTTTGAATTTTTCGATGTGCTGGCCGTCAGTGCGTCCTAAAATTTATTTTGAAAAACTGTCTGAATTTCTTGATGCGCCTGATGAATTTCTTGATGCGCTGACCATGAATTTAGTGATGCGCTGACGTACTTATTTATGATTATCTAGCAAAAATAATGGTTTGTGGGGCCCGCTTTGCAATGAATGTTGATGCACTGGTTGTGGTTATTCGTGATTGAACTTACCCTCCCAAATTTGGAGGGTTTTGATCATAATGAACGGTGGGGCCCACCCCTGGGTTAACTTTCCATTTTTGGTAAAGTTTGGTGTGTATCATGACTTTCGTTGAGATTCCTGATGCACGGGCCCTAAATCCAGTAAGGTGATGGTTTGTACACTTATAATCCTTGTTCTGAAGATCTTGAATTTTGGGACCCAAACAACACTCAAAGGGAAAAGTGGACATTGAACGAACTAATATCTCAGTGTATTCAGGAGGAAGAGAGACTTAGAAGGTGGAACAAGACACAAAGTGCGTACCTAGTGACATCTGGTCAATGACGAAAAGGTAATAAGAAAAGGAAGCACACTTCAGGAAAACGTTCTACGGGTCCTACAGGTGGCAATCAGCCTAACTCAGAAGGAAAACCAAAGAAGAAAAGGCGAGGTCCCAAAGATGGCTGCTTCTGCACGAAGCCAGGTCATCAAAAAAATGATTGTACAGGATTTAAAGAATGACTTATTTTTAAGGGTATGAACCAAGTTTTAGTCTGTTTTGAATCCAATTTAACTGATGTGTCCATAGACTCTTTGTGGATAGATTCTGGTGCAACTATTCACATGTGTAATTCCATGCAAGATATGCTCCAAAGACGAATTCCAACTGATGTAGAGAGATCGGTTTATATATGAAACGACATTAGAGTAGACGTGTGTAGACACCCCACCTTCGGCTACATTGTTGGTAGAGGTAGCTGGATGAATGGAGGACCATACCCCCAAATCCTATGTCTAAACTCAGCCAAACTCACCCTTGTAAGCCCAAATCCATAGCTAACTCAAGCCTGAACCCAGTCAACTCGCCTCTAAACATCAGCCTGAAAACCCCCCCCATAAGAAAAACCACTTAAAAAAGTCCTAAAAAGTCGAACTCGGCGAGTTAACCCGCTGAGTCAAATCGCCGAGTCAACCTGCCGAGTCAATCCATCGAGTCAACTCACCGTGTCAACCCATCCCCCAAACCCAGTCAACTCACCGAGTTCCAAGCAGCAGCCTCGGAGCATGTCCGTACTGCCCGCTGAATCCCGAGAATGTTTGTACGGGCGGCCCCCTAGGTGCCGCCCAAACTTATTTACGCAATCTGTCACTGCCCGCTGCTATAAATACCCCATCTCCCCTCATATCCGACATCCACTTCTCCTCTTTTCAGTCCGACAGCTCTGAGTCCACCTCCATCCCTTTTAGCGCATTTTTCCACCAAGGAGAGCCCGAGTGAGGAGAGCTTAGCCCTGGTTCAGCCCAGCTTGACCACTGGTCCAAGCCATCCAAGTCTTGATCTAGCCACTCGAAGCCAACCCTTGCGACACCTCCATCCATCTAGCTGTTCTTTACCTAGCATCATCTCATTCGCATCTAGCATAAGTGCAACATTTACTTTTCTTTCAACCCCCCTACTTCACTACAAACACTTTGATTATTCAAACACACAGCATGCATCCTGCATAGAGCACTTGTAAGTTCGAGCATATGTTCTGGGCTTGCCTATTAATGGAAACCTGCTCATCAGAAGCTCTTACTGTTCAAACCTACATTCATGCATCAGTCACTACAAGCACTTTGATTATTCAAACACACAGCATGCATCTCGCATAAAGCACCTGTCAGTTTGAGCGTATGCTTTGGGCTTGCCTGTTAATGGAAACCTGCCCATCAGAAACTCTTACTGTTCAGACCTGCATTCATGCATCATGTCATCCATGAGAATGTACGAGGATTAAATCAGACTTTCAAGTATTAGTTCTATTCTATGAAGTAGAGACCGTACTTCGGTATGGGCAGTGTGTGGGGTGCTTAACCTCTTCCCACCTTGTAACCGTGATCCCTTACCTCGAATCTCTGGCCGCAGATCAAAATGAGTCATTTTAGAGGGAGGAATCTTCGGATTCCCTTCTCTAACGTTTCTACGGGGTCTAGCCGACTGTAGATTCGAAGTAACTGGCTAGTGGGGACTCTGGTCTTATATAAACTCATCTAAACACATCTGGCTTAACACGATAACTGAACAAAGCCCTCGAGAACGAGGCAAGCCAGTGGCACAAACAGTGATTCGCGCGCACGCACCTCTTCTTCTTTTTCCGAAAGGGAAAGGAGAACGTATGGGAGCGCGGAACGGCGAGGGTCCACAACGTGGAAGATATTGTAGTCTGTAGGCTTAGGTTATCATTAGGAGACTTTCTTGATCTAGTAGATACTATTTGTGTGCCTTTTATAAGGCGCAATTTGGTTTCCATTTCTCAATTAGACAAATATACTCATGAGTTTAAATTTAGAAATGAAAAATTGAGTATTTGCTATGATTCAGTTGTGATTAGTTTTGACACTTTAGTTAATAACCTTTATCAGTTAGATTTGGATGTTTCACATGTATACAACATTAACTCTCCACATGGAAACACTAAAGGCATCAAATGGATTTTAGATCGTGAAAATTCTTCCAGGCTGTGGCATAAGCGATTTGGCCACATCTCTCGTGAAAGATTGAAAAAGCTTGTGTGTGAAGTAATTCTTCACTCATTGAACTTCTCAGACTTGGAGGTTTGTATTGATTGTAATAAAGGTAAACGGACTAGAAGAAGGAAAAATGGTGGCAATAGGAGTGTATGACTCTTGGAAGTGATTCATACAGACATTTATGGATCGTTCCCTCAACATCCTAGAGTGGGCAGAAGTACTTTATCACTTTCATAGACGACTACTCTCGTTATGGGTACCTATACCTTATTAACGAAAAATTAGATACCCTTGATACATTTAAGATTTATAAGGTTAAAGTCGAGAATCAACTCGACAGAAAGATCAAAGTCGTTAGATCAGACGCGCCATGGTCCTGTGCGTATGTTTAGTTGACGCGCTAGGTCTAGCGCGTTACATTTTCTGACTTTATACCATTTTCTTGACGCGTTGAGTCCAACACGTACTCACGTGTTTTGTGGGAAAACTCATTTTATTAACACGCCAGAGGTAGCGCGTACTAATTTTCTGAACTTGAAAATTTGTCCAATTTTAAGACGCGCTATGCTCAACGCGTACTCATTCTCAGAGTTGTGAATTTGCACTATTTATCGTATGCGTTGGGCCCCGCGCGTACAGTCTTCCGGACTTGTGGATTTACACTGAATTATGTTATGTGCCGAGTCCTGCGCATATAGAAATTTTAAATTTTTGAACGCGTCAGGGCTGGCGCGCACTAATTTCTGAGGTTGTGAAATTGTCTAATTTAGTGATGTGTTGGGACCAGCACGCACTGTTTTTCAGACTTACAAATGTGTTTTGGCTCATTTTAATCAATGCCATGGATTTCGACACGCATATTAATGCTAAGTGGGATCACAAAATGTGTTCGGGCCCTTAGTGCATGACTTGGACTATCATGTTTATATTCTGGTTCAACGGGTCCATAATCATGACATTAGGGCTTGTTGTTCTAGAGCGTACGAGGTTAAACGTTTCTCTTTCAAACTATGACGTGTATATGTTTATAGCCTTGGAGAAATGTTGAGTCTAGTACGCCTATAATTCTTGGATTATGTTAGGCCGGATGTGATGTTTCTATTTACCTTAAGTTAGTTAGGGTTTATACGTACCTGGTTTGGCGTGTTTATGCAAATCTTCATGGCTGGTGCTTCTTCCAACGTTGGCCCTTCCAAGGCCGATCTTTCAAGTTCCAAGGCGGTTACGCGTAAACGCAAGTGCATCTCGCCCAAGGTGGTGCGACCATCTGATCATAACCCACAATGGTTCCATCCGCTGGAGAAGTTCAATTTCTATGAGCGTATATTGACGCTGTCGAAGAATGTGCAGCGGCAGATCCTTTGTGAGAAGGCTTTACCGACTCCCCTGGATGAAGGCACTCAGGAGGAATGGGATGAGTGGTATGCTCCCCTGCGAGGCTTCCGGACCGATGACGTCGTTGGGTCCGAAGAGGGTGAGGCGAGCCCAATTGCGCCTGTGCAGTCTGTCAAGCGCAGTTGCCCGAAGACGACTGGTAAGAGCGCCAAGCAAGTCTATATGGAGAAATAGGGGAAGTTAAAGTCTGACAGGATGAAGGTCGCTTGGTCCTCGATTAAGTTAGCGGTGTCGTCGATCATGATCCTGTAATCTGTACATGAAGCGACACATTCGGTTCCCAAAGAGCTTTCAGTAGTATCACTCTCTTCTGAGCATTGAGCCCTCTGATGTATGCCGAGCCAATTCTTTCTACAACGGTGATTCCTAGACATCCATTCCAGAGACATTCCTCAATTTGCAGTATCTAAGAACGGTATGCTTCAGTCTGTCCTAGGGGAGAAGGACATGATCTTCTTGGAGCCAAACCATGATCCCCAACAACCGTTTCGAACTCACAATTACGAGACCTTACGCCAAAGGTTTCGTCCTCTATCCAATGCAGAAATTTGGCCGACAGGAGGGTTCAGGACCCGAGGACATCTGAGTCCTCATCCCGGCTACGAGGCTTGGGCCAATCGAATCATTGAGCAACATGAAGATACCTTGAAGCAGGTGGGTCTCCTACGGGCCATCCAAGCGACATCAAGTTACATTTCCTCGGAACCTGTGCGTTTATAAGGGGTTTCTGAACCATTGGAGTTCCATCACAAACTCCTTTCACCTGCCGTACAGAGAAATAAGCATATTGCTCTGGGACCTATATCGGATAGCCGATCTTCCTATCCGCGGCAGAATTTGTGATGAGTGGACACCCAGCGAAAATGAATTGTCAAAGAAGAACAAGGTTGTAGATGAAGGGTTATATTCTGAAGCCTGTTACGAGCTATTTGCGTAGCTTCCGCAATTCCTGGGCTCCAAAGATAAAGTATTGGTTGATTTATGTCAGCCATGGTCTAAAATGAGTTTCTCGACTTGAGTTGCACTTTTGTATTCTGTTCCATTTTCTTCTTTTTACTGATGATTTCTTTTCTCTTTCAGTTTGAACTACGCCTCGTATGATGAAGGCCGTAGAGATAAGCTAACTTTGGAGGCCAAGATGAAGACAAAATTTTCGAGGCCGAACAAGTTATCCCCTACCTGCGAGCTGGCTGGGTTTTTAGCATATGTTGCGTAGCCCTTCTGAGTTCTAAGCAGGCAGACAGTGTGAGGGTCTCCTGTTTTGCCGTACCAGGGATTTTGGCCAACGGACATCGTTATGCACTGGCTCCAGCAGTCTTATGCTTTATCTACCGAGCCTTCGGGGGCGTTATCAGCAATAAAGGCTTTGCTTCTTTCAGGATAAATTCCTCCTTCTACCGATGACATTATTTCTCGGGTTGGCTCGGAGTTTACTTCCCTTGGGTTTACGGCATGGAGCTCAAGGATTTCATTCGAAGGGGATTGGTTCCACTGCATGCCTTTCAGAAACGGAAGATGAACAGCGGAAACTTAGCGACTATCGAGGCAAAGATAGCTCGCCATGATGACGTCGACTTCTTTCTCTTCTCGGGCACTAACAGTGAAGACCCGCTTTTGCTTGATGATGATGAAAGTCTTGGCTCCTATGGGCGTTGCTTTCTAATATCAATTCACCCAGGCTCACTGCCTTTGAGGGAGGGTGCTGAGTTTTGGAGAGGGCCGTACTACCCAAACAGATTTGCCCAACAATTTGGTTATGATCGAGGGATTCCCGAGACGCTTGAACCAGTGACGAGAAAACAGCGAGCCTATGGCACAGGACTGATCCATTGGAAGTGGATGTGGCGGCAACTCTTGCTCATTAGATCAGGTTGCTCTTTCATTATTTCGGGTACAGAGTATACCCCCGGTGCTACATATGGTTGGATGAGGTGGTAGGCTCACCAATACTCCTTAGTTTGGACATTCTGCATGTAGCTGATCCTATCTTTGTCTCGCCTCCGATCATTGATCCTGCTCCCGCTAACGGCCTGGGCTATGTGTTAGAGCCGCTTCGTCAATTAGCCACCCCGGGCGTGCAGAAGTTTATGATCTCTCTGAATGTGATAATAGATCATGAGAAGCCCAAGCATATACTTGAAGGCTGGATTGCTTATGGGCAGAGGGTCACACTGCAAGGGAATCCGGATTCCTCACTTGTTGGTCCCATGACAGAGGGATAGAGAGAGCGTTATGATATTGGTGACGATGATGATGATGGTGATGACGAGGTTGGTGATGTTGGTGAAGATGAAGATGCCGGTGGGGATGATGGTGGGGACAACAACGACGATGATGTTGGTGATGGTAACAATTGAGGAGGTGGTGGCAATGTTGAGGGTGGTGATGAGGATGACAATATCGAGGGTGGTGGAGAAGGTGATGGTGAGGGCGGTGTTGCAGCAGGGACCCCGCCGACTGGTGGTCGGGGAGGCTATGATCAGAGTCCAGCGAGTCGGACGAGTCTATCCAGACGCTCTGTTCCTGGAGATAGTGATTCTGAACCGTCTCCTGAGCGGTCTGGGCCTCGAGTGAAGACCGCCCATCGCGTTCCCGTCGTCGATGGAGGAAAGAAAATCAAGGACATGTGGAAGCTGTACAGGGTTGAAAAGCTACGGAGTTGACTCTCCAAAGTTACTGCCAACGTTCCGACTGATGATATAGGTGAGGTAAGGGAGGAAGGGGAGATGAGCTCTCAAGCGGATTTGGGTGGAAATAACCCTACCGAGGGGGGTGAAGATAACAAGCTAATATATGATAGATTTGTTCCTGAGGCAGATACAGAACCCATCCCCATGGATCTTGATAGTGGGGTGCAAGCTGAAGGTCCTCCCCTTACCGACCCTGCCAGCATTGAGGTTGCGACCAATCTTAGCCCTACTCTTGAGGCAGGACCTGTTACTGTTGCAGAAACGGTATCTCCCTCGACACTTCTTCTCGGGAGACTGGGGTTTCTGATGTTGTCAGTGTACCCGAGCCTGTCATGGAAGCACCCTCAGCTGTTGAATCAAGCCAAGCCACCACTATCCCTGATATCGTTGTGCTTTTTCCTCCTGAAATGCCGGAACTTACAACAGAAATTGTAACTGAACGTGTCACAGCGTCATCAACGCTCGTTGCTTCAACTAGTGCGCTGGTCGACGAAGTTCCTGAAGCTGCTGGTATATTATCTATTTTTACTATTTTGTTTGCTTCCTTTCTTTCTTCTGTATGTTAATGTTTATCATTTTCTTTGCCAGCGGCTGCTCTTGCCAGCGTCTCGGTACCTGCGGTTTTGCTTGAGGTATTCATTTCATCTTTCTGAGGCTTGTCAAGGACCAAAGTGAATCTTCTGAAGAGCCTTTTGTCTGACATCGCTGACTCATTAATGAATGGGGATGAATGGTCTATCTTGGATAAAGCACTGCATGCACTAGAACTCAACGCTATGTGGCTCGGGATTGACATCTCTTTGATA
Source organism: Liriodendron chinense (assembly GCA_003013855.2). Taxonomy (NCBI): domain Eukaryota; kingdom Viridiplantae; phylum Streptophyta; class Magnoliopsida; order Magnoliales; family Magnoliaceae; genus Liriodendron; species Liriodendron chinense. The sequence goes on along the minus strand of PVNU02000665.1, from coordinate 296,179 downwards.
GTCAGTCACGTGGCTCAGTTTAAGAAAGGGATGGCTCGAGTAAATTAGGCGAGGCACTTCAAGGTTGACCCTTTCGTTGAGGAAAAGCGCGGTCATTTGCAGTCCCTTCTTCTGAAACTCGAGTTACACGAGGCGGACGTGGCTGCAGGAAGGAAAGATTGGCAGGCTGCTGACGCCGGATGCCAAGAGGCTACTGAACGTCTCGCGGAGATTGAAAATGAGATGGTCCGGTTACAAGCCGAACATTAAGTCGTCCATCTCAAACTTTCAAAGTTTAGCAGTCAGAAGGCACGTCTGCAGTCCTCCATCGACCATCATGAAGCGAAATGTAATGCTGTGAGGGCCCAAGTTACAGAGTTGAAGCAGTCATTCCAGGACATTCCTGACCCTGCCCAAGTTTTGGCTGAAGCTGAAACAGTACAAAAGGTGATTGAAGAATCTGCAGTCAACTTGTTAGAACAATGTTTGAAAACTTTAGATGGTTGAAATGTAGCAATCTTTATTTGTAATTTGGAACATGTTGTAATGGATATGGTAACTATATGTATACTATTGTAGTTCTAAATTTATGTTGTGTCTTTAGCCTACTTGCCATTTTATTTGAGTTTGAATGCAAATAGATTGGGCCATTTGGAGAGGAACGTCCCCCTGTTAGGACTCAAACCTATGCTCATGTGAACAAAGTTGTGACCGAATCTTGGTTTAGGGCTTATCCCAATTCTTGATGGTCTTGAAAAGGGCAGGGTGCCATACTTGACGTGTCCTGAGTTTAAACGAATTTTTTGATACCTATATCGAAATAAAATAGATGATTAGTATTTTGATTTAATCATTGTGTGGTATTATTTCTTTTGGTATCTATTTTATTACACTTTCCCTCTAATGGGGTGTTTACAAGTCACAACGATAAGCTTATGTTAAGTATAATATCTTTTAAAAAATTGGCCATTCACCAGCGAACTAATGCCTTACCCTTTGTAATTTATTACCCGATAGGCTCCATTGGAATGTACTTCATCGATGATGCAGACGGGATCCCATTTTGGGTCAAATTTACTTTTCGGTCCTTGAGTCGGTGCCGAACGCTTCATCATTAGCATAAGATCACCCTTCTTAAATGATCTGCCCTTGACACGTTTATCGTACGTTGCTGAAATTTGCTTCTGATACATTTTGAGCCTTTGTTGGGCAACGAGTCTCTTTTCATCTAAATCATCGAGTTCGGCCATTCTGATCTTGGCATTGTGCTCGGTTGTCAGGGAATGCCGGAGTGCGACTCGTAATGACTCAACCTGTATTTCCATCGGGATTATAGCCTCTGTCCCGTATACCAATGAGTAGGGCGTAGCTCGAGTGGCTGTACGGTGCGTAGTCCGATATGCCCATAGTGCTTCCGGTAATTGTCTGTCCCAGTCCTTCTTATTCTCTGCCACTGTCTTTTTCAAAATCTTCACGATAGTCTTATTGAATGCCTCGGCCAGTCCATTCACAGGAGGATAATAAGGTGATGAATAGCAATGCTTGATTTTGAACTTTGCGCACAGCTTATCGATAGTAGCTTTTCTGAAGGGTGTTCCATTGTCGTGGTAATTCTCTCAGGGATACCATGTCGGTACAATATGGTGTGGTGAATGAAACCTTCGACGTGTCTAGCTTTCACATTTCTCAGGGCGACTGCTTCAGCACATTTAGAGAAATAATCAGCTTGCGGCAAGGATGTACTGATGCCCTTGGGAGGATGACAGGACTAATCGGCCTGATCACGTCCATTCCCCAGGCTGCGAAAGGCCAGGACATTACTGACTGATGCAATTCTTCTAGTGGCTGAATGTATGATATTCGCATGGATTTGACAATGATGGCATTTCTTGATGTATTCTATCGCGTCTTTCGTCATTGCGGGCCAGTAGTAACCCATGTGTCGTACACGGTGATGTAAATTCTTCCCTCCCTGGTGAGCATCACATTCTCCTCCATTAGCTTCCTTCAATGTAGCATGTGCTTTGTCTTGACTTAGACATCGTAGTAACACCCCTTCGTATGACCGTTTGTAAAGTACGTCATTCTGGATCATAAATGAACTGACACGTCTTCTAACTTGCGATCAATGAATGACCTTCTTCAATCGTCTTTCTCTGTGATCTCGAAGCAACAAATGGGATTGGCACTCAATTCTCCACTGCGCAGCGCGATCGTCGGCCAAATTCTTCTTTCTTCAATTGTTACCTGAAGCGGGCTGCCCCCGGGGTTAGCCAGAGCAGCGGCTAAACTAGCGAGTGCATCTGCTTGCACATTCTCCTGTCTCGGTATATGTGAGATGCTGCTATTTCGAAACTGGTCAAACATTGACTGCGCTTGATAGCAATAGGGTGATAACTCTTGTTTGTGGACCTCATATTCCATCGTCAGTTGTCAGATGACAAATTTAGAGTTTCCATAGATACGTATTTTCTTAATCTGCATTTTCAGGGCCAACTGTAACCCGATAATAAGAGTCTGGTACTCTGCTTCATTGTTGGTGCATGCTGGGACTATCGTAAATGAGTAGGATAGCAAGTCTCCTTGCGGACTGATGAATATAACTCTTGCCCCTGACCTTATCGCTCTAGCTACACCATCGAAATACATCTCCCAATGACGCACTTCGTTAATCGCCATCACCTGATCGTCTGGGAGGTCATATTCTATTTCTTCACTACTTGGTATCGAATGTGCGGTAAAGAAGTTTGCAATTGCCTGTCCTTTGATAGCCCGAGCCGGCATGTATGTCATGTCGAATTCTGATAAGAGAAGGGCCCACTTGGCCAATCGCCCAGACAACATGGGTCTATTCATGAGAAATTTGATGGGATCCGCTTTGGATATCGATGTTATCTGGTAAGAGAGATTGTAATTTTTGAGTTTCTTGATGGCAAAGATCAATGCCAAACAGATTTTTTCGATTACTGAGTAATTAAACTCAACTCCCACCAGTGTGCGGCTCAAGTAATAGAGTGCGCTTTCCTTTCCTTCTTCGTTCTTCTGGGCTACGAGGGCTCCTAGTGAATTTTCGCCAACGACGATGTATAGAATTAGTGGCTCCCCTTTGATCGGTGCTGTAAGGACTGGAGATTTTTCAAGCAGATCTTTCAGAGAGTCAAATGCTTTCTGACAAGCATCGTCCCACTCAAAATGGACTCCTTTCTTTTTGAGGCGTGAAAATGGCTGACAACGGCCAGATAAGTTCGAGATGAATCTTCTTAAGTACGTGACCCGACCTTGGAAGCTTTTCAGCTCTTTGAGATTCTTCGGAGGTGGCATTTCCCTGATTGCCTTAATCTTCGTCGGGTCGATTTCTATGCCTCGGTGCCTGATGACAAACCCCAAGAACTTGCCAGAGGAAACCCCAAACATGCATTTCAACGGGTTCATACAGAGGCTTTTCTTTCTCAATCTTTGAAATACTTGCCGTAGATGCTCTCTATGTTGTTCATGCCCAGCCGACCTCACTACCAGATCGCCTACGTAGCATTCGACATGCTTATGCATCATGTCCTGGAAGATGACTTGCATTGCACGCTGATATGTTGCCCTTGCATTCTTCAACCCAAACGACATCACACGGTAACAGTGTGGACCCTCGCCGTTTCGCGCTCTCGACGACGTTCTCCCTTTCCTTTCAGAAAAAGAAGAAGATGTGCGTGCAGTGCGAATCGCCGTTTGTGCCACTGGCTTGCCTCGTTCTCGAGGGCTTTGTTTGGTTGTCGTGTTAAGCTGGATGTGTTTAGATGAGTTTATATAAGACCTAGAGTCACCACTAGCCAGTTATTTCGAATCTACAGTCGGCTAGACCCCGTAGAAATGTTAGAGAAGGGGATCCGAAGATTCCTTTCTCTAAAATGACTCCTTTTGATCTGCGGCCAGAGATTCGAGGTAAGGGATCACGGTTACAGGGTGGGAAGAGGTTAAGCACCCCACACACTGCCCGTACCGAAGTACAGTCTCTACTTCACATAATCGAACTAACACTTGAAAGTCTGTTTTAATCCTCGTACATTCTCATAGACGACATGATGCATGAATGCATGTGTGAACAGTAAGAGTTTCTGATGGGCAGGTTCCACTAACAGGCAAGCCCAGAGCATACGCTCGAACTGACAGGTGCTTTATGCGGAATGCATGCTGTTTGTTTGAATGATTAAAGTGCTTGTAGTGATATGTACATAAATGCAGGTCTGAACGGTAAGAGTTTCTGATGGGCAGGTTCCACTAACAGGCAAGCCCAGAGCATACGCTCGAACTGACAGGTGCCTTATGCGAGACGTATGTAGTGTGTTTGAATAATCAAAGTGCTTGTAGTGAAGCAGGGGGGTCGGAAGAAAAGTAAATGTTGCACTTATGCTAGATGCGAATGAGATGATGCTGGAAAAGAGTAGCTAGATGGACGGAGGTGTCGCAAGGTTTGCTTCGAGTGGCTAGATCAAGACTTGGATGGCTTAGGAGACTTAGACCAGGGTTAGGCTGGGCTGGACCAGGGCTAGGCTCTTCTCACTCGGGCTCTCCTTGGTGGAAAAATGGGCTAAAAGAGGGATGGAAGTGGACTCAGAGCAACTGGATCGCGCTCGGGCTGAAGGCTTGTAGAAATGAGAAGGGGAGGGGGGTATTTATCGCAGCGGGCAGTGGCAGTTTCGGTAAATAAGTTTGGGCGGCACCCAGGGGGCCGCCCGTACGGACGCTCTCGGGATCCCGCGGGCAGTACGGACATGCCTCGGGGCTGCTGCTTGGAACTCAGTGAGTTGACTCGGTGGGTCGACTCAGCGGGTTGACTCTGTGATTTGACTCAGTGGGTTGATTCGGTGATTTGACTCAGTGTTTTGACTCGGCGGGTTGACTCGGTGATTTGACTCAGCGGGTTGACTCAGTGAGTTTGACTTTTTAGGATTTTTTGACTGGTTTTTCTTATGGGGGGTTTTTCAGGCTAATGTTTAAGGGCGAGTTGACTGGGTTCAGGCTTGAGTTAGGCTATGGATTGGGGCTTACAAGGGTGAGTTTGGCTGAGTTTGGACATGGGATTTAGGGGTATGGTCCTCCATTCATCCAGCTATCTCTACCAACAGTGTAGCCGAAGGTGGGGTGTCTACAGATGCCCCTCTTTGGTAGAGGTTGCGTGCAACCGAATGCCAAAGCGAGTGGACACCCCACTTCTGACCCGGTCATTCATAGATCATGGTCTGAAATCTTTGCTTGCCTTTGCATCTGTGCCAGTTGATCGTCTGGAAATCGATCACTCGCACATACCGCGGAAGTTTGGAGAAAACGTTGCGATTGTCCCTGCAGTTTGCTGCAACTTGGGTACCCAATCGCAACCCTTCCATTTTCGATCGGTACTAACATAGGAAAGGTACAGCAGAGCCTCTGCGTTGTAGTCTTACGAGGTTGCTGACCCTGAGATTGATTATGATGTTTGATGTTTTCCCGGATCACTCCAAGAGTACTTGTTTCGCTTGACTGTCAAAATGGTTAGATGCCCTGCGTCATGTAGTCTTACGGGATTCTGCTACACCGACTGGGACTCAGTCAAGGTACTTCAGGCATCCACACCTAGGTATGTGCGGGTGAACTCTTTCCACTCGATCTGCTGGTTTTGATGCTTGGTTTGCAATTCATTCTTTCCTAGATTGTGGTCTGGAATCCTTGTTGTCCTTTGTATCTAAGTCAGTTGATTGTTTGGAGATTGATAACTTGCACATACCGCGGGAATTTGGAGAAAACGTTGCGATTGTCCTTGCAGTTTGCTGCAACCTGGGTACCCAATCGCAACCCTTCTATTCCCGATCGGTACTAATATCGGAAAGGTACAACAGAGCCTCTGCGTCGTAGTCTTACGAGGTTGCTGACCCTGAGATTGATTGTGATGTTTGATGTTTTCCCGGATCACTCCAGGAGTACTTGTTTCGCTTGACTGTCAAAGTGGTTAGATGTCCTGTGTCATGTAGTCTTATGGGATTCTACTACGCCGACTTGGACTCAGTCAAGGTACTTCAGGCATCCACGCCTAGGTATGTGCGGGTGAACTCTTTCCACCCAATCTGCTAGTTTTGATACTTGGGTTATAATTCATCGTTTCCACCTATTCAAATGGTTTCTTTGACCGAGCCTTTTGGCTTTCATCTTTTTGTATCTTGCCATGTGGTATGACCGCACTGACACTGGAGTTCAGTTCGACCGTACTTTGAGTGCATTGGATTCGATGGTATCCGGGGAAACTGCGAGACATCGGGTCTTATTTGATTTTTGCGTCGGCTCCTACCTAGAGATATGGAAGATCTCCTGGTGTTTTGGAGGCCGAACGCTCTACTGGAAAAATATTTTTGGATTTTGAAAAGGTACCCACTCTGGGGAGTGATAATCCATGGGGTTTTTATTTGCAAATATGAATTTTTTGAAATGAAAATCTGGTTTCCACGCGCCTCCACTAGGGATGCCTGTGGGGTCTTTGGCTAACCGACTTTTATTTTGAAAGCAGGTAAACATGATGATTGATGCGATGGATGCTGATGCATGAAGATGCATGATGAATGCATGGTTTGGCTCATTCTCTTTTCGTTTGATGATTTTTCTTTTGCTGGGAATGCAGAGAGCTTTGAGCTTATTGCTTGCAGGGTTGTGCTCCCCTGGGGATTTCTTTTCAATGCGGATGTTTGGTCAGCGGGTTGGTCAAGATCCCGACCCGTGGTCGATCAGGTCCATCATCCCAATGTGCTGTTTCTTTGTTAATGAGAATGTACGAGGATGTTATCCGTCTTCAAGATGTTCTTCTGGGCATAAATGCGATTGAGATGGTGCTTGGTCGCCAGTTTTGGTCAAGATTCCAATTTGCGGGCGATCGGATCCGTCATCCTAAATTGTGAAGTGAGCGAAGTTTGAGACTCCTGAAGTGTAGTGCTGGGGATAGTGACAATTTTTGTGATTTTGTAAATATTTGGTCCGAATCTTTACCTGAGTGGTAGGGTAGAGATCGGTTATTGAAAACAAAGGAAATATTTTTTTTGTGGTTTTGAAAATATTTGGTTTGAAAGCAAGGGAAATATTTTGTGATTTTTGAAAATATTTTGCAATGTTTTGGTATTTTATTGGATTTTTCTGAAATGCAGGGAAAATGTATGGAATTTTCATCCATTTCTAGCTTCTACTGCTGGTAAGGCACCCGATCCATTTTACGTCAGCGAGCAAGACGAGTCTCACACAGTTAAGTGTCGTAGTTTTACATCTTCGGATGAGGAGGTTTTGAGGGTTTTCAGCCAAGACACCTACAAAGTTGCCTGTTCCTCATGTGCAATGCACATAGACCACGTATTGTCCGACGGACTCCTTCGGCCACAAAATGAGCCACATCCTCACATTTCCCTTTGTCAATCTACTTTAGGGCCTTACGTTGCTCACAATTCCGTGAGGGTGTGCTCCACCTCCCAACAGCCTTAATCCCCTTCATGAGTTTTAGGAACAGGGAACATCCGTCAGATTCAACAGCGACGTCCAAATCAAGGTTGTCTATCACGGTGCATTCAACACGAACAGGATTGCGGAGTTCTGTCCGCCTCAGCCTCTACCTATTTTAGAAGATTCCGGACACCCGTACGATAATGTGTCAGCCATGTCCGGAACAGATTAGGAAAGAAAGCCCCCGAGAAGTTAATCCCAGTGTAGTTTTAGGTCTTCGGACCGCTGAGGATAAATTGGTGCAGTTGAAATTGATGTTGAATTTTTTTTTATTTTTTGAAATGATCCAGGTCATCAGATCCTGGCTCGAACGGCTGGGATTGATGCCGGTTTTTATTAAAAATCTCTTGGGATGTTGGTCTCGACGTAGTTTAAGGTCTTCGGACCCAAAATATGTACAGTAGGTAGCAAACACATTTTTTTTTGTTTTGGAAAATGTCCGGTGTCAGTGGATCTTGATTCGAACGATCCAGACTGCTACCGATTTTTATTGAAAATCTCTCGGGATATCGATCCCTATGTAGTTTAAGGTCTTCGGACCACAAAACTGTACAAAACAAGGCAAACACATTTTTTTTATTTTTTGGAAAATGTCCGGAGTCGTCTGATCTTGATGTGAGCAAACAAGACTGACACTGGTTTTTATTGAAAATCTCTCGAGATGTTAATCCCGACGTAGTTTAAGGTCTTCGACCAAAACTATGGAGCGAGACTGGTGATATATTTTTGTGATTTTGAAAAGTGTTCTGAGTCATCGATTCTGATTTTGATGGTTGAGATCGATGCCCATTTTTATTAAAAATTCCTCAGGATCTTGATCCCGACGTAGTTTAAAGTCTTCGGACTACAAAACTATACAAGTAAGCAGCAATCAAGGTTGGAGATTCCGGGGATTCTTCTTAGAATGGTTCAGATCATCAGGTCATGACTTTGAATGGTTGAGATCACTATTTGACCAAGTCAATTTTTTTTTCTTGAAAATTCCATGGAACTTTTTCCACATCATTAAGCCAATTTCTCACCAATTTCTCACAAGATGAGATTTTGGTGAGATTCCTTACTTTTGCTCATCGTTCTTTTCCATCACTTCATTCTTAAAAGGAGGTACAAGATTCACTTGCAACCACCCTTTCCAAGGAGGAGTTCTTCCCAAGGAGAACGGGTGAGGAGTCGTTTCAACTAGGTGGGAGGGAGGACGGCCCCCTGGGTGCCGCCCGGACCGTCTCTGCCCACTGGTCTTTCTAGTGGGTCGGGTAAAGGGGTGCACTCCCCTTTTCTATATAACATGGGGCACCCTTGGCCCCTCCAACATGCAATCTCTTTTTTCTCTCTCTCATACTCTCTCTTTCTTCAAGTTTTTCTCTCTCTTTTGGTGGTTCTTTGCTCTTTTCAAGTGGTGAGCCTTAGTGAAGTTTTGGGACAGAAAGGTGGTCCCCCTTTGGTGAGTGGTAAAGGTATGGACCACTCCATTTTCTCTCTTGTCCTTTTCCTTCTTCAATGTCTCTTCTCATAACTCTTTTCTTTTCTCCATGTAGCTATTCCAAAAGGAGTGAAGGTGGGCCCAAGTATTTTTGGCCTTTTTCTAGATCTCCAATCTCTTTTAAAGGTGGTGCATGGAGAAAGACATTGCAGGCTTCCATTTCATTCTTTCTTTTCTTCTTTCACACTCCCTTCATCTATATGTAAAGGGTAATTTTGCCATGTCCATCAAGTGTGCATGGCAAAATATCCTATCTTTCTTCATGGGAGTTGGGCCTCTTTTCATGTGTATCAAATGGGCTCAAAGTGAAGTCATGGCCCTTGGTGTGCTTGATGGGCCCAACAATTCATTTTGGGCTTCCTCATGCTTTCTTGCCCTTGTCATTTTTCCTTAGAACTTTTTCTTTTCTTTTCCATCTTCTTTTCAAGGTTTGGGCCCATGGGAATGGTAGGGCCCACCTCAAGTTTTGGGCTCATGGGGCTCACTTTGGGTGACCCCATCTTTCTTCACATGTGTATGGACAAAGGTGACTAGCCCATTCTTCACTTGGATCTTCAAGTGGGCTAGATTTCTTAATTGGGCCCTTGTGGTCAAGTAGCCCAAATCTTCCACCATTTCTTGATTATGATGTACATCCTTGTTCACAAAGTGTGGTGGGTTTCTTAGAATTTTTCCATATGGATGGGCTTTTGGGCCCTCATTGAAACTTAGATTTCTTTGGACCATGTGTGCACCACTACACTTTTTTCATGTAGGATTTTTTTTTCATGCTTTTTCTTTTGATGGATGGAGGACTTGAGTTACTTGATCATCTACAAGTCCCATGACTGAGTTGTTTAAACAATCTCACTAAGTTCAAATGGTTTTTTCTTGTGGTAGGAAAGTGGTTTCCTAGAGTTTTCTTTAATGTTATCAATCTCAAATGGATGATTCCTCTTCGAGTGAGCTATTCATGCAACCATAGCTCCTTGACCTTCTCTTGGGGTGTTTGGTGGGTCATCCACCATCATTCTCAAAGATGAGTGATTTTTTTTTTGTGAGAAAGAATGATACCCATAAGTGGCCCAATTTTGTCCCATGCTTTGGGGCATTTTGAATTTTGATCTTCAAGTGGGCCATGTATATTATTCTTAGCCATTTTCATGATGGTTGGGTGACTTATCAAGCCATGCCCTCTTATGCTCAAATGGTCCCCCTTTTTTTGTAAAGAAATTGGTGCACAGAAGTTGCCCAAACTTGTCATTTCATGGGCATTTCCAACTTTGATTCTTCATATGGGCTATGTGCATCAAATTTTTTTACCATTAGCTTCTTTGATTCATATGTTTGTGGGTAGACCGCCATGTTGTACTCTCATAGTCAAAACTTTCATCAAGATGATGCACATAGGGGTGCCCATGGTTAACCCATTGAATGGGTCCTCATGTTCTTCAAGTGGGCTATGTGCTCCCTTCAGTCCATTGAGATGGGGCATTTGGGTTGCTCTTGGGGGCACATTTCCTTCCTATTCCCTACTTGTCCATGTACATGTGTAAAAAGATGGAAACATCTTAAATGAGAATCATGGCCTTGGTATAAAAAGTGGATCAATCCTTGGCCACATATGGACTTTGAAGAGGGACTTCTCATGTGAAGTAGGATTCTTATCCCTTGTTGATCTCATGGCACTTGAGTGCATTTGTTGTCCAAAGTGTGTCCTTGGATGATGGACTTTCCTTGCCTAAGACATGACATGCAACCTTCTTTAAGGTGGGCCTTGCTTTCTTCAATGGGCCTAACACATATCCTAGGTAACACATGGAGTCGGACTTTGGATTTTGCATCTGAATGTGAGTTCAATCCCATGGGTTTCCTGGATGATAATTTGGATTTTAACGGGTAAAGGATAGGGACTTACCTTGCCAAGCTTGTAGGATTCAATGACGGACGGTACAAGAGGACGTCGGGTGATTGATGAGCATGATCCAGCCTTCATTATCCGCCGAGGGGCCCATATGTGTTCCTTGGCTCAGGAGCACCAACCTCTTCCCTCCATCAAGGGTCGAGGTACCAGAGATCATTGGGATAACTGGGTGAAACACCCACAGCCTTTGCTTGAACGAGTTCTGGCTAACACTCCTTTTGCTGGCCTCCTTACCTTGCGCTTCCATAATAACAGTGCCAATCGCATGTTGCTTGCGGCTCTTTGCGAGAGGTGGCGGGATGAGACCCACACCTTTCAACTCCCTTGTGGCGAGTGGGGAATAACTCCCCTGGATATATATTTGCAAATCGACTTTCCATTTCATGGGGCAGTTGTTCCCCAGGTTGGCTCTCTTGCTCCCATCACTTCCACTGACTGGCTACGGCTTGTCGGTGACGTCCCACCTGAAGATGAATTCCAGGGCCATCAAGTAAAAATGCAATGGTTCTACAACACCTTTGCTACCGTCACCCCTACTACCGAGCTAGAGGCCCTCCGCAAAGCACGGGCCATGATTACTTACGCCTTCGGGTCATTCCTTTTCTGTCACGCCAACGAGAGGATTGATCCTAAATTTCTTCGTTTGATTGAGGATCTTCATTATCCCTACAATTGGAACGGGGCTATCTTGACTGATATTTTCCAGGGTTTGGATAAGACCTCTTGGAATAGCCGGTCCTTCACAGGTTTCTGGCCTGTCATAGAGGTACTCTTCTTTAACCTTCCTTGGAGACATTTGTCTTCTTTCTTTCTCTGATCGTTAGGTGTGCCCTTGCCCAGACTTGCTTTTATGACCATTTTGCCCACCTCGCACCGAGGATACGGGATGACATTGAGCCGCCTTTATATCGCCACATGTACTGGCATCAACAAAATCATCAGCAGAACTCTCGAGTCTCTGGGGATAACTGGCGTGCTGACATAGACGGATTGACCGTTAAAGATGTAAGTATCTTGCTTTCCTTATCCCTTATGCTGCACTGTAACTGATCGTGATGACCTCATTTGTTGTAGCTTGCTCGGATGCCGTATGCCAACTTTCCTCTCTACTACACCCCTCCGCGTGTGGAGGCATATGATTCTTCATGCCTCCGAATCATGCTTTCTGATGCTGAATCATTTCAGTGGTATTTGGGTGAGAGGCTGCTTCGACAGATTACCGGGGTGGCTCAAGTCGCTTGTTCTGCACCTCCTCCGGCTGCTCAGATCCCAGCTGATGAGATACCTGATGCTCTTATGGGCCATCCCGGGTTTCGTTTCACGATCCCGGATCGCGACTATGACGAGTGGTACTTGTTGTACGGCCAGGGGCCTCTGCTTCCTCCGCTCTATGTTCCTAGGGGCCGTCGCAGATACGCTGGAGGCTCAGTGACAGCTCATTTGATGGATCTTCATCATCGAGAGCGGGACGAGAGGAGGGATGACGACGACTATGTTGGTGACATGTAGCCTGCTTTTGTATTCAGCTTACTTGATGTATGACCTTCTTCTTCTTACTTTTACCCTCTTCTGTATCAAAGTCTTCTGAATGAATATACAACCTCTGACTTGTCTCAAATTACTTGATGATGCCTACACGTTCTGAATGATTTGTAGAAGACGAGACTTTTTGACTGCATGGATGATGACTTGAACGGCTCAGATTGCTTAATTTGGCCCTGTAGTCCCTTTCCAGACCTCAGTTTTGCTTTGGAGCACCTTTTCTTGATGTTTTGTGAGGCTAAGAAGGCTTCTCATGGTGTGGATGATGACTTGAACGGCTCAGATCGCTTGATTTGGCCTTGTGGGCCCACTTGATGATCAAATCTTGGGTTTTGGCCCTCTTTCTTGATGATCAAGCCTTTGATCTTGCTATTCGATGGCTCATGTAAGCTTTTCCATGGTTTAGATCATGATGATCTAGCCCTTGAATGTCTCAGATCGCTTGTGGGCCCCTCTCGATCGATTTTCCTTCCCTTTGACTTGATCAGACCTATTCTGGTCGCAGTACTTCATGATTGGACATATGGGGTACCTTCCAAATGATTCTGATAAACCTCAAACGAAATTTGGAGTGGATTGGGGCCTTGGGCGGCCCTCAGGGTGCCATTTGCTGATGTGGACTGTCAGCCTCACCTACCAACGACCATGGAGCCAATCCCACGGAGAGAGAGGGAACGCGTCTGTATGGGCGGCCCACAGCGGGCCGCCCAGGACTCGCCTCTTGTGCGGCCTGGGCTGGCTCGTGCTCGGACATTCTTCACAGTCCACTGTCCTTGTCCCATATTCCCTGCATGTCCGAGTTCGATTGCAGCCATGAATATTCTCTTTGTCTCATCTTCCCTTCTCCTTTTGTCTTCTTCTTAGTTTGTCTTTTCTCAAGCAACAGATGGTGGAGATTTAGGGGCTGTGGGGGCCATCTATGGTGGGTCCCACACTTCAGAAAATGTTGAAGGCTTTAATGATGGAGAGATTTCTTTAATAGATGGTAGAGATGGAGCATTGAATGGGGGCATTGATGAGGAGCTAGGGATGGTGGTTGGTGGAGCTTTGAATGGCCCCATTAATGGTAGCCATGCTGAAATTTCTGATTTGAATGGGGCCTTCATTATGGGAGAAATGGATGGTATGGATGAGATGGGAAGATGGGACATAGGTGAGGCTATGCATCCCTTGAGTTTGGGCCACCTGGATGATGTGATTGATGGAGGTGATGGGAGTATGATGGACATAGATGGGCTGATCTCATGTCTGGATGGTATGGATGGTTCAGATGATACCTTTGATGGTTTGGATGCTCTTGATGATGGCCGAGATGTGCGGCATACTTGTTTGGGTGGACTTGATGTGATCATTGATGATGTCCCCTTGATGATGGATGGTGTGGATGCCTCGATGATCCCTTTGATTGGTGAGGATGATGACTGGATTCACGACTTTATGTTGGAGAGGGCCGTAGGTCCGGATCTGATCGTGGATTCTTCGATCGGGGTTGCTGGGACTTTTCTTGATGGTTCAGATGCATTTTTCGATGGTCAGATTGGCCAGGGTGCCACGATGTGTGGTGTGATCTTTGCTGATAGTCCATTTGATGGAGAGTATCGTCCCTTTCCTGATCGTCAGTCCTTTGCGCATTCTGTTCATGAGGTGGGCGAGTCTTCTCATACGGCTGAGGTCGTGATAGTTTCAGACAGTGATGCGACTATATCAGACATAGCCGTTACTGGGGGCAGGTCAGGGGCTGTTGAGTCTGTAGAGGTTCCAACTTTTCCTTCTCCTTCGCCCGTTGATCTTCCGATCCTCGATGAGCTATCATTGATTTCTGGGCCTTTTGTTCTGGAGGAGGTAGCCGTGAGGACTTGTCAGCTGCTTCCTCGTCTTTCTTGCTCGCCACGACTGCTTGCTTGGCTTGATAGTTTGTCAGCTTATGAGATTCGAGATCTGGAGTCTTATGGCTTTGGCAGCCTGATCCATATGGCTAGAGTTGACATTGACTGGAGGATGCTCGGAGCTGCACTGATTGACTAGGTCCCCTTGTTAAACTTGTTCGCGTTCAACGACATAGAGATAGGACCCTCTTTGGAGGAGCTTGCGCACTTGACCAGCCTTCCTTGGGATTATACTCAGTATTTTTCACCGAAGTTATTGCCGAAGACTGCCACACCGCAGAACTGGTTCGGGATCCCTTATCTGGTTCAGCCTGCAGCTGCCGGTCAGGATGTTGTAGTGTTCTCCTTGGACTTGTTGTATGATCTTTTTTCGGGTCCTCGGAGTGTGGCCGGATCTATTCTTGCTCGGAACACACTGATGTTCTGCTTGATAGCTGAGGTGCTATTCTCGGGATGGCGCAAGTCCCAGACTCCTTTGCTTTTTGAGGTGATGAGCCGAGCTATACGACTGCAGGGGATCATTTCTCTCGTCCTGGCTGAGTTGTTTAATGGGCTGACTGACTGTTCCCGGGGTCGCACTCATGTCCTTCACCGCTGCTGTGCATTTCTTCAGGTATCTTTTTTGCGCTTTCCTTTTCTTTTCATGTCTTTTGAGAATTGCTTTGCCTTAGCTGAACTTCTTCTTGTGATCAGGTCTGGCTATCGGAGCGTCTTTCGTTGACTGTTCCTATACCATTTCCTGGAACCCGTCGCCCAGACCTTATGCGACATATCATGGAGTTTCTTCCTCATACAGTTAGGATGAGTGAGCCTTTGTATCGCAGGATGTTCGCTGAACTTCGTGACTGGAATGTTCGTTGGGAGTCATCCTGGCTTTCACTTCCTCCAGTGCTTTGCGTTGCGCATCGCCTTCCTCTGATGTTGGTAGGCTTTCGATCTTACTTTTCTTATCATCCTATCCGGTTCCTGTGGCAGTTTGGATACGAGCAGGATGTTCCTCTTTTTGCTTTCGCGGGTATCGGGCGTCGAGCACTTCCATCTAGAACCTCTGACTTTAGGACTCGGGTCGATGGATCCTAGGCGAGTTACGTGACTGCCGATTTGCTTGGTCTTGAGCTGCGGGCTTTTCCGATGGCGACCGCCCCTATATCAGTACTGGGTTGCTGAGCAGTCTCTGTATCGACGTATCCCTTGCTGGCACCAGACTGCTGATGAGGATGAGCAGGATATCCTTGGAGATGTCGGCTTTTCATCTGGTTCATATGAACCCTTTGAGGAGCGCCCATTCATCGATCCTGGTTTCCTTTTGGCCACTCATGGCCATTTGCTTTCTGAGATTTCCGCACTTCGGTATCATTGTGAGATGATGTCGAGGAGATTGACTGCCGATTAGAGGTTATCTGATGAGGAGACAGTGATCCGCAGCCTTGAGCGCGATGAGGTACATTTCCTGCGTATGGAGGTGAGCAGGTTGAGAGCGAGACTATTTCATTATGAGTCAGAGGACTTACCTTATATGGCCGAGGAGGAGGGTAGAGATTGATTGTATTGGCCACCTGCACATTCCTTTTTTGCATAGTATATGATTGATGATGATGCATTTTTTTTGTATTTTTTTTTTGAAAAAGATGACATGATATATGTAAAAGAAATATGCTGCATTTAATGAAAAAAAAAGGGAAAACTATTTGAAAATCTATTGCGCCATGAGTTGACATGTGAGTGTGTGTCTGTATTTTATGTCGAGATATAGGAATCAGAACTGGGGCTCGGCCAATGCTTTGACCGATGTCTCGAGATTTAACTTGTGTGCTCCTTTGGTTCCCTAAAGGTATAGGCAATGGAAACTATTGTGAGATTGTCAGAATTTGTAGAGTTCTTCATTCCTAACTGCACTTCTTCTTGTTCTTGAACTGTGACTGCTTGAATCGATCTGGACCGTCTGATTTCTTGGTATCTGCACTTTTCATTTTTCTTTTTCTATTTAAGCCATTTTTTCCTGCAGCGCTCTTTCGAGTTTTCACTACAGCCGGCCTTTTCCCGTCATTTTTGCCTGTGACGCCCTTTCGGGTTTTCACCACGTCCCGGGTGTTTGATCTTGCCTACCCCTTGACAGCAATGCTGTTTTTACCCTCGGCGCCCTTTCTGGTTTTCACCAAGTCAGCTGTATGCCCACTGTTTTTACTCGGAGCACCCTTTCGGGTTTTCACTCCGCCCTCTTTGTTTAGGCACATATTTTCTTTTTTTCTTTTTTCTTTTTCTGAATCTTTGGATAACTATGGCGACTAGAGGTTGGGAATCTGTCGTTGCCGGCCGATGGACAGTCTTTCAGTCCTTATCCTAGGTTATGATGATAGAGCTGCTGGTCTTAGCTAAAGACCCTTCTGAGATGAATGGATGGATGATTGAGTTTCTTCTTGGGTTGATTTTTTTCGAGTGCCTTGCTTTGGCTTCTCTTTTTCTTTCTCTCCTTTTTTTCTTTTTTTTTTTTTCTTTTTCTCTTCTTTTTTTTATATTCTTTTTTTTCTCTTTTTTCCTTTGAATCCCCTTATTTGAAACACTTGTTAGTGGATGGAAATGGTTTCTCAGAGGTTTTAGCTTCGACCTCTTGACTTCAGCTTTATTAAAGTAACTCTTGATAAGGTCAGAATGACTTACCCGTGAAAGATCTTTACTTTGTCGGCGTTGATTGGCTTAGGAAGATCCACCCCTCTCATGTTGGTGAGTCTGAGGGCGCCTCCGGGAAGTACTTCTCTGATGATTAGCGGCCCGTCTCATAAGGGTTTGAACTTTCCTCTGGGATCTGGAAGGTGCGACGGTAGAATCTTCTTCATGACCATGTCGCCTACCTTGAAACTTCTTTTCTTTTTCGGACTCTCTTGTTGTAAGCCTGAGCGATCCTTTTCTGATAACACTGAGAATGACTTAGCGCACGCATGCGCTTTTCATCTGCTAGATGCAACTGATCGAATTTGGCCTGTTGCCATTCTCCTTCTTCAACTCCGCTTTCTAGTAACACCCGTAGTGATGGTATTTCCACCTCGACTGGTAGAACTGCTTCCATTCCATAAGTAAGCTCGAAAGGAGTAACGCCCGTAGCAGACTGTACAGACGTTCGATAGGCCCAAAGTGCATATGGGAGCATATCTGACCAATCTCGATAGGTCACGACCATCTTCTCAAGTATCCTGACGATCGTCTTGTTTGCGGCTTCTACCCTACCATTCATCTGAGGACGGTAGGGGCTTGATCGATGACGTTGAATCTTGAATTTGCTGAGGAAGTCATCCATCTTCTTGTTGACAAACGGGGTCCCATTATTTGTGATGATAGCATTGGGGATTCCATACCAGCATATGATGTTGTTCTTCATGAATTTGATTACCTGGGATGCTGCAATCGTGGTGTAAGAGGCTGCTTCTACCCACTTAGTGAAGTAGTTGACTGGCACAAGTATGTACTCATGATCGTTTGATGCTTTGGGACTAATCTTACCGATGATGTCGAGTCCCCACATGGAGAAGGGCCAGGGGGTGGTCAGGTTGTATAATTCTGATGAGGGGGCATGGATTTGATTCGCATGCTCCTGACACTTGTAGCATTTTCTGACGTGCTGACAGTAGTCTGTCTCCATGGTGAGCCAATAGTAGCTGAGTCGTAGAATCTTCTTTGCCATCATGTGCTTGTTCATGTGTGGGCCACAGATTCCTTCATGTATTTCTTTCATGATCTTTGCAGCTTCTGTTTCATCGACGCATCGAAGGAGGATGTGATTATAGGATCGCTTGTAAAGAACTTCGCCACTGATGGTGAACTGGCCGGCCAAACGCTGGATGGTTCGGCGATCTGTTGCTGTTGCTGACTCCGGATATTCCTGAGTTTTGAGATATTGCTTGATGTCGGCATACCAGGGTTTGTCAGGGACAGTTTCGGCTTCTTCTATTTGCAGGCAGAAAGCAGGTTCATCTTGAATTTCGATTGTGAGCTGCCATTCTGAAGCTCCTTTCAGGATCTCGAGCATTGACGCGAGTGTGGCGAGAGCATCTGCAAACTGATTCTTGGCTCTGGACATGTATGAGAAGGTGATTTCTTTGAATTCTTCGATCAGATTTTCAAGATACACATGATATGGTGTCAACTTCTCATCCTTGGTTTTTCATTCGCCATTGGTCTGATTGATGATAAGCTGTGAGTCTCCAAATACTCGTAGCTTCTTGACACCCAAGATTATGGCTCTCGTCCTTGGTTTTCCATTCGTACTCTGTCATGTTGTTGGTGCACTTGAATGCTATGCGCCTTGAGATAGGAATAGGGACATCATCTGGAGAGTAGAGGATCGCTCCAATACCACTCCCTTTAGAATTTGCTGCGTCGTCGAAGAATAATGTCCACTCATCTTTTTTCTTCTTTTCTTCACCTTCGATAAGTAAGAGATCTTCATCAGGGAAGAATGTCTTGAGCGGTTGATAATCCAAGAGGGAGTGGGCAGCAAGATGATCGACGAGGGCCTGCCCCTTGATTGCCTTCTGAGTGACATAGGTGATGTCGAATTCAGACAGAAGTAGCTGCCATTTAGCTATCCTTCCAGTGAGTACTGGTTTCTCGAACAGGTACTTGAGCGGATCCATGTGAGCGAGTAGGAGAATAGGGAATGCAATCATGTATTGACGGAGTCGCTGAGTTGCCCAGACTAGGCGAGGCAAGTCTTCTCGATCAGGGAATACCTGGTCTCATAGTCGGTGAACTTTCGGCTCAAATAATATATTGCTTGTTCCTTCTTCCCAGTCTCGTCGTGCTGGCCGAGGACACAGCCAATGGCTTCTGCTGCTACCAAGATGTATAACAATAGTGGTCGTCCGGGAGTGGGTGGCACTAGAACTGGAGGATTCATGAGATATTTCTTAATGCGGTCGAAGGCGACTTGGCAATCACCATTCCATTCTTTTGGAACGTTCTTCCGAAGGAGCTTGAAAATGGGCTCACAAATAGGTGTGAGCTATGCGATGAAGTGACTGATGTATTGAATTCTGCCGAGGAAACCACGAATTTCTTTCTCTGTTCTAGGAGGGGGCATCTCGATGATTGCTCTAGTTTTGATCTCGTCAACCCTGATGCCATCCTCGCTCACCATAAAGCCAAGGAGCTTGCCTCCCATTGCACCGAAGACACATTTTTAAGGGTTGAGACGGAGCTTGTACTTTTCTAATTTGTTGAATAACTTCTTCAGATCTTCAAAGTGTTCTTCAATTGTGCGAGATTTGACGATCATATCGTCCACATATACTTCAAGCTCTTTGTTCATCATGTCGTGGAATAGTGCTGTCATTGCTCGCTGATATGTTGCTCCCACATTCTTCAGACCAAACGGCATTACCCTGTAGCAGAAAGTTCCCCAGGGAGTGATAAACGATATCTTCTCGCGATCTTCGACGGCCATCTTGATCTGATTGTAACCTGAGAACCCGTCCATGAATGAGAAGACCTTGTACCCAGTAGTGTTGTCGACCAGAGTGTCGATATGCGGTAAAGGGAAGTCATCTTTAGGACTGGCCTTATTGAGATCTCGGAAGTCGATGCACATTCGAACCTTGCTGTCCTTCTTTGGTACTGGTACGATGTTGGCGAGCCATTCAGGGTAGTTGGAGACTACCAAGAATCCCGCATTGTACTTCTTGATGACTTCATATCGGACTTTCAGAGCCCATTCTGGCTTCATTCTTCGAAGTTTCTGCTTTACCGGCTTCATATCTGGTTTGGTTGGCAGATGGTGTACAACGAGCTCTTCATCGAGCCCTGGCATGTCTTCATATGAGAATGCGAAGTTGGACAGTCTTGGAGCTAGGAACTCTATCATTCTCTGCTTCATCTCTGGTGGCAACGATTTTCTAATGCATACTTCCCTAGGGATCTCAGGTGTCCCAAGTTTACTATCTCGAAATCATCAGCTACAACATTGGCTTTAGATTCGAACTTTTTGAGGAGATCCTCTAGTTCGGGAGTCGGATCATCATCTTCCTCATCCAGAACTTCGTCCAGACCCATGAGCTCGAAGTCTAATTCGATGTCAAAATCATATGATTCGACTTCAAACTCATGCGACTCTTTAGACGGACTTGGCACACTATTGAATGTAGGAAAATAAATGTTTTTTGGTTTTTTAGAATTTTCTGAAATTAAGATGCTAGATGTTTTTTGCTTTTGAAAGTTTTCAATTTTTTTGGATTTTTGAAATTCACGGGACTTTGAACAAGCGGGCATTGCAGACCATGATTGATCCCAGCTTGTTCCAAAGTTCCGATCGTTGCTTAAACATGCGTTTTTTTGGAAGCCAGAGCCCTTAAATGACTCTCTGGCTGATTCAGAAGTTAGGAGAACAGATGACCATTCAGGATCCCACACTTCCTCCCCTGAAGAGGTGGGGGTTGATGATTCGGGCGAAGAATCACAGTCTGGCCCAATGACCATGATTTCTCGCTGGTTGGGTTCGAGATCTGAGTCGTACTTAGTCCCTCCCGGATCACTTACCTTGCATTGCAGTTCGTCTGGTTCCACAGCGAGATACAAGTTCGGAATCTAGACATCGGACCAATCCAGGGCTGGCCATTTCCCTTTCTTGGTCCAATGAATGGGCTGCTTCTACCCCTGGCTGATGATTGATGATGTTGATTCTGCAGAGATGGGTTAGTCGTGCCCCTTGCTGATTGATGTTAGGATGGGTAAGTTGTGCCCCTGGTTGATTGATGCTGGAGTGGGCAGGTTGTGCCTCTGGTTGATTGGAGTTGAAGTGCGCAGGTTGTGCCCCTGGTTGGGAGCAGGTATCAGAGTACCCTGGTCCTGAAGCTGTTGTATTTGACTTTCTTCTTCATCTTCATCCTTTCCTTCTTCTTCTGGAGGCTTAGACAGTTCGAGAATCTGATCCCATCGAATGGGGGGCCATGTGGCCCAAGCTAGGCTCACCGGGAGGCTTTTGTATAGTGGAGTCGGTTGATTCCCTCCTGGATCTTTGCAAGGTTCTTCTGGCTTGACGAATTGGATGGGTGAGCACCGAAATTTCTTCCTTCTTTTGTCCATGAAGATTGCCTTGTATTCGAGTCCCCATTTGCGTTGGTTATATACCAGCGGCATCTTTCTGGACTTGAAATGATTCTTCATTCGGTATTTGAGGCTCAGACGTTCTGCTGGTGTAAAGACACTGTCCACCCTTATCGGTTCCGGATTGGCGATAGAGTTCACAGTCTCGAATTCGAAACTATGAAACGGGACGTCTTCTTCAAAGTGCTGGATATCGATGACCGGGATGTCTGGTTCAGTGGCAGCAGCATTGTAAGAAATTGATGAGCTCCTTCTCTGCATGGATAGAGATTACTTGATTTCCACAGATGTATTTCACTCGTTGATGCAGGGTTGATGGCACAGCCCCCACCTTGTGCAGCCAAGGTCGTCCGAGCAACATGTTGAAAGAGGCTGATATATCCAGGATTTGGAATGTGATAGTGGAGATTTCTGGACCTATCTGTACCTCTATGTCGACCTCCCCTTCCACTGATCGGTGGGTGTTGTCGAATGCTCTGATGCATATGGTGCTGGGTCGAAATGAAGAAGGATTGATTCCCAGACGTTCTGCAGTCTTGAGTGGGCAGACGTTTAAGCTTGAGCCATTATCGATAAGGACTAGCGGGACACAGAGGTCTTTGTATCGTAAGGCTATGTTGAGGGATCGCCCATGATCGCGTCCTTCCGGTGGCAACTCATTATCGATGAAGGTGATTGCGCGTGGAGCCAGGAGTTGTCCAATCATCAATGCTATCATTTCAGGTGCCGTATCGAAGGAGATGTGGGCATCACTTAGGGTTTTGGCAAACATTTCTCGGTGTATGCGAGATGTGCCGAGTAGTTCCCATGCTGAGATTTGAGCAGGGATTGACTTGAGCTGAGTCGCCACATCGTATGCGGCTTCATTTTTGTTGCCGAGGCCTGAGAGAGCGCCTTTGGGATCTCCTCTGTTTTGATTATCTCTTCAGATGTAACGCCCATTGGGATTCATGTTTCCCACTTCCGCACATTCTGGATAGTGCAATGGGACTTCTTTATAATTTTCCTCTCCTTTGCCTTCTAGGATCATTGGTTCTTGCAATGGTGCTGGTGTGGGTACCAGATCTTCCTCGTACGGAGCTTTTGCATTGAGGACTACATTGTTGCCTGTGCTGAAGGGGTAATATCGAGGCTTGTCTTCATAGATCACATAAGGTTGCAGTCCTGGCTTGACCGTTCCTGGAGCAGGAGGTTTCCATGGAATGAATACTGGTCCTTTTGATATGGCAGGGGGTTTCTCTAGTTTGTCCCAGCTGTCGTAGTGTGATTGACACGCCTCCAGGGTTTGCCCCTTGCAATATGACTGGCTCAACTGGAGGAGCTCCTTCCAAGACAATGGGCTCTTGCTGCTGATGAGTATGGTTTCTCCATTGCGAATTGTATTGTTCTTGTACTGAAATTGCCCCTTGCAAGATGACAGGTTCAGTATGTGGGCCCGATGTATGATTGTGCTTCTTCCAGAATGACTGCCTCCCATCATGAATGGCTGTAAGGTGCCCCTTGAACAACTGACACATCATATGGAAGTGTTCCTTTGAGTACTACTGGCTCGGAGACTGAAGGAAGAAAGGGACTTGCCCCCTGCAGGATCGGAGTAGGATTTGCTGTCCCATAAGTGTAGGCATGAATGGACTGGATAGGAGAGAAGAATCGATCGAGGCGCTCTCCTTCTTCTATGCTATTGACGGTGGGGCCACGAGATGAACTGGGGTCCGTCGGATGTTGAGGCAGAGGATTCTGAAGGATGTTGGTAGAAGCTGCTGCAGGAGTTCCAGGGACCGAGATGACGATCTTTCGGTTGTCGATCAGACCTTGTATGACATTCTTCAAAGTAAAGCATCGATCAGTGGTGTGGCCACGTCCTTGATGGTAGGCATAATACTCATTTTCTCGGTAGTTTGGAGGTAGAGGATTTGGAGGAGGCCTAGGTGTCATCAGAGTGAGTAACTACTTTTGTACCAGCATAGTCATGACTTGATTAAGTGGTTGAGTGAGTGGAGTGAATTTCTGGAGCTCCTTGTAATTTTGCTTATTCTGGTATGAGTATAGACCGTTCCCTCTGAACTGCTGCTGTTGTCAAGGTGGTTGTGGCTGTGGTTGAGGATTCGGTTGCGGCTAATACCGCTGAGGTTGGTGCTGAACCTGATTCTGCTGATACTGTTGACGTCCCTGTGGGGGAGCATATTGATTACCCTGAGCAGTGGTGCTGATATTGTTTACCTCTGTCGGGCGGGGAGGAGAACCACTGCGGTTTCCGTTCCCCTATCCGATGGGTCTTCCCTCCACTCTGTTCCTCTTGACTGGAGTGGCTTAATGAGGCCATGGGGAGATCGTCCCGGCACGGATTCCTGCTTCGACTTGCTCTCCAGCACGGATCAACTATGAGAAATTCGCATATGGATGCGAGATGAGATATCCAGATATGCCAGGATATGTTGAATGAACAATCATGGAAATTTGTTCTTCATCATCGATAGGTGTCCGCATTTTGGCTGCCATAGCTCGCCAACGTCCCACATAAGCTGATAGTGTTTCATCACTCCTTTGCCCGAGAGCCGCGAGGTCAGCTCTTCTGGGTGCCATGTTGAGATTGTATGCGAATCTGTCGACGAAAGCTTGGGAAAGTTGTTCCCACGTCCTAATGCGGTGGTAGTCCAATGAGGTGTACCAATCTAGGGCAGCGCCTTTCAGGGGTTTTTGGAACAAGTGAATGAGGGCCCCTTCATTTCCTGAGATTGCACTCAGCTCTCCACAAAAAGCCTTGAGATGTGCTGTGGGACAACTGCAGCCATCGTATCTTTTGAATTTTGGTACCTCAAAGTTTTGAGGTACTTAAGCATCTGGGAAAGGACACAAGTCTTTGAACTTGGTCGAAGGTAGATCTATTCCTTGTTGCCGCTAAAGCTGATTTTGCAAGATTTGGAATTGCTCTTGCAACTCGTCTAGTCCTGAGTGATCTGTTCGAGAGACTGGTGCCTCTTGGAGTAAGGCACGTTCTTCTTTGGCATAGTGCTTGATGTCTTCGACCCTATGGGCTTGCTGAAAAGCAACCGCGGGTTGCTGAAATTGATTTGATGACTGAACTGGATTCTAATGAACTTGTGCTTGAAAGGATTGTAACTGAACTGGGGATTGTGCTGAAGGTTGAACTAGAACTTGCTGGAAATTGACTGGAGACTGTTGAATTGAAGATTGCTGGAAATTAACTAGAGTTTGCTGAATTGAAGATTGTTGGAAATTAACAGGAATCCCATCGGCGGGGATGTGCTGGAATTGAAAAGTGCTCTTGTTTGCAGGAGGCTGAGATGCTGGGAAGTGACCCCCTTGTTGGGTATTCGCCACTGTCCGCTGATTGATGTGGGCTTGACACTGACCCCCATTGTGGGCATTCGCCAGTGATGTCCCTGTTGCTGGAAATTGAATTGAAATCCCATCGCCAGGGATGTGCTGAAATTGAAAAGGGGTCCCATCGGCGGGGACATGCTGAGGAAGGAAAGGAGTCCCATCGACGGGGACATGCTGAGATCTACTGAGACTCTTGTTTGCAAGATTGACTGGAAGCTGACTGGAAGTTCCTGCAACAGGAGTGCTCTGAGGCGGCCTTGTCGTCGCTAGAAGGTACTGAGGAGGATGCCCCATAGCGAAGGGCTGAGATGGCTGCTGTCGGTAGTCTTGGGTAGACTCCAATGGTTGTGCTTGATTTGAACTGGAGGCCGGAGGGACCCGGTATGGCTGTTGAGATTGCTGAACTGGGCCAACCTGATTGTTGGCTACTGCGATAGCTTGTGCTTGCATGAATTGCAAGAGCATTTCTTGCATTCCTCTCATTCCTTGTGCCAATTCTTGCATGATTGGCGTATTCTCAATTGGCTATTGCGCTGGAGGTTGCGCTTCGGTCATTTCAAGAGTGGGGAAGAGGTGAGTTTCCTCTTTGTGGTCAGACATGGCTTGCTGAGCCCGAGTGCGGATTATGCTACGGAATGTAAGTTGTTTCCGAACACGCTGAGCCTGAGGAGGCGCAATGGTGAGGACTATACTCTACCTTTTTTTTGGGTTTTGGGACTTTCTATATTTTTTTTTGGGTTTTTGGTAGAATGCTATGCAGATGAGATTGTATGAGGACTAATGACTTTCAAGTATAGGGAGGATTCTATTTTTCAAGTCGGCTCACGACTAGTGAGACTAACTTCTCCCTAGCAAAGTCGCCATTCTGTAGACCCTCGCCGTTCCGTGCTCCCGACGACGTTCTCCCTTTCCTTTCAGAAAAAGAAGAAGAGGTGCATGCGTGCGAATCGCCGTTTGTGCCACTGGCTTGCCTCATTCTCGAAGGCTTTGTTTGGTTGTCGTGTTAAGCTGGATGTGTTTAGATGAGTTTATATAAGACCAGAGTCGCCACTAGTCAGTTATTTCGAATCTACAGTCAGCTAGACCTCGTAGAAACGTTAGAGAAGGGGATCCGAAGATTCCTTTCTCTAAAATGACTCCTTTTGATCTGCGGCCAAAGATTCAAGGTAAGGGATCATGGTTACAGGGTGGGAAGAGGTTAAGCACCCTACACACTGCTCGTACCGAAGTACGGTCTCTACTTCACATAATCGAACTAACACTTGAAAGTCTGTTTTAATCCTCGTACATTCTCATAGACGACATGATGCATGAATGCAGGTCTGAACAGTAAGAGTTTCTGATGGGCAAGTTCCACTAACAGGCAAGCCCAGAGCATACGCTCGAATTGACAGGTGCTTTATGCGGAATGCATGCTGTGTGTTTGAATGATCAAAGTGCTTGTAGTGATATGTACATGAATGCAGGTCTGAACGGTAAGAGTTTCTGATGGGCAGGTTCCACTAACAAGCAAGCCCAGAGCATACGCTCGAACTGACAGGTGCTTTATGCGAGACGCATGCAGTGTGTTTGAATAATCAAAGTGCTTGTAGTGAAGCAGGGGGGTTGGAAGAAAAGTAAATGTTGCACTTATGCTAGATGCGAATGAGATGATGCTGGAAAAGAGTAGCTAGATGGACAGAGGTGTCGCAAGGTTTGCTTCGAGTGGCTGGATCAAGACTTGGATGGCTTGGGAGACTTAGACCAGGGTCAGGCTGGGCTGGACCAGGGCTAGGCTCTTCTCACTCGGGCTCTCCTTGGTGGAAAAATGGGCTAAAAGAGGGATGGAAGTGGACTCAGAGCGACTGGATCGCACTCAGGCTGAAGGCTTGTCGAAATGAGAAGGGGAGGGGGGTATTTATAGCAGCGGACAGTGGCAGTTCCCGTAAATAAGTTTGGGCAGGCGCTCAGGGGGCAGCTCGTAAGGACGCTCTCGGGATCCCGCGGGCAGTACGGACATGCCTCGGGGCTGCTGCTTGGAACTCAGTGAGTTGACTCGGTGGGTCGACTCAGCAGGTTAATTCGGTGATTTGACTCAGTGGGTTGACTCGGTGATTTGACTCGGCGGGTTGACTCGGCGGGTTGACTCGGTGATTTGATTCAACGGGTTGACTCAGTGAGTTTGACTTTTTTAGAATTTTTTGATTGGTTTTTCTTATGGGGGGTTTTTCAGGCTGATGTTTAAGGGCAAGTTGACTGGGTTCAGGCTTGAGTTAGGCTATGGATTGGGGCTTACAAGGGTGAGTTTAGCTGAGTTTGGACATGAGATTTGGGGGTATGGTCCTCCATTCATCCAGCTATCTCTACCAATAGTGTAGCCGAAGGTGGGGTGTCTACAAACAGTATATGCCCAACGTCGTACGGAAGGCTGTCGATTCTTCATCCTTTGGGCATACGAATCTGATTATACCCCGAGTAACCATCCATGAAGGACATCACTGCGTATCTTGTCGTGCTGTCAATCAGTAGTTCTGGGATAGGCAGTGGAAAATCATCTTTAGGGCATGCTTCGTTGTGGTTTCGAAAGTCTATGCAGACTCGGATTTGACCGCTCTTTTTCTTGACCGGCACAATATTTGAAATCCATCGTGGGTATTTGACTTCTCGGATGAACCCAACTTGGATTAACTTTTCAACCTCTTCTTCAATCTTGGGCACTATGTCTGGATGGAATCGTCGTTGAGGTTACTTGGCCGCCTTTTTCCCTTTCATGATGCCCAGCTTGTGTATTGCAATTGTTGGACTGAGCCCTAACATTTCTAAGTATGTCCAAGCGAATACATTTTTGTTCTCTTTCAACAGTTGAATATATTTCTCCCTCTCTTCTTTTGGGACATTCTTACTCAGGTATGTATTTCTAGGCTCTTCTGGGGTTTTCAGATTTATTTCTTCAAGCTCATTTATTTTGGGCTGTCCCCCATCCTCTATCTGTGCCGGTCCGGCACTGGGTTGGATGATGTCGACTACCTCTTGTGGCTATACCTCTTCTGTGGGACTGATTGTTACTATGTTCACATGTCTGATCTTTATCTTTGCCCCTAGCCCTTCTCTGCCTTGGTAAACTTCGGTGTTTTCTTCGAATGGGTCTAACGTTCTTCCATTCGGGGCTGATTCTGAATAATAGAAGCCCATGTTCTTCATAATGTTACGGCTGGCTTCACTGTATCTTTCTTCTTCTATCGGTTAAGGTAAACGGGATGATTTCTCGACCTTGTCCTTAGATTGCACAGGTTCATTTGGCACTGAAAAAAATTTGATTTCTTTCTTCACATTGGCGCTCGGTGGTACCAAAAACTGGCTAGGAACTCTTGGGAAAGGCTTAACTCTTCCTATTTTTCGCATTGGCACGTTGAGGCTAGATTTAAGCACACTCATGTGCTGGTTCGATATCATCTCTAGGATGGATTGTCCTAGCTGTCGCAGGTGCTTCGGAACTATATAAAACTTCTTGGTGGTTTCCTGCGGTTATTCTTCTGAACAACTTGCGGCTTCTTTCTGAGTAATAAACCGAGGCTTTCTTTTCTGTTCAAACTTGTTGACTCGAGGTTTTATCCCTTACCCTTTCTACGTTACATCAGGCTTTTTCATGACCTCTCTCTCGTCGACTAAGTCATAGTATCGGGCATCGACCAAGAATGCTTCTGCGATTGTATACGACTTTGGGTCTGCTGCCACTTTGTACTGAACTCCCTCTTTGTTGTACTTGAAGCACTGATGATAGGTTGAGGGAATGATGCAGTTCTGAAGGAACCACGGCCTCCCTAGCAAAAGATTATAGGTTGTTACTGCGTCGATCACTTGGCACGTTACTTTCGTCTCTAGTTCTTCAATTTCTAGCATCACGGTGATCGACCCCAGAGTGCGCTAGCTATCTTGATTAAACCCTTGAATAATCATGGTGTTGGGATGCAGGGCTGACGGTCTGTAACCCAACCTCTGTAGTGTCTTCAATGACATGATGTTAACTGCGGATCCATTGTCTAGCATACATCGTTTAACTTCTGTGCCTCTAATCATTCCTATAACCATCAACGGACGATTGTGGTCTGTCGCTTCAATCATGTGGTCTTCTTCAGAGAATGTGATCATAGAGGGGTGATCTATCTGCATCGCTTGCTGAATCGGTGCATTTCCTTCCCAGAACTTGTCTAGATCGTTCATTTCTGCTTCAATCTCTGTCATGATCACTTCTCTGACTTCATTGTCTAGCAATGCATTGATTAACATCTCCCTATATATCTTTGAGAGACATAAGGCATTGTATATGCTCAAGCAAGCCGGGACCTTTCGTAGGTGTGACACGACATCATATGCTACTGGTGATGCCCTTTGCCTTGGCTCCGGTAGACTGGACGTGGCTTCAACAACTTTCTCTTTCAACTTTTGCCCTTGGGGCCTTGTTGATAGTATATCCGGGTTCCCATCTTCTTGCATCGGATCGACTGATTCTGGCAGAATGCGTTCCGACGTTTGTTTTCCTGATCGGAGGGTGACGACATTGACTTCCTCTTCACCTGCCCGTGATGTCTCTCTTGCTGACGGATGTTCTGTGAATGATACCATCGCACAATGTACCTGAGCCTCGATAAGTCGGCTCTTCTCCTGGCTATTCTCTTTTCTCATCTCTTTCTTCTTGTGGTTGAGGAGTCTTTGTCTATTCTCGAGCCTTTTCCTATTGCCAACCAAAGTCTAGGGTTCTTCGGGTTCAGGGAACGGGGTGTGCAAACGAATGTTTTCTTCCGAGGGGAGCGCTGAAATTACCCCAGATGTTTCCTTCCTTGTCGTTTGGTTGATTAACCCTTGTATTCTTCCCTTTTAGACTAAAACAGTCTTCTGTTTTGTGGCTCAGACATCGATGGTATTTACAATATCGAGGAGCATTCACCCTCCCAACTTCATGTGGACGAACTGGTTCCGGTAAGCGGATTGCATTATCTTCCACTAGTTGTTCCATGATGGGGATCAGATCGGCCATGTCGAATGTGTACGGGCCATTGGCTCTTTCTCTCTTGGCTATTGTTATTCCTCGAGAAACATAAGGCCTCTTGCCTCTGTCATGGGTAGGCGCTGCTTTCGTGTCCGTCTTGGATTCCACGACTGGCTGCTTCCGATCCCTGACGTCTTTGCCCTTGTTTACATTGTGCGTTTCTGCAATCTTTCCTCCTCCTCTTCTTTGCCTTTCCGGTCTAAAGTTCACCCATGTTGCGGCTTCTTCCACTAAGTGTGCTTTGGCGGCCAGTTCTCGGAAAGAGTGAAAATTATTTTCGGATAACCCGTACGATATTATTGGGTCCAAGGCTCGCATACAAAACTTCATTTGTTCTTTCTCACTGGGCAACTCTTGGCATTGAGCGGCTATCGTCCCCCATCGGTCCATGAACCTTTCCACGGGTTCGCCTTGTCTCTGTCTGATCAAGACCAGATCTGTTACTGACGTTTCTCTTTCTGTAGAGAAGAATTTCGAGATAAAACTGTCTCGCATCTGTTCCCATGATCTCACCGATTCGGCTGGTAGCGACATGTACCATTGAAAAGCTTTCCCTGTCAACGTCGACCCAAATAGCCGCATACAGTACTGTGGGACGGCTGACCAATTCCCCAATGCTGTAAGGAAATGAGTAATATGCTCCTTTAGTGATCCTCTACCGTCAAATTTTCTGAAATTCGGGCATCTGAAGTTGACCGGAAACGGTATTTCTTCTATCTCCAGTGGGTATGGAACTTGATATTTATACCCGGTTCCTCTTTCTTTCTCTTTCTCTTGCCGCATGAGACTCGTGATTGTTTGCAACAGTTCCTCTTTTGACATTTGCGCAGTCGGGGCTGGCATTCGCTCCGCTGAAACTTTCCTGGTTTGGGTAAGCTGCTCGACGTCGGCTGGTCCTTCCGTTGCCCCTTGGGACTCTTAGGCTGACTGGCGCGTAGGTGGTACAGGGCTTCTGGTAGCGTTCTGAGCTATCAAAGTGGTCAACGCTTCCTGGATGATCCTCATTCATTCATTCGTCTCACGATTAGCCTGAACTAACCTGTCGATTTGATCTTGGACTGTAGGCAATTCTTCTGCTTCATACGGTCCCTCTTCTTCCTCTGCTACTTGAACCATTGCGATCAGCACTGGTCATGCCTTCTGAACTTGCCCCTGTCTTGGTTCGAGAACTGTTGTGGGCTTGGAGCTCTTCACATGTGTGGTCTCGGTCAACTTACGTGTGACGCAGGTAGCTCTGGACAATGGTGGGAACTGTTCGATCGTCATTACAGGCACTTGGGACCTGGTTGATATGACCTGATTGCTGATAAGGATCTTCTGCCCTTGTTTTGGCTGTCATTGTCTCCTGATCACGGAGCGAGGTCTTGCAACGTTCGCCTTCTTATATGCTGCCAAGATGGTTGCTTTCTTCTGCTCTTTTTTCTCTCGGCGTGTTTCAACCAACTGCCATCCTGAGGTGGAAATAGTTGTCGTGGTTGGGGTGAAGCAAGGGAAGCTAAAGCCTCCGGTGGCAAAGAAGGTGCACAAACTCGTCATTGAACATGCCATTTCTTCTGTTTGTTTTAGTTTTTTGCTAATTCTGCTGTGTCATAAAAATCATTAGAACAGTTCACAAATGCGATCGGGAATATGAACCCATTGATCGCAGTGCATAAACTGATGAAACTAAGTGCCAAAAGTAACTTAATGTCTTAAGTTCAGTCGAAAAGTAACTTTAGTATCCAAACGGGCCCTAAACATCACGGTTCGCTCAGGAAGGGTTAATGGTTGAGGTTTTCATCCCATTGTTTCTTGTGGTGTGGCCCACTTGAATTATAGATCTGCCTCATTTTTTGTCTCATTTCCTAAAATGAGCTGAGGGAATAGGTGGATGGAATGGATGTAACACAGACATCATGGATTTTTTTGTGGGGGAGGGGGCATGCACCAAAGGGATGGTTAAGAAAGCAATACAGCAACGGTTCAAATTCGACCAAAGCAATCCAGAATCCTTCTATGGCTAGGATCTTCTGACCAGGATTTTCTAACCAGCAGGATTTTTAGTGCATGGGCCATCTACTGAGAGTCCCGTTATATCAGCGATTTGAAACATTGACCCGTGGTGCCACTTGTTACATGCACCAAAGGAACGGGAGGTTAAGAAATAAATACAACAACGGTTCAAATTCGACCAAAGCAATCAGAATCCTTGTATGGCTAGGATCTTCTAACCAGTTGGATTTTTAGTGCACGGGCCATCTACTGAGAGGCCCATTATATCAACGATTTGAATCATTGAACCATTGTGCCACTTTTACAAACTGATCGGTAGTCCTGGATTGAAATCTCGCGGGGGAGCAACATGGCTTGTCTGTGGGAACCTGTTTTTGAAATCTGGTCATTCGTTAGGTGGTCCCTGCTTGGATGTGCTCTAGACCAAAAATCAGGTTAGTCTACTCTGATACATTGAGTGTGGACCATTAATTATTCTTTTCTCAGTGATGCATGCTTTTCGTACATGTGTGGCCCACGAAATTATTGGCTAGGATTTCACATCACACGTCGAAACCTGTGCTTTGTGTCAAAAGATGCTTATGTAAATCTATCATTAATTCCTCTGAACATATTTTATTTGGGAAGATGAAATCAGGCAGTCCCACTTCGAAGTGGCCCACCTTAGCATGGCATACACACCTGCATTCTGGACCATCCAAACATATGGCGTTGATACCAAACAATGAAAAAGAGAGGGTGTTATCTGCTTTTCAAGGATAGTCAACAATCCCAACTCAATAAGAGATTAGTGCCGTCTATTCGATTTGAAAGGAGCCATGGCCTATCTAAAATGGTGTAGTTGATTTAAACGGTTTAAATTGAGTTAAGTGTGCCACATGTACTGGCTGCATCTATTTACAACTAGAGTATATGAGCAGAGTAGGGCGACCCATGCATACACATGCAAAGACCCAAATCTTGGGCCGACTGTAGGTGTAGCCCAAAGGTCAGGTGGATCGGACCCAAAGGTCAGTGTGATGTTTGGAATTGAGTCATTTTCTTAGCCATCTATTTTTTCGCATACAAGTGGTGGCTCACCTGAGGAATGGACCGGCTTAAGTATTAGGACAGGGTATGTTTGTCCATATGATGAACAGATTAGGATCTGTCCCACATCTGACACTTTGCCACATGTGCCGTGAATGTCATCTTGCACACACATGTGGGGATGTCAGATTCCGGCGGACTTCATATCGCCCTGAATTTTGATTGCAGGAGCATGAAACCCTTGACATGTGGTCACGTGGTCGTGGGTTTTGGAATCGGCCCAATCATCAATCGTCACAGCTGTTAGCCTTGGCCATGTTTCTGTCAATCGAAGAGGGAAAACCTGTTTCCAGCATCTGCATGTAATTAGGCCCATTGCAATCGCCGGAGGTAGCAGCAGTCTTGCGGTCGACTGCTCAAAGAAATCAATGTTTCTGTTTTGAGATAGAAAACCTTTTGGGATAGGTTTTCCTTTTGGACGAAGGAGGGCTGTTACAGCTATGTAATTGGCCTGTTTCTTTGGGCCCAGTTTTCGGCTCCGCTTCCTGGATGGGCCTTTCGGATTGCACCATAAGTGTAGGTCGTCCAGTGGGCTGTCTTTGAGCCTGTTTCATGCTGATTTCAGACCCATTTTTGTGTCCCTTTAAGCAGATCACACGCCCTAATTCAGGGCCCATTTTAATGACACTTTGGGCCTATCTAGGACCAATTTTTTGACCCTATTATGCATGTTTTGGAGCCTGGCTACCCATGCCCAAGAAGATGATCTTAAAGCATTTTAAATTATGCTCACTTGGGCCATCTTTCAGTACAAGTAATACCTAGATCTAAATAAATTGTTAATGGTTGATGGATTTTATTTTGTGGATGGCCTAGGTAATTTAGTAATCTCGGTTCTATCCATTGAGCTCTAATTCGGCCTAAAATAGGGCATTACCCATGTGTTTGAGGCTGATATTAAGGAGTTGACCATTAAGAATTTAAATCCAACCCATCACTTAAGGTAGTCAACATCACCCACACTTTTGGGCCGAATTAGAACTTCTGCAGTATGCTCTGTTATGGGCAGGATCATGTAACAATCCTTGAGTCTGGGAGTGGGGATTGAAGCTGGTTGTGTTAGCCACAAAAGTGACCTCAATTGGCGAAAATCTTTCCTTTCAGACTTCATTATATGGAATCCAGTGACCCTCTGCTATAGGATTGCATTCAGTTGCATTCTCTGTAGTGGGTGGTGGTCAGAACAAAGAAGTATCATCGCTTGGCAAGATGTGAGTAGAAGGAGTGATTGGTGATGGTGATATAAGTCTGAGGGACTCATTTCACCCAAAGCTGATTGGGCATCTTAGATTTATTTTAATATCATTGATCAACTTCATGTTTAGTAAAGCCTCCTGTATGTTACAATTTCGTCCAAATGAGGAATCATGATTATACCTTGGGCTCTTGCCCATCATCATTCTGGGTCATTTGATTGAAGGCCCAAATCAATCGAATGAACATACATACATGATGTTTGTGGTTTACGTTCATGAATTGTTATATGGGACTTGTATATTGATGTGAGTTTTATGCTTTGAATGTCCGGCTATGACTGTTTCCAATGTTCCAATCCAATTCAATTCCATACCTTTGCTTACTGGGCCTAACTATCAAAAATGAAAATCGTCCATTGAAATAGTCCTAGGTTGCATAGACTAAGACTTGGCCTTGGAGGAAGTAGAGCCTTTCATTCCATCTGACTCTAGTTCGGAATTAGAAAAGGCTTATTACAAGTCCTGAACTAAGTTAAATAAGATGTGTCTCAAGATCATAAATAACTCAATTTCTGAGACCATGATAGGGTTTTATGCTTGACACTGAGAAAACTAAAGAGTTCTTGACTAAAATAGTAAAATGATTTAAAAAATCGGATAAAGCTTGAGCTGAGTTCACTTCTACGTAAGTTGACTCAAACCACATATAACGGTCAAGGAAATATTATGGACTACATTAGTGGATTGTCTAATATAGTAGCTAAAATCCGCACATTGGGCCTTAAAATTGAGGATGAACTCCTAGTTTTCTTAGTTTTGAACTCCCTTCTTCTATAGTTCGGTCAATTTCAAATCAGTTATAATACCCAAAAGGAAAAGTAGACATTGAATGAATTAATAGCTCAGTGCATTCAGGAAAGAGAGACTCAGAAGGTTGAATAAGATACAAAGTGCGCACCTAGTGACATCTGGTCAAGGACGAAAAGGTAATAAGAAAAGGAAGCGCACTTCAGGAAAACGTTTTACGGGTGGTAATCAGCCTAATTCTAAAGGAAAGTCAAATAAAAGACGAGGTCCCAAAGATGGCTGCTTCTTCTATAAGAAACCAGGTCATCAAAAGAAGGATTGCGCAGGATTTAAAGAATGACTCATTTCTAAGGGTAAGAACTAAGTTTTAGTCTGTTTTGAATCCAATTTAGCTGATGTGTCCACAGACTCCTTGTGAATAGATTCTTGTGCAACTATTCATATATGTAATTCTATGCAGGATATGCTCCAAAGCCAGACTCCAACTGATGCAGAGAGATTAGTCTATATGGGGAACGACGTTAGAGTAGACGTGGAAGTTATTGGAGTCTGTAGGCTTAGGTTATTGTTAGGACACTTTCTTGATCTAGTAGATACTATTTATGTGCCTTCTATAAGACATAATTTGGTTTCCATTTCTCGATTAGACAAGTATGATTATGAGTTTAAATTTAGAAATGAAAAATTGAGTATTTGTTATGATTCCATTGTGATTGGTTTTAACACTTTAGTTAATAACTTTTATAAGTTAGATTTAGATGTTTCACATGTTTACAGCATTATCTCTCCACATGAAAACACTAAAGGCATCAAACAAATTTTAAATTGTGAAAATTCCTCTATGTTGTGGCACAGGTGATTAGGTCACATATCTCGTGAGAGATTGGAAAGGCTTGTGTGTGAAGGAATTCTTCACTTACTGAACTTCTCAGACTTTGGGGTTTGTATTGATTGTATCAAAGGTAAATAGACTAGAAGAAGGAAAAATGGTGCTATTAAGAGCGTATGACTCTTGAAAGTGATTCATATAGACATTTGTGGATCGTTCCCCACAGCATCGTGGATGGGTAGTAGTATTTTATCACTTTCAAAGACGACTACTCTCGTTATGGGTACTATACCTTATTAACAACAAATTAGATACCCTGGATACATTTAAGATCTATAAGGTTGAAGTCGAGAATCAACTTGATGGAAAGATCAAAGTCGTTAGATCCGACCATGGTGGTGAGTACTACGAAAGGTATGACGAATCTAAGCATAATCTAGGTCCATTTGCTAGATACCTGCAAGATTGTGGCATCGTCACCCAGTACACCATGCCTGATACCCCAGAGCAGAATGATGTAGTGGAAAAGAGTAATCGCACCCTGAAGGACATGGTGCGATTTATGATTAGTAATTCAACATTGCCAGAATCTTTGTCAGGTGATGCGTTGAAAATGGTTGTGTACATCCTTAATATGGTCCCAAGTAAGGTTGTAATGAAAACTCCATATGAATTGTGGACATGGCAAAAGCCTAGTCTACAATATTTTCATTTATGGGGTTGACTTGCAGAAGCCAAACCGTATAACCCGCATGAAAGAAAGCTTGACCCTAGAACAATTAGTTGCTTCTTTATTGGATATCCAGAAAGATCCAAATGATTTAGATTTTTTTGTCCATCATATTCCATGGGAGTCATTGAGACTGCGAATGCTAGGTTTATTGAGAACGCTGAAGATAATTGGAGCACGAACTTGAGAAATATTGTATTTGAGGAAGAGTGGATTGTGATTCCCATCACAATCATTTGCAGTAGCATGGTCGTCTGTCCAGCAGTGGACCCTGAGATCTCTATGGATGACCATGTAGACCTCAAATACAATCCATCGATGAGGAAATGGAAAACCCAATTAGATTAATGAGCCATTGAGACGATTACATAGAGAAAGAATATCTGCAATACCAGACGATTACATCGTCTATTTGCAGGAGCATGAATTTGACATTCGGATTGAAAGGATCCTGTGTCCTTTTCATAAGTCGACCAAAGTGCGAATTCTTCTCATTGGTTTGATGCCATGAATAATAAATTGAAATCCATGAAGGACGACAAAGTCTGAGACCTTGTTGAATTGCCTGAAGGGATTAGGCTGATTGGTTATAGTGGGTGTTTAAAACCAAATGGGACTCTAAGGGCAGTATTGAAAGGTATAAAGTCAGGCTAGTTGTAAAGGGTTTCAGTCAGCATGAATGCATTGACTTTAAGAAGATTTTCTCATATATGTCTAAGAAAGGCTTCTTCAGGATCATTATAGCTCTTGTGGCTCATATGGATTTGGAACTATATCAAATAGATGTAAAAACTACGTTCCTCAATGGAGATTTAATGGAAAACGTATATATGTTGCAACCAGAAGGTTTTAAAGCCAAAGATTCAGAACATCTGGTTTGCAAACTTAAGAAGTCCATTTATGGGTTGAAACAAGCATCACGACAGTGGTACCTAAAGTTTCATGAAGTTGTTTCCTCATATGGTTTTATTGAAAATACTACAGATGAGTGCATATGCATGAAAATTAGTGGGAGTAAGTTTATCATTTTAGTCTTGTATGTTGATGACATTTTGTTGGCCAGTAGTAATATTGGATTGTTGCGTGAGACTAAGAAATCTCTATCGCAAAATTTTGAGATGAAAGATCTTGGTGATGCCTCATTTGTCATTGACATTAGATTAGCTTGCACAGATCGCGTGGATTACTTGGCCTGTCATAAAGGGCTTATATTAATAGGGTTCTCGAAAAGTTTAGCATGCAAGGTTGTGCTCCTGGCCAAGCACCTATTGTAAAAGGTGATATGTTTGGTCAGTTTCAGTACCCTAACAATGACCTAGAAAAGGACAAGATGAAAGCTATTCTGTATGCGTCAGTAGTAGGGAGCATCATGTATGCTCAGGTCTGTACACATCTAAATATTGCTTTTGTTGTTGGAATGTTGGGCATGTACCTTAGCAATCTAGGAATGAATCATTGGATAACTGTAAAGAAAGTGTTGCGCTAACTGTAAAGGAAGAGATTCGACCGTTTGGAGTTGGTTGGATATACAGATGCATATTTTGTTGTAAGAAGTCTACCTCAGGCTATGTATTCATGATGGTTGATGGAGTTGTATTATGAAAGAGCGTGAAACAATCGATTACGATATCATCTACCATGGAAGTGGAGTATATAGTATGTCATGAAGCCATGAGTCAGGCGATCTGGCTTCAGAGTTTTTTCTCTGGTTTACGGGTTGTGCAGGTAATCCTGAAACCATTGAAAATCTATTGTGATAATTCAGCTGCAGTTAACTTCTCCAACAACAATAAGCATTCATTGAGGTTAAAACACATTGACATTAAGTACCTTGTTGTGAAGGAGAGAGTTCAGAATTGTCAAGTGTTTATGGAAATCATCGACACGAGGCAGATGATAGTGGATCCTCTCACTAAAGGTTTTTCTATCACACTTTTTAAGGAACATGTGATGTTTATGGGAGTTGTTGATCTCAAGGAAGTATTTCAGTAGTGGAAGCTTTTATATTTGATCCGATTATGCACAGACATTTTCGAGATCTCTATTATACATTGATGATTCTATTTTTCAGTTTATATCTTGCTTCTCCTTTAATGTGCACATTCAGTTTTGAAAAAGCAAACTTTATTTTGTGTCTTGGAGACACGTTCAGTAGGACTATTTGAAGATAAGCACGTATAATTACATTAGACGTGTAATCTTTATACCACACCTCATATCATTGATCCATGTCATTAAGGCTATTGGTATTCGTGATCGTGATTCGCTACACTTCGAAAAGATTAAATATTGTGTTGACTACCATGATTCAATATCAATGGTCTTGATGGAATTGATATGACAAGTGTTGCTCATAATTATCCAACACTGTTGTTTTGAAAATCAATAATGTGCCCATTAGGAACTTTTAAAACAAATGTGTTTTATAAAATATTTTTCACAAAATAAAATAAAATATTTTGTTTTCCTTTAGAGATTAGTTTAACCCAAGTGGGAGAATATAAGACTCCATTAGGTGGGCCACACATGATCATTAGTTTAGATCATGACCATTAGGTTATTTACATTGAGCGATTTAGTGGGCCCCATTATAGTTGTGATCATTACAAATAGGTTTGGGGCGGGACGCTTGAACCGTGGTCCTTATATGCGGTTATTAAGCCGGATATGGAAACTTTAACACGGGTAAGCTTCTTTGTCCCTCTACTCTATAAATATGTCTTGGTCCCCTCACTAATATAAAGAGAAAACCCTAGTCTCATTGAGCGGTTCTCCTAAGGGTGTAAGGTGCAGAAGACCAATAACTCTTTTTAGCAACACGACTGCATCGAGAATGTCTTCCCAATCAGGTACGCCTTTATGTTTATAGTGTAGAATCTCCACCATTGATGCACAGACGATTCAATTATTCCGCAATATATAGATTACACAATAATATCAGGGTTAAAGGAAAGCATAAAAAAGGAGGTAAACCACAACACAAAGATTTAGTGGTTCTTTTTCGATATATCCACAGATTTACACCAATCCACTATGCTCAAAGGCAAAAAATAAAGAAGCAGCTCTCAATACAATGATCTCTCTCTCTCTCTCTCTCTCTCTCTCTCTCTCTCTCTCTCTCAATAGAATACATATTACCCCAAATGAACTAGAATTTACATAAAAATTCCTGTGAAATTATGAAATTGTTCTCTAATCAACTGCGGACATGCCCTTGGACCCTAAGTAAGGAGGCGCTGCCCCCTCTGATCCCCATGAGTTGTGCTAAGCTCAACTCGTGAAAGTGCTAGCTTGATGATCAAGATCCATAAAAAAATGATCGCACTCTTTGCAACCATCAAACAATGGTATTTACTAACAAATAAAGAGAGTAAGGTTCACCTACAAATAGATGGAGTAAGGTTAACCTACAACACAGCATGTTAAGCTAAGATGTAACCCCATCTTTTCCACCTATGCATCATATGGATAAGAAATCGGACCCCTGCAAAAGGTGGGACCCCCATGAAGATGGTTTGGCATGCAGGTAGATACTCATCAAGCAGCCCACGCCCTCGATATTCAGTACAACCATTTGGTAAAATTAGAAAAGTACCATTTATTTCTTGGGTGTACCACGGAATTGAGATTCCTATTTGTCTCAACCGAAATTCCATCTAAAGCTGCAGGGTCGGTTAAATCTGAAGTTCAAAACTGAAATCTGAAGCCTGAATTTGAAGTCTGAAGATTAGTATTGAATCCAACGTGTTTGTTAATAAGGTCTAAAATGTCTCCAATATGTTAATTTGACACATTTGCCATTATCGCCATAAAAACAGTCATGATCCAATCCCTTCTATTGAAAACTTCATGAATTCCACTGGAATGTTTCTTTGCCATCCAACCTATTGATAAGGTCATAAAGATCTTGATGAAAAGATCAAACATCTATCATCTTGATCCAAAGCTTTTGTGGCCCACAATAAATTTTTAATGGTTAATTACCACTATTTCCCATACTACGGTCCACCAAGGATTTTGATTTGCTTCACTTTTTGGATGAGCATTCAATACGGATGGATAGCATGGATGTAGTCACATACACCAGGATGGGGCCCATAGTGAGGGGTCCAACTCACCTTGTGGATGGGGGAATGCAGATTGCCTATTCAGTAGTCCCTAGCTATTGGACGGTGTCCTGTGGCCCCCACTATGATGTATGTATTTTATCCACACCGTCCATCCATTTTTCATATCATTTTTCCCAAAATGAGGAAGATCCAAATCTCATGTGGATCACACCATACGAAACAGTGGTGAGTGAACGCCTCCCATTAAAAGCCTCTCAGGAACAACAAAAGTTTTGAATGAAGCTGATATCTATGTTTTTTCTACATCCAAGTCTGTGTGACGTAATCAACAAGCTGGAAAGTAAATAAGCATTATAGTAAGAAGTTTTTAATGGTGGACGTTCAATCAACACTATTTTCTTGTGGTGTAGTCCACATGGGATTTGGATATGTCTCATTTTTGGACTCAAGCTGATAAAATTATCTGAAAAAATAGATGGACGGCATAGATAAAACACATACATCATGGTGGGGCCCACAGAGCAGTCCAGTACAGGCAACCCGCGTTCAGTCGCCAGCAATGGGGACGCTGATTGCGTCCTGCCCCGTCCGGGCGGATCTGTGGAAGGGCCCACCGTGATGTATCAGTTTCTCCACTCTGTCTATCCCTTTTCTAAGATCAGTTTAAGGGATTAGCTCAAGAATGTGGCAGATCCAACACTCAAGTAGACCACACCAGTGCGGTTTGGGTGGATCACTAACTACGGGGCTCACTGTTATGCATGTTCCTTACATCCACACCATTCATCCATTTTGACTGCTCGTTTTAGAGCATGGCCCCTGTTTCCTGTATTATGGTCCACCTGTGATTTAGATCTGCTTCATTTTTGGTATAATGTCCTAAAATGAGTATTCAAAACAGATGGATGGCCCGGATATTATGTGTTATATCCAAACAGTCCATCGTGAGAATGCTTCAAGGCCTGAGCCCAAAAATGAGATGACCCAAAGCTCAGGTGGACCACAGTTCAAAAGGCAGTGGAGATTGAACATCCACACCTTTGAATTTTTTTTCCTTCATTCATGTCTGAATGACTTTAGGAACAGTTTGGATTGA
This sequence comes from Liriodendron chinense, assembly GCA_003013855.2. Taxonomy (NCBI): domain Eukaryota; kingdom Viridiplantae; phylum Streptophyta; class Magnoliopsida; order Magnoliales; family Magnoliaceae; genus Liriodendron; species Liriodendron chinense. Next base: position 254,617 of record PVNU02000665.1, on the reverse strand, counting down.
AAATAAATATCATGGTGGGCCCTATGAATGTTTTAACTATGGGAGTCATTTTCCCACTACTTGATGTGAAATGACTAATTTTTGGACTTATCACCAAATAGATGAATGGTGTGGATATAACACATACATCATGGTAGGGGTCATAGAACTTAGTAACCTTCCGGGTGGCGTGTGGCACAACACACAACTGGCTTTCCCCGGCGGGATTGGAAACTACACCACCGGATATAACTGGAGACCGGCGGTCTTGCCAAGGGCTCTGTAGAGCCTACAGTGGTGTATATGTTTCATCCCACACCATTCATTCATTTTTTCATATCATTTTAGGGCATAAGACTAAAATGCAGGCAAATGTAAGGCTGAAGTAGGCCACACTATAAGAAATAGTGAGAGTTGGGTGCGAAAACTTTTTGGGGCCACAGAAGGCTCTGATCAAGCATAGATGAACGATGATCATTCAATTCCTATTGCTTTCTGTGGCGTGGTACCTTCAATCATTGGATGTGCCTATTTTTTGGGCTATGCTGGAGAATGATTTAGAAAAGTATAGATCAGTTTGAATCTAACACTTAACAATCTCGTCCATATAATTAGGAAATTGAATGCGGATAGTGTGCGTTGAAAGCGGGAGCGGATGAGGTGAGAACCGGATCCACCGAAGTGGGTGGACTCCTGACTGTGGGGCCACTTTCATATATGTAACTACATCCACGCCGTCCATCTGTATTTAAAGGTCATTTTAGTGCATTACCCAAAAAATTAAGCAGATCCAAATTTGAGATCGACCATAGTACAGAAACAGTGGTGATTGATCATTAAAAACTTCTTGTGGCCACAAAATCTTTGGATCAAGATGATATTTGTGTGGTCTCTTCATCTAAATGTTTGTGACCTTATCAACAGGTTGGGTGAAAAATAAACATTCAGGTGGAATCCATGAAGTTTTTAATGGTGGGGATTTAATCACGACTGTTTCCTGAAGTGTGGTCCACCTAAGATTTGAGTCAGCTTCGTTTTTAGGATCACGCCTTAAAATGATCTTTCAAAATGTTTGGACGGTATGGATTTAAGGCATATACATCACTGTGAACCCCACAGTAAGGGGTCTCACCCCCTCGGTGGATCCGGGGTCTCACCTAATACTGAAAGCACAGGAAAGGCGCTTCTCATTCGCACACGTAATTTTCGATATCTCTGGCTAACAAAATACCCCGAGTTTCTCTCTTCCCAGTACATTGCGTGTGAAACTTCACCGTACCTTACCATTACCTTTGTGTTACATCCACACCGTCCATCAATTTTTCTAAATAGGTTGATAGCATGATTCAAAAAATGAGATATATCCAAAGCTCAAGTGGACTACACCAAAGAAAGCAATGGGGATTACAAAAACTGTGGTTAGGGCCAAGCGTGAGGCTTATCTGATATCTAACCTGTTCATAAGGCTACCCATACCTGGATGAAGGTAAAACACAAATTTCTGCTTGATCAGAGCCATATGTGGCCCTAAGAAGTTTTCTACGGTAGCATCAATTCCACGGTTTCCTGTGGTGTATTCTTCTTGAGCTTTGGATCTGCATTGTTTTAGGCTTATAAACTAAAAAGATCTGAAGAAAATATATAAACGGTGTGGATCTTGGAAATAAATCATAGCCGGCATAAATTTCCCACTTCAAGATATTCCGCTGCTCGCTTGGAGAGGAGAAAATCGTATCGGTTGAAATGTGGAACTTCCGTGGACCCATAATGATGTATTTATTAAATCAACGTTGTCCATCCACACGACAGGAAAGAGTTGGAATTGAACGCCTAATATTGAAAACTTCTTGGACCACAAACGGCTCTGATCTAGATGATGTTTGTGTTTTCTCCCCATTAAGGTCTGAGTGACCTTATGAAGAGGTTAGATAGCAAATAAACCTCACTGTGAACCGTAGGAAGGTTTCAATGTTAGCTGTTCACTCCCATGCGTTTTATTGTATGGTCCACTTTAGCTTTAGATGTGCCTAATTTTTTGTCTTATGCGAATAATCTGAAAAAATTGATGGACAGTGCGGATCTAACAGAAAGATCATGGTGAGGCCCAGATATATTCCATCCGGTAAAAGTGGAGTTGTGTAGCACGATACTTAATTGAGAAATTCGGCTTGTTTTTGTGAGCTGACATGATGAAGTGGAACAATGAGAATAGATGGCACTGAATTTGTGCCTTCAATCCAGACCATCCGCACGGCTTGTTTGGATTTGCGGAAATGATGAAAAGGAAATTATATTCCTCATGAAACCTTATTTCCATGAAATTATGGGGAAAGAAATATTATTTCTTATATTTGTTTATTAATAACATTTTCTTGAGAAAATTGTATTCTATTTTTAAATCATATGTTTGGCAGATAAAATTTTAATGAGAATTTTTTTTTATTGTAAATTAAAATAGTTACTAAGGCCCTTTATTTTAGTGAGGGCGCACTGGTGTCAACCACCACCTTAATGTATGTATTCTATATCCATGCCATTTATCCCTTTGGCCATATCATTTTATGACATGAGTGCAAAAATGAACAAAATCCAAATCTCACGTGGACCATATTATAGGAAATAATGGCCAATTATAGAAAATAATGGTGAATGACCATTAAAAACATCCTGTGGGCCATAATAGTTTTAGATTAAGCTGATGTTTGTTTTTCCTTTCATGCAAGTTTGTTTAACCTTATCAACAGATTGGATGGCAAATAATTGTTTTAGAAACATTACGGTGGGCCCTAAGAAAATTTTAATGATGGGGAATTCAATTACCATTGTTTCCCATATGACCCACCTGAGATTTAGATATGCTTCATTTTTGTTTGCATGCCTTGAATTGATAAGGGAAAACGGATGGATGGCATGGATGCAGAAGACATACATCAAGGTGGGCCCACAGGTAAGGGCTACATATTCTTGGGTGGGGCAGGAGCCATTCCTAAATGTCTCCTTATTTCAAAAGCATACGGAGTAATCCTTCCCATTGTTCCAAAGTGCAATGGTTTGTGCTGGAAAAGATATGTGAGTCCCATCATGATGTATGCGTTTAATCCACACCGTTCATCCATTTTGCCTGCTCATTTTAAGGCACCAGCACAAAAATGAAGTAGATCCATATCTCATTTTGGTGGGTATTCAATCACCATGATTTTGAAAAAAAATTTAATGGTGGGTATTCAATCACCACCGTTTCCTATGGTGTGGTCCACCTAAGATTTGGATCTGCCTCATTTTTGGGCTCATGCTCTAAAATGAGCTGGAAAAATAGATGGAAGACAGATAAAATACATACATCATGATGGCCCACAAAGCTTGTACAGCAAGGACTTGAACCAGGCACATAAGGTGGGGTTACCATTGAATCCAATGGCGAGAAACAAGGAAGCGGTTCAGCTACGCTCTAGCCGCACCCAAGATGATGTGGCCTTTACCATGGCCCCACATTGATGTTATTCTATATCTATAATGTTCATATGTTTTTTTATATCGATTTAGGGTATAATTCCAAACACCCAACAAATCCAAATCTTAGGCGGATCAGAAATAGGAAACAATGGTGATTGATCATTAAAAATTCACCATGAGCCACAAAAGTTTTAAATCATGGTGATATTTGGTTTTTATCTTCATCTAAGATTATGTGACCCTTTCAACAGTTTGGATGGAATATAAACATTATGGTTTGCCGTAGGAAGTTTCTAATGTTTGGGAGTTCAATCACCACTGTTTCTTATATGGTCAACATGAGATTTAGATTTGGCTTATTTTTGAGTTTGTGCACTAAAATGAACTGAAAATAATAAATGGACGTCTTCGATTTAGGATACATACATCAAGGTAGGCCCATGGTAAGGATTGTAACATCTTGGGTAATAGGTTGCGCCTGATCTACTCCCGAGAAAAAGTAGGAAAGGAAATGTGATTTCTTTGGGTTGTGGCAATGGGTCGGGTCGGGTCGGGTCGGGTTGGGTTCGGGTCGGGTCGTTTCCACCTCAACCCTAACCCGACCCAAATTGAATTCGGGTTGGATTTTCCTAACCCTTACCCAGCCCAAATTAAATCGGGTCGGGTCGGGTTGACCCACATTTTAATGATCAACTAACTAATTTGTAGATTAAACTAAATGCACATGACACTAGCATTCAATTGAAAACCAAACGATCTGTGTTTAATAGGTACATGAGTGCATAGGAAATGGTACTATGATGTCGACCTCATGGGAACTTTCATGAGATTGAGCTGTGTGGGCCCCACCATGATGTGTGTCAAACATCTACCCCATTAGTCAGATGCACCATTTCATGGTGGGCCACGGGCTTAAAAGTCATGTCAATCCATGACTTAGATGGGCCACAGCACAGACAAAAGTTGAGAGGGGTAATCCGCCCATTAAACCTTCATGATCGATTTTTTGGCCCACTGAGATGTGGTTCACAAATCCAGCTCATCCATTGTATGTGTCCCACTTGGATGAGGGGTCAGACCAAGTTACAGCTGCATCCAAAACTCAAGTGGGCCCCACCTAGTGCTTTTAGATGTTTTAGGCATGTCTTCGCATGGTTTTAAATGGTATGGCCCACATGAGTTCTGTATACGGATGATTTTTGGGATATCCCATGACCTATATTGATGTCCGACATGTGGGGCCCACACAGCTCTTCCCATGAGGTAGACTAATAGTACCACTTCCCCATATATATATATATATATATATATATATATATATATATATATATATATATATAAACCGAGGTTTTTTTTGTAGAATATTTCTATTACGTAAATACTAAAAGAGAAAAATAAATGGATAGAATGGATCAGTGCATATTTAAAGCATACCTCTTTAAGCATCAACATAGTTAGAGTAATGGGATGACGCTTCAGACACATCGATCAAGTTTATTGAATTAACAGACACGTGGACCGTTCTAGCAAAGTGTGTGAGAGAAAAAAAACTGTGTATTATTTAACTAATTAGAAAATCAATATATATTAGTCTTAGGGACCACGGTAATGTTTATTAAATTGATAGACATGAGGACCGTTTCCAGCGGGGTGTGAGAGAGAAAAAAAACTATATATTATTTAACTAATAAGAAAATCAATATATAATAGTCTACTTAACCCCTATATGATTCGGGTCGGGTCGGGTCGGGTCACCTTTAACCCTAACCCGACCCATAAAAATCCGGGCCGGGTTGGGTCAACCCAAAAATTGAATTTGGGTCAAATTTTCGAACCCTAAACTAGAAAAAACTGAGTCGGGTCAAGTTGGGTTAGCGGGTCGAGTCGAATTTTGCCAGGTCTAGTTGTGGGTGAGAAAATAAAGAAAGAAAATTAGTTGCATGGGGAATTAAATTTCATTTTCTTCCTTATGATTTTGATGTTTACAAGCAAGGGAAAGATGGTTTCTCCAGAGACCCTACTTCCTTTTCCACTGTTAACGTCAGATTTTGTAACAGGATCCTCCAGTTGTTCACCTTCTCTCCAACAAGGATTTCTTCCGGACGATCTGTAAGAAGATAGAAAGCAACTAAGGGTGGCTGGTTTCCAGCCGTTAGCCCTCCGATGCTTAAGTCAGGCAAAGCAAGAAGAAAATTAAACATGCAAAAGGGCTAGAGGTTGAATATTGTGTACCTTTCTCTTAATGGAGTTATCCCTTTATATAGATCTGAAGCGATCCAATCTATTACGTAAGATATCAAGATCCCGCTGATTTCGTGGGATAAGATTCTTTTCCTTAGATAGAGGAGTGATTGTATCCAACAACTCATCAGTCAATTACGTTCCTTGATAGCAATCCCTTGAGATTCGGAACCATTGAAGAAGGTAAGCCAGAATCGGCCTATACGGGCTACTGGAACTATTATACGAAGACCGTCCAAACCAAAAGCAAAGACTCACGATTGCTCAGATGTGGGGAGCTACTCGTGTCAGGAATGTTCGCGTTCAGGAGATGCGACCAGGATATGCGACCCCTTCTGACGAGCACGAGCTGAGCTGCTCACACACAGGAATGCGACCCTTTATCGCGAGCACGAGCTGAGCTGCTCGCACACAGGATATGCGACCCTTTATCGCGAGCACGAGCTGAGCTGCTCGCACACAGGAGATGCGACCCTTTATCGCGAGCACGAGCTAAGCTGCTCGCACACAGGAGATGCGACCAGGAGATGCGACCCCTTCTCGCGAGCACGAGCTTGGCTGCTTGCATGAAAGATGCGCGACCCCTCAATTCTCGCTAAACTATATTTGCTTACAACAGATGCCCCCCAAACCCTTGGTATTGAGGAACTATGCTAAGGGTTTGTTAGTGTAGACAGCTGGCTGCTGGGAGAGAATCGCGCATGATTCACTTAACGTGCTTCTGCATTTATGATGACCAGCTTTACGTAGCTTTTTCTGCCGCCAGAAATGAGGCGTCGGGCGCCACGTGTTTCCGTATTTAATGCCAGAGCCCGTTCGTCTGGCGTGCCGGATGAGAAGCTGCCGCGTGTCCATCAAATCAGCAGGGATGATTGCGTATAAATATCGAACTTAGCCGAAAATCCTCCATTTTCGAATTCCATCTGCTGCGAAGTTTTCTTCTTCTTCTTCTTCTCTGTTTCTGGAGTAAAAAACCTCTTTACAGAGGTATTCCTTATTTTCTTTCTTCTTACTCACTTCTTCCACCTATTTTCCTTTATAATGGCGGAAATCTCTGACGAAGAGATTGTTCCTTTGGGAGATGAAATCTCGGATTCCTCCGAATCCAATAACGCCAGAGTACCGGCTGGGAGATATTCCGCCTCCGGTTACTCTTCCATCTTGACAGAGGAAAGACTCTTTAACCTTAGAGAGGTATATAGAGTCCCAGACTCTGTATCATTTAGATTACCGGGGAGAGGGGAGACAGCCGATGCACCACCACCAGGGTGTGTGGCTTTTTACGAATACTTTTTCAAAGTGGGTGTACGCCTTCCTCTCCACCCTTTCATACGAAACTTCCTCCGTCTCTATAAGATTGCCCCGGGCCAATTAATAGTAAATGGTTGGCGGGTGCTTCTGAGTGTTTTTATCCTCTGGAAGCAGGCGGGTAACGATAAGTTAACCGCGGAGGAGTTTTTAAGGTTATTCCAACTGAAGAAGGCGCTAGCTAGCGAGGGTTGGTACTACCTTTGCTTCTGGCACCAGAATAACTTTATCCTGGGGAACCCTTCTTCCAACTGCCCGGGATGGAGAAAAAGATGGTTTTATGTTTCCGGCAATTGGGAGTCCGAAATGGGCTCCGACCCAAAAGGTCACAACGTTAATCGCCATTTTGGCGAAGGTGGGTTTTGTTTTCGCCATCTGTCTGAAAAGAACAAAGCTTTTGCCCTACGATGATTAATATGCCTTCTTCTTTTTGTTTTTCTTTTGTAGGGATACCAACTGGTGTGAAGCCAAATCTGCGAGGAGGACTCAACGAGAAGCTCGTTAGAGTCTACAAACTCTCTGCTGCTGCACGCCACGTAAACGCTGTTCTAGAGCCTCGTTGTCTTTGCGCGGCGGGTCTAATTTCTCCAGAAGAGATGACAAATGTTGGAGACAAGAGAGGAGCGCTGGAAGTGCTCCCTCGCTTAAAAGGTGCTGCCTCGAAAAGGCAGAAGAAGACTGCGGCCGGTCCTTCATCTGCGCCTATCCCGACGGACGGACCTGGTCGCGGACCGCAGCCGCGCGTTGCTGAGAAAGGGGGGGCCGCCCCGACTTCTCGTGCGACTACGACTCCTCCGGCTGCTGTGACTCCACCGCCAGGTGCTCGTGGCCAGCCAGTGATCGAAGTCGCTGACAATTCGCCGAAAGGCGATCGGAGGGAGGGAGGCCTCCCTCCAAAGGATGTAACATGCGAGCCTGCTGGTGCTCGCGAGTCTGCGACACCTTCCTTGGGTGCCGTGGGTGCTCGCGAGACGGGCTCAAATGAGATGGTAGTGGCCCAACCTTTCGGGTCGGGGGTTTTTGTTATTCCCCCACACTTGCATCCGATATGCAAGTTTATGTTTGATAACATCTCCCCCAACGCCTTCGGGAGTTTACCTGAGCCAAGCCCAGAGGCTCTCTCCACTGATATCGGAGTTAGGTTGGTTCAGGTAACAACCTTTTTCCTTTTTACCAATTTCTCCATGTTTTAATAGAATGACTAACAATCTAATCCTTCTTTCTTTATTTATATCAGAGCCTGGATCTCACGCTCCGTGTTAGGCGGGATGTCGAAGCCGCTCGCCGCAGCGTGGAGGATGCGGAGAAGAAGAAAAAGATAATGGAAGCCGAGGTCCAAGGGCGGGACCGCTTGGTGAAGGCTCTGGAAGTTCAGATAGCCAAGCTGGATGAAGAGAAGAAGATTCTCCTCGTAAAAATCCAATCCCTGACTGAGCGCTTCCAGTCAGTGGACCTCCAACTCGCAAAGCTTCAAGAGCTCCATACTAAGAGCGAGAAGGAGAAGGAGATTTTCCGCAAGGATAAGATCCAGCTTGAAGAGTGGCTCAAGGACGCTCGGACCAAGCTCGCGGAGGCCCAGCAGTGACTTAATCAGCTGAAGGATGACTCCATCAATTGGGAAGAAGAGCGAGTGGCTCTCGTTCAGATGGTATCTGATGAGGGTCCTTGCGCAGTCCAGGAGTTCCGTACTTCTCAACTTTATGACGAGGAGCGATATGAAGCGTATATCGCTGGTCGCGATTTTGCGGTCAGAGTTATGCAGCAGATTGCTCCGACTTTTAACGTTGAGGAGTTCGACAGAGTGGCTTTCAAGGTTGCAGTTAGAGAACGGGCTGCCGCTGAGAACGAAGTCACTGGGGCAACAGATGTCGCTCCTGCTCCTGAGGCCGGTCCCGAAGCTGAGAGCCGTGAGCCTGCGCAAGATGAGGATTGACCGACCTTGACCTCGGCACCTTCCTATGTCTTGTATATATATATATATTTTTTCTTTTTACTTTTGAGAAGAAATCGATATGTAACGACTATGTAATGATTTGACCTTTCGGTCCATTATAATGAATATCTATTTCTTCAGTGTCGTGTATTCTCTTTATCTTTTATTTTTTCTTTGTGTTGATCACATGTTGACTCATCAGAGGACGCGACCCCTCAATTCGAGCACGAGCTGCGCTGCTCGCAATTAGGGTGTTCGACTGCGGCCCCTTAATTCGAGCACGAGCTGTGCTGCTCGCATTCTGGAAGTGCGATCGCTTTCACCAAGCGCGAGCATCTAACTCATGAAAAAATGAATTAGACTCAATCCGGGGGTCGTGTGACCATGTTCGCGTTGAGATAGACTGATCTATCGATTGAGATTTTGATTCTACCAAGGGCAGAAGATTGGTCAAGAGAGCGCGTATGCTCTCTTCAGGGCTATCTGTAATCCATAGAATGGACAAGCAACCAACTAGTAACAATTTTAATCCTACCAAGGGTAGGCAATTGGCCAAGAGGATGGTATGCACTCTCTTCAGGGCTATTCAGGTCCAAGTGAATGGAGTAGCGCCCAAAAGATATCTTCAACTTTATTCATAAAATGTCGTTATGAACTACATCAAATCTAAGGGAAGTATTGTAGCAAATGCTCTACGTGCCAAGGGCGACGTACGGGTCTTCCCTGCATGTCTTCGAGGTAATAAGTACCGGGTCACACAATCTTAATAACCCGATAAGGGCCTTCCCAATTTAGATCCAGCGAACGAGCGGGAACCCCGAGTCTTTGCCTCAGGACCAAATCTCCGAGCTGGAAGGACCTAGGCCGAACTTTAGCATTTTGATAACGAGCAATACGTTGCTGATATGCGATCGCTCGTAATTGGGAGGTATTTCTTCGTTCTTCCAAGAGGTCGAGATGAAGTCGAAGATCTTCCTGATTACCTGTGGGGTCATACTGTTCGATCCGATACAAGGGCACTTGAATTTCCACTGGTACTACCGCATCGACACCAAATGCTAAGGAAAAAGGGGTCTCACCCGTTGATGTACGAGTTGTAGTCCAATATGCCCATAATACCTCTGGTAGAAGTTCTGGCCATTCACCTTTGCATTCACCAAGCTTGGTTTTTAAATGGTGCTTAATGATTTTGTTCACTGCCTCGACCTGCCCATTCGCCTGAGGATGATATGGAGAAGTGCGGTGATTACGTATCTTCTATTTGTCACAAAATTCATCAAAGGCCGCGTTGTCGAACTGCGTTCCATTGTCGGTAATTATAGTGTGAGGGAGTCCGAAATGGCATATAATATTTCTCCATATGAACTTGGTAGTTTGTTTCTCAGTAATCTTGGCTAATGGTTCTGCCTCGGCCCATTTGGTAAAGTAATCCACCGCCACAATTGCGAACTTATTTTGTCCCTTTCCCATGGGCAAGGGTCCAATGATATCGACCCCCCACTTAGCGAAAGGCCAAGGGCTATCAACTGGAGTCATCCGTTCGGATGGTACATGAGGTATAGGTGAATATCGTTGGCACTTGTCACATTTTTTAGAAAATTCAATTGCATCTGCTTTCATAGTGGGCCAATAATATCCTTGCCGCATCGCTTTATACACTAGGGATCGCCCCCTGGGGTGATTACCACATGCCCCCTGGTGTACTTCGTCTAGAACACGAAGTGCTTCTTCTGGACGAAGACACCTTAAATAAGGCAAGGAAAAGCTCTTGCGCAACAATATTCTGTCTTGCAAGGTATACCTGGCAGCCCGAAGACGAATTTGTTGTGCAGTTTTCTTGTCCTCTGGTAGGTAGCCGTCTCTGAGATACAGGATGATGAGATCCATCTAGCATGGAGATGATTGTACCGATATTACTTGCTCGAGAGTCGTTTGGTCGATACTTAGGTTCTGGCGATGATCGATGGGGACTGAATGTGATAACTCAGATTCTGATGCAGAGGCGAGCTTTGCCAAGGAATCGGCAAGTTGGTTCTTCTCGCGAGGAATATGAATTATTTCATAAGTCTTCAGTTTTGCGAGTAGGATGAGGACACGAGACTTGTATAAGGCCATCCTTTTTTCTTTGGCCTCGAATTCACTAAGAACTTGGTTGACAATGAGCTAGGAGTCGCTATGAATTAACAGATTCTGAATTGCGAGGATAATGGCCAGTTCGAGACCAACGATCAGGGCCTCATATTCTGCTTCATTATTTGAGACGCGAGAATCGAAACGTAGAGCATACTGGAAATGCGACCCGTCGGGAGCCACAAAAATCAGGCCCGCTCCGCTGCCGGTGGCCCGCGACGACCCGTCTACGAAGAGTGACCAAGAAGGCTGGTCGCTGGTCATGGTATTATCATTGGATGAGTATGTGAATTCGGCGATAAAGTCAGCCACGGCCTGGCCCTTGACTGCGGTCCTAGGACAGAATGAGATATCGTGCTCGCTGATCTCGACCGCCCATTTAGTCAAGCGTCCGGAAGCCTTAGGTTTTTGGAGGACTTGCCGTAGTGGATGATTTGTTGGTACTAGAATAGCGTGAGCTTGGAAGTATGGTCGCAGTTTTCGAGTTGCCGTGACTAAGGCTAGGGCCAGCTTCTCCATATCAGAATACCTAGTTTCTGCATCAACCATTGCTCGACTGATATAATAAATGGGCCTTTGCACCCTGGAATCTTCTCTTATTAAAGCGGTGCTAATGGCCATAGAGGACATAGATAAATACAGAATGAGTTGCTCATGTGCTACAGGTTTAGATAAAATGGGGGGTGTGCTCATGTATAGCTTCAATTGTTGAAAGGCTTCCTCACATTGTGGCGTCCATTTCCAATCAGACTTGGCCGTTGCACGAAGGAGTTTGAAGAATGGTAAGCACTTGTCAGATGTTCGCGAGATGAATCTATTCAATGATGCGATGCGACCAGCCAGACGTTGGATGTCCTTCAGAGTGGTGGGGGATTTCATCTCTACCAATGCTTTTATCTTTTCAAGATTTGCCTCAATTCCGCGCTGACCAACCATGAACCCGAGAAATTTTTCTGCAGACACTCCGAATGCACATTTTTCTGGGTTCAATTTCATTTGATACCTCCTCATTAGGTCGAAGGCTTCTCGAAGATCAGAAATATGATCATCTTCTACGGTGCTTTTCACGAGCATGTCATCGACATAAACTTCCATATTCCTACCGATTTGAGCGGCGAATATTTTGTTGACGAGACGTTGATAAGTGGCCCCTGTATTTTTAAGACCGAACGGCATTACCTGGTAGCAATATAATCACCGATCTGTGATGAAGGCGGTATGCTGGCTATCAGGTGGATGCATCATGATCTGGTTGTAACCAGAATAAGCATCTATAAAACTGAGCAGAGCGTGTCCAGCTGTTGAATCGACCAACTGGTCAATCCGCGGTGTCGGGAAGCTATCTTTGGGGCATACTTTATTCAAATCTGAATAGTCGACGCACATTCTCCATTTGCCATTAGCTTTCCGGACGAGAACCACGTTCGCGACCCACTCTGGGTAGTCTACTTCTTTTATAAAATTGACCGTGAGTAGCTTCTCGACTTCATCTTTGATCGCCATTTGTCTTTCTGCAGTGAAGGCACGTCGACGCTAGTGTACGGGCTTATGTTTCGGGTCGATATTGCGACGATGTACAATGACATTGGGGTCGATGCCAGGCATATCTTTATGAGACCAAGCTAACACGTCCTGGTATTCAGTGAGGAAACGGACCAGATCTTCATGATGGACACTGGTTAAAGAGGATCCAATGTATACGACCCTGGATGTGTCACCTTTAGTTAAGTGAATCGCCACTGTTTCTTCCCCAGGAGTTCCTGATTGGAGAGTATTCTCTCTCGGATCCAACGAAGTGTTGGTGGGAAAGTTGGGCGATCCCTGTGCTATCTCCATAACGGGCGTCGCTTGAGCCTTCTTTCGATCTTGTAGGGCTATCTGGTAGCAAGACCGTGCCTCCTGTTGACTTCCTCGCACGACCCCGATACCATTTGGGGTAGAAAATTTGACACACAGATATGAAGGGTGTAAGGCTGTCCCAATCTTAGTAAAAGACGGCCGCCCCAAAATGGCGTTGTACGCTGATTTTCGATCCACTACGAGGAAGTTTACGAAGACGGTAGTCTTCGTTGGATTTTCTCCAAAAGTAACTGGGAGATCAATGCTTCCTTCAGGTGTAACTATCTCACCTCCGAAACCGACGAGGGGGGTCGAAACTGGCTTGAGTAGGCTTCTGGCAAGTGCCATCTTGTTAAAAGCCTCCAAGTATAAAATATCGGCTGAGCTACCTGTATCCACCATAATTCGATGTGTCAGATAATTTGATACCTTTAATGTGACTACGATGGAATCTTCGTGAGGGAAGTGAATTCCCGTTGCATCTTCGAGGGTGAAAGAGATGGGAGGATGGCTGGCTTTTGACGAGCTGGGCGTCTGTTCCAGCCAATAGATTTGCTGGGGTTCTTTGGACGCCTTTCGAGCGTATGCTTTTCTTGAAGCTTGAGAGTCGCTCCCGCAAGCTGGTCCTCCGACGATGGTGCGGATTTCTCCCGTAGGCTCAGCGTCCTCTTGGTCAGTTTGATGATGAGGTTGTTCTTTTTGGCGAGATGAGGTCTTCGCCCTTTCTGGTGATTGATTTTTACGAGCAACATAATCCTGGAGATGGCCTTTTCGAATAAGGGCTTCGATATGATCTCGTAGAGAGATGCAGTCTTGGGTTCTATGCCCGTGATCTTTGTGGAAGTAACAGAACTTACTCTTGTCTCTCTTTTCAGGATCAGACTTGATCTTTGCAGGCCACTTTACATATGGCTTGTGTTTAATCTCCATTAGAACCTTTTCATGAGACCGATTAAGAGGAGTGTAGTTATGATATTTACCAGAATAAGGCTTCTTGGGAGAACGATCGCGTTGATCATGACGATATTTTTTATCTGTAGAAGAGGCTCCTTCTGGCTTGCGTTTCTTACCCTGTACTCCATGGCGTGTTAATGCGACTTCTTCTGCATTGATATATTTCTGAGCTTTGGCTTGGAACTCTGCCATAGTTTTTGGAGGGCTCTTATCTAAAGCAAACCTGAATTCCTCGCTCGTTATTCCGGTTATGAGGGCTGTAAGACCTTTTTCTTCAGTATAACCCTCAGTTTGAACGGCTTCCGCAGTAAACCGTACTGTGAACTCCTTTATTGTCTCTCCATGCTGTTGTTTCAGATCCATCAGATGGGAGGCTGGCTTCTTAGTACGAATGCTTCTCATGAATTGAGAAAGGAATATTTCCGATAACTGAGAAAAGGAGCTGATGGAACGAGGCTTTAATCCCCGGAACCACGTATGAGCTGCTTCCTTCAATGTTAGGGAGAAAGCCCTACACATGATTTCTGAGCCATGTCCCTCCAACTCCATGAGAGACCTGTATGTTTCTAGGTGTTCAAGAGGATCACCAATACCTGTATACGGGGTGATAACAGGCGTTCGATACTTTCTAGGTAACCGCGCCTCCATAACCTCGCTGGTAAAGGGGGACTCGGATTGATGTATCGCCGCCATGACGGCAGATGGTCGATTTGCCTGATACTGCTGTTCCATGACGTCAAAACGATCATGGATTCTTTTGAGATCTCCTTCCCATGGTAGGGTATAGCCTGAAGTTTCGGCGGTGGAGCCCTGAGGTTGAGGTTGTCGAGACGAACTAGAATGTATAGAATGTGGAGACGGCACAGGGAGATGGCTGCCAGGTGGTGGGACCTGTGGTTCGTCCATAGAATGTCTGGATGCCACTGGTATGGGCTGCGGTGGTAACCCCTCGGAAGATTGTCTCTGCGGCTCCGGAAAATGCTGATCAAGCCGATTCGACAGGGCCTGAACTCCGACATTTAGAGTTAGAAGAGTATTTCCGAGGAAACGCAGGACATCGTCTTGATTTCCAAAAGCCTCCAATAATGGGTTTGCTGATGGCATATTTAGGGCTCCTTGAGGGATATTCGTCGAAGTGGGTGGAAGAGCAGGTATGGATTCCGTCTCATCGGGTAGAGGTGGTGCCTGCCTTGAAGTCGAAGGATGAACAACTTTTTTAGGAGGTATCGTATAAGGATTTTGATCGGTGGTTAGAACGATTGATTTTGACGATCAAGTCGATCCCACAGACGGCGCCAAACTGTTAACGTCAGATTTTGTAACAGGATCCTCCAGTTGTTCACCTTCTCTCCAACAAGGATTTCTTCCGGACGATCTGTAAGAAGATAGAAAGCAACTAAGGGTGGCTGGTTTCCAGCCGTTAGCCCTCCGATGCTTAAGTCAGGCAAAGCAAGAAGAAAATTAAACATGCAAAAGGGCTAGAGGTTGAATATTGTGTACATTTCTCTTAATGGAGTTATCCCTTTATATAGATCTGAAGCGATCCAATCTATTACGTAAGATATCAAGATCCCGCTGATTTCGCGGGATAAGATTCTTTTCCTTAGATAGAGGAGTGATTGTATCCAACAACTCATCAGTCAATTACGTTCCTTGATAGCAATCCCTTGAGATTCGGAATCATTGAAGAAGGTAAGCCAGAATCGGCCTATACGGGCTACTGGAACTATTATACGAAGACCGTCCAAACCAAAAGCAAAGACTCACGATTGCTCAGATGTAGGGAGCTACTCGTGTCAGGAATGTTCGCGTTCAGGAGATGCGACCAGGATATGCGACCCCTTCTGACGAGCACGAGCTGAGCTGCTCACACACAGGAATGCGACCCTTTATCGCGAGCACGAGCTGAGCTGCTCGCACACAGGATATGCGACCCTTTATCGCGAGCACGAGCTGAGCTGCTCGCACACAGGAGATGCGACCCTTTATCGCGAGCACAAGCTGAGCTGTTCGCACACAGGAGATGCGACCAGGAGATGCGACCCCTTCTCGCGAGCACGAGCTTGATTGCTCGCATGAAATATGCGCGACCCCTCAATTCTCGCTAAACTATATTTGCTTACAACACCCACCATTTGAATACAAACAGACCCTTATCTATTAGGTTTTTACGTGCTACTAAAAAAATAATTAAGGGTTGTATACTGTTCCGATCCCACTTGAATTTTACAATCCCATTCGGGACTGCAACCGGAAGCCAGGCAGGGCCAACCGTGATGTTTGTTAGAAATCCACTCTGTTCATAAGTTTTTTCATATCATGTTAGAACATGGCCCAAAACTGAGGTAAATCCAACAATCAAGTGGGCCACATGATAGGAAAAAGTGGTTAGGGAAATGCCTACCGTTGAAACCTTCCCGGCATCGACCGTGATGTTTCTATGCCATCCATACCATTCACAGGGTCATTCCTACTAGGATGAACTGAAAACACAAACAATTAGCCAGATGTAGAACTTCTGTGACCCCTGGAATGTTTCAACGGTGGATGTTTAATCCTCACTGTTTTTTTGTGGTACGGCCCACTTTAGTTTTGGATCTGCCACAATTTGGGCCATGTTAATATCATCTGGCAAAACAGATGGACGGGGTGGATTTCTCACAAGCATCATGGTGGGCCTCCATCTAGCTTAGGAAGTTTCTACCAAAGCAATCCACGTAAATATTTTCATTCAAAGCTCGTCTGCTTATCTCTTCCCAGGTTGCGTCTCTTTGCAAATCTCTATTTTCTTCCTACATATGCTTGTGTGCCGGTGATTGTAAACAGTCTCTCTGCTCCTATTCAACGAATCGTTGCTTTTCCTTTTGCAAATTTCTCCTTCGTTTCTCTTCTTGCATAGCTAAGATGGTGAGGAAGGCGAGTAAAAGAAGAAAAAGAAAGACATGCACTGGCATCACGAAGAAAATGAAGAAAACTGAGATCTTTTCTGGAAACGATGATCTGATGACAGAGATCCTCTGTCGCTTGCCCATTAAATCTCTCTTCAGATTCAAGTGCATTTCCAAGCAGTGGCATTCTCTCATCTCACATCCCGCCTTCCCTCAAAACCATTCGTTCCACCATCCTCCTCCTGATTCTTCCATTTCCGGCTTCTTCATTCAGCTTCATTGGTCAGTCAACGACTTTCCAATCGAATTCGCTCCCATCGACAAATCTAACTCCGGAGTCCCCGATCCATCTCTCTTTCTTAGGGAGAGGCTTCTCAATACTGAATTCCTGCAACGGTCTTCTCTTTTGCAGTCGTTACATACGTGGACATGGGGGAGAAATTACGTACTGTGTTTGCAATCCGACCACCATGGAATACGTTCTTCTTCCAAAACCTACAGCCATGTCCATCCAATGCATTGGTATCGCATTCGACCCGTCCAAGTCCCCCCATTATAAGGTAGTATGTTTGTCTGATACAAAACACCATCATATCCATGTGGATATCTATTCTTCCCAGACGGGTTCCTGGAGACCCTCAGTAGAATCTTTACATGAATCATATGGAATCCTCTATGAGAAAGGAGTGTTTTGGAATGGTGCGCTGCACTGGACATATCATGATGAATCATCCCTCTCCTTCCATGTTGAAAGAGAATTCCTTCAGACAATCAAACTGCCTCCAAAACCTTCGAACAGGCTACGTAAGTATTTTGGGGAATCAAATGGACATTTATACTTGATAGAGACCAATAATAATCATAGTACTGAATTTGATATCTTTGAGATGGAGTGCGATTATTCTCAGTGGTCCTTTAGATACCATGTTAATCTCTACGAAGTGTCTAAGATATATCCTCAGGAGTTGTGGCTTCAAACTCTTGTGCTTTACACAAGTACAAGCAAACCCTGGAAATTTACCATATTGCATCTTCTACAAGGAGGAGGAGGAGAAGTGTTGTTGATATATATACCTGGAAAGATCATCTCGTATCGGATCACAGATGGGACCTTTGAGAAGTATTGTGATTTGGACCTTTTGGATGTTGTGTGGCCCGAGTTTCGCTCATACTCGAATACCCTCTCATCCGTTCAATCATCATCTTTATAGTTCCCGGAGTGACAACAAGAGAGAGAGAAGCAATTGCAATTAGGAGCCTACTTCTTGTTCATTTAACTTTATTACTCATTTCAGTTTGATGGTGCATCCAAACACATCCTTAGGAGCAGTACGTCCAATATGAATTCCGGAAAAATTGCTGCTCAACATGAAGTTTCAATTGTATACAAATTTAAATGCATTTGCTAATGTATGTCCCAACTCTCTGCCGCTTGTTCTTGTTCTTATTATCCCTCTATGTTCTATTGTTCAGTTGGATTAATAGGAAGGGTTCCTTTCTTTTATTATTATTGTTTATAACCACTGTTTCTTTACATTGTTCTTGGTTTGAATCAGGAGGATTGATTTGATACACTGGCAGAGATTGCTTTCCATACGCATGTCTGAATCATGGGCCCTGTTGTATATAATGCCATGGTGGAAGCATTATTGAATTGAATTGCAATACTTAGCTCAACTAAATGGACATGACCATATTGTGATTGCCTTAATGTTCATGTTGAGAGACTAGGCTCCAATTTGTAGCTACATTGCTTTCAAGTTAGAATTGAAAGGAAAATATAACTACAATTCGGGAGCGATTGTGATGTGTTCGGCAATATATTTTTTCTGTGACCTAGACCATCTGTCAATTTTGCCCCACTTTTCATACACCCGTGTCCTTAAAATTTTCCAATTGGAAGATCCCGACCACCAATGCTGGGCCCTTTCTTTTCAGTTGAATGAGGACTGTTGTCATAACTTTCGTTTAGCTTCTTGAGCTTAATTAACAAATACGAGCAACCCACGTGTACAGAACTCAAAGAGGACCAAAATGGTGTTCAATCAAAGGGTTTACATCTAGTAGGACCATAGTAGAACTCTCACGAATTGAATATAAAATTACTCATGGCTATGAATCAACTTCATTTAGTTCGACTGTTGAAATTTATAAAATATAGAATTGATCAATGAACACAAATTTATTTTATAGAAGTTTTTTTTATAATGTAGGTTAGATAAGAAAAATTTCATGAAAACAGCATAAAACATTTTCAAATCTATGAATCTCTAAGCAGCTGTGGGCAGAAGTATATATACTTCAGAGAAGCTCTTGGTTCCACTTAAAAGATATCTTGGTACTCCAAAAACATCCAAGATAAGATTGGTAGTAGATATTATAATAGTAAAAAGTTTTTAGGGGCCTGTTTG
Organism: Liriodendron chinense; assembly: GCA_003013855.2. Lineage (NCBI taxonomy): Eukaryota > Viridiplantae > Streptophyta > Magnoliopsida > Magnoliales > Magnoliaceae > Liriodendron > Liriodendron chinense. The sequence continues at coordinate 235,481 of PVNU02000665.1, read as the reverse complement.
GATGGTGGGAAAAGAGAATAAAAGTAAAGAAACTGTAATGATTATCTAATGATAATATTCCAAGATTTCCCATAAGCATGGGTTGCAATTTGAGGGTCTTGTTTGGATAACAAGAGGAAATCCTAATAAAGTTATAACAAAATTCACCTTGTATTTCATGCGTGCCAATTTAACTATGGTGTTTGAGTAATGACCCATGTTTCCTTTACTATCCACTCACGGTGAAAGTCATTTTTTTCTTTTCTTTTCTTTTCTTTTCTTTTCTCACCATCCAAACAGAGCCTACAGTCATTTGGTCTTCGTTGAGGATTCTCAGGACCAAAGCATTTGGAGAACTAGCAAGAAGGAATTAAACTGCAATGGATAAGGAATTGTAGATGCCTGCCTTCTTTGAGAGTTTTACAGTTCAAAATAATAATAATAAATAAATAAAAAGAGCGACAGGTAACCAACATGGGAAAGATAGCCTAGTTTGGAATATTCCAACCATCCATGTTACCAAACATTTGGCAGAATCAGCAACAGCAAGGTACCTATTCATTTCCTACACTTTCTTTGGGTATATTACGGAAGGAGTCTCCTGTTTGTCTTAGGAGAAATTCCATTCCAAGTTGCATAATGAGTCTCCTTTTAGATGGATTAAAGTGGAAATCCAGAGTAATCAATTCTTTATATATTTAGGAACTCCTTGATTGTTGATTGAGCTGTTTAAGGTGTGTTTGGATGCACAACTCAACAGCATGAACTGAATCTAGATGAATGGCCAAATTTTAACTACGTTTCCGAGCTGCCCTCAAATTGCCGTTACATGCATTAATTCTGAATTGAAAGGAACATATGTTCCTCTGGGTGCTAGGGACAAATCGATCATATATATGATTTATTAGACTAATTGTTGCACTCTATGTATGGATGTATGTTTGATTTGAAATGGATAGCAAGAATTAAACACAGAGAACTGCAATTTGAGCATTCAGAGACCATGTACAAAATTGTGCAACCATTGGACTAAATCCGCAATTCATCTATTTCCATGCAGATTCCTCCCCCTATAATGCCACACATGTTAACATGGCTATCACATGTTGTAGATCCAACTATATGGAAATGACCAGATTGTGATTGCCTTAGTGCTCATGTTGAGAGACTAGGCTCCAAATTGCAGTTGCATTGCTTCAAAGTTGGAACTGAAAGGAATGTAACTACAACTTGAGGGCTACTGTGATATGCTCTGTGATATTTTTGTTCAGTGACCCACACCATCTGTCTATTTTGCCCACGAATTTCCCAAATTGGAAGATCCCGACCACCAATGCTAGGCTCTTTTTTCAGTTGAATGAGGACGATTATTGTAAAATTCATTCAGCTTCCTTGACGTTAACAATATAGTTCTGAATGCATCACTACCTCGTTAATAGGCCTTTGAATGTTCTCAGATTGAAGATTAGACTCCATTTCAACCCATTGTTTTGTTGGTTCATCTGAGATAACTTCTTAGCCGCTTTAGATGGATTGTTAGGTTTCATCCTGCTACGATTGCGATCACCCACAAACTTACATGTTTCTTATATATGACCTCTAAATGGGAGAAAAACACCAGTGACTTCTCCGGATTGACCTTGAAAGAAACGTTGTTCTGAAGGAAAGTGAGTTAATGTTCAGAGACTGGTATTCGTCCCCTTGGTGAGCCTTCCTGAAGATGCTCGTGTAGTGGCCCACTTTGCCTGTAAATTAGATCTAAAATACTCATCATGCGAACCCCATGATATAGATTCCAAGGCCCAAAGTTCAGATCACTCTGTTCATTGGATGGGCCGGATGTGTATAAAATAAATAGACAGTTAAAAAGCTGGCTGACCACCAACATTCAACACGCATGCATAGCCCACCAGATGAATTGACCAACCTGATTATTTGGATCAAACATCCGGACTTCTGGTGAGCCTGTCAGTAAAAATATTTTTAGTCAACATCCACGCCGTTCAATCGATTTTTCATGTCATCTATAAGCTGATCGAGTAAAAATGTAGCTTATCCAAAAATCAGGTGGACCACACAACTGGAAAGTATGAAGATCCTCACAAACCTTCACTGCTACATTTATAGTGTATTGGTTGAAATTTGTGGTCTATATAGTGTCCCACCGTATTTATGTGATCTATGTCGTCCATCCTTCTTCCCATATCATTTTAGCTAAGTATCTAAAACGTTAGGCAGATCCAAATCTCAGGTGGACCATACTCTATGGATGAGCGTCGATTGAACTCCCAAAGAACATTATAAAGGCTAAGTAATGCCTACCATAATGTTTTATTTAGATCTGAGCCATTCTTACGTTCAAGCAGACATGGATGATTAAAAAATACAGAGATCTTACAAAATGGATATCAATTAAGGCTCTGCAACTTAGTTCATATTAATTTATTTAGGGACTGCTGAATTGGGTTGAAATAATCTGATGTGACCTAAAATTATCATATTCTTACTCAAAAATTGGTGTGGAGCTTATTCAGAATATGACGGGTTTTTCAGAGAAGTTTCTTTCTTAATTGTGGCCTTGTGAGGCAGTGACGTCGAGATCCCACTAATCTGGCTCGGGAGGACTATAGTGGAGTACGTGGTGTAATGTGATATAGTCATTGTCTAATTGGGCCAGATACTTGTGTGGCACTTGATTTGACAATCCTACGAATGCCGTAAAAATTTTGGTTAGGATGAAGTTTGTTTGTGCAGCTTCAAACCAGTTCACAGTACTTTTGATATGTAGTGGTGCAGTGTGTTGACATGGTCTGATATACTCTTAATTTGTTCTAATTGGGATCAAAATTGGTGTGGAGACTAATCAGAGCACGTCAGCCTTGCTGGATAAATTTTGTCTCAGCTGGGTCCCAAAGTAGATGGTAGACCAACCTCACTCTAATCTAGCTCAGCAGGAGTGAAGCAGTGTGATGTTGACTTATGTGATATTGTCTTTGTCCTATTCGGTTGCATATTGGTGTGGAATTTAATAGGATCATATTAAGCATGCTACTAAAATATCAGCCTTGATGTGGTCAGTTAATTTGTGATGCAAAAAATGAGATCACACTTCTTTCACTTACATTAGGAGTAAGTGTGTTTAAGTTGTCTTATGTGAGTCTGATTTGTTCCGATTCTGCTGAAAAATTGTCTGGAGGTTATGTAGACCATGGCAAGCTTGCTGGTGAACTTTTCTCCAAGATGGGTCCCTCTTGAGGCGCCAAAAAGATCCCATGAAGTTTTCAACGGTAGGTAATTCGTCTCCCCATTTTTCATTATCAAGTGGGCCACGTAATTATTTGCTTTGCCTATTTTTTGGGCCATGTCCTAGAATGATCTCATAAATAAGATGGAAGGAGTGGATCTATCAAAAATAATTTGCAATAGCACCAATACCTTGACAGGTGGTTGACAGTAGGGTTGTTAATGGACTAGGATGGCCCTACAGGCTTTCGGGATTGTCAAGACCTGGGCCTGGTTTGTTGTAGATTTTTTTTTAAGAGTGAATGAAGCTGATAACCATGTTGGCACCTCAAGTGATAACTGTGCATATAACCATGTTGGCTCCCCAAGCGATAACACTTGGACCAACGGATTCTCACCGTGCATATAACCATGTTAGCACCCCAAGTGATCTTCACCATGCGGATTCCATGCATCTTAAATCAGGCACACATATGTTCATTGATACTGGGATTATGAACTGAAATCATATAAACAACTTGATACAAAGTTTCCGTAGCTCCTCATATACCTTAGTGGTGGACGTTTAATCCTCATTGTTTCCTGCAGTGCAGCCCACATGAGTTCGAAGCTGCCTCATTTTTTGAGCATGCAATTAGATGATCTTGGAAAGTGAATGAACGGGATGGATTTCTTATTCCTTACAAACTTTATGGTCGGCTCCACGTATGTTACAGTGAAGGGGGCGCGAATTAGGTGTTACCCTGGTAACAGCTTAGTGGGTGTTACCCCTACCGCATGGCCCACATGGATGATATTTTTTACATCCAGGCCTCCATCCTTTTCTACGACACATTTTAGAATGATGTTCCAAAAATTATGCATATCTAAGTATCAAGTGGACCATACCACTAGAAACAGTGTGATTGAGTGCTCCACCATTAAAAATTCTAAAGAGCCTATTGTAAGGTTTTGGTAATGTTTAGTTTCAATCGAAGCTCTTGATAATGTCAATAAGGTCTTGATGAAGGGAAAATATAAAGATCAGATTGATCTAAAACTTTTGTGGCCCACAAAACATTTTTAATAGTTATTCATCATTGTTTCTAGGGTTATGGTCCACCTGAGATTTGTATCTTCGTAAGCTTTTGGATCACATCCTAAAATCATATGAAAAAACAGATAGATGGCATCGATATAGAAAATATACATAAAAATGAGCCCCACACGAGCCACTAAGCTGTTCCCAAGGTAACACCTAATTTGCACCCCAGTGAAGTAGCTACAAGTTGGGACATGGATTGCCTGCGAAAGCCTTTCGCAGGCATCTCCTGCGCAACGAATCTAGGTGGGGCCCACCGTGAGGTTTGTGAGAAATGTACACCAGCCAACTGTTTTGTGAGATCATTTTAGGCGTTGCGACTAAAATTGAATGGGATCCAAGACTTAAGTAGGCTGACGATTGAACTTCCATAGTTGAAATATTCATGGGGCCACAAAAGTTTTGAATCATGATAATATTTGTGTTTTCAGTTCATCTCAGTAGGAATGACATTATGAATGATATGGATGGCATATAAACATCACTGTGGACCCCATAGAGGTTTCAACGGGAAGAATTTCCTTACACTCCTTTTGCTTTAGTGCAACCCACTTGAGTTTTGGATCCTGTTCATTATTGGTCGCAACGCCTAAAATGATCTCACAAAACGGTTGGACGACGTTGATTTCTCACAAACCTCACGGTGGGCCCCACCCAGATTCCTTGTGCAGGAGATGCATGCGAAAGGCTTTCGCAGGCAATCCGTGCCCAGTTGAGTGCCTCCATCAGCCTGCTTCCTTAATAGGTTGGCGTACATCCGACCGTAATAAACTTGTATTGACATAGCACAGTAATGTGGACCCCGCGCTGATATATGTGTTATCAACACCGTCCATCCATTCGGCAACATCATTTTATCATTTTAGGATAATAGCCCAAATATCCAAGGTCTAGGGATCAAGTATTAGAAAGAACAGTGGGACACAATGATTTCAGCCGTTGAAACCTTCCTAGGGTCAATCAAGATGTTTATTTGCAATCCATACCGTTCATAATGTCTTTCCTACTAAGATAAACTGAAAACACAAATATTATCCTAATCCCTTCACTTTAGTGGCCCCACGAATATTTCAACTATGGAAGTTCAATCGTCACATTTTCGGCCCACTTGAGTCTTGGATCCTGTTCATTTTTTATCGCAACGCCTAAAATGATCTCACAAATTGGTTGGACAACATACATTTCTGACGAACATCACTATGTGCCTCACATAGATTCCGAGCAAAGGAGATTGGTTGCGAAAGGCTTCCGCACACAATCCGCGTTCTGCCAGGAGTACTTGATTTCTGAAATATTAGCAGGGGGGGGACTTGAAAAAAGGAGCGATTTTTATGTTTTAAAAAGGAGATAGTCTTGCATAAATGTGATTGATCGAGTGGAATCAGCATTGTGGCCTTCCTAAATGCGGCAGAGTACGATGTTAGTTCCACACCACATAAAGTTGGCAGTGGCGATCCAGACCGTTCAGAATGCAGAGCTAGCTGAGGATGGGGCATAAGACGAAAACCTTTATTCGATAGTTATAATCTTACCATCCAACTTGCATTCATCCAGCTGTGGATGGGGCATAAGGTGAAAACCTTTATTCGATAGTTATAATCTTACCATCCAACTTGCATTCATCGATTGGATCGTTAGGATTGCTTAATCGTTACGAATTTAGACACTTCTTCAGTCCATGATGAACTATTTGAGTAGCCTAGCACCCCATGGAAACCGCGTTAGTGTTGGGGCTCACAGGTGGATTCTGGGTCGGTGCGGTCCTTTAATCCTCTAACGAACGGTGGGGCCCACCATAAATAATTCCTATGAAGACCCAAAACGACGGTCGAATGATGCACGGATTGACCATCAGATTGACCCAAATCTTAATCAAAAGTTCAATGAGACATTGTTTATTGGTCATCGGATTGACTTCATATTTTCTATTGTACGGTATATACCAACATAGATAGTTTTATGACATTCTCGATCGGCAATTGAACTATGCGTATTCTTGAACTCATTTGTAGATCATTATAATATGAGGTTTAAAAGGTTAAGATTGATGGGGGGCATCTTAGTGAGGCAGATTTGATATGCACGGATCCTATGGATCCTAAGGTCAAACCATGTAAGGGCCATAAATCTCATATCTATCTGATGTATAGGTGGGCCACAACAATTTGATGCATGATTAATAAAAAAGATCGGCTCGATCTAAGGGCGTGTTTGGCCCATGGTATTAGATGAGTTAGGTGGGATGGGAGTAGAAAAACATAATTATTGTTGGTGGCAGGGAATGTCTATTGTTACTATGTGATACCATGGGACACAAAGTGTACATCGTGTTTGTGTCACAATGGCATTCAGTCCCTCATTTGGTGGCTATTAAATGGACATAATAACCACCATTTGAAACCATTGATAATAAGATGAATGTGTTATATGAGCACCATCCATCATTTTTGCAACATAATTTTATGGTAAGGGCCCAAAAAATGAAGCAGAACTTACGTAGGACCACAACACAGTAGTTCAAACGATGATGCCCATCGTTGAAATCTGCCTAGGATTCATTATGATATGAACTGTCCATATATATCCTATCATAGCACACCTCATATCTACGGCTTTTCATACCATTTAAATGGTGCGGCACATTGGGGATGGGGGGTGAAGCAATCTTAACTGTCCAATAAATTGAGTAAAATAGTGAGGTGTTTAAATTCGAAAAGAAAAATTGGATGTTTTATCAATGTAAAATTTGGGCCCAACCAAGGTCCAATAAAAATCAAATGGGCCCAACTTGTATATATTAGACCATCGATAATTATGCGGGTTATCCCATCAAGGCCCATTTATTTTCCTAGGGCCCAGATTGGTCAAGGCACCTGGTGTAGCATGCACACGATGGTGAGAATCATTGATGTGCCCCACGACCCCTAGCTTGGCTAGAAAATGAACATGACATTGGGCCCAATGAGGTTTCAATGGCAGGAGTCATTGGTCCAATAATCTCGTATATAAAATGGAATGAGTAGATCCATCAAAAAATAATTTCTAATAGCACCGGTATATTTTAAAGTAAATCCCCATTTGGAAAATAGAGATTTCCTTCTCAATCTGTTTGATGAGGTTTACGAGCGTCGTCTTCGGTCCGAGATACTTATCAAATATGAATGTATACTCTCACTCCTCTAGTTTGTTGTCATGTTTGCCAATAACACTTCTCGCTCAAATACCAGGACCCACTTCTTACTGAATATTGTATAGAGAGCACAACCACTTATTACCTTCAAGCTTATATCTGTCGAGGAAATCAAACCAATTTCCTTCAAAGTCATCCACACAATCACTGGCGTACATACATCATTTGAAGTCATCTAGAAAACCATCATTTTCCTTAAAATAGTGACCTAATTTTCTAAAGAGTATGCCATAAGCATAGCCTATGATGCGTATTTGGAAATACTTACTTGATTGCACCCTCAATGGTAGCATCTTGATCAGTGATGATACTAATTGGTACTTTTTCTTGCATTGCGATAAAAAATTGCTCGAAAAGGCATATAAAGGATTCTATTGTTTCGTTGGAGATGAGTCCATAGGCAAAAACAACAGTCTGGTTATGGTGATTGACAACAATGAATGGGGCAAATGGCATACTATATATGTTTGTTCTATAAGTGGTATCAAAGAACATAACGTCGTTAAATGCCATGTAATCAATTCTTGACTGCCCATCGCACCAGAATATCGATACTAGTTTTCTCGATTCATTTCGACGCTTTGAGAAAAAGAAATTCCGGTCCAACTTCTAACACTCACTTAGATAGTTACACATAAGAAGTGCGTCATCCTCACATATCTTAACATGCATATCTCGAAACACATTCTTCATATCTGTTCTGGGGAAAGGTGTTCTCTCGTATCCTCCATTCGAGTCCACTTAAAATTCATGTGTTAAAGAGGGCATAATCCCAACTCGCTTGTAGTGGTAAATAAATTCCCGAGTCTCATCGTCTACGCCACGATGAGACCTAAGGAGATGTTTTTCTCTTGAGAATGTCATATCATGGTTATGTTGTTCAACGAAATCTAAGACCGTCCAAACACCAATAGGATTGCAAGAGAAGGCTATCTTCGCAAGACAACCAACTCTACTTGATGGACGGTTCCTCTTTATCTTACCCTCAACTAAACCTTCATGAACCTTTGATCTATTTACACCTTCTTTTGAACAGCAGACCGTACACCATATGATTTGTCCAGTACGACCTGACCTCCTCATCTAATTCTTACGGGTGCTAAATGCTACTATCCTCGCGTAATTATTATAATATCTGATCGCCTCCTCCTCAGTATCAAACTCCATTCTGATTCGAGGCTTGCAGTCATTGTCCATGCCATTAGTCATTTCACAATAATCTTCATCACTTTCATCATAAATTTCTACTTCGCTTATTGACGAACAATCCATTGCATGCGTTGAACAGAAGTAATACCTTCCGTTGGGTGAATCTGAGTATAAAGTCAACGAGAGACGAATTGCAGGAGTCAGGTAATTAATCTTGGGGACTGTATGGATATCAACATAGTACTGTTGCCAACAAAAACGTAATTCTTGACAATTGACAAAAACATGTACAGTAATGAGAAAGTAGAGAAAATGATATAAATATAATTAACCAGCAACAAAAATGATCGTTCGTTAAGGTCTACATGATCACGTATGGCCCGCTAAGGAAGGATTACTATCAAGTTTTGATATCATGTACATTCACATCATACAAAATAACATACATCTATCAGTTTCTGATATTAAGTAATGCCGTGTTACATATAGGAAATTATCAGTACATTGTTCACATATTCTGTTCTGCCACACCACTCGTTAGTTTCACAAATAGGACAAAAAAAGCTTCTTCAATGTCGGATCCATTGTCAACGTTGTTAAGGCATGCTTAGTCATTGTAATTAAAATCTGATGACCTACCCTCTACTTCATCCGACATTTCTAATTCTAATACGTAGAGTGGATTGGTCACTATTACATTGGTCACTGTATCATAAACCAAAGTCCTAGCCACACGCTGACTCATCCTATTGTTCTCTTTCTTAAGCCTTCCTAAAGCCATCTCCATTTCTTCCATCGAATTATGTCGCATATATTGTGCATGTCGTTTGGGAATTCGAAGTTTCATCCGTCTACATGCGGCTATCAGGCACTCGGCAGTGCGAACTTCCCACTCCCACTCACCCGTCTTTCTAAGCATGTGGTAACTGGTAGCTATAATGCGTGAACCACGACATGCACTGTCTGGAAATGTGGTGGTCCTCATTTGGCAGGCGTATGGTGTTTGTAGGGTAGGTGTTCGGGAATGACGTCAGTTGACTGTAATTGACTGTTTTGATCTAATAATTGAATAATATACCGTAGCAGAATGGGTGATACATTGTACAACCCAATCAGCGACATCTATTTCTTCGACCCCCAAATTTATCTTTACAAATCGATTCTTGATTCAATTGAATAATGAGATCTAAGAGGGGAAATCAAGTGATGGAAAAATGATAAAGCAAATGAGACAGAACCTACACAGGTGACACTGTAAACAAAAATTCTGTTTCGATTGTCGAAAATGGGTTAGAGATTTACCTCCGGCGAGAGATAAACACAGATGGTGTCAAGTGGGGCAGAGACGAAGATTCCAAGCAGGATGAGATGAATGCAGATATCGACTGAGCAGGACGGACACAGCGATTCTGAGGACGAGAGGGAACGATCGTTCGATTTTAAAGGTGAGGAGAAAAAAGGGTGCTCCGAGGACAAGAGGCGGGATGCGAGGTAGAGGTTGGAGAAAGGGAGAACAATTAGGGTTTTCTTTTAGGAAGACCCACTCCTAACTTCAGCACACGCAGTGATGAGTCACCACATATGTTGCACCTTTAGTGTGGGTCCCACTTCCGGGAAAGCATTTCTAATCGAGCGCGGTTTGAGTGGATCTAAGGATCCATTGAAGTGGGTGGATCCCTGAACGTGGGGACCACCATCATGTATTTTCGTTAAATCCAAGCCATGTATCTGTTTTGAAAACTCATTTTAGGGCATTATTACATAAATGAAGCATATCCAAATCTCAGATGGACCAGTCTTATAGAATATAGTGGCAATCCAGCATTAAAAACTTCTGATCAGACCCAAAAGTTTTCGATCAACCTCATATTTCTGTGATCTCTTCATTAAGGTCTTTGTGTCCTGAACTTGGATGAAAAATAAACACTCCGCAATTTATGTATACTCTATTCAAGATCCAACCTTTATTTGTCAAATCCAACAAGAAATATGTCATACACCTTCTCCTTGGTGAGAACAAGCATGAGAGAAGGTTCCATCCCCATCGGATGAATATTTCATCGCAACATTCTAATTCACACATATTCTCCTAAGAGCGTCTTGAAGGATGTGATCTCAGTTCTCTCCCCAATCCGGGCGGGCCACAACTGACACAAAATATGTCAATTAACCTCTACATGATGGGAATAAGCGCAGGACAAGAATCCATCCCGATCGGATGATTATTTAATCGCATAATTCCACTTCACATGAATCCTCTTGCAAATCACCCGGTTTATGCGAATCGACTACATGACTTGTCTGGACGGAGTGAAGTCGATGGAAAAAATGTTGCTGCCCTCTCTGTATGGTACGAACAAGGGCAGCACACATTCCATCCACATTAGACAAATATTTCATTGCGTCATTCCACTTCACATGAATTCCATTACGTATGTCTGTTCGCTCGCCTCAAGTGCAAGGCTACGATGTAGTAATAATTCTCGGTAAGACCGAGGTCGATCCACAGGGAATTAGAAAATAAATTCTAAACTATTCCAGCAACTTGAATTGAAACAATTTAGAGAATTAATTAAGAAAACTAACTCAAAACAGTAATTTAGAAAAATCAGTAGTTTAAAGGAGACTAGGCTTTCAAGGATCCACTTGTAGGAATCTCATGTCAATCAAATCAATCCAAGCATAAAACACAACTAGATTTGAAGTTCTATCTCTCATCTAATTGGAAGATAAAGCATTGAAACACATTCAATGCCACTTAAGTTGAACTTCCAAGTTCTAGTCCTATTCAATCACATAGCATTCAAAATCATAGCCTTTGGAGTAACAGCCATGCCTATGGACTATAGCATGCTCAAGGGGTACCATAATTCGAATCTAATCAAACAAAACACGATAATCTCAGAGAATTGTAAGGAATCCATGTCCGGAGCACATGAACTCTCATAAAACTTCTAAAAATATCAACTTTATATGAACTAGAATATTAAAATTCCAAACTTAAAGTAAGAGTACTTGAATCAAACTGAATTAAACATGACATTGGCTACAAGCTTCACCTCTCAACCCTAGCTGAGAGATTCTAGCTGAGCATTGTCATACTACAACTAGAACTCAATGAAAAAGATATAAAAACTAGAAAAATTAAAATCGACGGAGTTGTGGACGCTCCACGTTGCTCTCCTTCACTTCCCACGACCTCCAATCTCTTCTAGGATGCTTTTAGACGAAGCCTTAGGTCCCTTTTATAGAATAGTGTGGAAGATTCTAGATTGCGCAAGAAATCATGGAACTACGTAGAGAAAATCGGAGCTTGTAGGACAAGCTCTGTTACGCAGACGACCAGTCGGACGATCAATCTGAGCTCCTAGATGACCGATCGTAAAACGGAAAAAATAGTCTAGTGACTTTTCGAAATTTTCTCACCCTCTCTGTTGAGTGCTTGACCTGGTTTGAGTGCTAGTCGGACTGGTCTAGCTTGGTCCAGTGAAAAGTGAAGTAATGGGGGTCTCTGTTGAATTGCAGACCGGTCGAACGACCGGTACTTGTGCCTTGGTAGACCGGTCGGACGACCGGTCGTCAGTGTAGAATATTGCACTTCTTCCTTCTTTCTTCTATATCTCTCTTGCTTCTTTCCTCCATCCTTTGGCACTTGGTTCTTTGGTCTTCAATGTACCTTCAGTGTTCTTTTTAGCCTTGACTTGGTGAATTCTCCGTCTCGCTCCTGTAATTACAAATCACACATTAGATGGGTCTTTTAAACATGCAAACCATGCATATAATGTGATGTAATGGGCTAGATCATGTATAAATTGGAGGCTCAATATACCCCCCAACCAGCATTTTGCTAGTCTCGAGCAAAACATGCGTGAAGCAAGATCAAATCTCTAAAAACTAATAACTCTCCTTCAGAAACTATGCTTCTATACATTTCAAGACATGCAAGTGCAAAAATGAGAGAAACTGGGTGATAAAAAAATTAAAAATTAAACTCTCAAAACATAATAAGTGTTCACATGAAATTCCTGCTGATTGATTGATAAATAGAAGAATTGATAATAACTAGTGTGCATAGTGAATGTTCATCTCATGAGTCAGGATTATCTTCTTCATAGATCAACTAAACTATGAATCTTAAGGTGTACAGATCAACAATCATGCCAATGACAGGAATTTGTCTTACCGTCCTTCCGACGGCTTTCACACTACGTCCCATTTTCGGCTTTCGTTACTGGTAGACCATCCTCCGGTTGGTAATAGGTAGCCCTTTTCGAAAATTTTCACCATATTCTCCATTATTCCCATGTTTTCCTCCTCCATTTCCTTTGTTTTTACATATTAGATAGGATTTTTCAAAATCCATATCTTTCATTATTTTCCTATGGACAAGGATGGACAAAGTACCCCGGCTTGGTTCCTCAACACCTTAAATCAAAGTCTAGCTAATCCTCAAATCACATAATCCTTGCAAACCATGAAAATCGTGTAATGTGAACTAGGTATAAAAGTGTTCAAATTTTCTATCAATCATATAAATAGGGGAATTCACATATAAAACCATTATATTAAAAGTAGTTCAAGACTTGCAACATCTCTCACTTCGTTTCTCCTTTTCGTATACTCATATCATCCCGAATGCATAGAAACAAAATTTTCCAAAAGACTTTTGAATTTTTAGAAAATCAAAATTTTTTCAGCAAATAATGCTCGAAATGTCCACAAACTACTAGATGAGGAATCTCATCTCACCCCCCAACCAAATCTTGCGTTGTCTTCAATGTAAAAAGATATGCAATGAGCATGAACATGAGAGCAATGTTAAGATAAAAGAGAGTGAGAACGATAGTACCTAAGAGAGTCGATCATGGAAGTATACAACTCTGACAACTAAACTACTAATGAAATACACCTAAAACAAAAAAATCAAACAAAATAAAATCCTACGTTATACCTCCGTCAGACTAGAAGATCAATTGTCCTGATACACAGGATCATCCAGAGTGATGGACATGTCCTCTGAATCAAATTTTTCAACAAATGGTTTAAGGCGTTGTCCAGTTCACTTTAAAACAGTTACCATTCGCTGTATTCTCTATCTCAACAGCCCCATGGGGAAAAACTTCTTTAACAAAATATGGGCCGGTCCAGTCGAGATCGTAATTTTTTCAAAAAAAGATGAAGCCGAGAATTGTACAAGAGCACTTTCTGACCTTCATGGAAAGATTTCCTAAATATGTGCTTGTCATGAAAGACCTTCATCCTACTCTTGTAAATCCTCGAGTTCTTATAGCCATCAGTTCCGGATCTCCTCAAGCTCATTCATTTGGATTTTATGAAGCGAGCTAGCCTTGTCAACATTAAAGTTGAATGCCTGAATTGCCCAATAGGCTTTATGTTCAATCTCCACAGGCAAGTAACAAGCTTTCCCATAGACAAGTCTATAGGGGGACATTCCAATGGGGGTCTTGTAAGCGGTACGGTGAGCCCAAAGAGCATCAGCTAATCTCAGCGACCAATCTTTGCGATCCGACCTCACCGTCTTTTCCAAAATTTGTTTAATTTTTCGATTGAAAATTTTAGCTTGCCCACTTGTCTTGGGGTGGTATGGGGTACTCACTTTATGTTTAATACAATATTTCTTCATTAAGGCTTCAAAATGCCTATTGCAAAAGTAAGAACCGCCATCATTAATGATGGCTCGAGGCGTTCCAAATCTGGAAAGTATGTTTTCTTTTAGGAACTTTAGAACCGTACGATGATCGTTAGCTCTACATGGAATGGCCTCTATCCATTTAGACACATAGTCTACAGGCAAGTAATATGTAGACATGTCCAAAAGATGAGGGGAATGGTCCCATGAAATTAATCCCCCAACAATCGAAGACTTCACGATGTTGAATAGGGGTAAGAGGCATCATGTTCTGACGGGACAATCCTCCTAGCTTTTGACAGTGCTGCATGCTTTGTAAAACTCATGGGTGCCCATAAATAGAGTAACCCAATAGAAACCACACTGCAGAATTTTTGCAGTGGTTTTCTTGGCAAAAAAAGACCCCCACATGCTTGATCGTGACAAAAGGAGATGACAGAATTATGTTCATCATCAGGGACACATCTCCTGATTATTTGATCTGGGCAATATTTAAAAAGTAAAGGTTCATCCCAGAAAAATCTACGCACTTCCCTTAGAATTTTTTGTTTATCCTGCGCAGTCCAATGAATCGGCATCGCACTTGTGGAAAGATAATTGGCTATGTCAGTGTACCATGGTGGATGCATAGCAACAAAGAGTTGCTCATCAGGGAATAAGTCCTCAATAGGTGACTCATCAATGGAATTGGGTAGGATTACGCGGGATAGATAATCTGCCACCACATTTTCTACTCCCTTTTTGTCCTTGATTTCCAAATTGAATTCTTGAAGGAGTATGATCCATCTAAGCAAATGGGGCTTAGCATCCTTCTTAGAAAGAAGGTGTTTCAGTGCCACATGATCTGTGTAAACAATGACCTTGGATCCTATTAAGTAAGGCCTAAATTTATCCAAGGCAAAAATGACGACTAAGAGCTCCTTCTCCATAGTCGAGTAATTGACTTGGGTGGGATTCAAGGTCCTACTCGCTGTTCACTCCCCAAGTGTAGGGTTGCAAAGTAGTAATAATTCGGAAAGACCGAGTATCGTTCCCACAGAGATTTATGAATGGGTATTCTCAGAATTTGTATAAAATAACTAATAATTAAGATCCTATTAAGAACTAAAGCTCAAAAATAATGATTTGGGTTTAAACAGTGAATGTGTAAGGTAATATCAATCTAAAAACGCACTAGAGCGCCAAAGATCCACTTTTGATAAGTTTCAATGCATCAACACAACTAGGTCTCACAAAACTCAATCGGAATCGAATTCATATCTCTATCCTATCGGAATATAGAGCGGTTCAATCAACAATTATCTAAAACGGTTGCTTATTCATTGATTCGATTCCCACAACAATGCTTAAGCTTTGGGCACACTCAATTGTGTAGGCCAAGCCTCTTTCCTATCTAGTTGAGATTCATAACCATAGCTTTCATCAAATCCTGTCACTAGACCTGATTATAGCCAATGATTAGAATTCTAATTAAATCAAAATCAAGCAGTAAACAACTATTTCAAATTATAACAAAAGATAAGAACTTTAGTTGAATGAGTTCCCACATGAAGATCAACCCATTGTACACAAGGCAATCAAAGGGTCTACCATGCCCGGAGTCGATGATAGATCAATGAACTACATAAGCATAACTAATGCTTAGAAGATAAGCTACTAAGTTTAGAATCACTAAGAATCACATGAGCCCGGAAGTCATCAAGAGATCAAAGTAAAACCAAACTAGTACTTGATTCAAACTCATATTAAACTAAATTCTTCAATTAAAACATAAAAAGGAAACCTAGGTTGCATCAATCCATAAAAAACAAATCAAAAGCTTCACCTCTTAGCCCTAACTAAGAGGTTTTAGTTCATCTCTAACATCCTTGAACTAGAAGCCTCAAAAACATAAAAACAACTAAAACAGGAAGAAAAACTAAAAAAACTTGAAGTAGAATCCGTCTCCTAAGTCTCCTTGATGATCCCCACGTCCTAGCATGCCCTGGTATCAAGAGGAGATGTCTCTTTTATAGATTGGCGTGGAAGCTTCCAGATTGCGCAAGGAATTATGCAATTGCGCAAAGAAAATCGGAGCTTCATGCACAAGCTCTGTTACGCTGATATTGGTCGCACGACCGGTCTGAGTTCCTGGATGACCGGTCGCACGACCGGTCTCAAAACCTTAAAAATAGTCTAGTGGTTTTGTGTTTCTGGACTATTCTCGACCTGTCTGGCGACCGATCTGGCGACCGGTCTAGCAACCGGTCTAAGAGGAGAAAAAAAGTCCAAAAATACACTGTAGACCTGTCTGTCGACCTGTCTGGTGGTCGGTTTAGCGACCGGTCTACAAACAGGTCCAAGAACAAAATTTCAGATTTTCTTCTTCATCTCTTCTCTTTCTTTCTTGCTTCTTTCTTCCACCTTTTGGCACCTGTTCTATTGATCTTCAATGCATACAAAGTGACTCTTTTAGCTATGAATTAGTGAAGTCTCCCTCTCATTCCTACAATGCACAAATCCATGCATTAGATTAGTCTTTAAATCATGAAATCCATGCATAATGAGTGATGAATTGGGGTTAGAATATGCACAATTAAGAGCTCAACACACCCCCCAACCAGCATTTTGCTAGTCTTGAGCAAAACATGCGTGAAACAAGTTCAATTCTCCAAAAACCAACTCTCCTTCGGAAACTATGCTTCTATCCATTCCGAGACATACAAGTGTAAAATCCAGAAAAATTAGTTGATAGAAGTTAAAACCTTAAACTCTCAAAGCATAATAAGTGTCTACATGAAATTCTCGTTGATTGATTGATGAATAGAAAAAATCGAACAAATTCAACCTAGTGTGCATAGTGAAAGTTCATTTCATGAGTTTCTGGGCTTACCTTCTTCATAGATCAACTAAACTATGGATTTCAAGGTGCACAGAGCAACAACAAGCCTATGACAGGAATTTGTCTTACCATCCTTCCGACGACTTTCACACTACTTCCCATTTCCAGCTTTGGTTACGGGTAGACCTATCCCCCGGTTGGTAATAGGTAGCCCTTTTCAGAATTTTCCACCATGTTTTCCATCATTCCCAATTTTCATCCTTCCTTTTCCTTTTTCTTTTTCATTAGATAGGATTTTTAGAAATCCGTATCTTTCGTTATTTTCCCATGGACAAGGATGGACAAAGTACCCCAGCTTGGTTTCTCAACACCTTAAATCAAAGTCTAGCTAATCCACAAATCACATAATCCTTTCAACCCATGAAAATCATGTAATGTGAACTAGGTGTAAAAGTGCTCAAATTTTCTATCACTCACATAAATAGGAGAATTCACATATAAAACCATTATATTAAGAGAAGTTCAAAGCTTGCAACATCACTCACTTCGTATCTCCTTTTCTTATACTCAAATCATCTCGAATGCATAGAATTAAAGTTTTTTTAAAAGAGTTTTGAATTTTAAAAAAATTAAAAAATTTCTACATCATTGCTCGAAATGTCACAAAAGCTTAGTAGATTCATCTAAGGAATCTCTCACCCCCCAACCAAAACTTTACATTGTCCTCAATGTAAGAAAATATACAATGAATGCAACACATGAGAGCAATGACAAAATAAAGGGAGTGAGAAAGAGAGATGTCACCTGTGGAATATATTTCATGGCAAGATTAGCTTTTGGAGATGGATTACTTCACCACTTAATCGACTGAACAAAGCAAATCCTAATGGGATATCATTCTATGAAAACTATTTAAAATCATCCTCCGTCAGACTAGGAGGTTAATCCCAACAATTCATCTAAAAGCATAAAGTCAAGCAGAATCATTAGATGGATGAAAAGGTTTTGCAATAAAGTATTAAATTTCTTGCTTTACAACATACATGTGTGTGAGTGATCCAGCTAAGTCACTAAAAATCCCAAAAAGGATTTTCAGCAGGTTTCTTAATGTTTTCACCACATGTATAAGAGGAGACAACATCATATTTGTTAGAAAAAATATGTCTCCATTCAGATTTTCCTGGGTATTGATTTTGCAAGTATGGATCATCCCAGGGTTGGTAGAGTTCGGTATGCATGAACTATAGAGGTGTGGAAATATGAATTGATTTCTCAGCACAACAAAGTGTTGTTTCCACATCCTTCTCTCGGCTAACGTCATATGCCGATACCGACTCTAAAGGTATAACCATATCCCTATCACATCATCGTTCTTATCAAGTGAGTAAGTCATGTCTTCGTCTAAGTGACTGGAGTAAAAAGGTGAGAGGGACTCATCTTCCACAATAGAATTGATCATGTTTACTTCGTGGACCTCCTCATCTTCATCCTCTTGTTGGTTGTCAATATTAAAAGCATTTAACTCAATCGTCATATTGCCAAAAAATATTTGTATGACCCCACTCCTACAATTGATGATAGCGTTCGATGTAGCTAGGAATGGGAGGCCAAGTATGATAGGAATTTGAGGGCCAATATTAACCACGGGTCGTGTGTCTAAGACAATAAAGTCCACCGGGTAGTAGACCTTGTCAACTTGGACAAGAACGTCCTCAATCACCCCTCTCGGAATACGAATCGATCGGTCAGCGAGTTGTAATGTGGTTTTGGTGGGTTTTAATTCACCTAAACCCAATTGTTCATAGACCGAAAAGGGAATTAAGTTCACACTTGCCCCTAGATCGAGTAAGGCATGTTTCACCTGGTAGTCTCCAATTACACATGATATTGTCGGACTACCGGGATCTTTGTATTTTTGGGCATCCCGTGATTTATAATGGCACTTACATTCTCTGTCAAAAATGCCTTCTTTTGCACATGTATTTTTCTTTTCACCATGCAAAGGTCTTTTAAAAATTTAGCATATGACGGTATTTGTTTAATGGCGTCTAATAATGGGATGTTGATTTTGACTTGCTTAAAAACCTTCAAAAATTCCTAATATTTATCTTGAGGTTTGGTTGAAATCAAGTGTTGAGGGAATAGAGCAACGGGCCTATATTCTTTCAATGGCTCTTTTTCATTCATGACGGTGCTAGGTCCATCATCCTCTTTGGAAGATACCAGATCATTAGGCGTTGAAGCCTTCACCGGGTCGGATTTTTCAATAGTTTTACCACTTCTAAGAGTGGTGATGGCCTTAACATGTTCCATGTTTTGGTTAGAGGAACTAGGTACGCTTATTTCGCATTGTGATTTCAGATTAGGTAGGGGTTGGGTCGGAAGAATCCCTTCCCTTGCATTTAAGCGAGCCTTGATTTCCTCCACCGAATTTTTAAGCTCAAGCATTATTGTATGGTTTAATTGATTTATTTGAGCTTGACCTTCCATGAATGCTTTCAATGTATCCCCTATAGACATTTAAGGTGGGGCCATAGGAAATTGCATTGGGGCCCCTTTTGAGGATTACTTTGGTTGGTTCCATTTGCCCAATTGAAGTTAGAGTTGTTTCTCCAACTAGAATTGTTCGTGTTTGGATTTGGAATACTACAAGGTCGTTGATAACTATTCAAAGCATTCGATTGTTCATATAAAAGTTCTCAAAACGCATAAATTGTTGGACAATCCAGCGTTTGATGTACATTGGAAGCACAAATACCATAAATAGTTTCAACAGTCCCCCTTTGTTGGGTTGTATCCACTTTCCTTAATTCCATCTCCTCGACCTTTCGTGTGAGATTAGCCACTTTAGAACCTAGATCATCTTTCTCATTTAAAACGTAAATTTCTCCCTTTTCCTTGGCTTAGAGTTGTTTTGAACTTGTCGGCTTAGATGTATCCCACGATTATGTGTTTTCAGCCAACATGTCAAAATAGTCCCAAGCTTCCTCAGTTTACTTGTTTATGAACTTCCCATTGCACATTATCTCCACAAATTAGCGCATAGTTGAGTTTAATCCATCATAGAAGAAACCAATCAACCTCCACCGTTCATAGCATGATGTGGGCATGCGTTTAATAACTCATTATACATTTCCCAACATTGAAAAAAAGCTTCATCTTCTTTTTGGGTGAAGTTTATTATGGCCCTTCTTAGTACATTGGTTCGATGAGTAGGGAAGAATTTTTTAAGAAACTCCCGAGTCATCTCAGCCCATGTCCCAATAAGCCTTGGCCTTAAGGAATGTAGTCATGATTTAGCCTTCTCTTTCAAGGAAAAAGGGAATAATTTAAGTTTTACAGTGTCCTTGGTTACATTGTTAAAGTTTATTGTGGCAATAACCTCTTCAAACTCCTTAATGTCTAGATAAGCGCCTTCGGAGTCGAGTCCATGGAATCTAGGAAGAAGTTGGATCAACCCTGGTTTTAAATCAATATTTCCCACATTGTGAGGGAAAATTATGCAAGAGGGAGTACTCGTCCTAGCTGGTTGTAAATAGTCACGTAAAGTTCTAGGTTGAGGTACATCCCCCACTTCATTCTCATCCAATTCAGTAAGGTTTTGGGCTTGATTTTGATGTTGATTAGCCCCTTAATTTGGTTGATTTTTAGTCATCTCTCTAGTAATTTCAGGAAAATTTTGACGTTTTCTAGCACGAGGGTCTCTATCAATCCATTCAACAATTACTACATCACTAATGAGTCGGTTATTAGAATCCGGAACCCAATGTGACATGCAAATCCTAAAAGAATGAAAAAAAAAAGAATTATTCCTTCCTTCCTTTACTCCTCTCTAAGACTTAAGCACAAGGTGTCTTACAATGGCTGAGCCAGAAGCAAGGATAGAGACCTGATTTCTCCTGGTCAATAGGGGTTCAGAGAACTCCCCACCCACTCTTTGAGTCTTTTGAGAAAAGTGCAGAAAAAGAAGGAAGATGAATAGGGTTGAGAAGAGAAATCTCTGAGCACAAGGTGATCCAAGACGGCAGTACGGACCAATAGGAATCAAGGTGGCACAAGGCCAACCTATCAGAGATCCAAAAGGAGTCTCCACCCACTCTACAAGAGATGAATATGATAGGAATGAGTAGGAGAAGAAGAAGAGTAAGGTTAGAAGGATAAAACCTGATTTGAGAACTTAAGATGCCTACTTCTTCTTCAACTTCCTAAAAAATCCCTGAATTGTAGATCTATGTTAGAATCCTACAAAGTCAAAACAAAGTAAGTTAGTATTGTGATTTTAGAAGAAAACCTACCCTAGAAAGCAAAACAAATCCTAAATCTATCTTAACACAATCTCAACTAAAAGCTATCTTAGGAAATTCTAAAAATACTGCATAGAAATCCCCAGCAACGGCGCCAAAAACTTGTTCACTCCCTAAGTGTAGGGTTGCGAAATAGTAATAATTCGGAAAGACCGAGTATCGTTCCCACAGAGATTTATGAATGGGTATTCTCAGAATTTGTCTACAATAACTAATAATTAAGATCCTATTAAGAACTAAAGCTGGAAAATAATGATTTGGGTTTAAACAGTGAATGTGTAAGGTGATATCAATCTAAAAAGGCACTAGAGCGCCAAGGATCCACTTTTGATAAGTTTCAATGCATCAACACAACTAGGTCTCACAAAACTCAATCGGAATCGAATTCATATCTCTATCCGATCGGAATATAGAGCGGTTCAATCAACAATTATCTAAAACGGTTGCTTATTCATTGATTCGATTCCCACAACAATGCTTAAGCTTTGGGCACAATCAATTGTGTAGGCCAAGCCTCTTTTCAGTCTAGCTGAGATTCATAACCATAGATTTCATCAAATCCTGTCACTAGACCTGATTATAGCCAATGATTAGAATTCTAATTAAATCAAAATTAATCAGTAAATAACTATTTCAAATTATAACAAAAGATAAGAACTTTAGTTGAATGAGTTCCCACATGAAGATCAGCCCATTGTACACAAGGCAATCAAAGGGTTTACCATGCCTAGAGTCGATGATAGATCAATGAACTACACAAGCATAATCAATGCTCAGAAGATAAGCTACTAAGTTTAGAATCACTAAGAAGCACATGAGCCCAGAGTCATCAAGAGATCAAAGTAAAACCAAACTAGTACTTGATTCAAACTCATATTGAACTAAATTCTTCAATTAAAACATAAAAAGGAAACCTAGGTTGCATCAATCCATCAAAAAGAAATCAAAAGCTTCACCTCGTAGCCCTAGCTAAGAGGTTTTAGTTCATCTCTAACATCCTTGAACTAGAAGCCTCAAAAACATAAAAACAACTAAAACAGGAAGAAAAATCTAGGAAAACTTGAAGTAGATTCCTGTCTCCTAAGCCTCATTGATGATCCCCACGTCCTAGCATGCCCTGGTATGAGGAGGAGAAGTCCCTTTTATAGATTGGCGCGGAAGATTCCAGATTGCGCAAGGAATTATACAATTGTGCAGAGAAAATCGGAGCTTCACGCACAAGCTCTGTTACGCTGACGACCGATCGCACGACCGGTCTGAGCTCCTAGGCGACCGGTCGCACGACCGGTCTCAAAACCTAAAAAACAGTCCAGTGAGTTTTGTGTTTCTGGACTACTCTCGACCTGTCTGGCAACTAGTCTAGCGACCAGTCTACAGACAGGTTTAAGAACAAAATTTCAGATTTTCTTCTTCAACTGTTCTCTTTCTTTCTTGCTTCTTTCTTCGACCTTTTGGCACTTGTTCTATTGATCTTCAATGCATACAAAGTGACTCTTTTAGCTATGAATTAGTGAAGTATCCCTCTCATTCCTACAATCACAAATCCATGCATTACATTAGTCTTTAAATCATGAAATCCATGCATAATGAGTGATGAATTAGGGTTAGAATATGCACAATCAAGAGCTCAACACTCGCATAGTAGATAACGTGGGGCTTCTTATCCTTCTTTTGGCCTAACACCGCCCCAATAGCATAATCGCTTGCATCACACATCAACTCAAAAGGTACAGACCAATCCGGTGGTTGTATAATAGGAGCGGTTGTCAATATGTCTTTTAACTTTGAAAAAGCTAATTGACATGCGGCACTCTACTCAAATTGATTCTCCTTTTGAAGAAGGTTACATAAGGGCCTTGAGGTATGACTGAAATCCTTTATGAACCTTCTATAAAAGCTGGCATGTCGAAGGAAGGACCGCACATCGCGTATGCTTTTGAGTTGTGGTAGATTGAAAATTATGTCGATTTTCGCCCGGTCTACCTCTATTCCATTGGACGAGATGATATGTCCAAGGACTATTCCTCTTTGTACCATAAAATGACACTTCTCTCAGTTTAAAACAAGGTTCTTCTCCTCAAACCTTGTCAAGACCAACTTCAAATGATTTAGGCACTAATCAAAAGTACAACCAAAAATAGAAAAATCATCCATGAATACCTCAAAAAATTCACACACTATATCCGAGAAAATACTCAACATGCATTGTTGGAATGTGGTAGGTGCATTACATAGCCTAAATGGCATTCTTCGGTATGCGAAGGTGACAAACGGGCATGTAAAGGTGGTCTTCTCTTGGTCTTCTGGGGCTATCTCAATTTGGTTGTAACCGGAATAGCTATCTAGGAAGCAATAATAAGAGTGACCCGCTAACCTCTCCAAAATTTGATCCATGAATGGGAGAGGGAAGTGGTCCTTCCTAGTGATCGTGTTTAGCTTCTGATAATCGATGCACATACGCTAACTGGTAGTCAGTCTAGTCGCTATAAGCTCATTGTTGGCTTTTTCTACGATGGTAATACCGAATTTTAGAGGGACAACTTGGGTAGGACTCACCCATTGGTTATCCGAGATGGGGTAGACGATACCCACATCTAGTAGTTTTAACAACTCGGCTTTGACAACTTCCATCATATTTGGATTTAGCCTTCTTTAAGGTTATCTAGTCGTTTTCGCATTTTTTTTAGGTGTATACGGTGAGTGCAAACTGAAGAGTTTATCTCCTTGAGGTCCGCTATTGTCCAACCTATATATGGCTCCCCTATGTTCTTTGAGTAGCTCAATCAACTTAAGCTCTTGGTTTTTCCCTAGTTGAGAGGCAATGACAACCGAGAATGTTTCTTCTTGACCGAAATATACATATTTAAGCTTGGATGGCAATGATTTAAGGTCAAGCTTCGGTGGTTTGATGTTAGACGGTAGAGGCTTTGATGTGGTTGGTGGCAATCTTTCAAATGGGGGCCTCCACCGACTAGTATCAACTACCAGTTTCTCAATGTTCAGTACTTGCACAATTTCACTAATAATGGGGTCTTTTGAATCCTTGAAATGTGTCAAGCATGTCTCCAAGCTTTCTAGTGATTCAAGTTGGAGGAGCTCTTCTTCTTCAAAAGATTCGAGTATGTTTACTTCGAAGAGCTCATCGTCATCATCCCTATGCCTTTTACCCAAATGGAACACATTTACCTCCAATCTCATATTTCCAAAGGACAATTGCATTACCCAATTTCGGCAATTGATAATTGTCTTTGATGTAGCTAGGAATGGGCGACCTAAAATCACCGGTATTTGAGTGCTAGTATCCATAATCAGTTGTGTGTCCAAAACGATGAAATCCACCGGGTAGTAGAATTTATCAACTTCGACTAATACATCCTCAACTATCCCTCTCGGTACACGGATTGATCTATCAGCGAGTTGCAACGTAGTTTTGGTGGGTTTTAATTCACCAAGGCCTAGTTGCTCATATACCAAGTATGGGATTAAATTTACACTTGCCCTCAAGTTTAGCAATGCACGTTCAATCTGGTAGTCACCAATGATACATGAAATTGTGGGGCTACCGAGATCCTTGAATTTTGGGGGGTCTTTTGAGTGAGAATGACACTCACTTACTCATACAAAAAGGCCTCCTACTGCACATTATATTTGCATTTAGTTGTGCATAGGTCCTTTAGAAACTTGGCATAGGAGGGGATTTGTTTAATGACATCAAGCAATGGAATATTTATCTTGACTTGTTTGAAAATCTCTAAAATATCATAAGAATTTGGGAGAGATTTTGGAGCAACCAATCTCGAAGGGAATGGTGACACGGGCTTATAAACGCGTTCCGTTTCTTGTGGGGCTGAGTTAGATCCTTCCTCATCCTCAGAATTTACTTGATCCTTAGGCTTGTCGGCCTTCACCGGAATAGATTTGTCAAGTTGCTTACCACTTCTAAGAGTGGTGATGGATTTGGCTTGCTCCACATGTTGGTTGGAGAGATTAGGGATGCTTACTTCATGTACTTACTTTAGATTGAGCTGAGGTTGGGCCGGAAAGGTCCCTTCCCTAACATTCAAGTGTCCCTTTATCTCATCAACCGAAACTTTAAGCTCTTGGAACATTTGTTGGTTCGTTTGATTTATTTGCGTTTGCCCTTGCATAAACGCCTTTAGAGTATCTTCCATTGAGAATTGAGGTGGGGCCATGTTTTGCATGGGTGACCCTCCTTGAGAGTTGATAGGATTTCCCGTGAGATTATTCTTCCAACTGAAATTTGGGTGGTTCTTCCAAGTAGAGTTATACGTGTTACCTACCGGTCCATTAAAAGACCATTGATAGGCATTTGCATGTTCTTGTAGCACCTCTTGAAACTCAAGAATTGTAGGACAATCTTGCATAGCATGTATATTAATGGCACAAATTCCACACATGTTCTCAATAGCTTCATTGAGCTTTGAAACTCCACTCTTACTAAGTTCCATGGCCTCGATCTTCCTTGTGAGGCTGGCTATCTTTGCGTTCACATCATCTTCTTCTTTAAGAATATAGATGCCCCATTTCTTCTTTTGTTGAGGAGGCTTGAGATTACTAGATTTGTCCAAGGTATCACATGATTGGGCATTCTCGGCCAACATATCCAAGTAACTCCAAGGTTCATCTGGATTTTTGCTCATAAACTCGTTGTTGCACATCATCTCTACAAATTGGCGCATGTTGGAACTTAATCCATCGTTGAATAAATTTATGATTCGTCAGCTTTCGTAGCCGTGATGTGGGCAAACAAGTAAGAGGTCCTTAAACCTTTCCTAACATTGGAAGAATGACTCATTCTCTTTAACCGAAAAGCTCATTGTGGCTCTTTGAAGGGTGTTTGTTTTATGAGCCGGGAAGAACTTTTTCAAGAATTCCTGGGTCATCTCGTCCATGACCCTATCGAGTGTGGTCTAAGAGAGTGAAGCCAACTATTAGCTCTTTCTTTCAATGAAAAGGGAAAAAGTTTGAGTTTTATAGCATCTTCTGAAATATTAGTGTATTGCAAAGTAGCCACCACTTATTCAAATTCCTTTAAGTGTAAATATGGGCTTTCAGAGTCTAGCCCATGGAACTTTTGTAAAAGTTGAATCACACCCAGCTTTATACAATATTTCCCCCGGTTGGTGGTAAGACCACGCACGGGGGTGTAGTTGTATGGGCTGGTTGTAGGTAGTCCCGTAATGATCTCATTGGAGGAACATTGTGTACCTCATTCTCTCCTACTCCCTCTTGATTTGCATTAGTCGTTGGAGTAGGGGGGAGGATTCCTTAAAGGTGTTTGATCTATACTCCCCAAACTATCACAAAGTTCTTGGTATTTTCAGACTCGTCTACGGACTGATAATGGTCCAACTAGACCACCTTCGGATTGGAGACAATTGGTGTGGTCACATTCCCAACGAGACATAAACCACACAACTAAGAACTAAACTAATCCAAAGTCCTAAAACAGAAATTAACAAAATCTAAAAATCTATAAAAAGTACTAAGTTAGAAGGATATTACCCGATCCGCTTGAACTATGGAAAAATTCCTACAAAACAAAACAACTTGTTAGTCCTAGGAAATCAGAAAAACCTATCTACTTCCACTTCTACAGCCACTAAAACAATCGAGAATCGTTATCTAAATTCTCCGGCAACGACGCTAAAAAGTTGTTCGCTCACTTCAAGTGCAAGGCTGCGATGTAGTAATAATTCTCAGTAAGACCGAGGTCGATCTACAAGGAATTAGAAAACAAATTCTAAACTATTTCAGCAACTCGAATTGAAACAATTTAGAGAATCAATTAAGAAAATTAACTCGAAAAAAGTAATTTAGAAAAATCAGTAGTTTAAAGGAGACTAAGCTTTCAAGGATCCACTTGTAGCAATCTCATGTCAATCAAATCAATCCAAGCATAAAGCACAACTAGATCTGAAGTTTTATCTCTCATCTAGTTGAAAGATAAAGCATTAAAACACATTCAATCCTACTTAAGTTGAACTTACAAGTTCTAGTCCTATTCAATCACATAGCATTTAAAATCATAGCCTTTGGAGTAACAGCCATGCCTATAGACTATGGCATGCCTAAGGGTTACCTATAATTCGAATCTAACAAACAAAACACGATAATCTCAGAGAATTGTAAGGAATCCATGTCTAGAGCACATGAACTCTCATAAAACTTTTAAAAATATCAACTTTATATGAACTAAAACATTAAATTCCAAACTTAAAGTAAGAGTACGTGAATCAAACTGAATTAAACATGATATTGGCTATAAGCTTCATCTCTCAGCCCTAGCTGAGAGATTCTAGCCGAGCATTGTCATACTACAACTAGAACTCAATGAAAAAGACATAAAAACTAGAAAAATCGAAATCGACAGGAGTTGTGGATTCTCCACAATGTTCTCCTTCACTTCCCACGACCTCCAATCTCTTCTAGGATGCTTCTAAATGAAGCCCTAGGTCCCCTTTTATAGAATAGTGCAGAAGATTCTAGATTGCGCAAGAAATCACGGAACCGCAGTAGAGAAAATTAGAGCTTGTAGGACAAGCTCTGTTTCGTAGACGATCGGTCGGACTGACCAGTCTGAGCTCCTAGACGACTAGTCGGACAACCGGTCGTAAAACGGCAAAAACAATCCAGTGACTTTTCGGAATTTCCTCCCCCTCTCTATTGAGTGCTCGATCGGTCTGACGACCGAGAACGGTGGATCTCTGTTTGTTGGCATGGCACAGCGTGTTGCTCCCTAATTCCATGAACGAAATCTGGAGAATGTCACTTTTAGCCATATGGTAGGCGGTTTGGGCAGAAAGGAATGCCAGGTGTTTCAACAATTCCAAGTCAGAGGCAGATAGAGCCGCTTTCAAAATCAGATTGTTGATTGCTGAATGGGTGGTGATGAACTCCAAATCTAACGGATGTAATCTGGATTTTTTATTCTAG
Organism: Liriodendron chinense; assembly: GCA_003013855.2. Lineage (NCBI taxonomy): Eukaryota > Viridiplantae > Streptophyta > Magnoliopsida > Magnoliales > Magnoliaceae > Liriodendron > Liriodendron chinense. The sequence goes on along the minus strand of PVNU02000665.1, from coordinate 207,107 downwards.
CAGCCGGGCCGCCTCCTCAGCAGCTGCCGCTTGTAGTTTTTGTTTTTGTTTTTGGCTTTGGCCTTAATAAATTCAAGCAACCCACATCAGATGAGCATTGCCCAGCTTAGGAGTGGAATCATGATACTGTTCAACAATATATTTGTTAAGCTCAAGGAAGCTGAATGATAGTTACGACAACGGTCCTCATTCAACTGAAAAGAAGGGCCCACCATTCTTGGTCAGGATCTTCAAATTTTGGAAATTCGAAGGGCATGGTCTATGGCAAAATAACTGCTCTGGGTCACGGACAAAATATATTGCCAAACACATCACATTAGCTCTCGAATTGTAGTTATATTCCTTTCAGTTCCAACTTAAAAGCAATATAACTACAAATTGGAGCCCAATCTCTCAACATGAACTCTAAGGCAATCACAATCTAATCATCTCAATTTAGTTGAGCTAATTATTGCATTTTAAATGTATCCAACCACAGCATTATAGACAACGGGGACCATGATTCGGACCATTTGGATTGACATGTATGCATGAGTATGGAAAGCAATACTCTGCCACTGTATCAAATCAATCTTCCTGATTCAGACCGAGGACAACGGAAAGAAACAGCAGCAAAATAATAATAATAATAATAATAAAAGAAAGGAACCATTCCTAATCCAACTCAACAATAGAACATTAAGGGATAGTAAAAACAAGTACAAGCGGCAGAGAGTTGGGACATACATGTAGTAAATGCCTTTAAATCTGTATACTATTGAAGCTTCATGTTGAGCAGCAACTTTTTTGAATTCATATTGGACGCTGGTCCTAAGGCTGTGTTTGGATGCACCATCAAATTGAAATGCGTAATTAAGTTAAATGAACAGGAAGTAGGCTCCTAATTGCAATTACTTTTCTCTCAAGTTGTACTTGTGAGAAATGTAAATGCACTTGGAGGGCTACCTATGTCACTTAGAATAGTAGGAAATGCCATTAAATTTGGCCATTGCCTCTTTATTGAACTGAATTTTCACAAATCAATTTAGTTTTGCATCCAGGTGCATCCTAAGAGTGCATTTCACAAATCAATTTAGTTTTGCATCCAGGCGCATCCTATGGGTGCATTTGGATGGTCCATGAAATTGGCAGTTTGATTGTCAAAAGGAATTCACTTTCCACATGGAAGGAGAGAGATAATTCATCATGATATGTCCAGTGCAGTACACCATTCCAAAACACTCCCTTCTCATAGAGCATGCAATGTGATTCATGTAAAGCTTCTACTGAGGGTCTCCAGGAACCCGTCTGGGAAGAATAGATATCCACATGGATATGATGGTGTTTTGTATTCGACAAACATACTACTTTATAGTGCGGGGACTTGGACGGGTCGAATTGCAGTACTAAACCATTGGATGGACCTGGAAGCAAGTTCAGGAAGAATAACGTATTCCATGGTCGTCGGATTGCAAACACAGTAAATAATCTCTCCCCCATATCCATATGGGTGACGTTGGCACAAAAGAAGACCATTGTAGGAATGCATTGCTGAGAAGCCTCTCCCTAAGAAAGAAAGAGATGGGTCGGGGACTCCGGAGTTTGCTTTATCGATGGGAGCAAATTCGATTAGAAAGTCGTCGAATGGGCAACGAGGCTGAATGAAGAAGCCAGAGAGAATCGGGAGGGGGTCGGTGGAACGAATGGCTTTGGTTGAAGGAGGGATGTGAGATGAGAGAAAGCCAATGCTTGGAAACGCACTTGAATCTGAAGAGAGATAAAATGGGCAAGCGACAGAGTATCCCTGTCATCAGATCATTGTTTCCGGAAATCATCTCAATTGTCGCCGTGATGTCATTGCATGTCTTTCTTCTTTTACTCGCCATCATCAACATCTGAAAAGGAAGAGAAACGAAATAAAATTTTGCAAGAGTAGAAGGAAAATACCCTTGAGTGTTATCCCTACCGTGTGGGGCCCATCGTGATGTATTTTTTATTTATCTATGCCGTCTATCTGTTTTCTCATATCATTTTAGGATATGTTACAAAACCTTAAGAATATCCAAATCTCAGGTGGACCATACCACTAGAAAGAGTGATTAATAACCATTAAAAACATTTTGTGGGCCACAAAAGTTTTGGATCAATCTGATATTTATATTTTTCCTTCATCAAGACCTTATTGACATTAGCAAGAGCTTGGATTGCAAATAAACATTACCAAAACCTTACCATAGGCTCTTTGGAATTTTCAATGGTGGAGCACTCAATCACACTGTTTCCAGTGGTATGGTCCACTTGAGATTTGGATCTGCATAATTTTTGGAACCTTACACTAAAATTGTCTGCATAAACGGATGGACGGAGTGGATATACAAAATATCACCCATGTGGGCCATACGGTAGGGGGTAACACCCACTAAGCTGTTCCCGGGGTAACACCCACAGCTCCAGGCACAGAGATATCTCTGTGCCCGGGGTCACAGGCAATCCGCTCCCCCCTTTTATGGGAAGCGATAAGCAGACAACCCTGGAATGGAAATATTAACGCGGATTGGGAAGCAAGGTGGGCCCACCGTGATGCTTGTGAGAAATCCACCCCGTCCATCTGTTTTGTCAGATCGTATTCGGGCATAGATCCAAGATGAAGCAGATCCAAAACTAAATTGAGCCGTATGACAAGAAACACTGAGGATTGAACGCCCAACACTTAAACAGCTTTTACATGTAACCTGAAAGACTGATACTGACAAAAAGCCATTGCAGACTTTACAAGTAAGGGCCTGTTTAGCTGCGGAACCCAGATTCCAGACCTGTTTAGCTGCGGAACCCACATTCCAGACAAAATCTAGATTCCACTGTTGGAATCCAAAATTGCATGAACTAGAGTGGAACCCAGGTTTCATCCGTAACTTGGTGTTTGGTTGAAAACGGTGCAATCCAAGTTGTGTTCCAACCGTTGCTTGTGGCATAGCCCACTTGGGCTTCAGATCCACGTGAGAACCTTACCCCTGGCCTATTATAGTCCCGCAAGACAGATGGCTAGGTTAGATGGCAAATAAACATTATAATGGGCCCTAGTAAGTTTTTAATGGTGGACGTTCAATCAACATTGTTTTCCTGTGGAGTGTGGCCCACTTGAGATTTAGATATGCCTCATTTTTTGTCCAATGCCCTTAATTGAGATTTCAAAACTAATGGACCATGGAGATATAAAACATATACAGCATAGATGTACAAAGCATACATGGAGGTGGTGACGCTCACTTCCGTAGAAACGGTGGCCCACACTGTTTCCACTAATCCTGGTTCCACTCAATTTAGGTTTCTAGACAGAATCCTCTTTGGCTGGAACTTGCCACTAGAATCCAAATTTTAAGCTGGAAACGGGTTTCCAGATACCAACCAAACGGACCCTAAAGTCTTTACAGCTAGAAAGGCATTATACATAGTTGAACACAATTTTTTATATACACTCATGATACATGGGGCCACTGTAATGTGTATACTACATCTAAACAATCTATCATGTGCTTCAATGATGCTCGCCTATGGCCCTAAAATAAATAGCTTGTTGATTATCGAATGGACCACAAGAGGGTCCACCATTAAAAACTTTCATATTGTATTTGGGGCCCACTGTGATGGGTGGAGGACTGTTAATCTATCTACTGTGTGCATGTTTTAATGCTCTCTTAGGACAAAAAAAAAAAAAAAGTCCTTATTTGATGTGCAGATTTTGAAAGTTTTACTGCCCAAGCTTTATGGTACGAATACATATTTTATACATTGTAAACACTTTCCAAGCTAGCCAAACACACAATCTGTTATCCAGTAAACAAATTACCACTTAAAAGTCAAACAAAATAGCATCTAAACCGTTTACACCTAAAACTCTTTTCGGGTGTAATGTGTTTGCAACTTAAAACTTTACCGGGATCAAATGACCCCTAAGGTCATAGTATTAATTCTCAAGTGGGGTGTGTACTAACGTGTGCATTTCAGTACTTACTTTTTCCCATCGTCCATCCACTTCGAGTGTTGACCTTCCTATTTTTGGCCCATCTCCTCGTCTAAAAAAATGTATGAATGGAATGAATTTCTAACAAACATCATAGTGGCCCCACCTAGTTTCTCGTCTAGGAAGTGTTGTACCCTATTTCTGACCAGGCTTAGAAGGACGAGTGAAAAAAGGACACGTGGAGGGCGATGGAACATGCGTGTAATCTGTAACAACACGAGAAGCAGATTTTCTGAAATGAGAGATGGCGGCAGGTGATTGGAACACGTTATCCAGAAGGTGAGCGGTCAAAGCAAGTGTCGGAGAGTTCGAAGCGTCGTGAGAAGATTAATAGTCTCAAAGAATTTCAGTAGTCGTAACAGCCGAATAAAAAAGGGATCAAGATGGTTCTACTTAGTTTATGAATAGGAGATGAGTCAATAGAGAAAAGGGTCTCACACCAAACAAATAAACAAACTCTATTTATCTTTTCCTTGGCTTATTTTAATGTAATTCATAATCTAGGAGTAGCTATAATCGCTGGTCCACGCTCGCTGGACAAACTTAGTTTTAATTGTTGGACCACGCTTGCTAGACAAATCTATCTCAATACAATTAGTTCTCTTTTTGTAGAATTATTTTTCGACATTCGATCTACTCCGTTGTTTATCTCTGATTATCGATTTTGTATCTGGAAAAAGTCATTTCTAGTGAAAGGCAAGGCGCAGTCCATTTCGGAGAACGAACCCTACCTTCCGTCAATCACCTGATCACTTTGAAATTAATAGCGAGTGGATGGATAGGCGACCAACCTCTTCAAATTTTGGTTATATACAGTCGAGCATGACGTATCGATTTGGCTATTTCGACGCTTGGGGTTAAAGTTGAACTAGTTGGAATCGAGCCGCACAGTCGGTTCTGACATGCTCGCACAAACACACACATGTGCCAGAGGTGTTGATCTGATAGAGGACTAATAAGAAGTTCTTGCAAAAGGCTTTCGTTGGGCACATGTGCCCGGATGTGTGGGGCTCATAGAGAAGTCAGTGACAAATCCACTCCGTCCATTTGTTTTGAAAGACCACAATAGGACATGGTTTTAAAAATTTAACAGATTCAAAACTCGTGTCGGCTATAACACACGAAACAATGGGGATTGAAAGGTTGCTGGTAACATAAGTTCTGTATCAGTATGATAATTGGTCTTATAGTTATCTATGAACAGTTTGGATGGCATATAAACATCATGGTCATCTCTATGAAGGCTTCAATGGTGGACTTGTTGTTCCCACTATTTTGCTGGTGTGGCCCACTTGAATTTTAGATTTGTCTAATTTTTAAAATCCAGTCCTATTATGGTCTTTCAAAAAAGATGGACGGAGTGGATTTGTCACGGACATCTCTATGGACCCTACACAACCTCAAGCACTGAGATATCCCTATGCCCTCATAGGCAATCTACCGGCAAAAGGCGATTTGGCCAGTGACCCCAACACTAGAGAGCTAGCTAGTGTCAAAACTCTATGAGCCCCACCATGATGTATGCTTTTTATCCATGTTGTCCATTCATTTTTCCAGTGCATTTTAGGGCATGAGCCCAAAAAATGAGGCAAATCCATATCTTAGGTGGACCACAACAGAGGAAACAGTGGGATTGGATGCTTTCGTTGAATTTCTTTTATTTTTATTATTATTATTATTATTTTTTTTTTTTTTTTTTTTTTTTTTGGGGGGGGGGGGGGGGGGTTTGCTTAGAAATTTTGGATCAAGGTAATATCTGTGTTTTCCCTTCATCCAGGTCTGTGTGACCTTATCAACGGGTTAGATGGCAAATAAACATTACAGTGGTCCTTAAGAAGTTTTTAATGGCAAACCTTCAATTAATACTATTTTCCTATGGTGTGGTCCATCTGAGATTTGGATCTACCTTTTTTTTTTTTGGATCATGCCCTAAAATGATATGGAAAAATGGATGGACGGCATGGATGAAACATATACATCATGGTGGGGCCCATATAGCACCGACTTCTAGCCATTGCCTAATGGTCGAGTTACTAGCCAATCCCCATTCGTTATGTGATATATTCCTCTTAAGTCTTCCCATGGACATTGGATTGTGGCGGATCATGCTCATGTGAGCCTATTTAGAGTTTTCACTATGACGTCTGATGCGTGGGGTATTATATTAGACCGGGGTTGCCATTAGCTAGTTACTACACTTCCATAGTCGATTAAACCCTGTAGAAACATTAGGAGAGAGAATTTGAACGTTCTTTACCCTAAAATGACTTATTTATCTGTGACTGAAGATTTGGGGCAAGGGATCATGGTTACAGAGAAGAAAGGTGTTAGGCACCTACTTTGCCCACACAACTATGCGGAATCTACTTCACAGGACTAAACGAACTTTTAAGGGGTAAGGATTAGCTCTTGCATACTAATGATGCAAAGGTGCGTGCAATGTAGTGATGATGCGATACCGATGATAAGCGGTAGCCCGAGTTAGATAAATGTTGAGCTCTGAATTATGCATATTCTAACCCTAAATCATCACTCATTATGCATGTTTCATATGTTTAAAGTACCTCTGCAATGCATGTTTTTATGATTATATGAATGAGAGAGAGACTTCATCAAATAGATGCTAAAAGAATATATTTAGAAGCCTTTGAGGATGATAGAAGATGGACCAAGAGAAAAAGAAATAAGCAAGGAAAGGGGAGAGAGAGAGAGTGAGAGAGAGAGAGAGAGAGAATCAAGGAAATAAGGGCTAGGTCAGTCAAGACCGGTCGGCCACTAGGCAACTCCCACTTTAAACTCGCTGGACTAACGTCCAAGTGGGTCCGATCGGTCGGCCAGCCCAGTCCAACCTGTCAAGACTGGTCGGCCACTCTCCAGTCAATAAGCTTCTCTTAGAAGCTCCGATTTTTCATGCGCAATTGCGTAAGTATTGCACCGATTCTAGAACTTTCTGAGTCAGTGAAGCTCCAAATCTATAAAAGGATACCTAGGGCCTGTTCCTAACACATCATAGAAGGCTTGGGAAGTCGTGAGAGGTGAAGGAGATCGCTATGGAATGTCTGCAACTCCTCTAAATTGGGTGTTTTTTTATGTTTTATAGTAGTTTTTCCTTTGAATTTTAGTTTAACCTGTTAATGGTTGGCTAAACCTCTTAGTTAGGGCTAAGAGGTGAAGTTTATAGTTGTTTGCAATATTCAATTCGAATTAGTTAAATTAGTTATGGTTTAATGAAGAACACTTCTAGTTCGAGTTTGAAATAAAGTTAGTATTTTTAGTTAATCTTCTATCTCTTATGATTTCTCTTACATGTGATGTTTTGATTATTGAGATTGCTTAATGGGGTGTTGATTGATAGGATTTTAGGTTGTAGAGATCTTAGATCCATCATGATATGTTGGATGCTAGAGGATCTTACAAACTAAGTTTCTTAAGAGTTTATCTAGAACTAAACTAGAAGGGGTTCTTATCTTTTGATTGGATCTGAGATAGGTGTTTATGTATTGATTTTAGTTTAATAGAAGTTCAATTCATGCTTCTAAATCAAGTCTAGTGACAAGACTTGAGGAAGAATCATGAATGTGATCTTGCTTGTTTTGTGAAGGATTGGGCTATGTAATTGAATATGCTCAATGCCTTTGTTGATTATGAGAGAACCATATTAGTAGATGATCCATCTACGTAATTGAACTCTGATTCCAATTGAGTTATTGGCTTAAATGGTTTGAATTGGCATTATGAATGATTATAAGTGGATCATTGGCGCTCTAGTATTTTATTTCCCTAATTTAGTTCTAAAATAGATAGTTTAATGTTCTTAAGTTCCATCCATTAATACAAATTTGAATTTAGCTCATCATAGTTATGTAGTTTAGAAGTGTTACGACAATCCCTGAGGATCGACCTCGGTCTTACTGAGAATTATTATTACATCTCAACCTTGCACTTGAGGCGAGCGAACAATAAATCTACCATGACTCACCTACTTGCCGAAGCGATTGAATAACCAGTTAACCCGAGTTTTTCATGGGTAAGATTTGACGTCTCGGTAAGCCACAAAGCATACACTCGAGTTAACTAAGTGCGCAAATGCAATGGATGTATTGTTGGGCGACCAAAGTTTTGGTGAGCCCTGATCGGGCGGCCTGAGCCCCGATCGGGCACCCGACCAGGTTCGGTTAGGCGGCCGAAATTTGATTTATTTCTACTCAAATCTTTGGATAGTTTTTTCCATTATTGGGCGCCCGACTGGCCCAGGGACTACAAAACACGGTTTACTACTCTTGCGAAGTGTTATATAATTGCTCCAAAACCGAGATTAGGGCATCCTGATAGGTGTTCTATACGTCAAAGGTGAGAGAGAGAGAGAGAAAGAAGAAGAGAAGAAGAAGAAGAAGAAGAAGAGAGAGAGAGAGAGAGAGAGAGAGAGAGGAAGATCATAAAGAAGAAGTTTTTGCACGTGACGCTTCATCCACGTGGCAAACGACATCTCAGTTTCTCCTATGTCCTCGGATCCGGTGAGATCTATCAGTTTTTCATTCTCTTTGATTGTTATCCACCCTTGTGGTGAAGATTGATTAGATCCAAGCGGGGTGTGCTTGTGATCACTGTGTAATAGTCTTTTACATAGTGGAATTGTTATCTGGACGAGGTCTCATGGTTTTTACCTCTGTTTGAGAGTTTTCCACATAAAAACTCTTTTGTGTTTGTGTGATTGATTGTTGATTGTGTTTCCACATTATCATATCTCATAATTCACGATAGTTGGAGTTGTGCACCGCCCCCAACAAAAGTGGTATCAAAGCATCCAAGTTGTATAAATAGATATTGGGATCAGTGTGAATTATGGATTGTGGCTTGTTAAGGATGATCAGCCTTAATGGGTCTAATTGACCAATCTTGAAAGCTAAGATGGAGGACTTGCTATATTGTAAAGATTGTTAGAATTGAAAATGCTACAAGGACATTTTCTGTGTAATATTACTCTGGGGTTCTGAATAAATAGAAATATTCATAGACAATCACAAGCATTCACAAAAGTACACAAGAGAAAGATATCATAAGGCAGATTTTATTCTAGAGATTCTGAGATCTTATACATTCTAGGTCGTGGTCTGGCACAAACCCTTAATTACATCAAATGATCGATGACCCTTGATTAAAAGATAGAAGACTAGTCGGTAGGGACTATGGCCTTTGAGTTTGTGGTCATAAAGATCTGTATTTGTTTGTTATGGACTGAGCCATCTTGTGGATAGGTCGAATGCCTATGTCCTATGTTTTGACCGGAGATCCACGCTGAGACCGTCAGGGTTCTTAACTGAGAGGGTACGACTCTAGGCCCGCACCCGTCATGTTTGGCCAGGTGACCTCGGGAAGACTGGTCTATAGTTATATATACCTGAACAGCTCAACCGACTGATGCCATTTTGGATAGGTAGGACATCTACTAACTTTGATTTGGTTATTCATAGCAATTATTTTGTAATAGATTAGAACTCTTCAGTCTTGTTTATCGTGGTAACCATGATCTCATTTGTTTAATCCGAAACCTCAATTCGGATCACATTATAATAGTACATGTAATGATAATACATTTGCACGGTTCTGGAGGCTGGCGGCCTCTTTCTGAAAACTTGTTGTATTCATCGGATTATATCAGATTGACCCCCAAAAACCTGCTTATTCTGCTTATCTGGGAAACAGCATAGAGTTTCATTTGTTAAAATTGCTTCTCACGTTAATAAAATTCATGCATTAGATTTGATTTATTCTAATGTGTGTGGTTTGATGAGGACAAAAACCTTGGGTAGGGCTTAGTATTTTGTTACATTTATAGATGACGTATCTAAGAGGGTTTGAGTTTATGCATTAAAAACCAAAGACGAGGTCTTTGGAGTGTCTAAAAATTTTCATGCTATGGTCGAGAGAGGGACAGGAAGTCCATTTAAGTGCATCCGCACTAACAATAGAGGTGAATACACTAGGGAGCTTCATGAATATTGTAAGACCCTGGTATATGGCATGAACAAATGGTGCCCAAGACCCCCCAGCACAATGGTGTAGCAAAGCATATGAATCACACCATTGTGGAGAGAATTGGATGCTTGTTATCTCATGCTAAGTTTCCCAAGACGTTATGGGGAGAAGTAATACATATGACGATGTATTTGATAAACAGGTCTCCATCAGCCCCGTTGAATGGAGAAGTTCCTGAGAAGGTGTGGACTGGACACGATCCGTCGTACAGTCATCTCAAGGTGTTTGGATGCCGGGCATCCGTTCATGTACCCAAGGACGAGAGGTCCAAGCTTGATACGAATATCAAGCAGTATGTATTTTTAGGGTATGGTGACAAGAAGTTCGGTTATAGATTATGGGATCCGATTGAGAAGAAGCTCGTCAAGAGCAGAGATGTGGTATTCTTTGAAGATCAGTATATAAAAGACATTGGAAAGCCATAGAAGACCCTACCTAGTTCAGGTGAAATGGAAGACATAGATCTGATCACTCCTGTAGGTGCCTGATGATGGGGGAGTGCAACAAGGTGCAAGGGATGAGGGTGTTCCTATAGCAGATGAACGAGGGGAGCAGCCCCCACTTGATCCACCTGTTGAGCCATAGGTGAGGAGGTCATCTAAGGACAAACATCCATCTAAGAGGTACTCACTGTATGAGTATATTATACTTACCAATGGGGAGACCCAGCCCAGAAGACTATTCTAAGGCCCTATCCGACGTGCATAAGGAGGAGTGGTTGAAAGCTATGCAAGAGGAGATGGAATCCTTGCATAAGAACCACACATATGATCTGGTGAAATCGCCTAACGGGTATGAATGCTTTGAGCAACAAGTGGTTTTTCAGAAAGAAGGTAGAGTGGAAGATTTCACATCTAAGGTTTAAGACGAGATTAGTGGTGAAAGGCTTTGGATAGAAAAAGGGAATCCATTTCGACGAGATATTCTCACCGGCGGTGAAGAATGACATCTATACAAGTGTTGCTTGGTTTGGACGTGAGTATGGATCTAAAGATAGAGCAGTTGGACATCAAAACATCGTTTCTCCATGGTGATATGAAAGAGAAGATATATACGAAGCATCCAGAGGGGTTCGAAATCAAGGGCAAAGAACACATGTTATGTAAGCTGAAGAAGAACTTGTATGGGTTAAAGTAAGCTCCAAGGCAATGGTATGAGAAGTTTGACTCATTCATATTGAAGCATGGGTATGATAGAACAGAGTCGGACCACTGTGTGTTTACGCGACAATTTACGGATGGTGACTTTCTTATCCTTTTGTTATATGTTGATGACATGCTCATTATGGGAAAAGACATTAAGAAGATGTTAATGCAATTTTCTGTGGCATTCTAGTGCACTTTATTTATCAATTACTTATGTCAGTGAGTCTAGTGTCGGTTGAACTTAATGAAGACGAATACCAAAGACTCAAGGCAGACCTGCTACATCAAGGAAGAAAAAACAGGTAAAAGAGATGCCTTGGGGAAGCCTTAACCGTGAACCAAACCAAAACCTAAAACCTCTAGATGACCTTGAATCATTTAGGCATACTTGTAGTCATCTTAGATTAGCCTTAGGTGTCCCAAAAGACCACTCAAAAGTTGGCCAAAGAGGTTGCTTCTACTGCTGAAAAAAACAAATGTAAAACAGCATGTAGAATAGGCTGCCGACTGGTTGGGGCCCCGGCCGACAGGTCCCACAGAATGGGACATCATTGTTGCTGGAGTCCTTGGACTTTATCCAACCGGTCGTGATCGGTTGGCTGGACTGGTTCAACCGGTCGTGAGCAGTCAGATGTAAACAGCAAGTTCACTGTCTAAATAGGTCATTGGCCAACCAGTCGGCTACTAGTCGTTTTATGGTCATTGTCCACCTGTTGCACTTTTTTTATAAAACGGTTGTGGGTCGATTTAAGTGGTAAGAATGGAGATTTTGAGGAGATTGAAGCCAACATTGTTGAAGACCATTAAAGGCTCAAATCCTAACCATAGCAAGGCATCTACCTTATGATTTAACACAAGAATGGAGCATTCCAAGCTCATGAAGAAGATGCCATTCCCCCTCTCTTGATCTCTAGAGTTTGGATTGATCTTGATAGTTATATACCCATCTAAAACTCTATAATGAGATGTTTGTAGGTAAGATACTCTAGGCAACCGATTTGCATTAGTTGTAAAGATCTCAAACCTACCTTCCTATCACCTTGGGCATCTCAAAAGCATCACATGCAAGGTGATTGATCAAGTACAGCTAAGGCATTGGCAACGCAATGGCAACATGATTGGGGAAGCAAAGGGGAGCTGATTGAAGCACGGGAGAGTGGAGATCAAGCAACCCAAAGCGGCACTGAACAAGAGGCTCATTCAACAAGGTTGTCATTTGCAGAGAGTCCATCCACTATTTTTTCAGTGAGAATTGAGTATAGAATTTGTTTGTCAAACTCGAATCTAGGGTCGTTTGCTAATTCTTGGCTTGTTAGTTGAGCCTAAAAGTCTAGAGACGTTTGTCGTTCCTTAGCACATTTTTAGAGCCTAAACTAGTCTCCAAGGAAGAGCCTCCGACACCAGAGCGTACATGTGTCGGGTTGAGAGTTATCCTATGTCCAAAACTCCAATAAGGTTGAGATGTGAACTGGTAAAACCTCCGTGTAAAGGTTAAGAGGTGAACCTAATTTAAAACCTACGTATAGTGAATGTCGGTGTGCACAAAGGAGTTGAGTACTTAAACCGGGAGTGGAGTAGACCTAAAGTTGAGCTATTATACATTATTGTGTTTGTGATTGTAGTTGAGCACATTTCTTATTATGCATTATGTTTAATTATTTAATTATGAATGCTTAATTAGAATATATGCTTGGCACTTGTTAGGAACATTCACACACACAAGAAGTACTTTCACTTCTTGAGTAGACTTGAGCTTATATGATCCACTCTCATATAGTCTACTTAGGTTGCATATATTGGGAGCTTAATTAGTATAATCATTTGATAATTTATGCTTGCTTAGACTAGGTACCTTATTGCTTAAACCATAAGCTAGTCTTGTGATTGGACCCACTTAGGCTTGGAAGCTGAAGTCTTTTTGCTTACTTAGTTTAATTTAATAAAACTGTTAAGTAGGTAAAAATAATTTTAGAAGGTCCTAATCCCCCCCCCCCCCCCCCCCCCCGAACTTAACCATAATTCTAGTTGCTCTTCTAAGCTTCCACACACACGCGCCAAAAGGCGTAATTTCAGAAAATTGACAGGCTTAAACATGAGTTGGGTAAGTTGTTTACAATAAAAGACTTGGGCCCAACTAGACAGATCCTATGAATGGAAATCACCTATAACAGAAGAAGCAGGAAGCTATGGTTGTCATTAGAGTGGTATGTTCAAAAGGTCTTAGAGAGATTCAATATGAATGTAGTGAAGCCGATCAGTTCTCTACTGGATGGTCACTTCAAATTGAGTGACGGCAATGTCCTAAGACAAAGAAAGAGGTGGAAGAGATACAGAAGATACCCTATGCTTCAGCGGTAGGAAGTTTAATGCATGTCATAATGTATATGTGCCCAGACATAAGATATGCGGTCGGCGTGGTGAGCCGATATTTTGCCAATCCCGGCAAAGAGCACTAGGCAGCAGTGAAGTGGATACTATGGTATCTGAGAGGCTCTTCGAAGTTAAGTCTATGCTTCAGTGAAGGGAAACTTGTGTTAGAGGGCTACACAGATGCAAATATGGCAGGTGACATAGACTCTAGAAAGTATACATTGGGGTTCATGTTCACGTTTGTAGGGGGAGCAGTCTCATGGCACAGCAAGCTACAGAAGGTCGTAACGTTGTCTACAACTGAGATCGAGTATGTCGCAATCATAGAAGCATGTAAGGAGATGCTTTGGATGAAGAGGTTCCTATAGGAACTTGGTCTGAAGTAGGAGAACACGTGATCTATTGTGATAGCCAGAGTGTGATACACTTGAGCAAGAGTCCAAGTCAGCATCCAAAGTCAAAGCACATAAATGTTCGATATCACTAGATCAAGGATACGTTGGAACATAAAGGTGTTATAGCTTGAAAAGGTCCACACGAACGATAATGGGTCAGACATGATGACTAAGACTTTGCTGAAGGAAAATTTCGAGGATTATAGAAGCCTGGTTGGCATGAAGATGGTGAAGCCCTCCTCTTGAGTCGAAAAGGAGAGATTTGATGGGGTGTTGTTCCTCATGAGAAGGGGAGAGAGTGCAGCTCGGGGGTCATCAGGCACTCGACCAGTCTTGGTCGGGCGATTGAAATTTGCCCCGGATGGTCTGTTAGTCGCTGGACAGTTTTAGAGATATTCGGGAGACCAACGTTTTAGTGATCGGGTGCCAGACCAGGTTCGGTCGGGCGGCCAAAATTCGGTTTTATTTCTTAATAACTTGATAAGTGCCTAATTTTATATAAATAACCCTAATTACTAAATGGATTATCACTACTTTTTCAGTTAATTATTCCTAATATGGCATATTTTCATTGTTTAAGAGATTAATGGATGTTGAGGATAATCCGAGTAGGATGTTTTAGGACTTAAAAGTGATCAAGATCAAGTGTGTGGCAATCTTAAAGGAAACTGAACCGAAAAGGCCAAAGGATGGATCACACTGATATGGTGGACGGCATCACAAACACTCATTAGAAATCCAGGTTGTGCCTATTTGTATGATCTTGATCAAGCAAGCATGCAAGTTTGAAGATCAAGATTGGATGTCCACATGAGGGACCAAATGTGCATCAGTGCGGGCCACTATTTCATGAACATCATATCAATGGCCCTGATCATCCAGCATTGTGGACCATACCATCATCACCATCGTCTAAGCAATAACACATGCAACTGATGAAGGGCTAATCTTCGCCATCCATCTTAACCATCCAAGAACTACAACCCCCACCATCTGTCCAATTACAGATTCTAACAGTTACACAAATGAACAGTCGGGAATCCAAACCATCCAATGGACGTTCAAGCTGGTTCAGGGCAAGCTGATCTAACGACCAGCACAACTCATCTCAACATTTCAACCGTTCAGATGAGATGTCCAGGGCCATCTATCAAAGTTTCTAGCCCACCTCATCACCAACATTCTCAAGTCGTCCAACATTGGATGCATCCGCCAGCATCAGCCATCCACTCCATGCCCAGATGTGATGGACCACACCATCAATGCCCCAGCCGCCACCACTCCAGGGGATGATCATCTGATCATCCAGCACATGCAATTCATCCATTTCAGCCAGATGACTGCACGATCATCACCAACATCTTCGGCCAGCTGGACTGACCATCACCTTCAATCCACCGTCCTTCAGCACCATTAGCGTTCAACATACATCCAGCGATCAAGGTCAGCATGTGGATCATCTCAACCGTCCAGATGGTGGGATCCTTGGTCACCTCACGTCCAGCCCATTTACAACTAGAACTTCCAACCGTCCATGCATCCAAATGAGCAGCTTGCTGATCTCCTTCCAACTCCAACGACCAGCAAAGCTTACACGTGCCTCAACAGCAGGCCCACCTTCTCCAGCACACGTGCTGGCCCAAAAACCTAATCCGCCGACTAGTGGACCCCATCTCATCCAGCAACTCATGAAGGATCTCCATCTCAACCGTCCACATCAGACAATCCACTTATAGGCCTCACTCGGCTACATGAATGTAACACATCCAACCGTCCATCCGTTCTAACATCCGGCGGATGAAAATGTTTCTTGTCTTTACATGTGCCTTCAACATCCAACAGCAATGGACGGTTCAGATTGTCCAAATTCTTCATGTGGACCCAGTCAAATCCAACTCATGTGGACCCAATTAACTCACATTGCCATCTTCCATCCTTGGGCTAAGCAAATGCTCTCTCATCCTCTTCCATCCATGAGCTCCAAACCTAAAGAAAAGTTTACTTTGGGCATTCCAAGCCTAACTCCTAACTCCTAACCCAAACCTAAAAAACAAAGCTATTGGCTTGGAATTGCCATCTCATCATCCAAGCCTAACTCCAAGCCCAAACCTAAAGAACTTTTGCTTGGAGTGCCACCTAGGCTTGGAGCCTCCCAAAAAGCTATAAAAGGAGCTTCACTCCTCATTCTCATCATCTCACAATCCAAATTCCTTTCTTTCTTTCTTTCTTTCTTTCTTAGTCTTGTAGTGTAGAGTAGTTTTTTTCCTTTGTAGAGAATTTAGTCTTCCATTATAGCATGGTTGGCTAAACCTCTAGCTCTAGGGGTGAAGCCTTTGAAGAAATTTGCAAGCTTTGGTTCTTTTGGTTCAATAATGGTATATGAATGTTGAAGTTATCTTTAGTTGATTGGTTCGGTTATCCACCTCAGCGGACGTTATTGTTGTATAAGCCCCTTGATCCATCATCGACTTTGAGCACGTTGGATGCTTGGGATCCCTTGCACACCAATTAGCTAGTTCATGATCGATCAAGCCCCTTGATCCATCATCGACTCCGGGCATGATGGATGCTTTGGATTCCCTACAGTCATCGAGCTAGTGCAGGTAAAGTCATCGATCTGTAAAATCCCTTGATCCATTGTAGACTCTGGGCACATTGGATGCTTTGGATTCCTTACGATCGATAGATGGGATCTTAACGGTTGAATCGGTCAATCAAAGCCTCCAATCTTGTAAGTATGCATTTGATCGTATGATTTGTGATCTTATCGGTTGACTTGTTGGCAAAGTTATTAATCTGTACAATTCCTTGATCCATTATTGACTCCGAGCACAGTAGATGCTTGAAATTCCCTGCGATCAACTAACGAATGCTTCATGGTCAAATTAATCGGTTTAGATCACCATCTTTTACGAAATATGCAAGTGGTTTAATAGCTTTATCTTCCGATTGGAACGGATCTTTATTTGATTCTAATTGAGTTATAGTTGGACCAATGAATCAAACTTTGTAGATAAATCAAAGGTGAATCCCTAATGCCTTAGCTCCCTTTTCTATTTTTGTCTTTCACCACACACAACTTGCTCCACTCTTGTAGATTAAACCAGATTTCATCTCTCTCACCTAAACTAATTCTTCTAGGTATTCTTTACCTCAATCACTATGGTTCGACCTCGATCTCACCAAAAATTTAACTACTTCGCTACCTGCACTTGCGTGTGCAATATTTGGGTTGTGGCATAACTCTCTGGACAGTTTTTCCCATTATTGGGCTCCCGACAGTGTTTGGTCGGACACCTGACTGGCGCACGGACTGTGAAACACAATTTCCTATTTTGGCTTTATCTCTTACGAAGTGCTATATAATTGCTTTAAAATCAAGATTAGGGCATCCTAATAGGTGCTCCACACATCCAAGGTGAGAGAGAGAGAGAGAAAGAGAAAGAGAGGAGAAAGATCATACATAAGAAGTTTTTTGCTCGGGACGCTTCATCTACGCAGCAAACGACTTCTCGATTTCTCCTACGTCCTCGGATTCAGTGAGATGATTCAGTTTTTAGTTCTCTTTGATTGTTATCCACCCTTATGAGTGAAGATTGATTAGATCCAAGCAAGGTGTGCTTGTGATTGTTGTGTAATAGTCTTTTACATAATGAATTTATTATCTGGACGAGGTACCATAGTTTTTACCTCTGTTTGAGGGTTTTCCATTTAAAAACCATTTTGTGTTTGTGTGATTGATTGTTGATTGTATTTCCACATTATCATATTCCATAATTCACGGTAGTTAGGGTGCGAGATCCTGAACTTTTGTGCACCGCCCCCAACAATTGCTCCTCTCAATTTGTACTTAAGAGGAATCTAAATGCAATTGAAGGGCTACCATAACTGTCATTTAGAATAGGTAGGAAATGCTAAATCTGCCATTGCCTCTTTACTGAACCGAATTTTCACAAATCAATCCAATTTTGCTTCCACCTCCCTGCCTCCCTCACTCCCTCCAAGGTCCCATATGTAATCTGATATGAGATTATCTTTCCCTTTTAGAAGATGCAATAGGTATGTATTACATGTCATTAACATATACAGACTGCATAACTGGCCAGGCTTAGTCTTGATAAAAAAAATTAAGTGGGTTTCTTCCCATCGAGAAAACAGGGCCTTCCATGAGTTCGGACATGGGCACTCCCCATTCATATTGATTCCAGCTTCGGTTACATTATCGTGGGCCCATATAGCTGCAGGCAGAAACAGTCTCATGGGCAAGCAATGGAGAATACAACCCACTATGCATGAGGCTAGGTCATGTTCTCTGACTTGATAGGAATTACCTAATATGTTAGCAGATTAGGGATTTTAGGCATGCATAAAAAAATGTACATGCGGCAAATAGGTACGTTGGTCCAAACCATCCAAGCAATGGGCCCCACCGTCGATGGGTCATAACCCAAATGCTTAACTACACTGATGATCGTTACTTTTTTCTAACAAATTTTGAAAAGTTAAGTCCCAAGTCGACCAACAACTGTACGTCTTAATATGACCTGCTCAATCTGATTTTAGTTTCATTCTACATACAGGCCATGGTTGCGATTTACTGGATTTACACACATGCACACTATCCGTGGTACTTGTGGGACAATGTATGAAATATCGGTATCACATTACGTATTGCATTCTTGCGATACATATATGTCTCGGTTATCACACAAGATATATTATTCGTATCGGATAATTTATCGCACTTTTTGGGAAACATGGGGAAGCATGGAAAAATGATTGAATTTGTCAATGAAACTTCAGGGATCGTAAAAAAAAGACCTTACTACACACTTTTAAGTCATAACATCTCAAAAAAGAAGTGCATATAATAGGTTTACTGTGCATAGGGTCCTAAGTTGTATGCCGTTTGACTGAACTAATGCAACTATATTCAAATTGAATGCATAACTTTTAGAGTGTATTTGATGATCATTTCATCAAACACTCCTAAATGCATAACTTTTAGAGTGTATTTGATGATCATTTCATCAAACACTCCTAAATACTTCGAGATTAGTCTCAATTGACAACTGGTTCAAGGGAAATTTCAAAAATAAAAAAACTAATATTTTAATATTTTTTTATTAATTTTTATTTCAGAAATAATTTTAATTTTTCAAAAATGGATGAGGACTTAAAAAAATCAATAGATAAGCCCTCATACAGGCTTGATTTCATATTTAGAGTGCAACATTGCAAGCAATTTGTGAGAAATTGGGGAATTTCAAATTTTCCCTAATTTTTTTTCCAAATCGGACCACCTACACTCAAATTTCAAAATTAGAGTGCATGTGATGATCATTTCATCAAATACTCCCAAATAGTTCAAAATTAGTTTTAATTGATAGCTGGTGCCTAGTTGAAGGAAAATTTTGAAAAATAAAACATGGAGAACCAATGGATATCAAAATAAAAGCTCCAACTCCATGATATTTAGAGCAAAACATGAAGAACGAATGGATTTAACATAATTTCAAAAAAAAATTGATTAGAAATTGAAAATACTCATTGGATCGAGCATGTGGGATATATCGGATCTACTTGTATGTTTCGTATTGCACAAGTGAGATATAAGATATATCGTAGTATATATCGGCCGATATTGTCGATATTTAAAACATGGCTTGTGGCATATAGGTGCAATCCATGCATGCCATCCAAATATGAATGTCAATCGAAACAATAAACTTTTTTTTTTAGGTTAGTATACACACCCCACTGATAGTATGCCGACCCTCACTATTAGTCACACTGTATTGTTAGCCGCCTTGGGAATCGATACCAAGACTTTGAAAGTACGTCGGTAGTCTAACACGACACCTTCGTATATGCAGAAGCTTAAAGAGCAACTAGAATTATGGCTAAACCAATGGGAGGGGGGTAGGGCTCTCAATGGAGCGGGTCAGATCCGAGATCCGATTCGCTCCGAATCCGTATAATGCGGATTTGGATCTTAAAATAGGTTCGATTAGTTAAATGAACCGAATTTGGATCTTAAAATAGGTCCGATTACTTAAATGGAGCGGATATGGATTCACAGGAACATATCCGAGTTCGATCCGAATCCGATTAAGATCCGACTCATTGTCACCTTACTGTATATGTTATATTTATGCTGGCCATCCATTTTACAAATTATTTTAGGCCATGTCGACCATACCATGGTAAATAGTGGGATTTGCATCATTTTTTTACTAAATTAAATGTATTATATTATATATTTCATATCATATTTTTTTTAGCTTTGTAATGGGGGTGGATACGGACCTAGATCCGACCCGAATCCGAAGGTTATATGGATTTTAGATCGGAAATGAATCTAACAATTTATAAATGGACCGGATATGGATATCACATTTTAGATCTGAGTTGGATCCGAATCCAATCCGAATCTGTCTACAGATATACAGACTTGGAGCCGGATCTAACTGGATCCGATCCAGATCCGACCCATTGAGAGCCCTAAGGGGGGGGGGTGGGGGGGGGGTGGGGGGGTGGGGTGATAAGGACCCTTTTTAAAATTCTTTTCGCCTACTTACACAATTTAACAAATTAAACTCAGTAAGCCTAAGTGGGTCCAATCACAAGACTAGCATATGGTTAAGCAATAAACAACCTAGTCTAAGCATGCATAGGTAAACAAATGATTTAACTAATCAAGCTCCTAACCTATGCAACCTATGTAGACTTACGAGAATGGATCAATGAGCTCAAGTCTACACTACTAGTGAAAGTACATCTTGTGTGTGGATGAGCTTATCTAGTGCCTAGCATACATTCCTATCAAGCATTCATAATTAAACAATTAAACTTACAATGCTAAGATATCAATGTGCTCAATTCAATCACAAACACAAGCATGTATAGTGGTTCGACTTTGGGTCTACTCCACTCCCGGTTCAAGTACTCAACTCCTTTGAGCACACCGGCATTCACTATCGGAGGTTTTAAATGAGGTTCACCTCTCAACCTTTACACGGAGGTTTTACCGATTCACCTCTCAATCATAATCGGAGTTTTGGACATAGGCTAACTCTCAACCCGACGCACGTTTACTCCTGTGTCGGAGGCTCCCCCTTGGAGACTTTGTTTAGGCCCGGCTAACGGGCCAAGGAATGATAAACAACCCCTAGCTTTAGGCCGACAAACAGGCCAAGGAACGGCCAATGTCCCTAGTTCGAGTTTGACAAACAAACTCTAAATGGACTCTCAATAAAGACAACCTTACTTGTCGGATGAGCCCCTTGTTCAGCGCCGGTTCGAGTTGCTTGATTTTCGCTCTCCCATGCTTCAATCAGCTTCCCTTGCTCCCACGATCGTGTTGCCGTTGCGTCGCCAATGCCTCAGCTACACTTGATTAAACACCTTGCATGTGATCGATGCCTTTGAGATGCCCAAGGTGATAGGAGGGTAGGTTTGAGAACTTTACAACTAATGGGAATGGGTTGCCTAGAGTCTCTCTCCTACAACGATCTCATTTTAGAGTTTTGGACAAGGATATGCCTATCAAGGAAGGTCCAAACTCTAGAGATCAAGAGGGAATGAAAGTCATCTTCTTCATGAGCTTGGAATGCTCCAATCTTGTGTTAAAGCACAAGGAAGATGCCTTGCATAGGTTGGGAATAAGCCTCAAATGGTCTCCAATAATGTAGCTTCACTCCTCTCGAAATCCCTCTCCTTGCCCCTCAAAACAAGCCAAGCCCATTTATAAAAAGAAGTGCAACGGATTTAAAACGGGCAAAAAACAGCTAGTGCCGACTGGTCGTGACCGGTCGGCCAGGGGTCCACGACCGGTCGTCCAAGGGTCCAAGATCGGTCGGCCACAGGCCAATTGAAGACAGAAGCTTGCTGTCTTAGTGAGGGGGGTTCTATCCGACAGGTCAAGACCGGTCGGTCACTTGCCTGCTTCAACACAGCAGCTGCTGTATGGACTGGAATCCTGTCCGACCGGTCTTGACCGGTCAGTCTAGTCCATCCGACTGGTCGTGACCGGTCGGACAAGCCTGGGTTCAGCTTATATGTATACTGACCCTAGTAATTCACAACTCACTCATAATGGCCTAGATTTAGGTGATCTTTTGGGACACCTAAGGCCAATCTATGATGACTAAAGGATTCCTAACATGGTCAAGGTCATCAAAGAGGTTAAAGGGTTGGGTTTTGGTCAAGGTTAAGGCACATCAAAGCATTCACTTTTACCTGTTTCTCATTCCTTGATGCAGTAGGGCCACTTAAGTCTTCGGTCTTCATCTTCATTAAGATCAACCGACACTAGACTCACTGACCTAAGTGATTGACAAACAAGGTGCACTAGTATGCTACAGAAAAGTGCACTAACAGACCTCAGTGTTGAAAAAATGAGGTTATCTTCACTTTTTTTAGATGATGTCTAACTTGTCTATGTAATCAGGTATAGCTTTCACTTCAGTCTTTACTTACTGCTTCCTTTTGGTTTTAATCTTGAGCATTGGTACCATACAAACAATAGATGCATAAACCACACTTCTGCAAAGCATATGTGACACCCGAAATCTCGAGGCATGGGGTTATACTCGAGTCTCGGAATTTGGCGCGTTACAAAGTTGGTATCAAAGTGCGAGTTTAGAACTAATTGGGTCGTGAGTTATGAACTTACCATAAACTTTACACTAATGTAGATAGCTTTCTCGAACCCTAGATACGATAAACTCTAGGGAGACACTGTAGAGGAGAAATGGGTCTTAGTTAGAGTCTGACTAAGCGTCGGTTGTGATTTAGACACTCGATGCATCCCGGCTAACATGATGTGTGTGGAATTACATGGATGGGAGGAATGTGTGGTGAGTCCAGGGCAATAGAAATGCCTTGGTTTCAAAAGGAGGTTTGTAAGGGAGGCAAGATGGGAACCCCTTCTTGGAGAAACCAGTCCAGCAGGCTTTGGTGCATCGAAGGGTGACCTTCGGTACACCGAAGATGTGTCCAGTGGGCTTTGGTCCGAGCTGATGGGGCTCATTGTACCGAAGTCCTAGGGAATTTTGTCTAGGGACCTTCGGCGCACCGAAGGTGCCCTTTGCAGGACCGAAGGAGCTCTTCGGTCACGAATCGACTAGTTGAGATTGTATTGAGGGGGGGGGGGGGGGGGGGGGGGGGGTGTTGAAACAGTGCTTTTGGTGCACCGAGGAATGTCATTGGTACACCGAAGGATTATCCAGATTACTTTGGCTCCAGCCGAAGGGCTTCGTCCCGACCGAAGCATGCTGACCTATTTTTAGTGAACGGAGCATAGCTTAAGCTTAAGCATTTCTTGGAGGGATGAGTCTTAAGCTTAAGCATAGCCCTTTTTATGGTCTGTTGTGATGACGTAGATTTTGGCCTCTTGGAAAGAGCGAGGACAGATACTGGAGGTGGAACTGTACTTCCAAGCAGATAGCTTGGCAGCCACTGCAATTGCCTTAATAATGTTGTCCTGTGTACCATAAGATTTGATTGGAGAAAGGGCACCCCAGCCGATTAAGCAATCTGGATTCCAGTTGAGGAATTAGGCTCCAAATTGCAATTGCATTAATTCTCAACTTTTACTTGAAAGGTATGTAAAGGCAATTGGAGGGCTAGGCTACTTATGTCATTTAGAACAGTAGGAAATGCCATAAAAACTGCCCATTGTCTCTTTACTCAACTGAATTTTCAAAAATCACTCGAGTTTTGCATCAAGGTGCATCTTAAGAGTACCTTTGGATGCTCAACTAGAGTTGATTGGATGAATTCAATTCAATATAGAGGAAATGACGAAAGTGACAATGGAACCACTGAAATTCATAATGACATCAAAACCATATTTCAATTCTGTGTTTAATTCCTACGATCCTACTCAAATCAAACATCCATGCTTTGAGAGCCTTATAAATTCAGATACCAATAATTTGTCTAATAAATTGGAAACGACCTCTTTGTCCTTAGCACCCAAATTGAGGGACTTACTGAATTCTAATGGATGTAACTGCATTATGTAATTACAATTTGGTCATTGGTCTAGATTGAAAAAGAGGTATAACAATTCAGTTCAGGCTGTAATGACATCAATCGAATCATGGAAACAGATGGATACATCCTTTCTCTCTCTCCCTTATCCTTCTGCTTTTCTGTCTTCTATCTTTTACTCTCTAATAAAGGATCGTGTTCATTCTATCTGAAATTCCGTTCATGTGATCTCCACTGTGGCATGCATATATGCCACATGTACAATGCCTGTGTATAGGTGTATGAATAGTCATGATCTACAAGCCTAAGGAATGCCTATGCATGGTTGAGTGTGATTGTGCCTGCCTTTCAATAGCATCTGAATGATGAATCTTTGCACAAGTTGGTCTTGCCATATCTTTTCGAACACCAGTCATGTGCTTGACTTCTCTCTAATAACAACTCTATTTGTATATGCGGTTCAGATGATGAATCATGGAAAACGTTTCAGGTATAAACATCAAGAAATAAATTAACAAGCAGGGGATAATCATCAAAAAGCAAGAACAGAAGCTGAAGTGAAGAAAAATTGAGGTGTTGCTTATGATTCTATACCAAATTAGGCCATCTTTCCCATTATGGGAGAAGGTAGATATCTACAGTTCTTTATCCATTGCATTCAATTACTTCTTGATAGTTCCCCAAATGCTTTGGTCCTGAGAATCCTCAACGAAGACTAAATGACGTCTAAGACCTATTTGGATAGTGGGAAAAGAAAAGAGAGAAGAAAATTGATGACTTTTCCTCCATTGGAACCCATGCTCATGGGAAATCTTGGGAGATCATCAATAGAAAATCATTACAACTTTCTTTTCTTTCTTCACTTTTTAGGATATCTACTACCCTCTTTTCTTGGATGTTTTTGGAGTTCAATGATATCTTCTAAGTGGAATTAAGAGCTCCTCTCTAGTATATATACTTCTTCCTATAGCTTAGAGTTTATTTGGTAGTATTCTATGCAGTTTTCATGAAATTTTGATTAGTGCAGCCAACCTACGTGATCAAAAGACTTCTCCAAAATAAATTTGAGTTCATTCTATTATATTTTTGATAAATTTCAAATGTCGAAATAAAATGAAGTTGATTCATAACCATAAGTAAATTTTACATTCAATTCTTGAGAGTAGCATGGTTCTACTAGATGTAAACCCTCTAATTGAACACCATTTTGGCCTTTTCTGAGTTTTGCATGTGGGTTGCCCATTCAAACTTCTATTCTCTTGTTGCTAATTACTGGAATCAGATGTGCATTGCCCAGATTTAGAGTGGAACCATGATGCCATTTGCCAATATATTTGTCAAGCTCAAAGAAGCTGAATGAAAGTTACAAAAATAGTCTTCTCGTTCAATTGGGAAAAAAGGGTCAACATTGGTAGCCAGGATGAAGGGCATGGTCTATGGAAAGTGTTCGCTCGCCTCAAGTGCAAGGCTTCGATATAGTAATAATTTTCGATAAGACCGAGGTCGATCCACAAGGAAAGAGGTAGACAATTCAAACTACTCTAATAACTAGAATCTAAGAAGTTTAGGAAAACAATTTTTAACATAAAACAGGAAAATCTGATATTTTGGAAGAACTAGACCATTAAGGATCCACTTATAGTAGTTCAATATCAATCCATTCATCTAAGCACAACACAATTAGAATCAAAGTCCTATCGCTCATCTAATTGGATGATATAACATTCAAGCATAAACAATCCCACTTCAATCTGGAAATCAGATTTCTAGTTCTAATGAAGCACATAGAACTTGAACTTGTAACCTTCGGAGTAACAGCCATAGCAAGAGACTATGGCATGCTCAGGGCTACTACAATTCGAATTCAAACAACCCAATCATGGTAATCTCAGAGAATTAAAAGGAACTCATGTCCGGAGTATACAAACTCTCACAAAACTTTTAAAAATCCAAACTTTATTCAAACTAGAACTTGAAATTTCATAAATAAATAAAATAGTACTTGAAGGAACGAATTAAAGCATTGAAACAAACTACAAACTTCACCTCTTAGCTCTAGCTAAGAGATTAACTAAAAGAAAGCATTAAAAACTAGAAATTAGAACTAGAAGAAGAAGAAAACTAGTTGTAGGAGGCTAGAAAGCCTCCTAGGTCTAGATAACTCTTTGTTCCTCACGTTGCTAAATGCCTTAGGAAGAGAGTGGAGGTTGCCTTTTATAATAGAAATCCCGCACCGACTTGAAACTTCGAGAATCCGCGGAGTCCTTCCGCAATTTGGAAACTTAGAATTGAAAATCGGAGTTTCTGGAGCACCTTAGACCTGTCTGACGACCGGTCTAAAAATCACAAAAACAGTCTAACAAGAATTGTATTTCTGGACTAGTGTAGACCTGTCTGGAGACCTGTCTGGTGACCGGTCTTGGGACAGGTCTTAGAGATATTTTTCCATATTTTCTTCTTTTTCTCCTCTTTCTTTCTTCTTCTTTCCTCCACCTTCTGGTACTTGTTCTGTTGATCTTCAATGCATACAAAGTGACTCTTTTAACCATTAATTGGTAAAGTCTCCCTCATTCCTACAATCACAAAAACATGTATTATATTAGTCTTTAAACATAAAAATCATGCATAATGTGATGATGAAAAGGGGTTAGAATATGTAATATCCATGGCTTAACAGAAAGTACAGCAAAATAGACATGGTCTCAGTCACTGAAACAATATATTGCCAAACACATCAAAGCAGGTCTCAAATTGTAGTTATAATCCTCTCAGTTCAAACTGGAAAGCAATGTAACTACAATTTGGAGCCTAGTCTCTCAACATGAACACTAAGGCAATCACAGTCTAGTCATGTTCATTTAGTTAAGCTAATTACTGCAATTCAACTCTCAGAAATCCATCAAACCATGCCATTATAAATAGCAGGGCACATAATCGGACCATTTGGATTGACGTGTGTGCATGGGTATGCAAAGCAACACTTTGCCAGTGTATAAAATTAATTCTCCTGATTCAAACTAAGAACAATGGAAAGAAATAGTGGAAAAATTTAACAATAAAAGAAAGGAACCCTTCCTAATCCAACCAAAAAATTAGTATAAGCGCGGAGAGTTGGGACAAACATGTAGCAAATGCCTTTTAATATTGAAGCTTAACGTTAAGCAGCAGCTTTTCTGAATTCCCATTACTATATTAGACACTGCTCCTAAGGCTGTGTTTGGATGCACCATTAAATTGAAATCAATAATTTAGCTAAATGAAGAGGAGATGACCAAACCTTTGGTTACCTTAGCATTTATATTGAGGAAGTAGGCTCCAAATTAAAATTCCTTTTCTTCCAAGTAGTAATTGAGGGGAATGTAAATGAAATTGGCGGTTGCCTATGTCATTTAGATAGTAGGAGATGTTTTGCCTCTTTACTCAGCTGAATTTTCACAAATCAATTTAGTTTTGCATCTAGATGCATCCTAAGAAGTGTTTGTCTTGTTAATCAATTTGAATTAGATGCATTCGATTCAATAGAGGAAATGACGAAAGTGGTAAGCATTGAAATTCATAATGACAACGAACCCCCAATTGCAATTCTGTATTTAACTTGTAATCCAGTTATAATCATACATCCATGCATAGACTAAGGGTGCATCCGAGAGACTTATCCATTCATATTGCAATAATTTGACTAATAGATTGGAAATGACTATTAAGAAACTTATTCTCCTTGCGTTATGAATTGAAAGATATGTAATTGGTCATTTCTCTAGATTGAACCAAATGTTAATAATTTAAGTTCAGGCTATAATGATATCAAATAAACCACGCAACTGATGCCTCCTTTCCTTCTTCTCTCTTCTCGCCTCTCTGATGATTGAATGGATGAGATCTTCTCTCTCTTCTTTCTTTCTTCCCCCTCCTTTCTTTTCGTCTTCTCTCTTGTCGTTTCTCTGGTGATTGAATGGGTGAGATCTTCTCTCTTCTTTCTTTCTTCTTTTTCTCTCTCACTTCTCTTTGAGAACTACAAAGGAGAACTACAAAGATGGCAATTGAACGGATGAGAGGGTATTTGAGTATGCATGAAAGATGTCCCAACCACCTAGAAGAGAATGAGGCGGCAAATTACAATACTTCTCAAAAGTCCCATATGTAATCCGATACGAGATGATCTTTCCAGGTATGCATATCCATAACACTTCTTCTCCCCCTAGTTGTAGAAGACACAACGGAGCAAATGCATTCACGAAAGATGAAAACATCATATTATATGCCTTAAATATTCTGTCAATATTAACGTGGTACCTAAATGACCACTGAGAGTAGTCACACTCCATCTCAAAGATATCAAATTCGGCAGTGCGAGAATTATAGGTCTCTATCAAGTATAAATATTGCCTATCTGATTCCCCAAAATATTTAAATACCCAGTTCGATCCTTTTGGTTTAGGGGGCAGTTTAATTGCCCGAAGAGATTCTCTTTCAACATGAGGAGAAGGATGATTCATGAGCTATCCATTGCAGTGCACCGTTCCATAGAACTCCCTTCTGATTGCGCAAGTAACATGGTTCATGGAAAACATCTCCCAAACGTCTCCACAAACACGTTTGGGAAGAATAGATATCTATGTGGCTATGATCATATGCTTTACCTGTACTTGATATGCATACTACTTTGTAATAAGGGGAATTAGATGGGTCGAATTCCATACCAATGAATAGCACGTATACAGGTCCACGAAGGACGTAATCCAGAAGAAAAACGTATTCCATGTTAGTTGTGTTGCAAATGCAGAACTTGATTATTTGTTGGGTGATTCTTGCTTTGTGGAGATATTCGAGCAAGAGAAGGCCGTTGCAGGAAAGACATATACAGAATTTTTGTCTTAGGAAAGAGAGATGGATCGGGGACTCCGGAATTGGGTTTATCGATGGGAGTGAATTTGATTGGCTCGTTGCTGTTGCTGTAGGGAAAAAGAAGAAGCCGGAGATGGATGAATCAGGAGTGGGTCGGCGAAAGGAATGGCTTCGAGCGAAGGAGGGATGTGAGATGAGAGAAAGCCAATGCTTGGAAATGCACTTGAATTTGAAGAGAGATTTAACGGGCAAGCGACAGAAGATTTCTGTCATCAGATCATCGCTGTGAACAATCATCTCCATTGTTGTTGTGATGCCAGTACATGCTTTTTTTCTTTTATTCTCCATCTATGCAAAAATAGGAAGAGAAGCAAACCACCCTCCTTCAATGGAAACAGGTTAAAAAAGCATTACTATCCTCGAATGGAATGGGAAAGGGAGAACGTTTTCCTCTCTACACATGTAAGCACGCACATGACTATAATGAAGGAGTCCGTATTCAATGCAGAGCGCGGATTGCCTCGATATGGATTCCCTTCCTGCGCTGGGAGACTAGGTGGGGTCCACCGTTATGTTTATGACAAATCCACCCGTCCATCCGTTGTGTGAGCTAATTTTAGGGCCTATTTAATTTACATTTACATGATGTAAATACAAGCAAATGGGTAATTATTACTTACCATGTAATTTCGGTAATTTTTTACCATCACAGTTTTGTTTTCTGTGCACTAAAATGGAGAAAGGTACAATTTTTTGTGGGGCCCACTGTGATACATGTGGCTTATCCACACCGTCTATCTGTTTTGCAAAGTGATTTAGGGCATAGACCCAAAATTGAGGCAAATCTAGAGCTCAAGTGGACCACGCCACATGAAATATTGGTTTAAATATATACCATAAAAATAATTTATGACCACTATTTCCTATGGTGTGGGCCACTTGAACTTGAGATATACCTCATTTTTAGGTTCATCTTCTAAAGTATTCTGTTAAAATATATGGACGACATGGATATATGGCAGAGATTACTGTGGGCCCCATGAATGTATGGCTATCCTTTTTTGTACGTATTTACAATGAGTAAATAATCTTTGCATGAAACAGTAAAACGGTACTAATTACCTACTTGCAAATGGTGTAAGTGTAAATGAAAATCAAACACGCGAGCCTCCTTAAAGGAAAGCTTAGTGGGGAAATTCCTACTAGTGAAAGCTCCGTGAGGCCTACGGTGATGTTTTTATGCCATTTATACTGTTTATAACGTCATTCTTACTCGATGAGCTGAAAACACAGATATTAGCCTGATTCAAACTTCTGTGGCTCCCTGAATGTTTCAACTGTTCGATCCTCATGTTTTCAAACCACATGAGTCTTAGATCTGGCTCATTTTTTGTCTCATGTCCAAATATGAGATCACAAAATGGATGGATGGGGTGGATTTCTCACAAACGTCACAGTGGGCCCACTTCCCAGTGCAGGAACTTCCTGCGTGAGGTTTTGGCAGGAAATCCACGTCCGGATTGCCTGCCCACAGAGATGTTAATGACAAATCCACTCCGTTCATTTGTTTTTAAAGGCCGCAAAAGGAGCCTAAAATTCAGCGGATCAAACCCACACGAAACAGGAGAAGAATTTTGCTACACCCACGGCTTGCGTGCGCTGCGTACGCGGCAATCCTAGTTGTGGGTGGGATCCGAATCTCCAGGGGAATAGAAGGCGGTGAGGGCGAGTCTCTCTCCTCTCCACTCTCGCTCCTCCGAGAATCTATCCAGCCTAGCATGAATCGGAAGTCGGTTTCGTGCGAAAGCCTTTGGAGGCTTTTGGGCGCTGGACCAGGTGGGTCCCACAGTTGATGTTTGTGAGAAATCCATCCCATCCATCCATTTTGTGAGCTCATTTTAGGATGTGAGACAAAAAATGGGCTCCATCCGTGAACCTAGTGGGCCCCACTAAAGGTAAAGGTAGTTAGGGAAATTCCTACTGTTGAAATATCCCCGGGTCCTCTTTGATGTTTATATGCCTTCCATATCGTTCATAATGTCATTCCTACTGAGATGAACTGAAAACACAAAGATTAGCCTGATTCAAAACTTCTACGGCCCCACAAATATTTCAATTATGGACGTTCAATCCTCATGTTTTTGGCCCACTCAAGTCTTGGATCACACTCATTTTTTGTCACACGTTCTAGAATGAGATCACAAAACAGATAGATGGGGTGGATCTCTAACAAACATCATGTTAAGCCCCACATAAACTTCCATCGCAACTCCGTGGCAAAGGCTTTTGGAAGCCTCCGTAAGCTGCAGCGTTGTTCAAATGGGCCCATCGCAAATTGTTCAAATGGGCCCATTGTTCAGTGATCCAAACCATAGATGAGAAGGGCCTCACCATGGATGGTCACAAAAAAAAAAAAAAAAAAAAAAAAATACCTTAATTGAAATGCCGCACTATAGAATATTTGAACTTTTATAGCTTGAATATGAATGATTATCTAATTTATTTTATTTTTTTTCCTTAACTATCTATATTGGAGGACAGTTGAGTCAAAAATTGAAACACATGAGAGATCAAGTGTGCTACAACACGGAAAATTGTGAGAATAATGATTTCCACCGTTGAAACTTTCTTAAGGCCGGTGTTTATTTGTCATTATACCTGTTCATAATATCACACAGATATGGATGAAGGTAAAAAAAAAAAAACAAAACAAAACAAAATATCAGCTTGATACAAAGCTTTTGTGGCCCTTAAGAATTTTTCAATGGTAAATGTTCAATCCACGCTGTTTACAGTGGTGGGATCCCCTTAAACTTCGGATATGGTTCATTTTTTATATCAAGCCCTAAAATTATATGGTAAAATGGATGGACGGAGTGGATAAAATACACACAACACAATCAGTTCTTTCCCTATCCACCTTTACCTTTAGTGCGGCCCACTTGGTTCACGAATGCATCTCATTTTTTTATCTCACGTCCTAAAATGAACTCACAAAATGAATGAACGGGTTGGATTTCTCACAAACATAACTTACTTGGTCCCATCGTCCGCACGAAATTGACTTCCAATCCTTGCCAGGTTGAATAGATTCTCGGAGGAGCGAGAGGGGAGAGGAGAGAGACTCACCCTCTCCGCCTTCTATGCCCTGGAGATTCGGATCCCACCAACGGCTGGGATTGGTACGCAAGCCGTGGGTGTAGTAAAATTCTCCTCCACGAAACAGTGGGAATGAAACGTCCATCGTTGAAACATTCATAGGGCGATAATATCATTGATATAGGGAAAGTCTCGACATATTGCTGATATATCAACTATACCTGGAAAAGATGCCATTCAAGGTGACTTGGCTCGCCTTGCTGGTGAGACCAGTATCATTGGCAATGAATTCGATGCTATCGTAGATAACTGGAACACTGCTTGTGATACAATTGCAATTGTGCTCTAAATTGACTCGTCAATCTTTCATGTTGAATCATGTAGATGCATTCTTTTGCATGGCTTAAAATATTAGGCCCTATTGTGGATGAGCCATGTTCCAAAAATCAAAGAAATTGGACGATTGTCCTATTTTAAATGTTTAACTTGGACAATTTGACCATTTTCTTTCCACCACCCATTTAACCGGTTGAATTTCTAGGAGAGCATCTAGTATCTATGAATCCCTTAATTCAATTAAATTGCACTGGACAAAAATTTCCCAGCCCCTTGATGAAATCATTCAGAGAAATCAAAACAGATCGATGACTATGACAAAATTTTCAATTATGCTAAGTGGAGCTTATGGTTTGGTAATCCAGACCATTGGTCTGTTGGTACCCATCATAGATGGAGCATGCCCCCAAAAATCCTCCTATATGGAAAACCCCAACGACCAGTATCAGTATCTTTTACAATTGAACGTGGAAAGTCATTATGCTTCGCTTAATCCCTAAAGATGCATTAGTTTGGGCTAAGAAATATCTGTTGCCACGAAAGACCATAAAAGACTTCATTTCTGTCGTGAGATTGCTAATAGTGCTTGTACATTGGCGCACATGTGCTAGCTTTTAACAAATGTGAGATCCAAAATGCACGTTGCGCAAGGCCCTAGCGTTGATGCCCTGGACCATTATTCAGGCTACGCCTTGCTATCAGAAGGGCTGCATATGTACAAAAGAAAATGGTCAGTTACATATCGACCGACGACTGCCCACATTCAACATGCATGCGTGAGCAGCAGATGAATGGATCAGCCTGATATTTTATATCAGACGCTAGGGAGCATCTCAGTGTTGAGAATTTCTGATCTCAGAAAAAAATTAATTTGAAAAAACCGAGAAATAAGGACAGGCTGAAGCACATGAAAAACACGCGATCCTTAAAGCGTAATTCGCCCCTACTCAAATTATTTTGAGTCTATTGACAAATTGCAGGCGGATTGCTTCCAGGATATGACGAGCCTTATATGGTTCTGCGTTCAGCAAGAAACGAAGGAACCACTATGGAACTCAGTAACACTATCTGACAGATGAAGAAAAGAAATAGAGAAAAGGAATGGCGGTCTTCTTCTTGCAGCAGTAGACCACTACGCTGGTCTAAGTGGCTTGGTTTGTATCAACCAAACCAAAAGGCTAATAGACTCAGATAGGTGCTGGTTCAGTAAAAATAGTTGTAAGTATTTCAAAGCCAACATACTCCATCTCTTCCACTATAAATAAGTAAGGTGCACAACACCCTACTTATAAAGAAGTAAAAATACTTTCTCCCATCCGATATGGGACAAAACCAAAAATCATTTTTTAGAACTTTTTTTAAATTGTTTTAAAACAAACTTTTTCAACAATCCCCTACTTGTTTTAAAATAATTTAAAATAGAAAAAATGATATCTGCTAGAGTATAAAAGATTATATGCATAAACAAAGATATCTTTTGACTTGAATCATTCCTTAGTGTAAGTATTTCAAAGACCTATCAAAATTACTGGTAGCCGCAACTTTGAACCAGCTATTTTTAGATAACAGGATCGAAAATACCACACACATACTTTCTAAGTGTTATTTGAGTTTCCACAATTCTTGCTCAGCACATTTAATAGCCTTGTGCTTATCCTGTTTCATGAACGATCCCGAGAAAACTCTCATTCTCATGAGAGGCAGCACCACCTCTACGTTCATATAGGTGAAGTCATTCCAGTGTCTTCGTTACTTTTAGACACTTGTCCTTAAGACTGGACTACATTAAGAGTTTTTAAGACTCAACCCTCTATCTGTAACAACAAGCACTTAATCCTAGATGAGGTATATATTTATAATTTAGTGCTGAAACTTTTTACGTATCAGTGACTTTTTTTTACCCATTGAACCCTTATGTAGAAATTTTCTAACTTTGGGTTGGGTTTTCATCACTGGTGAAATCTTTTGAAAAGAGTTTCAATCCCATCTCTCTGGATGTTGTCCTTACTACATCTCTCGTTAGAGGTTTAGTAAAATGATCAGCTAAGTTATTACTTGACTTTACATAAAAAATTGCAATGATTTCATCTTAAATCAGTTGTCTTACATAGTCATATCTCAGATTTATATGTCTGGATTTTCCATTATACGTGCCGCTGTAGGCTCTAGCTAATATGGCTTCACTATCGCAACGTAATGAAACAGTCGGTATCAGTTTCGAATAGAATGAAATTTTTAAAAGAAGATCCCTAAGCCACTCAGCCTCTTTACCTGTTGCAGCAAGGGCTATGAACTCAGACTCTATAGTTGAGTGAGTTATACAGATTTGTTTCTTGGATCCCCAAGATACAGCTACACATCCTAAGGTAAAAACCAATCCAGTAGTGGATTTGTTGTCAACTACACTTGATATCCAACTTGCATCGATATATCCTTCCAGTATAGCTGGAAATTCTGAGTAAAATAACCCTAAGTCTTTGGTTGCTTTTAAATAACCAAGTACTCTTCCTATTGTCTTCCAGTGTTTTACACTGGGATTACTAGTAAACCTACTTAGTTTACTCACAGCATATGCGATGTCTGGTTTAGTGCATTGCATTGCATGCATTAGACTTCATATAATACTCGCATATTTTAATTGTGCAACTGTTCTTCCAGTATTTTCATTTAACTTGATACTTGGATCGAATGGGGTTTTCACTTCTTTAATATTTAGGTGTTTAAACTTGTTTATTATTTTTTCAGTATAATGAGATTGGCATAGCGCGTAACCTCTATTATGAGTTTTTACTTTAATACCTAGAATGGTATCAACTTGTCCAAGATCTTTCATTTTAAATACGGAAAACAGAAACTTATTTATTTTAATTACACCTTCCATCTTGTTACTTATTATTAACATGTCATCAACGTATAAACAAATAATAATTATATAGTTACTACTTGTTTTGGAATATATGCATTTGTCTGCTACATTATGCATGAAACTATGAGAAAGTATTTTAGAATCAAACTTTTCATGCCATTGTCTAGGTGCATGTTTTAGTCTATACAATGATTTAATTAATTTAAAGGCTTTCTTCTCATTTCCTGACAGAACGAACCCTTTAGGTTGTTCCATGTATACCTCCTCGTCGAGGTCTCCATTCAGGAAAGCAATCTTTATATCCATCTGATGAATATACAGCTGATGTGTGGATGCTAACATAATTCTAATAGATATTATTCTCGCCACAGGTGAGTATGTGTCAAAATAATCTATTCCTTCTTTTTATCTGAATCATTTATCTACTAATCTAGCTTTAAAGGTTTGAATAGTTCTATCAGTGTGATATTTCTTTCTAAATACCCACTTACACCCTATGGGTTTAAAAGCTGGAGATAGATCCACCAGTTCCCATGTTTAGTTTGACATAATCGAGTCCATCTCATCGTTGATAGCTTCTTTCCAAAAAGCTGAATCTTTAGAAGTTACAGCTTCTCTATAGTTGTTGGATCATCTTCTATAGTCATAACTATCGGTATCTTTTTAATGACATTTTCTCTATCTCCTTCTACGAGATGAAAAGAGATACGCTGAGAGTCTATCTGTTCAGGATCAAGACTCTTTTCTACTCTTACCCTTTGATTCTTACGTGGTTCTATTGGAGGTTAAACTTCTTGTTAAGATTCTACCATAAGTTTCTCTATTGGAGTTTGGATTTCATTAACCTTTGACTCTAAGGATAATGAGTTTTCAAAGAACTCAACATCTCTAGATTCTATTGTTGTATTAGACTCTAAGTTTAGGAGTCTATATGCTTTGTTATTTTGTGCATACCCTACAAAGGCGCACTTAATAGCTCTGGATCCTAATTTAGTTCTTTTAGGATCAGGCTTTCTACAATATGTAAGACACCCCCACACTTTAAGATATCCTAAATTAGGTTTTATATCTTTCCATACCTCATAAGGTGAAGTGTTAAACTTCTTAGAAGGAACTCTATTTAAGATGTGGCACGCTGCGAGAAGTGCTTCTCCCCAAAGTCCTAGTGGCAACTTTGCTTGTATTAGCATTGAGTTGACTATTTCTACTAAGGTTCTATTTTTCCGTTCAGCTATACCATTCTGTTGTGTTGTATACGGTGCAGTGCATTGGTGTATTATGCCATGTTCTTAACAGAAGTTAGAGAATTCATTTGAAAAATACTCTCCTCCTCAATCACTACAGAAAACTTTTACTTTCTTGTTTAATTAATTTTTCGCTTCTACTTTATATATCTTGAACATGCTGAGTGCTTCATCTTTATTCTTTAGAAGGTATACATGTACATATCCGAAGCAATCATCGATGAAGGTTATAAAGTATCTTCTTCCTCCATGTGTAAGAATGCCATTTAACTCACAGATATCAGTGTGTATTAGGTCCAATATTTGAGATGATCTCTCAACACTAGGAAAAGGTTTCTTTATAAATTGGACCTTGTGCACACTTCACATTTGTTATTTTGACTATCTGTGTATGAAATTAGGCCATTCTTAGACATAAATTTTTAGGTACTATAACCTATGTGTGCTAATCTACTATGCCACAATGCTACAGATTCAATCATATACGCAGAAGAGCTACTTTCATTCAAGGAAAACTTTATCATCCTATTATAAGCATATCCCTTACCAACGAAGTTCCCGTTCTTCAACAGAATCAGTTTTCCCGACTCAAATACTACCCGTATTCCAGGTTTTCCCAAAAGATCCCCAGAAACTAAGTTTAATCTCATGTCAGGGACATGCGATACATTAGTTAGAATCACTTTCTTTCTAGAGGTAAAGACTAGTTCCACGGTTCCTTTGCTTACGACCTTCGATCGGACTTCATTACCCATTTGGACCTCTTGACCATCGGTCACATCCTCATAAGTTTTAAAGGCTGATCTGTTATAGCTTACATGGACTGTGGCGGCTGTATCATACCACCAACCGGGTACTTTGCCTTGGATCATGTTTACCTCAGTGATCATGGCAACTATGTCTTCTTCAACTGCACTTGCCTCATTCTTTGATTTTTGAAGTCGACATACTCGAGCGTAATGCCCAGTTTTTCCACGGACATGGCAAGGGCCTTTGAACTTTCGGTTCTTCTTCTGTAGTTTCTTAAAATTTTCTTTATTAGGTTTCAGGGAACCGTTCTTCTCGAGATTCTTGTTTTGAGTACTTTCTACTACTTGCACCTTGGACGAGGGATTCCCATTTTCATTTTTTTTTTTACGGTTTCGGGATTCTTCCTCTATTCGGAGATGTTCTGAATTTGTTCCAGCGAATAGTCCTCGATTTTATGTAACAGTTTCTTCCCGTATTCTATCCAACTCGAAGGCAATTTTGCGATAATAGCCCCGACTTGAAAAGATTCAGGGATATCAATTTTTAGGGCACTAATTTTGCTAACAATTAGTTGTAGTTCTCCGATTTGGGCTAACAGCGATTTGTTATCTACCATGGTGTAGTCGAAATAGCTAGCTATGAGATATTTGTTCGTACCTTCTTCTTCGGCCTTGAATTTGAACTCGAGAACGGTCCAAATTTCTTCGGCAGGACTCGGTTATGGTGTATTGATCATACAGACGATTAGATAGCGTGTTCAGGATGTGTCCCCGACATAGCAAATTATCTTCTTCTCTTTTAATATGTGCGTTGATTTGCTCAGTCGTGTCTTCATCAGTAGCTAGAGGAAGCAGCTTCAAGTTCGGGTCTAAGATATAGAATATCTTCAATGCCATAAATAAGAACTTTATCTTATCCTTCCATCAGGTGAAATTGGTTCCATCGAACCGGTCCAGACGATCAGATCCTCGTTCATCAGTTTGATTGATGATACCCCTTCGGTTTCCATATCAGAAAAAATTACGCTTTAAGATTGTTGAGAATTTCTGATCTCAGAAAATAAATTAATTTGAAAAAATCGAGAAATAAGGATAGGTTGAAGCACGTGAAAAACACGCTGTCCTTAAAGCGTAATTCACCCCTACTCAAATTATTTTGAGTCTGCTAATAGGTTGCAGGCAGATTGCTTCCAGGATACGACGAGCCTTATGTGGTTCTGCGTTCAGCAAGAAATGAAGGAACCACTATAGAACTCAGTAACACTATCTGGCAGATGAAGAAAAGAAAGAGAGAAAAGGAATGGCAGTCTTCTTCTTACAGCAGTAGACCACTACGCTGGTCTAAGTAGCTTGGTTTGTATCAACCAAACCGAGAGGTTAATAGACTCAGATGAGTGCTGGTTCAGTAGAGATGACTCAGATGAGTGCTGGTTCAGTAGAGATAGTTGTAATTGCAGTTGTTATGTTAGAATGAACCAGACCTGTCCGGTTTATATAGGCAAGGGTGGCTGGCAGTTTTGGTCCAGAGCCATGATGGCACTAGCCGTTTTCTGGCTATTATGAGAAACCTAGCCTTTTTTGCAGTTTCTGACTGTTGTGTATATGAGAGTTACACTACTTGCATGCTGGCTGTTTAGACTTAATGGCTAGCCATTTCTGACTGTTGGGCTAGCCACATGCAGCTGTTACTGCATGGTCTGGACCGTTACTGCATGAGCAGTTACACAGGTCCCTCTAATTAGCCCTGCAGCTCTCTATAAAAAGCAGAGAGGTCTCTCTGTCAGACCTCCCACCCACAGCACCTCCTCTGTTCGAACCCAGCCACCTGACCTATTACCTAGCCTCTGTCAAGTGCCAAGTGCGCCACTAGCGCCTCTACAGCCATACTGCCTCACATGCCCACGCCCCAGCACCTAGCCCAAGCCCGAGTCCGTGCCCATGCCCCGAGATCGAGTCCGAGACCGAGCCCATGCGCGTACGCGTGCATACTCCCTCTCTTCCACCATAAATAAGTAAGGTGCACAACACCCTACTTATAAAGAGGTAAAAATACTTTCTCCCATCCGATATGGAACAAAACCAAAAACCATTTTTTTAACTTTTTTTAAATTGTTTTAAAACAAACTTTTTCAACACTCAGATCTTAGGCATATGTGCCACGTTGGTGCAAGTGGTTGCTGGTGGTACTGGTATGTCCAGTGACTTTCCAACTGAATTAGCAAAATTAGGCTTTGTTTCGAACATACTATAAGGTGTAATTATGACTTATTTAAATGATGCTGGCTTCAAATTTCAAATTTGCTTTTCTTTAGCAAGTGTGGAAGCCGCATTTGTTAAGAGAATGGTTAAATCCCAAATCAACTCAAAAGGCAAGTGTATCTCAAATTATTTGGGTCCTTACTCATATCTTGATGGTAGACTCACAAGATTTTCAACATGAGGTCATGGGTTGGAGCACCCCATTGTGGTGAAATCCCACCGTGGTTTATTTCCAACATCACATAGGTACTTATCCCTTAACTTTGTATGATCAACCGTTAATATCCACCGTCAACCATGAGGGGCAAACTTTGATGCGGACCATTCATTACGTTGGGACCACCGTGTGGGGCCTTCAATGTAGACTATTTACCTTGCGAGGCCTAACTCCTATGTGGGCTATCCGTCATGCAGGGCCCACTCTGGATGTTGTATCATGTCGGACATTGGATGTGGACTATCCATCATGTGGGGCCCACCTTCAATGTCAACTGACCATCTTGCAGAGCCCAACTTTGATGTGGACCATCCATCGTGTGGGCCCCACCTTCAATGTGTGTCGTCGTCCATCATGCGGGCCCTACCTTGTATGTGGGCCATTCATCATTAGGGGCCAATTTTTTATGAGGACCACCCATTATGTAGGGCCCACCTTCAATGTCCACTGTCCATCACGATCGTCAATATCCACTGCCCATCATTTGCAGCCCACGTTTGATGTGGACCATCGACTGTGTGAACCTCATCTTCGATGTGGGCTGTCCATAATGTGGGCTGAGGGGAGAGAGAAACTAGAAAAGTAAAAAGTAAAAAACCAAGAAGTAATTTTTTTTTATTTATCACACTAATTTAAAAAAGTAACTTATTTTTTACCTTGAGTATAAAAAAATGAAAATGAAAAAAAAATGATAATAATAATGAAGTGATATTTTTTTTTCTTTTTTTCTTTTTAATTCTTTGGAAATTCTACTTAACCGACAGATAAGTAAGTTTGGTAAACAATATACTTATCATCCAAAAAGTAGAAAAGCATGTTTGGTTTCCAACATCACAAGCAATCATCCCTCAAGTCTATTTGGCCCCCCTCACATCCACTGTCCATCATGTAGGACCAACCTTTGATGTGGATCATTCATTGGGTGGCCCCACTAATGTGGGTCGTCCATCATGTGGGGCCCACCTTGGATGTGGGCCATTTAGCATCAGGGTCTGAAGTTTAATGTGCACTATTCATTAGGTAGGGCCCACCTTTGATGTTGGTCATCCATCATGTGGGGCCCACAATCAATGTTATTGTCCATCACGTGGAGCCTATTTTCAATACTCACCACCCATCATGTGGTGCCCACCTTTGATGTGGACCGTCCATCATGTGGGCCCACCTTCCATGTGGGTCGTCCATCATGCGGGGCCCGCCCTAGATATGGGCCACTCTTATTAGGCCGACCTTTGATGTGGATCGTCCATCATGTGAGGCCCACCTTGATGTGGATCATTCATCATGTGGAGCCCACCATTATAAATTGGCCATCATGTGGAGTCGATATTTGATATAATACCGTGAGAGGGCTTACTTTGATATACACCTAAGTAGAAAAGTAATATGTCAAAAAGCTAAGGGCCCGTTCGGATGCAACAAAAAAAAAAGTTACTTATTCTGTTAACAATATCAGTTTAGTTACTTATTTTGAATAAGTTAGTTTGGTTAACAGTTATTCACTAGTTCTTGATCAGCTGAAAAATTAGTAAGTATTTCAATTTTTATTTTTTGCTTTTTTCCATCGGTTAATATAGTTGAGGGCATCTTGCAAAACCCCTCTCATCAGCACCGAAGCTTCTTGCAAACAGGACAAACGAAGTGGATCCATAACACAGTATCATGGCAAGTCCTAAGAAGTTTTTATTAGTCAACCATCAATCATTGTTTCTTATGGTGAGACCCACTCCCTGGTGGCCCCATGTCCAGGAAAATAATCTGGCAAAAAAGATAGACAGTGCGTATTCAATACATACATCAAGATAGACTCTTATAAGGTTTCAATGGTGGAAGTCATTATCTCCACTACTTGGAGATGTGGGGTCCACAAAGGTTGGGAAATGAATGGATGGTACAGGTACATGTGCAGGTGCATCCAAACGGACCCAACAAGATGGATGATCTACATCAAGGTGGGCCTCACATGATGGACGGTCCACATCAAAGGTTGGTCCTAATGATGAGTAGCCCATATCCAAGGCGGCCCCCGCATGATGGATGTCCCACATTAGAGGTGGGGCCCACATGATAGACGTGATTTTCTTTGCCATCAAACCTGTTTACCAGGTTACCACATCCAAGGCAGGCCCTGCATGATGAACGGCCCACATCAGAGGTGGGGTCCACATGATGGATGTCATTTTCTTAGCCATCAAACCTGTTTACCAAGTCACGTGAGACTTGGTTGATATGGAAAACACAAATATCAGCTTGCTCCTGACCCTGTGGGCCCCACCATTTAACAGTGGGAACAAAAACATCCATTAGTGGAACATTCCTAGAGTCCACAAAGATGTCCATACAAATCTACCATGACCGGTTGTTTTTCCAGTTTTGTTGGATACTACCAAATAAGTAGAGGCTCACATCCAACGTGGGCCCCATATGATGGACAAGCCACATAAGTAGGGACCACACGATGAATGATCCACATCAAAGTTTGGTCCCACACGATGGACACGGGATGTGAGGGTGACCATATAGACTTGAAAGATGATTACTTGTGAAATTGGAAACCAAACATGTTTTTCTACTTTTTGGATAATAAGTATGCTGTTTGTCAAACATGCTTATCTGCTAATTAAGGAGAAACCAAGATAAGTTACTTGTGATAAGTAGCTTTTAGGAAATAAGTTACTTTTCAACTATGCTTACCAAACTAACTTAAGTGCCAAAAGTAACTTAATGACTTAGAGTTTAGTTAAAATAACTTATTTGGTAGTATCCAAACAGGCCTTTAATATTCACATAGCTTCAATACCCTTGCAAAAGCAA
Organism: Liriodendron chinense; assembly: GCA_003013855.2. Taxonomy (NCBI): domain Eukaryota; kingdom Viridiplantae; phylum Streptophyta; class Magnoliopsida; order Magnoliales; family Magnoliaceae; genus Liriodendron; species Liriodendron chinense. Next base: position 164,733 of record PVNU02000665.1, on the reverse strand, counting down.
AGGACAAAAAAACCCAATATGACCTACACCCCTCATGCACCCTTCAACAATGAAAGCTAGGAAATGTTGTTAACATTATTTCCTCTTCTTTAACTGAATTTTTGCAATTCAATTTAGTCGCTCATCCAAGCACATCCTAAAATTTATCCTTTTTTTCAAACTTACTTTGTATATAAATAAAATTAACAATGTGAATAACTCGAATAGAATGATAATTGACATGGTTTGCCAATTCATGATTCTTGACCAACCTATCTCTTAAAGAGTATGAAAGTGACATCAGGTGATCATCTTCATGTGTAGAATATTTGAAGCAGTGCTATGTTGGGATGTGCTATTCAATTGAATTGCAATAAATTGTTATAGAATTGCAATAAATTGTTAGTTCAATAAATTGGAAATGACCAAACTATAATTATATTAGCATTCATGAAAGAGTATGTGTTGTGAAGGTCTCAAACTTCACAAGTACAGAGTCCACCGACCAGTCGTCCGACCGGTCGGCCAGTGGACAGAGTAGTGTTTTTTGAAGGCCAAACCCACTAGACGTTGTTTGCTGTTTTGAGACCGGTCGTCAGACCGGTCGCTGGTTGCTTAGACTGGTCGCCAGACCGGTCGTAGAGTGCTCAGACCGGTCTGGGGACAGGTCTGAGGTGAGAAGCAGGCTGGCCCAACTCTCTGGACTGATCATGACCAGTCGTCCGACCAGTCTGCGGTTTGCGAAATTTGTAGTGTTGCACGATTTTCGCGCTACTTGTTTCTAATTTCAGGTTTTCTCTTATATATATGTTTCTTAATTGTGCTAGACCTTATGCTAAGAAATACCTAGCTGTTCTAAACAGGATTAGGGTTATTAAGAGAGAGAAATTGAGAGAGTTATGTGCCTTGTTCATCTTTAGGATCTACTCGGGTAGTCCTAGCTCTGTAATCATCTAAATTCATAGTGCAAGGTGTCGCTTTGTGCCGTGGTTTTTTTCCCACAAGGGTTTTCCATGTAAAATTCGTTTGCTTTTGCATTGATTGCTTATGTGGCTGTGTGGTAATTGTTTAATCTTTTTCGGTGCTTCCGCTGACCGGATTTCTAACAAGTGATATCATAGATATCGTTGGAGGGTTGAAGAAGAAGTTTTTTTCTGAAACGATCTCATGGCTTCAAGTACGAAGTTCGACGTTGAGAAGTTCTCGGGCAAAAATAACTTCGAGTTATGGAAGGTGAAGATGCGTGCCGTCCTAACTCAGCAAGGGGTCGTGAATGCTCTTGGAAAGCGCCCTGCCGAGATGAAAGATGATAAGTGGATGAAGATGGATGAGAAGGCAATGGCCTCAATCCAATTGTACCTTGTTGATGACTGAAATTACGGTTTTACCGCTTGTAGAGAAACTCAGAGATATACCTAATGTCCTAGAGGGGGGTGAATAGGACTTTTTGAATTTTCAATTACAATTAAAAACTAATAAGTCAATCTTGTCAACCAAGATTATCACAATAGCATTCAAGGCAATTATATGATGAATTTGTAAGCAAGGACTATCATAGGCATTTCATCAAACAGTTATCATTCATGATTGACTAAACCATTCAACACATAGCAATCATTCAATCTCACAATGCACAATGATTTATAGTGTTTCGGTTTCCCTACTCCACTCCCGGTACACGATCTCAACCTATAAGACCACCGAATTTCACTATAGTCTTGGTTTTAAATCAGGTTAACCATCAACCTTGACATCATTTGATCTAGGACCGCGTTTACCATCCGCCGATGGCCCAATCCAGGGACTTGACGAGTTTAGATCTCAAACTCTCACCAATCCTAATCCAAGGATGGTCACGTACACTCCCGCCGGAGTTTCTCAATCCAGGGAATTGTGATTCAATAAATGGACTCTCAAATACTAGACATACCTAGACGATTGAGCCCCGATTCGATGCCTTTGATGAGTAGCTTCAGCTCCACGTGCTTCAGCTTCTCTTTGTGCTCCCAAGATCAGCTACCGATGTAAATGATGTGATTATGATTATGCTGGGTAGTTAGGAGAGAGTTGGTCAAGTTCCTCTTGCCTATTCAATGCAATGGTAATGAGGGAACTACCAACCTTCAAGCATTCAATGGCTATAAACGACCTCATAAAGATATTCCGAAGGTAGGTCAGCCAAGAATGAAGATCTTGAGTTCATACTTTAAACCGAGCTTTGAATACTCAATGACAAGCCATTAATGACTAGGTTTGAATGATGAACTCAAGGGAGTTAAGAGCAAGGAGGGTAGGAAGATGTGAGTAAAGACTCTCTCTTAGCTCTTGAAGGGTATTGAATGCATGCCATAAAAGACCACAAGTTATGGCTATATAGAGCCCCAAATGATAGCCCCAATGGATCAAAAACGGTCACGTCTACCTATCAGAGAGAGGTCTTAACCGGTCGGACGGACCGGTCGCAATTCAAAATGCCGGGCCATATCTGGGTCTGCTCGACCGGTCAAGACCAGTCGACTAACCTTGTTGGACAGAATGCTGCACGCAGTCCGACCGGTCAAGACCGATCGGTATACCTTGATGGACACTTTAAATATTCAGGCCGACCGGTCAAGACCGGTCGGTTGCCTTTCTGGGATAGTGCAGCATGGCTGCTGGACATATTCTGAATTGTTGGCTGACCGGTCAAGACCGGTCGGCAGTCCAGCTGAAATACACACAGCAAGACACTGACCCTTTTTTATATTCCTGGCCGACCAGTCAAGACCGGTCGGCTGCCCAGCTGAATCTATCACAGCATCTGCTGTCTTGAGTTGATGAGCCTGGCCGACCGATCAAGACCGTTCGGCTGTCTAGACAATGTTATTACAGCAAGGTTGGATGATCTTTGAAGTTCTGGCCGACCGGTCAAGACCGATCGGCTGTCTAGATGATCTTGTCACAGCAACTTGCTGGACCAAGTCCTTCAACACAACAGCGGATCACTTTCAAAGATGAAGCATGAAGTGATTTGGTGCAAGAAGTCTAATGTTTGGACATATATTCAATTACGATTTGCACCATCCATGGACCACAAGTCTGATCAACTTGTGCAAGGGTCGAGAGGGAATGGGATAAGATAGGTGAGTTATTACGTCATTCTTTGATGTTTTGGGTTTCCTATGGTCGATCTATATGCAACTTACCTGAGATCTTGTTTCAGCTTGAGCTTGAGCAATGGAAGAAGCATATTCTTCAAGTCTTGATCTTCAAATATTCGATCGGGGCTCACACGACAAGACACGACCAACCAACACGTCAATTGACAAAATAAAGTGTACTAACAAAGACGTCCTCTATAATGTCATGAAGGAGAAGACCGCTGTAGAAACATGGGCCAAGCTAGAGAACATCTAGGCGAAGAAGTTTCTAGAAAATCGCATGTGTTTAATGATGCAACTCTTCACTTTGAAGATGGCGGAGGGGACAGATGTGGAGGACCACATTAGCACGTTCAATAAACTGATTTGTAAGTTGCTTAATTTTGGTGAGCACATGAAGGACTAGTATCAACCCTTGATCTTGTTAAACTCGCTTCCTAGTTCATATGAGTCACTCAGGGACTCGTTGTGCCCGGGTAGGGACACTATTAGTGTCAAGACCATTGTCTCAGCCCTTCAATCGAAGGCCATGAGACAGAAAAGCGGTGATACTAATTCCTCCTCCGAAGCACTGTTTATGAGAGGAAGGAATTCTGAGTGAGGTGAAGGATCGTCGCATTCTCGATCCAAATTGAATGGCAAGGGCAAAGGCAAGTTGAAGTGTTGGGGATGTGGCCAAGTTGGGCACATGAAGAAGGACTGCAAGAGTCCTAAATATAAAAAGGAGAAGTTAGGTGATTCTTCTAGGGAAGCCAATACCGCTGAAGCCGAGGAAGGTGGTAGTGATGTGTGTGAGGTCTTGACGGTGTCAAAGGCTGGATCTCTCTGTGATGAGTGGATCATGGACTCCGGGGCCTCGTATCACATGTGCCCACATAGGAGCGTATTTACTTTCTACAGGGAGTATGAGGGAGGCTCGGTATTTTTAGGCGATGACTACACCTGCAAGGTTGTGGGGATTGGTACAGTGCGCATCAAGATGTTCGATGGGATCGAACGGACCTTGACGGAAGTAAGGCACGTTCTAAGGTTGAGGAAGAATCTGATCTCCCTTGGTGCACTCGAAGCATTGGGGTGCAAGTTCACTGGTTTTGACCGGTTCTGCAAAGTTTCAAAGGGGGCCCTTGTAATTATGAAGGGACAGAGGCATGGTAACATTTACAGGCTGATTAGGAGCACTTCAGTAGGTGGAGCTGCAGCTACTGTAGCGGATTCCACGTCTGCACATATGTGGCATGTACGCTTAGGCCACATGAGTGAGCGGGGCATAAAGGTACTCTCTGAACGATCTTTGATTCCTTCCTTTAAATCTGTAGACTTTAGTATATGTGAACACTGCATGTATGGGAAACAGTCTAGATTGTCTTATAAAGGAGGGAAACATGTATGTAAAAGGGTGCTTAATTATGTCCATTTCGATGTATGGGGGTCGTCGCCCGTTATTTCTGTTGGGGGTTCATCATGGTTTGTGTCGTTTATCGATGACTATAGCAGGAAGGTTTGGGTTTATTTTCTGAAAAATAAATCTGATGTTTTTATGACCTTCAAGTATTGGAAGGCGATGGTGGAGAATCAGTTAGGGCAGAAATTGAAAATTTTGAAAACCGATAATGGAGGTGAGTTCACTTTTAGGGAATTTAACACGTATTGTAAAGAGGAGAGGATCGTGAGGCACAACACAGTGCGCCACACGCCAAAGCAAAATGGTGTGGCAGAGCGGATGAATCGGACTCTCTTGGAGAGAGCTCGATCCATGATTAGTAATGCTGGGTTGGGCAAAGAGCTATCGACTGAGGCCGTTAACACGGCTTGTTACTTGATAAATCGATCACCCTCTATGGCAATTGAATGTAAAATCCGTGAGGAAGTGTGGAGTGGTCGTACGCTAGACTACTCAAGTCTGTGAGTTTTTTGTTGTGAGGCTTACTCTCATGTACCGTCAGTTAAGAGAGATAAGCTAGACCATAGGGCTAGAAAAGGGATCTTTGTTAGCTATGGTGATGGTGTGAAGGGATATCGAATATATGACCCTATCACACGGAAGATCACCCTGAGCCGTGATGTCAAGTTTGATGAAGGGTCTTTGCTCCGTAAGGATACTATAAATGAACCAGAAACATCAGAACAGGTTGATACTCATGAGGACAGAGATGAGACACAGGCCGATATTGAGGCGCAGACAGAGGTACATGATCAGGAGGAGCAGCCACCTATGCGAAGAAATCCACCCATGGATCGCAGGTTACTGTTAAGGTACAGGGATGACTCGAACGTTGCATTTGCTCTTATTACAAATGAGGGGGATCTGTCTAACTTTAAGGAAGCACTACATGATGTAGATGTTGAGAAGTGGAAGATGGCAATGTAAGACGAGATGGACTCCTTGTACAAGAACGAGACTTGGGAGCTTGTGGAGCTTCTAGTGGGCCGAAAAGCGATAGGGTGCAAGTGAATTTTTCGGAAGAAACAGGATAGATACAAGGCAAGGTTGGTAGCGAAAGGTTATGCTCAGCGTGAAGGCGTAGACTTCAGTGAGATTTTTTCACCGATTGTGAAACAAGTATCTATCAGGTTCGTGTTGACGCTAGTTGCCCAATACGACCTCGAGCTGGAACAGATGGACGTGAAGACTGCTTTCCTGCATGGGGAATTGGAAGAGCAGATATACATGGTGCAACTAGAAGGTTGTACATTGCAAAGGGCCGAGAACAAAGTTTGCAGGTTGAGGAGATCGTTGTATGGTCTCAAACAGTCGCCCAGGCAGTGGTACAAGAAATTTGATTCCTTCATGATGAGTCAGGGCTTTGCCAGAAGCGAGTACGATCATTATGTCTATTTCAAGACACTGAATGATGAGAAGTTTCTCATACTGGTGTTGTATATCGATGAGATGCTTATTGTCAGTGATAGCATGTCTGACATCGATGTATTGAAGACTCAGCTTTCAGGGGCATTCAAGATGAAGGATCTAGGGGCTGCAAAGAGGGTTCTTGGCATAGACATTCATAGAGATAGGAAGAAGCAGGTTGTGGTTATCTCAAGAAGAATATCTTGAGAAGGTATTGAAAAAGTACGAGATGGAAAAGTCCAAACCGGTCAGCATTCCCCACGCTGCTCACTTCAAGCTTTCTTCTGAACAGTGTCCCAAGACAGATGAAGAAAAGCGTGTTATGTCTCATGTGCCCTATTCAAGTGTTGTAGGCAGTTTAATATATGTCATGGTCTGTACAAGACCAGATATTTCACAGCCTATGGGTGTTGTAAGTCGATTCATGTCTAACCCGGGCAAACAACATTGGAAAGTTGTGAAATGGCTACTTCGATACGTTCGGGGTACGCAGGACTACGTCTTGACGTTTGAGAAGTCCAAGGACAAGTTGGTAGGTTACGTCGATTCTGACTACAAAGGTAGTGTGTACAATAGGAGATTGACTTCAGGATACTCATTTGTATTAGCGGGTGGAGTGATTAGTTGGATGTCTAAGTTTCAGTCTGTGGTGGCTCTTTCTACTACTGAAGCTGAGTATATGGCAGTGGCAGAAGCTTTCAAGGAAACTGTTTGGTTGAGAGGGATGATAAATCAGTTGAGGCTTCAGTAGGAAGCCGTGCCGATTAATTGTGATAGCTCAAGTACTATAAATTTGGCTAAAAATTTTGTTTATCACTCACGTACTAAACACAATGATGTGCGTCACCATTTTATTCGACAGGTGCTTGAGGAAGGAGATGTGACTCTAGACAAGATTCACACTAGCGTGAATCCGACGGATATGCTGACCAAGGTGGTCCCTTCAGAGAAGTTCAAGTTCTACGTAACTTCTCTAAGATTGGCGAAGGCTTGACGAAGACACAGTGATGCATGAGACGCGGCAACTATGATTGATGAGGAGCTGATGTGAAGAGTAGAGAAGATGTTTCAATGATGTTTTTGATGCCTTGGTGGATTTTATTGTGAAGGCCTCAAACATCACAAGTACAGAGTCCACCGATCGGTCATCTGATCGGTCGACCAGTGAACAGAGTAGTGTTTTTTGAAGGCCAAACCCACTGGACATTTTTTGCTGTTTTGAGACCGGTCGCTGGTTGCTTAGACCGATCGCAGAGTGCTCAGACCGGTCTGGGGACAGGTCTTAGGTGAGACAGCAGGCTGGCCCAACTCTCTGGACTGATCACGATTGGTCGTGTGACCGGTCGGACACTCTCTGGACTGATTACGACCGGTCGTCCGACCGGTCTACGGAATTTGTAGTGTTGCACGGTTTTCGCGCTACTTGTTTCTAATTTCGGGTTTCCTCTTATATATATGTTTCCTAATCGTGCTAGACCTTATGCTAAGTAATACCTAGCTGTTCTAAACGGGATTAAGGTTATTGGGAGAGAGAAATTGAGAGAGTTGTGTGCCTTGTTCATCTTTTGGATCTACTTGGGTAGTCCTAGCTCTATAATCATCTGAATTCATAGTGGAAGGTGTCGCTTTTTGTCGTGGTTTTTTCCCGCAAGGTTTTCCACGTAAAATTGGTTTGCTTTTGCGTTGATTGCTTGTGTGGCTGTGTGGTGATTGTTTGATCTTCTTCGGTGCTTCCGCTGACCGGATTTCCAACAGTATACTCCAATAGCAACTACCTTTCGAATAGGATGTAAATTCATCTTGAGGGCTACATTCTCATGGACACTAAAAAAATGTTATTGAATGGATGCTAATAATCCAATCCAGTTGTGCATTCAAACACACCTATAGAAAAATGCAAAATAACATGACACAAAGAGGAAAAGACTTTTTTCTTTTTTTATAAAGAAGAAAAAGGATTTTATACCTTCTCATCATGTTTATAATAAGTATCCAATAAATTACAGCAGTACATAGCCTTCAAATGTAAATGTGCAAATCGAAATAATATTGTAAAGCACTCGAGAACTTGTAACAGTTACAGAGTTTAGCACATATACTATAATAATTTCATCTCTTCTACATTTTTATGTGCAGGCTTAGTCTTCATAAACATTATTTATTAAAGTATAACATGTCATAACTCCAAAATGGTTGAAAGTAAAATTGAATAGCTAAGAGAATGAAGCGTGAGGGCCACGGTAGAAATGCAAGCTACAACTGCGTTGATTAGCTATTCAATTAAAAGTAGTCCATCTGCCCAGTAGTTACATCAAGTTGCAAGCTCTCCACTCTGCAGCCTAATATTGACTTGATGCTAGATCAGTTCAGCGAGATCTCATATACAAATTCCTTAATACACACACACACACACACACACACACACACACAGCTTGGGTACATATATGCAAAAAAAAGTATTCAGATTGCTGGAAAAGCACAAAAAAATGGCCCTCGGTAATCTATCCTAAGAACTAAGCTACGACATTCTACTACTCGTTATGATCACTCCCAACCCCAATCTGTCCAGGAATAACAGGCCCGGCACAGAGCAGGGGAGCTCCCATCCCCAATCTGTCGAGGAATAACGGGTCCGCACAGAGCATGGGAGGTCATACACCTCGAAAAATTTTGGAACCTGGGAATCACTCCCAGCAATTCTCTCAACCCACATCCAGTTTACTCTCCATTTGCGTTCCAATGAACTTCGACGATGAAGAACTTTATTTGGTGTTCTTTGCAAAATATCCATGTCCTTATGTTAAGACACAGCTTGCAGGTCCGTATCCTCAAGGGGGTGAGAAATCCACGCTAGTTTCTCTGCCTCTCCTTCACACATCAGGTCCTATGCTTGATTCCCAACTACATTTGAGGTTTCTCACCCTCAAAATCTGTCTCTTGAATTATTTATCTTGCCTTCTATTACTCCAGTCTCGACTGCAAAAGGAACTCGGCGTGCATTTACAACTCTAACCAGGAAAGGGCGCTAGAACCCAACATTCAAACATCGATATCTTCTCTACCAGCAGCATGAAATTTGTGGTTGTCACCTCTACATATAAGAACACTGCTTGCTATTATCTCCTCAGCAGATGCTTCTTCCATTCTTTCATCATCAACTACCCATCGCATCTAGCTGACATTTCCTGAATACTTCCAAGTACCTTCTTGAATACTACAAGTACCTCCCACCAATGCAAATAGGTGTCCTATAGCAATGACATGTTGCATGGTTGGTTGGCTCTCTGGTGGTGATGCCAACGACTCACAGAATGCATGATCTTGCAGACCATCAAGAGTCTTTCTAATGACTGCATCAGAATCACCATTTGAATATACATTACATTCTGTACCAGCTTGCATTGTCCACACTGTCCTCTGTCTGTTTTCCTTCTCTTGCAACCATGATCTTTTGCTCGAAAATTTTGAAGCTTTATAGATGCTTTAGTATGAGCATATGTTAGGCAAATACGAAACAGCTTACACCACAATTAAGAGCCAACGAGGTTTCAAGAAAGTTTGTTACTGACATTTTCAGATCTACCCAAGCTTTGAAATTTTTGGGTCCCATGATGGATCATAACCCAAAAATCAGGCGTGACAGTAACGGATGATCCTAATCATCCTATCGGTTGCCAACAAATGGACTGTTAGAACATTGGGCCCACCATGATGTTTTCATGGCATCCAATCCGTCCAATCATGAGTGACACCTAATGTTCTCCTTGGAACCCAAAAATCTTGCCCATTCAAAACTCAGATGCACAAATACACAGGATACAGTTGGGATGGGGATGCCCACCTTAAAAACCTTCCAGTTTTTTTCGGAGCCCAGGGTGAATGGACAACCCAAAAATCTGGCTACTCCAAAACACAGGTGGGACAGGATGCATGATTTTAGAGGCTTCAGGCACGATATCACATGATTTGGCAGACCTGAAGTTTTCAAGCGGCCTGCTTTTCAGAACCCAAGGAGAATAAGAGGTGCAGATGGTTGATGAATTGGATGCGATGCAAACATCACGTTGGGTCCCGCATCTCACTTTGCAGATCAAGCTCACCTACAAAGTTCTGGAATGGATCCAATAAGCATTACAAAAATGCAAATTTGAACACAATCAACCACAGAATTAATTAAACCATCTAAGCGACTTGTAACATCTAACCTTTGGCACCCAAACCCCACAACTATAATCAATGGTTTGATTAGCGCCTTTGACAAAAACCTATTTACACCATCATAATTCATGGATCGTTAGAGAAGCCCAACCCTAGCGACTTCGGCCGTTTTACAGCCACTATGGGCTCAACCATGCCTTGACCATCTTTTCCCAACCCATGACCTTCCAGAAATCCCATCCTGGACAGCATCTTCGATCCAAAGCTCCTTGTGTGCATCTCAAATGCACCCAATCTGGTGGACCTCGCGACGGTCTTCATTTCACAAGCAGCATCGTTCTCGCTCAAATCAAATGTCTCTGTTTCCTCTACTGGTTCAACTTTCTTGATGCCACTTGATGAAGATGACATTGGTTGATCGCCATTTGTGGTGGGAGGTAGAGATGAAGCTTCTTTCATCACCCATTTTATTTGTTTTACCTAGCAGAGCAAAATTCAAAGAGTAAGTAAATCAAAATGCTGGATTACTATTGATTTTTTAGATTAAGGGATACCACTTTCAAGACCTACTCTTGAAAATAAGTTTGATATATGTTATCAACATTTGTCAAAGATGAAAGAACACAAATGCAATCACATCCACGAATACATGTGTCTTTTGCTACATTAGGTTGCAGATTATATGAGTTGTGGGGTAGAGAAGATAAATGGTTCGAGAGAGGATTATACGAGTCATGGGGTAGAGGGGAGAAACGGTTGTAAAAAGTAGGTCCCTTTTGGCGGATAAAAGAGCAGGATACAACTTCACAAAAAACTATCGAAAAGTCATTTTACAAGTGGTATTGAGAAAGGAAGAGAAACTGTTGGAAAAAGCAGGCCTCAGTTATACAGAATCTTAAATTGCTAAAATACCTCTTCAATTGCAAATAAACATCTCATATCCTTTCAGTACATACATTAATTGTTATAAATCACTCACCGAAGGAAATTCTAAATTACCCAAGCTCTTTTTTTTTTAAAGGATCTAAATTACCCAGGTGCCCCTAACAATTGCTTAAAACCCCCAATCAATTGCTTAAAACCCTTCCTATGTCCTAGCATTACTTGTAATGCAAACAGTACATATGCATTTTTCCGCCTCTATTTTTTAGCAAAACATAATGAAACTAAATTATTTTTATCACAGGTTATTCAAATAGCATTTTTACTGTTGTTATGAAGTCAAGTTACTTGGAAATAAAATACAAAAAAAGGCATGAAAATACTTCTTCTTTTTTACACTTGTAGTACTCCTGATGACTAAGCAACATATGTTATGGTCTCATTGTTACGTCAGCAAGGATGTCTCCTGCTAGGAGACGGTCCCTCTCCCCTGCTTTTTATAACGTGCGTATATGTACAGTACGTATACACGTAAGTGATGTGAAGCATGTTTCTATTTTTGTTGGGGATTGCTCTCTCCATTGGTGTGGTCTATATAATGAGGGCCACAAGTAGAGAGAGGTAGTCTAGTTCCATTATTTTCATCTTAGGGGATATTCCTCGGTGTGGGATTCCTTGTACAGGTGTGTTGAGCTCCTAGGTTATACATATTCTAACTCCATTGCATCACATTTTATGTATATTTCTATGCTTAAAAGATCATCTATTGCATGTTTTGTGATTGTGGGAATGAGAGAGAGACTTCACCTAATTGAAGGCTAAAAGAACACATTTGGAAACTATTTTATGATGATTGAAGGTAGACCAAAGAAGAAAGGAGAAGCAAGTGAAGAAGAGAGAGAAGAAGTGAAAAAATAAGCAAAACCCATGGGCTAGACCGGTCGACCAAGAGCTTGACCGGTCATGACCGGTTGGCCAGCCTCTACAGACCACTCCAGATGTTGCTGGAGTTTGCTGGACCTCCTCCAGAACCGTCGAGACAGGTCGAGACAGTGCCATGACCGGTCGGCCATTACAAAATTCGAGATTTTTGCACTTTTCTAGCAGCTTGTTCTACAAGCTCCGATATTTCATGCGATGCGTAACCTATTATGCAATTCTGGAAGTTTCTGAGTCAGTAGAGCTTCTCCATTATAAAAGGACACCTAGGGCTACTTCCCAAGGCATCATAAAAGGCTTGGGAAGTCGTAAAAGGTGAAGGAGATCACTGTAGAGCGTTTGCAACTCCTCCAAACTCGGTTTTTTATGTTTTATAGTAGTTTTTCTTTGAATTTTAGTTTAACCTGTTAATGGTTGGCTAAACCTCTTAGCTAGGACTAAGAGGTGAAGCTTTTAGTTGTTTATAATGCTTAATTCAAATTAGTTCAATTACTTTTGGTTTAATAAGAACACTTCTAGTTCTATTTTGAAATAAAATTAGTATTTTTAGTTAATATTCTATCTCTTGTGATTTCTCTTACATGTGATGTTTTGATTACTGAGATTGCTTAATAGGGTGTTGATTGATAGGATTTTGGGTTGTAGAGATCTTAGATCCATCATGATATGTTGGATGCTAGGGGACCTTACAAACTAAGTTTCCCATGAGCTTATCTAAAACTAAACTAGAAGGGATTCTTATCTTTTGTTTAATCTGAGATAGGTGTTTGTATATTGATTTTGGTTCAATAGAAGTTCAATTCATGCTTTTAAATTAAGTCTAGTGACAAGACTTAGGAAGAATTATGAATGTGATCTTGCTTGTTTTGTAAAGGATTGGGCTGTGTGATTGGATACTCCCAATGCTTTAGTTGATTATGAGAGAACCATATCAGTGGATGATCCATCTATGTAAGACATGTTGTGATGATTTATTGCTCTATATTCCGATTGGATAGGGATAGAACTCTTATTCCAATTGAGTTATTGGCTTGAATAGTTTGAATTGGCATTGTAAATAATTATAAGTGGATCCTTGGCGATCTAGTATTTTAATTCCCTGATTTAGTTTATAGTTTTTTGTTCTTAATTTCTATTCATCAATACAAATCCGAATTTAGCCCAACCTAGTTATAATGTTTAGAATTGTTACGACAATCCCTGAGGATTGACCTCGGTCTTACCGAGAATTATTATTATATCACAGCCTTGCACTTGAGGGGAGCGAACAGGGTAGGAGAGAGGTAAGCCTTATATTTATGTTTTTCTTGTTTTTAGTGAAGAAAAAAGTTTTATTGTGGTCCTGTGGATTAGGCATATTGCTGAACCACGTAAATTCCTGTGCCTCTTATCTATAATTTTGGTTTGGCCCTTTTGGCCTTTTGTTTAGCCCTTTTCTTGTGGGTTTTGACCTCACCTCCATTGACCTCGTGCGGGCGATTTTCCGCAATAATTGGTATTAGAGCCAAAGGTTGAAAAACCTTTTGGCACAAGATCAATGTCAAATTTTGTTTTGCAATTGTGTTTTCAGATGGTTGGATTGAGTTCTACTAGATTCGAGGTGCCGAAGTTTGACGGATCCAATTATGCGTTGTGGAAAATGAAGATGAATGATGTATTGGTGAAGGAATGATGTGCAATTGCAATTCAAGTGAAAAATGATGGAGCTATAAATGTCCTAAAGGGGGGGTGAATAGGACAACTCAATTCAATTCTGCCTCTTGCAATCAGAGTATCAATCATAAGACTAGCAAGAATAAATATGCAATCAACCAATCTGAAAGTAAATAAAGATCAATATGAAAACCTTGGATTAAATCGTAAGACAACCTTTCACTTAGAGATTTAGTACAACTTTCCACTTAGCAATCTAAGTAGGACAACCTTATATCACTTAAAAATCTAAGTAGGACAACATTATGTCACAATTTAAGGATTCATAAATAATGAAGCACATAAAAAGATAAACAATAGAATAATCACCACGATACAAAGAGTTATAATGGGTTGGTGCTAAAAACAACTTACACCTACTCCACTTCCAAAATTACTTCTCTTTCTAATTTTGGCTTTCCACTATATAAAGGTTTTCACAGGTTCACCTTTAAAACCTGATACAGAGATTGTGATTTTTATAGGCTTATCACAACAAAACCTCAAGTGATTTTCACAGGCTAATCACTAACAACCTGATTTGAGATTTTCACAGGCTATCTCAAACAAAACCCAAAAGTATGGAAAAATAATATCGTTCTTCTTGTAGAAGATGATGAAGCTTAGCAGAGGTGAAACTTCAATGATGCAGCGATCCGATCTTTGTTGAAAATGAACCGATATAACTCGAACAAGATAGATCTAGGAATTTCTAAAAAGAGTTTCCTTAAAAGCTATAATTTCAGTTCTCTTACCTCTAGTATGAGAATGATCTTCTCTTTACGCAATCAAATTAAATGAGAAGAAAACTGAGATAGCTATAAAATAAATTAGGAATTTAGAACAATTAGCTAGACTATAATGGAGGGCTTTATCACCAGAGAGATAGTATTTTTTGTGCTTTTTCTTGATGAAAAAATAGAGAGAAGAAAACTCTATTTATAGTAAAAAAAATTAGGTCTTCGGCTGACCTAAGATTCAACCGTTTTATCCCAATGGCTATCAAATTTCGCAGGATAAGATTTTGTTCAAACTTCGGCTAACCCGAGTGTAGGTTCAACTAGCCCGAGTGAGCTTCGGCTAACCTAAGACAGGGTCAAGCTGACCCGAGTTTCGAGTCCAGAAAACAGTTTCGAATCTGGAAACTTGACTGGAATTTCTTCGGCTGACCGAAGCTTGTTCGGCTGGCCAAACACAGGGTCGGACTAACCGAACATCTCTAGAATCTTACCAATAAAGCTTGCTGGAAACTTGACCGAAGTTCCCAGGCTAGCCGAAGATTCTTGGGCTTACCGAACACAGGGTTAGGCTAGCCAAATTTACTGAAATATGAATTTTTCAAAGAGATTGGAGTTATTAACTAAAAAGTCATATGAAATCACCTAACTTAGGGTCATCCTTATGGTCAATATTACCTTGGCATATATGGTTTATCTTCGTAGCTTTGTCGCAACTTGTTGTAGAGTCGATAATCTTGATCTTGATGTGTTTGTTGAGTTTGACTCTTGTCTTCTCAAATAACTTAGCTTGCTCACACAACCTTATGTACTGAACTATTGTCTATGAAATATGACAACTATACTGTGCTTAGTACTCACATTTTGGGCTCAGCACTTACAATCTCCCCCTTTGTCAATTTTATGACAAAACAAAACATATTACACTTACAAGCGACTCTCAACATCCATAAAAAAAATAAAATGAACTTTTGTCTTGTATGCTCTTGTCTTGTATACTCCCCTTGGAAGTATGCTGCTTCACCTACACATATGCTTAGAAAGGAAAACTTTGCACAACATAGCATAGCACATTCATATCATATTGTATAATATTTCCATAAAATATTAATACAATCAAAGCAAAAACTAACATAAAGCTAACACTACCAAAATCAAAGCATATAATATTTCTCCCCCCTTTTGTCACAAGTTGACAAAGGAAGAAAAGCAAATAAAAGAAGTCCACAAACATAGTAGTATACTAACATACTGAGTCTACTAGTATAGTACTCATAAACATTCATTACGAACCAAATAAAAATAGAAAATCATTATGACCCAGATGAAAAGGAAGGTAATGGCATCTCAGGATCAATGCGTTTCAAACTCTTGCTCGTACGATGAAAATACTTTTTCATGTATTTCATACTAAGCTTTTGAGTTGCAACAAGAGTTTCCTTAGAGACATGCAGTGAATCCATCCCTTATTCTAAGGAAGAAATACGAGAGTTATAATTACAAGGATTGTAATCATGGTCATCTTCATCTTAAGCATTAGCTTCAACTTCATCAAATAAATCATCCATATTCGCATCGCCTTCAGTACCTTCTTCGGCATGCTCATAATCTTAAGAGTCACCACGTTGTTCTAGCAGAGGCTCCAAAGACATCATATTCAAATTAGAATTATTGAAAGGAAGTTAGGACTTCGGTGCGTCTCTAGTTGAAATTTGAACACGCATATTTAGAGCAAGAATAGTAATAAGATAGCTGAAGGGCAAGTTACCATGCTTAGGCTACATGCGATAGTGAATAATGTAGGCACAGATGAAAGTAGCAATAGAATGCAAAACACGTAATATGAAAGGAGTAAGATCAGTTTTGTTTCCTGCTCTAGGATAGACATTGGAAGTGAAAATACGATGAAGAACTAAAAATTTAGGAAATAATTTTTCAAGAGAAAGAGCATTACCCAATCTCCAATCTGCGTCAAATCTACACAAAACTCGGGTAATAATGTTTTTCTCAGATTGAGACATCTTATCAAATAAGGGAGGAATTGGGATTCCATCCTCTGTCATATCAATTTCCATTAGTGACGCTATAGTAGAGGGTGTGATTGTCACAGTTTCCTTTAGAAATTTATTCTTAAAGAAGAAGTCATCACCTAGAGAAAATTCCAAGATGGAGGAATACATGCCTTGGACTATTGATCGGTATGTATTTCTTCTCCATTGGAGAATCTTTTCCCAACCAACTTCAGAAAGAAGATCATTCAACTCATATTTAGTAATATGATTAAGATTGACAAACCGTTCGACAATAATATCTCTAGAACGGAAATCACAGACATAATCGGGATCATCTTCTAGTGGTGGAATTGTCCGAATCTCTCTTGGAATGGAACGAGAAGAAGAGCCGCGATAGGATTTGCTAACGGCTCGTTTAGGATGACTTTCCATGATAAAAGATCAAAGAAATATAACAAGATAAACACTTCAACAAGAAAACTCAAAAAAACAAGGGTTTCCAACCACAAAGTTGAGATTATGAAGCAATGTAGTTGATTAAATGACGAAATAAAAAAGAATATTGATGAAAAATTAACTCAAAATACTTACTTGCATGACAATATGATGGGTAACCTAAGAAGAGCATCAGCTGACTGAAGAAGAAGAAGTAGAATGAAATACAAAAATGGGTTTCAAGCTCTTTTTAAAACGAATTGACCGCGCTGTTCGGATGACCGAACAGTTCAGTCAAACACGGGACGGCAAAAAATAATCAAATTTAAAAAAAAAAAAAAAAAGTAATGCATGAAATGATATAAAAATTTCAAAAATTTTGTATTGTCAAGCTTGGTAAAAATATCTGCTAATTGATTTTAGTTTGAATATATTCTATCAAAACTGATTTTTCTTCAACCAAATTCTCGAATATAATGATATCGAATATCAATGTGTTTTTGTCCGAGAATGTTGAATGGGATTTTTGGATATATTAATTGCACTCATGTTACCGCAATACAGGTACATAGTATCTTGTGTTATCCCATAATTAGCTAGCATTCTTTCATTCACATAAGCTATATACATGCACTACCTGCAACGATGTATTCAGCTTTTGCAGTTGATAAAGAAACTGAGTTTTGTTTCCTACTCATCCACGAGACAAGACAATTACAAATATAAAAACATGCACCACTTGTTGATTTCTATCATCAACATTACCAGCCCAATCAACATCAGAATATCCTGCTAATTGAGATTGAGGTATCACATGGATACCATAGTCTAAGATTAGTAGAATTAGCAACATATCGAAGTAAGCATTTCACAGCAGTTAAGTGTGATTCTTTGGGCTCAGATTGATATCTGGCACAGACACCTACATTGAATGCAATATTGGGTCTACTAGTAGTTAAGTACAGTAGGCTACCAATCATACTTCTATATAAGTGAGCGTCTACACTTTTACCAAGTTCATGTAGTGCTCATAGGAGAATCATAATTTCTACCATTATCTAAACCAAATTTCTTAACTGAGCTTTGAACATACTTCCATATATAATATCATCTACATATATTTGAACAATCAAAATATCATTATTTGAATGTTTGACAAATAGGGTTTTGTTAACACTATTCATTTGAAAATCATGGTTGATTAGAAATTGGGTCAATTTATCAAAACATGCTCTTGGTGCCTGTTTTAGACCATACAGAACTTTTTTAAGTCGAAATACATGATTTGGAAGTTTTGGATCTTCAAATCCTTTAGGTTGTTCAACATAAACTTCCTTATGTAAATGACCATTAAGAAAAACACTTTTCACATCCATTTGATAAATTTTAAAATGTTTAAAATAAGCAATGGATAAGAACAGTCTAATGGATTCAAGGCGAGCAACTGGTGCAAAGGTTTCATCATAATCTATACCTTCAATTTGAGTGTATCCTTGTGCAACCAATCGAGCCTTGTTCCTAATGATATTTCCAAGTTCATCTGATTTGTTTTTGAAAATCTAGTTAGCTCCAACTACATTCTTATCAGATGAATGAGGAACAAGATACTGTACATCATTCCGAACAAATTGATTCAGCTCATCTTGCATGGCTAACATCCTATTTTCATCAGCTAGTGCTTCATTTACGTTGGACAATTCTAGTTGTGAAGTAAAGCATACTTAACTACAAATCTCTTCTATCTGACTTCGAGTTCATACACCAGTAAGTGGATCACCCAAAATTTGAGTTTGTAGATGGTCTCTTATTGATCGGAGTTTAAGTTCATTTGGATTAGATGGAGTTATTTCTATATCATCATCATCCTTAGAAGAGCTAGAGTTTTGATCTTGGTCGTTAACGACCACATTTATAGATTCATGAATCACTCCAGTTCTTTTGTTTAGAACTCGATATGCACCACTGTTTGTAGCATACACTAGAAAAATGCCTTCATCACCTTTAGCATCAAACTTTCCAACATTTTTCCAGTCACGTAAAATGTAACACAAGCTTCCGAAAATATGAAAATGTTTAACCAATCTTATTCTTACCTGCTCTAACATACACACGATTTGTAATGTAACAAGCAGTATTTACAGCTTCAGCCCAAAAACTCTTTGGTAAATTCTTACCATTTAGCAAAACATTTGCCATTTCTTGTACAACTCTATTCTTTCTCTAAGCAACTCCATTTTACAGAGGTGTTTTTAGAGTTGAAAACTCATGTAAGATACCATGATCTTCACAGTACTTCTGAAAATTGTTATTTTCAAATTCAGTTCCATGATCACTTTTGATTCTATTGACACACATTTGTTTTTCAATCTGAATTCGTTTGATGATCTTTTTGGCTTCATTAAAAGTTTCAGACTTTTCTCTCAGAAAAGCTACCAAAGATAATCGAGTAAAATCGTTAATTATAACTAAGAAATATTTTTTACCACCCTTACTCTCCGTTCGAGTTGGTCCAATTAAATCCATGTGGAGAAGATCAAGGGGTCTAGATGTGGCTAGGAAGTTTACTTTCTTATGGCAACTTCTTATTTGTTTGCCAACTTGACATGAGCTACCTACTATGTTTTCTTTCTTTCTAAGTTTGGGTAAGTCACGTAAGTGATCCCTTTTACTTAATTTATATAAGTCTCTGAAATTCACATGTCCGAAAGTGATAACGCCTCCATCAATCTCGCTGATGTTTGATAATATACCTTTGTCACCTGTCATATGTCTAAAACAACCACTATCCAAGTACCATTTAGAATGACTACTGGCTTTGAAAGCAGTGTGGATCACCAAACATTTGTTTTTAGGAATCCCACTTTTCATAATAGTTTTGGACTTAGGTGGATCCTTCTTTTCTTAAGGAGAATAAGACACTTGTCTTTCTTTTCTTCCACTTTGTATCAAGAGTTTTTTGAGTCAGTCAATGATTCTCAGAATAAGTGAAGAAGAATTACTTTTGTTGTTGGCTGAGATTTCAAAGTCTTTTGAAAAGGTTTTGGACTTTTAGAAATAGACCTTTTAAAATCTTTCTGAATTTCATTATTGGAATGTGAAGATTCACCTTTTACGAAGATGGTAGGTGATGTCTTTGGCTTTGGTTTGGACTTGTTATAGCCAAGACCTGATCTATCACCATAAGGTTTGGAAAAATAAAGAATTTATTCTACTATGTCTTTGGATTTTCCAGAATTCTTCAAGTTCTTAAGAATGAGTATTTCAGATTTTAAAGAATTAAAATCAGTTTGAAGTTTTTCAAAATCTTTATTTCTGATTTTCAAATCTAGTTTACATTTTTCAACGCAATCAGAAAAATGTGATTTTTCCAAAATACAATTGTTAAGTTCAGATTGCAATTCATCACACATTTTCTTTGAAACTTTAAGTCTGGATGCAATCTTACAACTTTCCTTATACAGGGCATTCTAAGCTTCTCGAAGATCTTCTTCATCTTCAGATTCACTTCTGGATGTCTCATATCCAGAGTGATCATTATCTTCAAAAGGGAAAATCTTGAAAATGGTCATAAATGCATTTTGAATTTTTTATCCTTCCTGACTGATTCATCCTGAATCAAATTCAGATTCCGATGAATCATTCCAAGTTGCTACCATTCCTTTCTTCTGTCAATTTTCCTTTTTGGGACAATTTGTAGCTAAGTGCCCATAACCTGAATAGTTGAAGCATTATGTATCCTTGGTTTTGATTTTCAAAAAACCTAATTTACCTTTCTTCTTTCCCAAAGGTTTTTGAATCTCAAATTTCTTTTTTTTTTTTTAAATCTTGTAAAACTTCTTAGCCAAAAATGCCATATCATCCTCATCTTCTTCATTATCTGAATTTTCATTGTTTGAAACAGATTTTAAAGATTTGAGAGCAATGAACTTACTATTAGGACCTTTGAAAGTCAATTCATATGATTGAAGGGATCCAACTAATTCCTCAACTTTCATTATATCAATATCCCTCAATTCTTGAATAGCAACGACTTTGGAATTGAATCGATCTGGTAGAGATCTCAGAATTTTAGCACAGACTTTGCTTTCTGGAATGCTCTCTCCAAGACCGCACATAGAGTTCACTATATCATTTAATTTTATATAGAAGTCCATAAATGTTTCATTTTCATCCATACGGATTTTCTCAAATTTGGTTGTGAGGAGTTGGATTTTAGACTTCTTTACAATATTAGTGCCTTCATGGGTTATTTTTAGTATATCCCAAGCTTGCTTAGCTGATTCACATAAAATAATACTTTTGAATTCATCAGGTGCAAGAGCGCAAGTTATAGCATTTAATGCTTTAGCATTTGCACTATTTTTATTTTTCTGAGTAGTGGTCCATAGGTTGTAAGCTACTCGTCTCATAGATTTAATTCCATTATCATCTGGTATTTCAATAATTGAAGGAGTCCAATTTATTAATGTGGCTTGCCACACACTTTCATCCATGGATCTTAGAAATATCCTCATTCTTGCTTTCCAATAAGAATATTTAGTACCATCAAAAGGAGGTGGCCTAGAAACAGATAAGCTTTCAAATTTAGACATCTTACAGCTCCGAATCTAACTCTTTGGATTAAAAATCCACAAAAGAGGAAACCCTCTCTGATACCACTTGAAAAAGGATGGAGTTATAAATGTCCTAGAGGGGGGGTGAATAGGACAACTTAATTCAACTTTGCCTCTTGCAATCTTAAAAATAAACCAGAGTATCAATCATAAGACTAGCAAGAATAAATATGCAATTAACCAATCTGAAAACAAATAGAGATTAATATGAAAACCTTGAATTAAATCGTAGGATAACCTTTCACTTAGAGATTAAGTAGTACAACTTTCCATTTAAAAAATCTAAGTAGGACAACCTTATATCACTTAAAAATCTAAGTAGGACAACCTTATGTCACGATTTAAAGATTCATACACAACTTAAGCACATAAAAAGATAAACAATAGAATAATCACCACAACACAAAGAGTTATAGTGGTTCGGTTCTAAAAACAACTTGCACCTACTCCACTCCCAAAATTACTTCTCCTTGTAATTTTGGCTTTCCACTATATAAATGTTTTCACAGGTTCACCTTTAAAACCTGATATAGAGATTATGATTTTTACAGGCTTATCACAACAAAACCTCAAATGATTTTCACAGGCTAATCACTAACTTTAAGTGATTTTCACAGGCTAATCACTAACAACCTGATTTGAGATTTTCACGAGCTATCTCAAACAAAACCCAAAAGTATGGAAAGATATTACCGTTCTTCCTGTAGAAGATGATGAAGCTTAGCAGAGATGAAACTTCAATGATGCAGCGATCTGATTTTTGTAGAAGATGAACCAATATAGCTCGAATAAGATGGATCTGGGAATTTCTAAAAAGAGTTTCCCTAAAAGCTGCAATTTTAGTTCTCTTATCTCTAGTATGAGAATGATCTTCTCTTTACGCAATCAAATTAAATGAGAAGAGAACTGAGATAGCTATAAAATAAACTAGGAATTTAGAACAAATAACTAGACTATAATGGAGAACTTTATCACCAGAGAGATAGTATTTTAGTGCTTTTTCTTGATAAAAAATAGAGAGAAGAAAGCTATATTTATAGTAAAGGGGTACAGATTGTGGGACCTTACTACCTACAAGTTAATAATTAGCCGACGTGTGGTTTTTAATGAAGATTCACTGCAGAAAGACAAAATTACTGAGCTCAAAGTCACGAAAGGTAATTGAATTGAAATCTTTAAACGATGTTCAAATCAACCTACTGATTCAGATGATTAGCAAGTTGATGATATCATTAAAGATGAAGCATATGAAGAGCATGTAGATGAGATAGCGGGTGCTGAAGCTTAAAGTGATCAAGCTTGACCAAAAAGAGCTACAAAACCAGTTGTTTCACTCAAGGATTATGTTATGGCTTATGCTTGCATGATAGAAGAGCGTGAGCCTTTTTCATATCAAGAGACATGTGAATCTATAGATGCTATCCAATGGAGAGTATCCATGTAAAAGGATATGGAAGCTCTGCATAAGAACAAGACTTGGGAATTAGTTGAATTACCCAAAGGGCGGAAGGTATTGGTTGCGAATGGGTTTACCAGTCGAAAAACGATATTAACAGAAATATTGAAAGATACAAAGCTCAATTAGTGATAAAAGGGTATGTTATTGACTTTGATGAAAATTTCTCTTCAGTTATCCATTTTCGTATTATGTTGAGTATGGTAGTAGTGTTTCACTTAGAGCTTGAGTAGTTGAACGTAAAAATTATCTTTCTACATGAGAAGCTTGATGAAGAAATTTATGTGACTCAACTCGAAGGTTTCATTGAAAAAAAAGAGAGAAGAATCAAGTTTGTCGGCTGAATAAATCAATTTACGGTTTAAAGGTAACGCCAAGGTGTTGGTATAAGCGGTTTGATTCCTTCATTGTAAGCTTGGGATTTCAGAGATGTGAGGTGGACCATTGTACCTATATTCAGTAGTTAAGGTAATAGTGACTTTATTATCTTTTTATTGTATATGGATGACATGATCGTTTCATGTACTAGTAGAGATACTATTGCAACATTAAAAGCTTGTTTGGCTAGGAAATTTTATATGAAGGATTTAGACGTCGTTGATAAGATTCTTAGGATGACCGTACTTAGAGATAAGAAGAACAGGAAAGTCTGGATAACTTAGAAGGGTTACGTTGAAAGTATTTTGCGTTGCTTCACCATTCAGAATTCTAACCCAGTCAGTACTTCATTTCCTATGGCTGTTGTTTATAGGCTATTTTCATAGCAGTATCCTAGAACAGAAGCAAAGAAGGCAGATACATTTTAAGCACCATATTCATTGGCAATAGGGAGCCTTATCTTTGCGGTGTGCACCAAACCAGATATTGCGCAAGCAGTGGGAGCAATCAGTTAATACATAGCGAACACGGGTAGAGATCATTGGACAACTGTTAAGTGGATCCTTCATTACTTAAAAGGTACTTCTGAGTCGGCTATTTGTTATAGCGGCCAAAATTTAGAGTTGGTCAAGTTTGTGGATGCAGAATATGCAGGAGATTGTGATAAAAGAATATCTACCACATGTTATATTTTCTCTTTGGTCGGCCGTGCGGTTGGTTGGATGTCGAGACTGAAGTCAGTGGTGGCCTTTCTACTGCAGAGGCGGAGGACATGTCAACTACACAAGCATGCAAGTAAGCTATTTGGTTGAATAGGTTGCTAGAAGAATTGAAATTAAAGTAGAAAGTGGTGGTGATTCACCGTGACAGTCAGAGTGCATTACACTTGGTGAAGAATCCAGTATTTCGTGCTTGGACCAAGCACATCGATGTTTAATATCACTTGGTTCGCGATGTAGTAGAAGACGGTCAGATCTCATTGCAGAAGATTCACACCAACAACAACGTAGCAGATATGCCGATAAAGCCTATTTTAAGGGAGAAGTTTGTTTGGTGCAAGACTTTTCTTAGGCTTGTTGTTACTTAGCGATTAGTGACATTTGGGTAATTGTTATTAGTGAGTGTTTTCTGCACTATTAGATAAACTAGTTTTCAAGTGGAAGAATGTTATGTCAGCAGGGATGTTTCTTGTTAGGAGACTTCCCTCCCCTGCTTTTTATAATGTGTGAATGTGCTTACGTATACATGTAAGTGAGGTGAAGCCTATTTCTATTTTTGTTGGCGATTGCTCTCCACTAGTGTGGTCTATATAATGAGGGCCATAGGTAGTCTAATTCCATTATTTTCATCTTCAGGGATATACCTTGGTGTGGGTTCCATGTACGGGTGGGAGAGAGGTAAGCCTCGTATTTATGTTTTTCTTATTTTTAGTGAAGAAGAAAGGTCTATTGCTTCCCCATAAAGTAGGCATATTGTCGAACCACGTAGATTCCTCTGCCTCTTGTCTTTTCTTTTGGTTTGGCACTTGTGGATTTTGGCCTCACCTACATTGATTTCGTGTGGGCGTTTTTACGCAATACTCACAACATCAATAACAAATTTCATTTCTTCCAATTCCAATGTATCTAACAAATTTCACACCTTTACAACCATATTCAAAGCTTTACACCATGCCCAAAATTGAAAAAGAGAAGAACCCTCAAAATGCACAAGCCATATAGATGGTTTGGTCGCAGATGAGAGCTGTGGGAGTGAACTACATACTTTTCCTTCGTGTATCAATTGTCACATGAATAAACTACATATAGAGAATGGCACGTGTGGGACATGAAAGCTATGCTCACCGTGTAAATGACACAGACCAAACAAAAACAATGCATGAATGAGCATGTTAGAATAATCAATACGACCTAACAAACCTTTGTTAAAAACTTACTTGTTTAAGTTGTGAACTCCAATTCCTGCACCCAAACAACCCAAAAGATACATATTACAATCAGCAAAGAATGTGAAACATAACATCACCATGCACAAACATGTATGACGGTAAATGTATTGGACTAGGCCTAAGCCAATCAAGACAAGAGCAACTTGATAAACCAAGCCATTTCAAAATCTGGACTGAACCAATGCACGCTATGTATATTAAAGAAAAAATTTGCATTGTGATACATGTTATTTGATACCAAAAATAAGAAAAAATGCAACAAGGGAAAAGTACACACATAAATGACTCTAGGACACAGATGCATAAGGGTACATAAGTTGGGATATGGTAATTGCAATCTAGTGAGTAGAATGACAATAACTAAATAGTGATGGTGATGACAACAGTAATGCTGGTGGTGGTGGTCACGACAACAATAATAATTACATTAATGATGTTAATTATCACTAGGCAAGACTGCAACAGATAGAAGCTTGCAAGGCTCTCTATCGCGGAGACCTTTGGACAATCTCGTATAGTGATATTTCGAGAAAATGTGAGTGAACAAAGTTGACAGAGTGAGTGAATGCTCTCCTCCTTATAGTCAATGATTTGTTGGTGGTTACCTCCAATTGGTGTGTGAGATAATACTCCACTACTGGGGAGCTTGATAGTGATAACACAAGAATAATTGAAGAATTCTCTTATGTTTTTTTTTTTTTTTTTTTTTGTCTATAGTACTTTCCTCAACAGGATTTATACAGAAATGCACAATGGGAATACATGGAAGATAAATTAAATGATATACATAGAAAAATATACATGGAAGGTAAATAAATTATCACAACTATCACCCCTCCTCAAATTCATGCGAATGATCAACTAGCAGCAATTTTTCAACCAGGAAAGAATGTCTGGGAGTGATCATAGTCTTTGCACTAATATCTGCAATATGATCCTAAGACAACAAGTGTGGAAGAGAAATAATCCTAGACAGAAACTTCTTGCGAATGAAGTGACAATCAACCTCAATGTGTTTTATCTTCTCGTGAAAGATTAGATTAGAGACAATCGGGACAACATTGGTGTTATCTACATAAAGAAGAATCAAGATAGTAATCTGAATGCCAAAATCTAAAAGAAGTCCTCGAAGCCAAATGATCTCCCTGTGGGCGAAAGAAATGGCACTATACTCAACCTCTGTGTTGAATTTAGCGATTGTTGTTTGCTTCTTACACTTCTAAGATATAAGTGAAGTGTCAAGAAATATACAATACCCCATAGGAGATCTTCAGGTGACTACACATCCAACCCAATCAACATCTACAAAAGCAATAAACTCAAGGGGAACTGTAGATAAAAAAGAACGATGGCCGACCTATGGTGCCACTCAAATATCGGATAATCCTCAAAATAACTGTCACATGCAAGGTACTGGACTTGGCAATGAACTAACCAACAACCTGTACAGCATAGGCGACGTCGGGTCTATTTATTGACAGGTAAATAAGACTGCTAACGAGGTAATGGAATAGGATATGTTGCTCTAAAAGATCACCATCTCATTTACCATATTGATCATTCAATTATATCCATGTCTCGACGGTCGTTTGATAAAAAAGGTAAGCGAGGTTGATGAGATCCGAAGTATACTTTCGTTGGCTGACAAGTATGCCATGATCAAATTTGACAAACCGCAAATCTAAGTATGCAAGTGGGCACAAATCCTTCATGTGGAACCTCAAACCTCTACGATTTTTGTTCTATCACTAATCGTTCAAGAGAAAATTGTCAACATTAACCAGAAGAAACATAATATAATGGGATGAAGATTGTGTTGATAATGAGGGATCATGACCACTTTGATCAAACTAGCCCCAATCACAACTTCGTAAGCCTCTATATCGCGGAGACCTTTCGACAATCTTGTATAGCGATACTTTGAGAAAATGTGAGTGAATAAAGTCATCAAAGTGAGTGAATGCTCTCCTTATAGTCATTGATTTGTTGGTGGTTACCTCCAATTGGTGTGTGAGATAATACTCCACTACTGGGGAGCTTGATAGTGATAACACAAGAATAATTGAAGAATTCTACTATGTATTTTTTTTTTTTTTCTGTCTATGTTACTTTCCTCAACAGGATTTATACAGATATGCCCAATGAGAATACATGTTAGATAAGTTAAAGGATATTCATAGAAAAATATACATGGAAGGTAAATTAATCATCACAACTATCACCCCTCCTCAAATTGATGCAAATGATCAACTAACAGTAATTGGTGGACTAAGAAAGAATGTCTGGGAGTGATCACAGTCTTTACACTAATATCTGCAATATGATCCTAAGACAATAAGTGTGGAAGAGAAATAATCCTAGACAGAAACTTCTTACGAATGAAGTGACAATTAACCTCGATGTGTTTTCTCTTCTCGTGAAAGATTAGATTAGAGACAATCTGAACAGCGCTGGTGTTACCTACATAAAGAGGAATCAAGATAGTAATTTGAATGCCAAAATCTAAATAAGTCCTCAAAGCCAAATGATCTCACTGTGGGCGGAAGAAATAGCACTATACACAACCTCTGTGTTTAATTTAGTGATTGTTGTTTGCTTCTTGCACTTCTAAGATATAAGTGAAGTGTCAAGAAGTATACAATACCCCACAGTTGATCATTGGGTGACTGTACATCCAACCCAATCAGCATCTGCAAAAGAAATAAACACAAGGGGAAATGTAGATAAAAAAAATAACGATGGCCGACCTATGGTGCCACTCAAATATCGGATAATCCACAAAATTACTGTCACATGCAAGGTATTGGACTTAACAATGAACTAACCAACAACTTGTACAACATGGGTGACATCAGGTCTATTAATCAACATGTAAACAAGTCTGCTAACAAGGCAATGGAATAGGAGATGTTGCTCTAAAAGATCACCATCTTATTTACCATATTGATCATTCAATTTTATCCATGTCTCAACGGTCATTTGATAAAAAAGGTAAGCGACGTTGATGAGATCCTAAGTATACTTTCGTTGGCTGACAAGTATGCCATGATCAAATTTGACAAACCGCAAATCTAAGGAAGTATGTTAGTGGGCACATATGTTAGCGGGCACTGATCGTTCAAGAGAAAATTGTCAACATTAACCAGAAGAAACATAATATAATGGGATGAAGATTGTGTTGATAATGAAGGATCATGACCACTTTGGTCAAACTAGCCCCAATCACAACTTCTCTATATCGCGGAGACCTTTTGACAATCTTGTATAGTGATACTTTGAGAAAATGTGATTGAATAAAGTTGTCGAAGTGAGTGAATGCTCTCCTTATAGTCAATGATTTGCTGGTGGTTACCTCCAATTGGTGTGTGAGATAATACTCCACTACTGGGGAGCTTGATAGTTATAACACAAGAATAATTGAAGAATTCTCTTATGTATCCTCAACGGGATTTATACAGATATGCCCAATAAGAATAAATGGAAGATAAATTAAAGGATATACATGGAAGGTAAATAATTATCACAACTATCACCCCTCCTCAAATTCATGTGAATGATCAACTAGTAGCAATTTGTGGACTAAGAAAGAATGTCTGGGAGTGATTATAGTCTTTGCACTAATATCTGCAATATGATCCTAAGACAACAAGTGTGGAAGAGAAATAATCCTAGACGGAAACTTCTTGTGAATGAAGTGACAATCAACCTCAATGTGTTTTATCTTCTCGTGAAAGACTAGATTAGAGATAATCTGGACAACGCTGTTGTTATCTACATAAAGAGGAATCAAGAGAGTAATCTGAATGCCAAAATCTAAAAAAGTCCTCACTGTGGGCGGAAGAAATAACACTATACTCAACTTCTGTGTTGAATATAGTGATTGTTGTTTGCTTCTTTCACTTCTAAGATACAAGTGAAGTGCCAAGAAATATACAATACCCCACAGTAGATATTCAGGTGACTACACATCCAACCCAATCAGCATCCGCAAAAGCAATAAACTATGGTGCCACTCAAATATTAGATAATCCACAAAACAACTGTCACATGCAAGGTACTGAACTTGGCAATGAACTAACCAACAACCTGTACAACATAAGCGACGCCGGGTATATTTATTGACAGGTAAATAAGACTGCTAACGAGGCAATGGAATAGGATATGTTGCTCCAAAAGATCACCATCTTATTTACCATATTGATCATTCAACTATATCCCTGTATCGATGGTCGTTTGATAAAAAAAGGTAAGCAAGGTTGATGAGATCCTGAGTATACTTTTGTTGGTTGACAAGTATGCCATTATCAAATTTGAGAAACCTCAAATCTAAGGAAGTATGTAAGCGGGCACAGATCCTTCATGTGGAACCTCAAACCTCTACGATTTCTATTCTATCACTGTTGTTCAAGAGAAAATTGCGAGCAGTAACTAGAAGAAAGATAATATAAGGGGATGAAGATAGTGTTGATTATGAAAGATCATGAACACTTTGGTCAAACTCGCCCCAATCACGACTCCGTGAAATGGTCAAAACCAATCACAAGGTGCATATTTTAGCCCATATAATGATTTATAAAGTTTGCATACTAAATCTTTCCGACCCATGACAAAAAAAGGAAATAGAGTCATCTACACGGTTTCTTATAAATCCTCTTAAAGGAATGCATTCTTAACGTCCATCTGTCGAATAGACATAGTACAAGTAGGAGCATCTACAATAAGCATTCCGATAGTCTTCATCTTGGTCACCAGGGCAACGGTCTCCTTATAATCAATGGCATACTCCTGCTTATAGCCTTAGGCCATGAGACAGGCCTTTTTACAGATCAAGTAACTCGTCTAATTTTGGAGTAATAGAATACACCACTTACTACTAATCACCAGCTAACCAGGTGGGCAAGGAACAAGATCGTATCCATGATTATGTGCTAGTGTCTGTAACTTCTCTGTCATAGCGCCCCTCTAGCATTGATGTGTAGAAGCCTAAAAATAGGAGGTGGAAATAGAGACAAACTCAAGTCTAGAAAACATAAAGCAAATGAGTCTATTGGGATCTCTGATCCCAAAATAAATGTAACGGACTGATTTTGGAGATAATTTATTATTTTCATGTGAAGAGAGATGAATATAGAAAACACATCTAAAGATGTAAAATAATGAGTAAACAGGTAGAGAACCTAATAGAAAAAAATAATGACAAATATTGCCAAGAAGTTCGGTTAGCATGTTGTTTATAAGACAGACAGGGTGTAACATCACTTTTGCTCAAAACGTAAGTGGAACAAGTCTTCGGCATCAAGGTGAGTGTCGATTTTTTCATTTATCATCACAATTTAGCAAGGGTTTATTTTGGACAAGTCCTCTGATGAATAATTCACCGATCACACAAATATGACTGGAACTCGAAAGGAATGTACTCTCCTCTTGAATCTGAGCAGAGAACCTCCATCATTTTCTCAAATTGTGTGACCACCCTAGTGCAAAATTGTTGAAAAAAATGCAAACACCTGTGACTTAGAGTGTATGAAATATATCCATGTATATTGCATGTCAGACATGGATAAATTAGGGGATTGCCCCCAAACATCAATATGCACAAACTCAAAAGGGGTAGTAGATCGAGACGTACAAAGAGAAAAAGGCAATAATTTATTATTAGATAAACAACAAGAAGAACAATAGATATCAATATAGGAATTATTAACTTTCAGGTTGTTGATAACACCTGAAAAAAACAAGTGAGATAGTTTATGATAGTATGGATGACCAAGGCGACAATAACAAAGTTTCCACACTTTATTTGTAAGACTAATATCATCAAAAGGAGAAAACAAGCAAGAGGTTGGAGTAATAAAGCTATCAAATTATGACAAAAGTAGCTCTTTCCTCCTACTCCCAACTACTTTCCTCATTGTCAAATATGCAGAAAATGAAAATTAGGAAGCAATATTACTAAGCATTGGTTTTGAACTATTTGACCCATAAATATAAGATTAGAAGACAATTTTGAGACATGAAAGACATCAGTTAGGACTAAATGTACAATGTTAAGAAAAAAGAAAAGGATAACAACCTCATAGATGAAATGGGAAACTAAGCTTTATTTGTAATAGACATGACTTGGTTACCCTTGTACAGCTTAACATCATGGAGGTAAGAGGTACTACCTGTCATATGGTTGGACGATCTGCTGAATCATCTCAGGACCACTATTAGGAGTAGCTTTAGAACTTTCAGACAAGTCATCAATGGTGGTCATAGAGGCTTTTCCTCTTATCTTCTTCTTCTTCTTCTTCTTTTTGCACTCATTGATGTTATGTCCAAGAATTCTGCAAAATTCAAAGAAGGGATTAGCTTTATAGATAGTAGTAAGGTGGTTTGACTTCTTACACCCATAACACTATACATGAGACATGTTACATTTCTCAGGTATTATTGAAGAGGCCAAACGGATTGATGCTCTAGGTGCAAGAAAACTAGGTTATACCAAAAAGAGCCTTGAGACGTTCTTTTGCCAGTAAGTCGTACATCACAATACTCATGGTAGGAAGTACATGATGATTAAGTAAAGCACACCCTACAATGTTGAATTCAGGATAAAATTTCATAAGAATATGCATAAAAGGGTTGCTCTTGCATATTTTACTGAAACTCAAGGTCCATCATCGACATATTAGTCCAAATAGCCACTATTGCATTATAAAATTCTTGAACTGTCAGATCTCTCTATGCGATTTGAGTCAATTCTTACTCTAACCAATCCATCTGGGTTTCATTGTTTTGTTGATAGATCATTTTCAAATGATCCCACATAGCCTTCACTATTCAATGAGAAGTTAGGCCAACAACAATACTTTTGTCAATTGAGTCCACTATCCATGTTATATTTTCTGTGTTAGTGCACTTTTCTGTGGCATACTAGTGCAACTTATTTGTCAATTAAGTAGGTCAGTGAGTCTAGGTGTCAGTTGAGCTTAAAGAAGATGAAGACCGAAGACTCAAGCGGACTTGCTACATCGAGGAAGAAGAAAAAAGTAAATTAGATGCCTTGGTGAAGACTTAAACCTTAAACCAAACCAAAACCCAAACCTGTAGATGACCTAACCCATTAGACATACTTTTAGTTATCTTAGGTTGGTCTTAGGTATCCCAAAAGATTACCCAAAGAATGGCCAAAGAGGTTTCCCTTGCTACTGAAAAACATAACTCAAACACCAACAAGCCAGGTCAACCTACCAGTCGTCAGAGTCTGAAAAGGGACAACAACAAACTGTATAAAAAAAGCTTGTACCTAGGCTAATTCGACCGGTCGTCTGGCCTGATCGACCAGTCAGTAGAGGGCAAAATTTGAATAGCAACGTTTATCCTATCCAGGCCCTAAATCGACCGGTCATACCTCAACGACCAACTGGTCATGGACCCCCTGAAACCGGTCATGAACTAGCCATTGGGTGTCATTTTATAGCCGTTGGACTTTTGCTCTATATATTGGCAGCCTGGTTTTTAGGGTTCTGAAAGAGATTTTAGTACATTAAAAGCCACCCTCATTGCTCATACCATTAGGCTCTAATCCTAAGCATTCCAAGCTATCTTCCTTGTGTTTGTTCACAAGATGGAGCATTCAAAGCTCATATGAAGATGGACTTGCTCTCTCTTGATCTTTAGATGTTTTAGGCACCTTGACCATAGATAGATCCTTTATCTAAATCTCTCTAAAGATCTAATTAGGTGAAATTCCTCTAGGCAACCAACTCCTACTAGTTGTAGAGAATTCACACCATCTCCTATCACCTTGGGCATCTCAAGAACATCACATGCGAGGTGATTGATTGGTGCAGCTGAGGCATTGGCAACACAGCGGCAACACAATCGAGGGAGCATCAGGGAGCTGATTGAAGCACGGGAGAGCGGAGATCAAGCAACCCAAGCGGCGCCACAAAAGGGGCTCAATCCGGCAAATAAGTTGTCATTGTAAGAGTCTTGTTGCACTCCTTCCTCGTGGAGGATTGAGTGTGAGAGTTTGGAATCAAACTCTAACAAGTCTCTAAGGGGAGCCTCCTGCAGGAGTATACACTAGGTTCTTGGATTGGAACCGAGGGGTTAGGAGAAACCTTGTCAAATTCTTGGGTTGGATGAATCCCATAAACATCTTGGTTGAGAGATGAACTAGTAAAATCTCCGTCATAGGTTGAGAGGAACCTTGTTAAACTCCCCGGTGGGGTGGAACCAATTTAAAACACCTTAGGCTGGGAGGAACCTGATTTAAACTCCCTAGTGAATACCAGCGTGCTCAAGGGGTGAGTACTTGGACCGAGAGTGGATTAGACAAGTAGTCAAACCACTATACATGCTTGTGTTTGTGATGTATTTGAGCACATTATTATCTTAACATTGTATATTTAATTACTTAATTATAGATGCTTGATAGAAATGTATGCTAGGCACTAGATAGGCACACTCACACACAAGATGTACTTTCACTAATTAGAGTAGACTTGAGCTCATATGATCCATTCTCATATAGTCTACATAGGTTGCATAGATTAGGTGCTTGATTAGTTAAATTGTTTGATAATCTATGCATGTTTAGACTAGATAGCTTAATTGCTTTATCTCTTGCTAGTCTTTGTGATTGGACCCACTTAAGCTTGAAAGCAAAGTGCTCTTGCCTAATTAGTTTAATTAAGCAAGAGGCTTTTAAAAGGATTTTTAAACAGTCCTAACCCTCTCTCAGATTTATATTATTATATTACGTGCACAAACCGGGTATGGGCCCACTATTATGGGTTGAGCCCAACACTAATCTATATACAATTTTTCCCTTGTTCAAATCAATGGTAAATCTTATTTAACTTGATCTAATACCAATTCAACTCTCACACAATCTTTCAACACTCCCCCTCATGTTGGAGCATCCTAATGAAGTCCATCTTGAAACAAGGGCTAACATAATCAAACCTAATAAAGAAAAAAAAAAAAAATTCTTCCCTAACATCCTCACTCAAACCTAAAAGAGGCACATAAAACATTTATTAAAAAAAGAAAAATAAAAGATAATGCGGCCACAGATATGAGTGGTGTCGGCTAACACGATTACGGAGATAAGTGTCACCGGATATGATGGAAGGCGAGTAGACAGATGAGTAGAGGAGGCAATATGACGAGTAATAAACTCAGGCTAGTTGGCACTTCCGTGACTTGAGCAATGTAATCCACCAGACCCACTATTCGGCACAAACAAAAATGGACCAACTGTCCAATATAAACAACAAGTCCAACTTCAACTGCTTAGAGTAAACATTGTTGGAACAACTACTCAATCTAAACAAATCTGAACCAACTGTTCGGTATATAAACGAGTACGGGCCAACTACCTGGTACATAAATGAGCGAGGTCGGCTGCCCTGTATAAATATTAGCCACATTGCACATGCTAGCAAGGAAAGCTTGATACAAAGAAGCTATTGCGTCGTCGGAGGTGGTTGAGAAGAGGCTAGCCCGTGTCACATAGTCCACAAAGCAACAAAAAGATAGGCCACTAACAACCGGGACCATGTAGACTTGATGAAGAACTAGGCCACATAAAGATTCCAGGTCACAATGAACTGGGCCACAAGCGAATTAAGCCAACCATGCCCAACAACAACCACAAACTCAAATCGGCCAAACAGGCGTAACAACATCGAAATAGACCCACAAACTTTAGAAAACAGTGAGAAATGAAAGCAGGCCCACAGCAAACTGGGCCTCAACAATTGATGAATCCAACAATGTTGTTGGGCTAATAACGTGGGCCCCGTAATGGAAAATCACCGGCAACGTCCCACTCCTCGGTAATAAATGGTCAATAGTGATCTCCAAAATATGTGTTTCAGAGGACCAGTAGTAGCATAACATAACACATCAAATGGAGCTAAGAAAACCAGTAGCACAACACATGGCACAGCACAGCCTTCGCAATCTTGACATGCGCACAGCAAAAATGTCAAACTGGGCATGAAATATACAAACGAACTAGGTTAGAGAGCAATCAAGCATCTATGGGCCTCTACAGATGGGCCTTAAGTGGAAGATCACCAATCCATACAAGTGATTGGTCCAAACTACAGACCATGAGGCCCATAGGGATGCCAGGCCCTACAATGATCTACAGAACAATCTAGCATCAACAGTTATCAATGGATGGTCTTCAACAGCAACGTCTCTGATCAGGATTGGTTACGTCCAATGATAGAGGGGAAATCTAGTCCTAATGCATGAGACTGCAATAGAAAAGATCTAAGACCAATGGAACAATGAAAGCGAATCACAAGGTGGCCTCCATGATCAACAGCCCAAAAACAATACAGTGGGGCCAGCAGCAAGGTCGGGCTAACAAATCAACGATCAGCAGCAAATGCGCCTCAACACAGCTGAATGGCCTAATCACATTAGCACCCGATCAACAAGTCTCCAAGGGCGGATAAGTACAGTCGTAGATGAACAGGGTCTCAAAGAATGTGGTCCCCATCAATCAGCCAACAATGAGGCAGATGATGATACAAGTGTGGTAGGAGAATAGCAATGGGGCCCACAGCAGATGATGATGCAGCCGTTGGATCTAAGGTGGGCCACAGCGTCCTGATCTCAGGGCCTTGCAAACTGAGCACTGTTGAAGGAGAAGGATGTGGTCGTGTTGAAGATCTGATCGTCCCGCTCTGATCAAATCAAAAGCTGCAGCAGTGTCTTCACCAACGGTTGGTTAAGGAATAGCAGATGCAGCAAAATGGTGATGGGTTCCAGAAAAAAATATGTTTTTTAGCAACAATGGTAGTACAGCGTCTAGCAGACAACATGAAGATCAGTGAGCAGCAATGACCATTAGCACGCAATGATCAACGAAGCAACAACATCAGAACTAAGGAAACATAAATCAATAGAAAACTTCAATGGTCAGATCTCAACCAGATGTTTCAAGAGATCAGCATTATAGCAGAACATGTTGCTGCTATTCACACGAACAGATCTAAGATGTTAGATGCCACAAAGATCACAACAAATGTGTAAAACAAGTAGAAAGAAGGGTTTGCCAGTAACAAGATTGACAGTGGCAATGGGGGGATTCTGCAGAGGTGTAGGTTGGTAACGAGAGGGAACAGATATGGCCGGAATCGATGGAGCCAAGAAGAAGAGATAAAAGAGAGATGTGAGAATCATGAGTAGAAGAGTTGGGGTAGAAACATTGATCCTCTCTTCTATTTTATATTATTATATTACGTGTATGATCCATGTATGGGCCCACTATTATGGGTTGGGGACAACACTAAACTATTTACAATATTGCTCTTATTCAAATCAATGAACAAGCTTACTTAATCTGAATAGAGATCTATTCAACTCACGTACAATCTTTCAACACTTCCCCTCAAGCTAGAGTATCCTAATAAGGTCCAGCTTGGAACAATGGCTAACATAATCAAACCTGAGAAAGAAAGAATTTCTTCTCTAAAATAGTTCATGTGTTGTTGTTTTTTATTGCGACAAGGGCAGGGATGGGATGGCTCATGTTGAGATGGGTTTGGAGTTGATGATGAAGGCTGCCACTTTGGGGTTGTTTAGTGAGGGTGTGTTTGGTGCCGGTCTGGCAGCGACGATGAGGACTGCTATGACAACAATGACAATGAGGACTGCAACGGCTGACAGCGATGTGCAGAGACTTGGAGATTGTTCAAAGTAATTGGCTCAATGCTCAATCACCCAAATGAACTACTCTGATAGCGTAATAACACAAGAAAATTTGGTGAATTCTCCTATATTTTTTGTCTATACTACTTAACCCCAGTAGGGTTTATATAAAAATGTACAATGGGAATACATGGAAGATCAATCAAAGGATATACATGAAAACATATACATGGAAGGTAAATCAATTAGCACAAACATATATTAACGAGGAAATTAGAAATTACACCAACCTAACTTAAACCCGATACAAAACCAATCCATGGATATATGAGTTTCATCTGGATGATCTTATTGCAAATTAGAGAAAGACCCGACTTACTTGACTGTTAACCTAACTCGAGTAGGACACATCAATGTATCGGATCCAGGGGTTGATATCTAGACCTGATAGAACATCTCTCAACCTGATCTGACCTGATCAAGGTGACAGTATAGGCTCCAATCTGCAATTACATTGCTTTCGAGGTGGACTTGAAGGAAACGTTTATGCAATTTGAGGGCTACTTACAAGTGAATACTATAATACATTTACTTGTATTCAGCCATTTCTATTTCGCAATAAAAA
Source organism: Liriodendron chinense (assembly GCA_003013855.2). NCBI lineage: Eukaryota > Viridiplantae > Streptophyta > Magnoliopsida > Magnoliales > Magnoliaceae > Liriodendron > Liriodendron chinense. Next base: position 127,227 of record PVNU02000665.1, on the reverse strand, counting down.
AGAAGCACACATCACATGAATTATTTTCTTGAGCACCCACAAACCACCTCCAATGGGCTCCTCCGCATGACTACTTCCCCCAACAGCTTCTTCTTTACTCTTCTTTTGGGAGTCAATACTAGTGCTAATATTCATAAGCTGAGAATTACTTACCAGTCCCTTTCGATGACCTTGCTTTCAACTTTGAGCTTGTCTTAGAGTCCCTGTTGCTCTTCTTTTGGGAGTCGATACTAGTGCTAGTATTCATAGGCTGAGAATTACTGTTCCCTTTTGATCAACTAGCATTCAACTTTGAGCTTTTCTTAGAATCTCTTTGTTTGCTCTTCTTTTGGGAGTTGCTTTTGACTTTGAGCTTTTCTTAGAATATCTTTCTTTGCTCTTCTTTCAGGAGTCGATTACAAGTGCTAGTATTCATAGATCAAGAATTGCCAGTCCCTTTCGATGAACTTGCTTTCAACTTTGAGCTTTTCTTAGAATCTCCTTTACCCTTTTTATGGGAGTCGGTACTGGTGCTAGTATTCATAAGTCAAGAATTATCAGTCCTTTTCAATGAACTTACTTTTGACTCTGAGTGTTTCTTTGAATCTCTGTTCTTTCAACGCATGAATGAGGTTGTGTTAAAGCCATGATGAAAATAAAGAGCCTCCGACATAACTGAAGTTGTTGAATAAGCAAACACATGCAAAATGCAGCATTTGAAAGCATATACATTTCAAATTAATTGTATTAAAGCTTGCTTTCATTCTCTGAGTCTCTCTCATCTGTGCTAATCAAAGACATGCATAAGATAAACCTAAAAATCAAACATGTGTTCCTGACTGCCTTGGATGTCTTACTACACAGATGAGAACATAACAGAACTGACGCATATTGGTCATTCTTTTTCTGGACTTTGTTCTTTCATGCATTGCAATGCATGGTACTATGCAATTGCTCATGGGGGTCCATGTGAAGCCATAGTCAAATTATACCAAGGCCATGCTAAAAATTTCAATCACAGGTAATGATTTCACACTGTGGACCATTGACTGTTATTGTTTTTGTCCTTTCATTTTCATGACACCATTTGATCATTGGCATCATCTTTCCAGCTTGATTTGAACCTTGGCCCATACACAGTAGTTCCCAGCAACATGGTTTATTCCATAAATGGACGATTCCAATTGTCCAACCATGGATGCATGTGGGTCCCATCCAGAGAAACATGCAGGGGGAGCAAACAATGCAGGAATGCAAAATGAATTCTGTTTTCTGAGAAGAGTGGCATATAACTGTTCCCAAAACCAACAGCATCTCATTAATTCATGTCAAAACCATAAAAAATTAGTTGAAACAAACAAAAAGAAACCATAAAAGCTGGCTGTAAGCAATACATGAATAAAAATGTTACAACCTATAGCCTATAGTTTATATCATATGTACGAAAGCAGGTTCAGTGCAAATTATAGAGTTGATACTTTGCGCTGAACCTGCTTTCAATCCTGACATATTGTTGGAATCTCTGTACTTGCATTTGCATAAGCAGGACTGCAATGAGTAGCTATGAAAAATCCAAACAACTTTCAACACAAGATGGAAATTTAAAATGTTGGTTCACCTCGAAACTGTGGTTGAATCACCATGTTCATTCCCTAGATCGAGCGAAGCTAAGATACTTGATAATCCCTCCATGGGGTCAGTTCTTTTGGGATTCTTAAGATGTGAAATCTTACCACTGCAATAAAATAGACGAGTTTATGAGAGTATTAGCAACAAGGCATGCAAGACACTAATGTCATTGCATCAAAAGGTCATCGCAAGTGAAACTCAGCCTGTTTTTATGATTGAATAATGGAAAAGAAAAATTAAATAAATATTACTATAATTCTTGTCATTTTGGTATCCAACATGTTCAATATTCATCATAGCCTTGTCCAAGCTATTTGAGTTGGGCTTAATGAATCCAAAAATGTGTTCTGAGCCATGTCGATGAAAGCATTGAGATGTGAAAAGAATCAAAATCAAATACCAGCATATGGCTGAAATTAACTTGTTTTTAGAGGCAGCTGATTAATTTTTGTTTGCCAAAACGTGTGGTGTTTCAGCAATAATCTCAAAATCAAGTGCATCATGGTGATTCATGGCAAAACCATCAAAATTACAATCAGTGACCATAAAACATAGCACTTAAAAATATAGACAGGAGAGCAATGTAAACGATCTTACTAACCTTAGATGATTACCGACACATTTAGGACCATGACCTCCAACCCCTGCAATAAAATACCTGTCAGGCGCAGCACCTTTTGCTTTATTCTTTGCTTTAGGCTTCCACTGAGTAGAGGCACTCATTGGTAGACCACAAATACTTTCCACAGAAACTGCTTTTGTGCCAAAGCTAGTCTTGGAATCTCTGTACTCACAGTTTTTGTTAATAAGATTGTGTTAAGATGTAGTCACCAAGAATAATTACAACTTCCAATGTAAGATGAAATTTGAATTGCAGGGTTCTGATTGTTAGCATATACACAATTTTTCTGATGTGCAGTATTCTGTTAGTTTGGGATCATGGTTCAGCTTATCCAAAATGTTGGTCTGGTGGCCACACCCATGGATGCTGATGCCTCAAAAGTCTCACCAATTAGAAGATCCTAGTTCTTAATTATTGCCTGACAAATGGCCACATTCAAGTGGAATGAAGTCCAAAGATTCAACAGTTAGGATTTTCCAATCAACAAGATATTTGGGACATCCATGGTAGGAAGAGATTGACCATCCAAATCATATAATGATGGATTTCACATGTTCACAACTCTTTTTTTGAAGGGGCAAGACCATATAAACAATTCTCTAATGTAAAATAAGAACCTACCTTGACTTTTGGACTGAACCTTCATGCTCATTGCCTGGATTGAGAGAAACAAAAAATCTTGATAAGTCATCCCTAAGATTGTTGGCACAATTGATTGCTTTGACCAAACTCCGATCATCCTTGGCATTAAAGAAGCATCCTCGATGCTTCGCATCAAGGACTATTTTCTTCCAGATAGAACCACTGTTAACTAAAGTCTGCCCATTCCCCAAGATCCAAAGGCAGTGCCTACAATGGAAATAAATAAAAAATAAAAAAGCTCTACTACATAAGTGACCTCTATGTATAATTGACCTGGATTTTAATGATTATGTTGCTACAAGCCAGAAGTGAATGATCACATTTTTTTTATAATCAGAAATATCATTTCCTACTTTGTGCACACACCGTTTGGGGCCCATTTCTACCTAATTGGGCTCGGGGAAATACTGGGCAGGACTGTAATGAGCCTTTAAAAGGGCCCAGTAAAAAGATGAAGGTAGAGGCCTGGTGGGCAGCTGATTGTAAAACCTTCACCAATCTGGAACTTAAAAGCCAACCCCAAATTGCTGGGAGAAAGGTTAAGGGCCTGTTTGGTAGACAAAAATGAGTTTATCTAACTTTAGTTTATCATAATTATTTATTATAAATCATATTTCTTTTCATTAAGGATTAAAAATAATCTTGATAACCAATAATCATGATCTCTAATACACAATTATGATTAAACAAAATGAACTCATTTTTAGATGTCTACCACAATGGCCCTAAGATATTGACAAACAATGAAGATGACAATTGTTGGCATTTTTTGATAGACAGCAAAGTCCTGCACAAGTTCCAGATTGAAGGGTTTCTCCACAAAACCCTCAAGAAAAGAATCAACTATATATTAGAAACAAAGTACAAGAATACCCCTTTACAAAGAGGAACAGCCCAACATATGGCAGGGGCAAAAAGGCAAAAAAGGAAAACAATACAATTATATACACATAAGCATACATCAGTTAACACCCCCCCCCCCCCCCCCCCCCCCCCCCCCCCCTCAAACTAAGGCGGGTGATCCACCAGCATGAGTTTGGCGACTAGGAAGAAGTGGCGAGCCGAGGGTAGTGTCTTGGTGAGAATATCAGCAAGCTGATCCTGGGACGCGACATGAGGAAGGGAGATGATACCGGATTGATATTTCTCGCGGGTGAAGTGGCAATCAACCTCTATGTGCTTCGTTCTCTCATGAAAGACAGGGTTGGAGGAAATCTGAATGGCACTGATGTTATTGACATGAAGATGAGTTGGGGTCGAGAAATGAAACCCAAGATCAGAAAGAAGCCCACGGAGCCACACAATCTCACTGCACGCAGCAGACATCGCACGGTACTCAGACTCCGTGCTAGACTTAGAGACTGTGGGTTGCTTCTTGCACTTCCAAGAGACAAGAGAAGAGCCAAGGAACACGCAATACCCGGTAGTAGACCGGCGAGTAACCGCGCATCCTACCCAATCAGCATTAGAATAGGCCCGAAGCTCAAACAAAGCACTGGAAGAGCAAAATATAGATTGGTCCATGGTCCCACGTAAATACCGGATGATCTGAAGAACAGCAGACATATGCAGAGTGCGAGGCGCTGAGACGAATTGATTGACAACTTGTACAGCGTAAGTAATGTCGAGGCGAGTCATCGTCAAATATACAAGACTACCCACTAAGCGACGGTAAAGAGTAGGCTGCTCCAGCAAGTCCCCATCACCATGGCCATATTGAACATTTAGTTCCAAGGGAGTTTGAGAGGATTTCTAATCCGTCAACTGAGCCATAGCAATGAGGGCTCGAGCATATATACGTTGGCTTACAAGAATCCCACATTCATAACGTGATATTTTTAGTCCTAAGAAATAGGTGAGAGGACCCAAGTCCTTCATTTTGAAGGAAGAGGAAAGAACCGTCTAAAGGTTGGTAATCCTAGCTGAATCACTGCCAGTCAATATGAAATCGTCAACATAAACGAGAACAATGACAAGGCCCCGAGAGGTAGTGTGTATAAATAAGGAGGGATCGCAACCATTCTGAGAGAAACCAGCATCAACAACTATATCATGGAACCGCTGAAACCAGGCACGCGGAGATTGCTTGAGACCATATAGAGCCTTCTTCAGGCGGCAAACCATATCACCAGTACTTGGACGAATACCTGGAGGCAATGTCATATACATCGTCTCTTGAAGGTTGCCATGAAGGAAGGCATTCTTCACATCCATATGAAAAATGGGCCAAGTACGAATAGAGGGAAGGGACAGGAAGAGTTCGAACAGTCTTCATTTTAGCAACAGGGGCAAAGGTCTCATCATAATCAATACCATACTCTTGTTTGTACCCTTAGGTGACGAGCCTTGCCTTGTATCTATCTAAAGAGCAATCGGATTTGAGCTTTATGGAATACACTCATTTACTGCCAATAAGTAGTTGGTTTGGAGGACGCGGGACAAGTTCCCATGTACAGTTCTCATCTAAAGCACGAAGCTCCTCTGCCATAGCATCTCTCCAACAACTCTGAGCAGCAGCCTATAAGTAGGATGTGGGAATGGAAATAGAGTCCAATGTGGAAGTCATAGCTGGCATAGAATAAATGAGATGATCAGGAGCTCTATGAGGCCGGGCAGAGCGACGTATCAAGGATAAATCCGGATCGGCAGCAGGAGTGGCGGTGGGCATGGGCAGAGGAGGAGGTGCTCGTGGCCGATGAGTATAAACCTACAAGGGGTTAGGTGGCACACTAAATGTAGACGGTATGTTAGGAAAAAATGTGAAGCTAGGTGATGGAGATGCAGGAGTAGAAGTAACAAGCGGTGTATGGAAAGGAACATGTTCAAGAAAAATAACGTTACGAGATACCCATATCCGACGAGTAACATGATCATAGCACCGAAACCCTTTCTGTGTCTCCCCAAAGCCCAAATACATACATCTAAAGTTTGTTACGTTCACGGAAAGCAAGGTGAACATAACAAACACATCCAAAGACCCGAAATGTGGAATAATCAGGGTGAGAGCCAGACAAGGCAAAATATGGAGAAGTGTTCTCCTGAAGTTTAGTGGCATGCGATTGATTAAGTAGATTGAGTGTAACATGGCTTCAGCCTAAAACGAGCGAGGAACAAACATATTAGTCATTATGTGCCGATTTTTCCGTTTGGCTACCCCATTCTATTGAGGAGTATCAGGACATGTCCTCTTATGAATAATCCCATGGTCGCGAAGGTACGTACTGAAATCCAGGGAGATATACTCTCCCCCTGAGTACGAACGAAGGGTCCTAATCTTGGTCCTAAATTGAGTGTCAACCATAGCAGCAAATTGCTTGAAGATACCAAAGACTTGGGATTTGGAGTGTATAAAATATATCCATGTGTAACGAGTGAAATTATCAATGAAAATTATGTAATAGCGTAGCCCAGACATGGATAAAATGGGCGACGGCCCGCAGACATCAGTATAGACAAGCTCAAATATAGAAGTAGATCGAGTTGTGCTTAAGGAGAACGGAGCACATTTACTTTTAGATAAGCAACAAGAAGAACAAACGAGATCCAAAACAGATTTGTTAATTTTCAAGTTATCCAATATGCCAGAAGAAAACAAATGAAACAACCGATCAGAATGTGGATGACCAAGACGACAATGCCATAATTTCCACTTCCAGTTTGCCATTGAAATATCAGAATCAAATGGTGCAAAAAAACACGGAGCTCGTGTTACAGATGTATCAAAATCCAGCATGAAGAGATGCCCTCTCCTTCTACCCTTCCCAACCACCTTCCCCGTTGTCAGATCCTGCACAAAACAACAATCAGGGAGAAACATGACTAAACAATTATGATCAGTGAGCTGACCAACAGAGATCAAATTAGAAGAAAGCTTTGGAACATGAAATACATCGCGAAGAATAAATTTCCGATGGGAAGAAGGGGAAAGGATCAAAGAGCCAACGGACTGGATGGGCAATTGAGTCCCATCAGCAGCGGAAATAACCTGCGTACCAGTATACGATCAGATATCGCGAAGAGAGGAATGATTACCGATTATATGATTGGAGGCACCAGAATCAAAGAACCACGGAGACGACGTAGAAGTACCTAACAAACCAGTAGCGGAAAGGACCTACACAATCTGTTGAAGCATCTCAGGAGTCGAAGAGGAGGAAGCGGAGGAGCTGGCAATATCACTCGTGGCAGGTTCAAGAATCGTAGGAGGAGGAGCCGAAACAAGAGCTCGACCACGACCATACCCACGATCACTACTACAGTCACGTCTGCAGGAAGAAACAGTATGCCTTGGTCTTGCAATCAGCAATACCATGTCCCATCCTACGACAATAAACACACCACTCGCTACATTGAGAGACAACATGACCTACTTTGTTGCAGCCATGACATGTCACAGTGTGCACACTACGTGCACTAGAAGGGTCAGTACGGACAGCAAAAGAGGTAGAGCGCATACCACGAGTACTAGAGGGACCAGAGGCGACCAACGCCAGATCCGACGAACCAAGAGACTGAGGCATGGAGGAGAGATCTTTGAGCCCCTGCTCCTCAGCAAGTCGTTTATCACAACATTTAGAGATGGCAGGGGGCGACGATTCAAAAGTGCAGCCCGACATGGCTCATATTCCGCTCGCAACTTCATGAGGAATTGCCGTACACATGTGCAGTCTCTCATACCTTGGAAGACTAGAAAATCCGTGGGAAATTCGGGGTCCATCGTCTCCATCTCTGTCCATAGGGCGACAATGTCAGAATAAAATACCCAGATGCTCCTGTCACCCTGACTGATATGGGACAAATCCTGCTCCAACCAATAGAGACAGGCCTCATTGCTTTGTTGGTAGATCACTTTGAGGTGATCCCACATCGCTTTGGCTGTACGATGTGGGGTTAGCCCAATAGCAATCGATTTGTCCACGGAGTCGAGAATCCACGTGATGATTCTTCCATTCTTCATTTCTCGATCAGCCTGGTGCTCCAGATCGGTGGAAGAGGTCATAACAGACCCATCAATCAGGCCCCATAAGCCACGACCTTTGAGAAAACTCTGGAAGGGATCGACTATAGGTCATAGTTGGTTCCATCAAAACTACACCGAGGGGCATCGCCCCGAGAATTTTCTTTGTCCATAATCGTAAAGAGTTACCAGAGGGAGCTTGCTGTCGGAAATTTCTGTTGGAATGAGCACAACCCACGCACAAGTGGAGAAGTAGAATTGCTGAAGGTGAGAGGGGTGCCTAAAAAAATGCACACTGACAGAAATCCGCCTTCCTGTGTAGATGGTGAGACCCCTTCTCAGCTTGAGTGAGCACCAACTGATGTATACTACCATACGACCACAACCAGCTAAGATCAAAGTAAAAAAGAAAAACCGACGAAGGGCTGTTTGGTGAAGCTTCAAAAGGCCGAAAATCCTTCTTCTCGGTCGTCGGCCCCAACTACAGAGGATCGACGGAGCTGTTGTAGAATCACAAAGGTGAAGGAGAAAGGAGCACAACTCACGGAACAACAGGAGGTGGACGGCCACTGCTCACGGACACTGCACAACGCTGGAGGTGGACGGCCCAACAGGAGGAGGATGGTCGCTGCTCGCGAACACTACACACTGCTGGAGCAAGCTAGAATCAGGAAAGGGGCCAGAAACGGACAGGAAAGTTGCTGGAAAAGAGGAAAAAATGGGCCAGAATCGAGCAGCGTTGCCAGACATGAGCAAAGGCTGCCGGAAACGGACAGGAAAGTCACTGGAAAAGAGGAAAAAATGGGCTGGAATCGAGCAGGGTTGCCGGACATGAGCAAAGGCTGCCGGATCTGGAGCAGAGGACGCTGGAGCAGTGGGTGCCGGATCTAGTGAAGAAGGTGGGGCCGGACATGAGCAGAGGATGCTGGATCGAGAGCAAGGGACGCTGGAGCAGTGGGTGCCGGATCTGGAGAAGAAGGCGGGGACGGATCTGCAATGGAGATCTCAGGATTTGGTAACCTGCTCTGATACCATGATAGATAGCAAAGTCCTACACAAGTTCCAGATTGAAGGGTTTCTCCACAAAATCCTCAAGAAAAGAATCAACTATATATTAGAAACAAAGTACAAGAATACCCCTTTACAAAGAGGAATAGCCCAACATATGGCAGGGGCAAAAGGGAAAAAAGAAAAACAATACAATTATATACACATAAGCATACATCAGTTAACATTTTTCCCACTTAATTTTATCTCCAACTCTCCACTCTCGATAACGTAAAGATTAGGACATTCTGCTTAATTGCAACTTATTAATAGTATTATAAATTAGTACATTCAAACAAACATAATAAATGGATTTATAAGTGCTTTTACGTGATGGGTTGTGAGTGATGGTGCTTATTAAGTAAGATAAGCATACCTGGCCCTAGTCAAAGCCACATTTGTCCGTTGAGTATTGTAAAGGAAACCGACTGATCCGTTATTGTTTGACCTGACAGTAGACATTATAATCACATCCTCTTCGCCACCTTGAAATCCATCAATGGACTTGACATTCACAACAAAGTCCTCATATGGTTCATATGTTTTTCCAAGTATTTCTTGAATTGCAACGATTTGAGCTGTGTAGGGTGACACGACACCAACACTAACCCTCTGTCCCAAAGCAATGGATGCTGTAAAAGAAAAATCAAAGCCAAACTATTCATGCCATTACTAAAGAAATGAAAAATGCATCCTTAAAGAGTGCCAAAGAAATACTCATTGCATGAGTATATGCATAACCATTAATCAAAATGGGGCTGACATCCCACAACCAAAAGTATAATGTATGTATATGTATAGCTAATGCCTAGCATATAATTCCTTCATCTGTCACTTAACGGTCCTCAACTGGGTGCTATTCGCACATGTCTGAGTGATGCAACTTCCCATACAAGCACGAGGGAGGAGTGGATCCAGTTCTCTCATCATATAGGCAGACATTAAGGCATTTCAATTTTCAACTGTCCATATTTCCCCAAAGATTATAACGAGGAGGCAATACATGACTGAAATCTCGAAAATTGCAAAGGCGAACCCAGTTACCAAATGTGACCAAGGAATCAGAAGCAATAATCACTAAACTGACTATAACCTCTAAAAAGATTATGTAAACATTGTTTTGAAAAGCATCCATGCACTGAGAGGGTCCCACCTTCTAGATGACCCAGCCCAAAATCAGGCTGGCTTACTTATCAGGTGGGCCACACATATAACAACATTCTTTAAAATAACTGATACATCAAACACAAAATAACAGAAGTGAATTTGCATATTCATAACCCCAAGGTGAAATATTTCCTGCTAAAAACAAATTGTAGAGGATAATATTCAACCAATTGACAATGCACATACCTTTGAAAAGGTTACTCAATATTTGCAAAACTGCAGCCACCTCTACCATATTCTTCCGACTATGACCTTCGTCGACCATCTCTTTTCCTTTGTCAATATTAATAAATGAATATGAACCATACATACGTTGTGCAAGGTACCGCCTTTCATGACTTTTATGCTTGACACTTGGAGCATCGAAAATCTTGTTCTCATAAAAATTGGCATTTGGGAAAGTACTTATGGAAGGATGCATTCGGTACTGCATGTTGAGAAGGTGCTTCCCATGTCCCAATGAACTCAACCTCGCAAAGAGGCTTCTTCCAAAGCCAGCTTTCTCAGAAACCTAAAAGAGTGAAAACTATAAAAAAAAATACAGAGAAAAATTATATCTGTGACACTAGTATACCATTAGGGACTATTGATACAAGAGGATACTTTTTGGGTGGGAACCGTCCACTAGGGCTCATCAGATCAATAGTCTCGAACAGCCAACCATTGGTCGACTTGTACAAACTGAGGACCCCATGAAACAACAAAATATGCAGATAAGACCCAGGGTAGCAAATACAAACCTTGCTTTTAACAAGTGCGGGCAATTGGTGCTCGTCACCAATAAGAATAGTATGCCGTATACCCGGCAGTTGTAATGGAATCAGCGACTCACACTCTTTCAACTGAGCAGCTTCATCGATAACTACCAGCTCAAATGGTTTGATCTCTAAAAAATGCAATGCAGATGAACTAGAAGCCGTGCAAAAAATGAGGGTAGCTGTTTTCAAACAAAATTCTCGAATCATATCTTCATCGAGAAATTGGGGAATCTGAATTTTTCCTTTAAGATCTCTTAAAACTTGAAGAAACTTGTTTCGGGCCTTACACAAATTGTTTACTCCTTTGGACTGCATAAATAGTTTCTTGAGTGTCTTGTTACTGACATTATTCGCACGTAACAAGCTTTCAAAAGATTCAATCAACTTGAAAGCTAAAACCATGTTGTTGAAGTTATTTATTGAAAGTGAAGATGATGGTAAGTGGGTACAAAGGTTTCTTATATGATTCTTCAATGATTTTGCAATGGCACCAAACCGGCTCTTGACGAACTCCCGAAACGTCAAGGCATCCACGCCCGTCTTATCCTCCTTTGCCTTTTCATTTGCCAAATAGATTTCATACTGAAGAACACAATCTTTGAGAAATCGTATCATCGACTCTAGCAGTATATCTCCACCCTGATAGTGGTGCGAAGCATTCCGAAAGCCTATCAATGCGGTGATTCAGAAAAATATCTTCAAGATCGTCAGTAATGTTCATACGGTCTTTATTTCCCATTAAAACTATGTCTCCCAATGGGCATGGGTCAGTAGGACATGACTCTCTTAACAACCTCAGGAGACGCGAGGCCACTTCTAAGACTGCAACATTTGTTGGTGCGCACGCAAGTGTTCTGCATTTCAATGCTTGAAGTGCCAGTAGCATTGTACTGACAGTTTTTGTCTTTCCAGACCCCGGTGGGCCCCAGATTAGTTGAATTGAATGCTTGTGCTGGCATTGCTTTGCTGCTATTGAACTCAATACAGCCCTGATTTGTGACTCATTCAGCTCGAATGAGCATAACCTGGATCGCACTTTTTGCAAAAAAGCTTTCATTTTCTGTCCAAATTCTCCGGAAGAACAGTTTTCGCAACTACTCTCAACCTGTGTAAAGAACAAAACACTGAAGCAGGTTAATCGCCGAAAATGACAATGCAAAATGCTATAGATAATCTTCTATTGTTCTTCTTCAGAGAAAAAAGTATCGATTGCTTAGTTGTAGGATTTCCATAAATGGACCCACCATGGATTGGGGATGCTCCAACTGTACTTTAGAAACTCGAAAAAACTAAACTTGACTCACCCAAGTTGACTCGAATGGACCAGATTTCACCAAGACTTGAGAAAAACTCGATTTGGTCATGACTCAACCAAAATTCAAGAAAAACTTACCCATACTTGAAAATAAAAAATCTCTGCAAATCTCGACAAAAATCAACTCGGCTTAACACGACCTGACAATATATATAAGTTTGACAATGTTTTATTTATATACTTCTAAATAATGAACAATATTCAAAAACGTAGAAAAAATCATACAATTCTTCAAGTAACTCGCCCGAGTTTTTGAATCAACTCAACCCAACTAGGTTTTAAGTTGCATTTTCGTGTTTTTAAACCATGGCTCCAAATCTCCCAAATGGTAGGTCATGATGCCTCAATCATCGTCCTACAAATGAATATTCAAGAAAAAAAATGGCCATTCGTCCACATTAAATAGGAATTGAACCAAAGATGAAAGGCATAAGATCTTCCAATCTAGGAGACTTTCGAGACATCACCCTTCCATGGACTGTCATTTGTATTATGAATGGGCTAATAAAAGAAAGGGGCTTCATTGATTTCCCAATGACCTATATAATAATAAACTCTATCAGCGTGTATTTGAAAATAAAAAATATTTCCAAGTAAATGAGGTATGTTTGTGACAGAACATGGCCAATGCATCAAATGTTTGAAAAAAACAAATATCAAGGGATGTGGCATACCGAAGAATTGGTGCATAGCGCTTCCTTGATGACATCAGAATTTCTATGGCCCGCATTCAAGGCCATCCAGATACGATTGTTTGTTGTAATATTGATCAAGAAAACAGCAAAAAGAGATTTATCTTTTCCTTCTAGAGCCACAACATCCTTCGATACTTTGGCTCGAATTTCAAATGGTGGGCCACTTTCAGCATCTTCATTCTTAGTAACTAAACAAAGAGTTTGGGATCTCCCATCACAGTTTAGATCATCAACTCTTGAAGGTATCACATAGTACAAAGCAAAGATATCTCCGTTCTTTGGAACGGAAGTTTCTTTTCCTCCCTTATCCGAAACATTTCTGAAAGGTTCCATGGAAATGCCATATACTGATTCCTTAGAATTAGATACCCCAACTGATCGTATTCTATAGACTGGTGCTTTAGAGAGAACCTCCATACTCGAACGCAAGTCAGACCGTGTTTCGTCGATCAAAGGAAAAATGAATGATCCATAATACTGCTCCAAGGATTGAAATTTATCTGGGATCTTTCTCACCTGAAAAAATAGGTGGCTATCTGAAATTTCATTTGAAAATTTGAAACATAGAGAAGTCAATGGCACTATTGGTTCACCTCATACAGACCAATTCAAGATATTACAAGTTCAAGATTAGATGAAGAGAGAGTTGAGAGACACAATCAAAGATGAATATGTTACGTTTTCTCTTAACCTAGTTTGCAATTTGCTTGAGAGTTCTTAGCCTGCATTTGGATGCACAAACAAGTATTATTTCGAGGATTCAATTCAATGAAGACGAAATAACTAGTTTAATAACGTTCCTAGTAATTCGCAAATTGTAGTTGCTTTTCTTATCGACTCCAACTTGAAAGTAGCAAAATATCTACATGGATGCCAAGGAAACGGAAATATGTTATTTCCTCTTCATTAGAGCAGCAATTGCAATTCGATTTGATTGAGAACCAAATGCACCATTGGTGCACTAAGTCGGATTGTGGAAATCCAAAGGTAGCCAAGTAACAAAAAACATCACATCTAGGCTAACTGCGAAAAGAAAAAGGATTCCTTTTCTTCAGTTCTGCGAGGGGAAAAGGAAATGGTCCTTTTCTGAGGAAATATGAGGAAAAAGAAATCGAATTCCTTAGTCGTCTTGTTCACAAACGACGGAAACTGTCACATACAAAGAAGTTGATTTCCTTTCCTCAGTTTTTTTTTTTTCCACCAATCTCAACAGGCTTGGATTGTCGTTGATGTTGGACACATGTTGGGAGGCAAGCCCTAGTGGGGCCCACCTGTTGGACATGGCCCATGGCGTCCACTTGTGGGCAGCCATTAGTGGGTGGATCCCACGTGTTTTCCCATTGAGTTCCCTCTATTTGGACTATGTTTTTTCCTTTTAAATTTGAACTTAAATTTTGAAAAAGGTTTACAAAAGAGATTGGATGAGATAGGGATAAGTTCAAACTCTACAAAGGAGACGAATTCAAGAGAGAAAATACGAAGGATTAGGGGCTGTAAATGGGTCAGCGGACCTAATGGGGTACTTAGACCCGACCCACACCCGACCCGTTTGTTAAATGGTACGGGTCTGGGTCTGGATCCGGTTTCCTTTATATGAGGCCCAACCCGACCCGGCCCAAACCCATTTAGTAAATGGGAGGGTTTGGTCCATGTTACGAGGGACCCATCTAGGCCCAAACCCATCCAGACCCAATTTTAAACATGTTAAAAATGCTTGCATATTTAGACTCAGACCCAATAGACCCGACCCATTTATAAATGGGTCTAGGTGCATCTTCCTCTACTAGACCCAGAGCCATTTATAAATGGATTCGATGGGGTGACTTGGACCCAACCCAAACCAGAACCCGCCCATTTAGTAAAAGGGTCTGGGTCTAAAATTTGGACCCGGACCCGAACCCATTTAGTAAATGGGCAAGTTTGGTTTTGGCTAAACCTGCCCCAAACCCGACCATTTACAGCCCTAGGAAGGATATTATAATCATATATTATGTCCATCTAGCCACCTTTGGACGATCTAAGCCATTGATCATTATCTAGGAGTCATATTAATCATAGAATCAAAGTAGTGAATGAAATTACGTCGGATCATCTAACATGACACCCTACGCTATACACGAAAGCTTGACGGAGCTTAGAACTACAGTTAAGTCCTAGAGAGGGTTGATTAGGACCATTTTAAAATCCTTTTAAAAACCTCTTGCTTAATTAAACTAATTAAGCAAGAACACTTAGCTTCCAAGCTTAAGTGGATCAAATCACAAAGGCTAACAAAGATAAGTAATTAAACGACCTAACCCAAGCACATAGATTATAGTGATGCAACATGTCGAGCTTCTAATCAATGTACAATAATCTAGACTACAAGGATATACTAATCAGGCACCTATTCTAGAAGTGAAACTACAAGATGTGTGAGAGAATCTACCTAGCACTGCATAGCATACATTCCATCCAAGCATTCATATAATTAACAACTAATAACAATGCAAGAATAGAAATCGCTCAAATGACTATCTCAAACACAAGCATGTATAGTGGTTCGACTACTTGTCTACTCCACTCCCAGTTACCATTCCAAACTTATGAGAATACTGGATTTCACTATAATGAAGCTTTTAAATCAAGTTTACCTCACAACCTTTACATTGAGGTTTTTGCACAGGTTCACCACTCAACCTGAATAGAGATTTTCAAGGTTCATCTCTCAACCCAAGTGTTTGATAGGTTCCACCCAACCTAGGAGTTTACAGGTTCCTCCCAACCTACACATATGCACCCGTGTTGATGGCTCCCCTTGGAGACTTGTTTAAACCCAACAAATGAGTCAAGGTTCAATTAATGAACCTGGATTTTAGGCTCAACTAATGAGCCAAGGTTCGACAAACGAATCTGGATCGAGTTTAAAAACAAACTCTCACACTCAATCCTCCCCAAAGGAGTGCAACCAGACTCTCAACTTGACACTTACTTGTCGGATGAGCCCATTGTACGCCCCCCTTGGGTTGTTTGATCTCCGCTCTCCTGTGCTTCAATCAGCTTCCCGATGCTCCCCCGGTCTTGTTGCCAATGCTTTGCTAAGGCCTCAGCTCCAACGATCAATCGTCTTGCATATGATCTTCAAGAGATGACCAAGGTGATGGGAAGTGATGGGAATTCTCTACAACTAGTAGGATTTAGTTACTTAGAGGAATTCCACCTATTTGGATCTCTAGAGAGATTTAGACTAAGGATATACCTATGGTCAAGGTGTCTAAAACATCTAGATATCAAGAGAGAACAAGTTCATCTTCATATGAACTTTGAATGCTCTATCTTGTGATCAAACACAAGGAACATAACTTGGAATGATTAGGAGTAGAGCCTAATGGTATGAGCAATGAGGTTGGCTTCTAATACACTAAATTCTCTCTAAAACCCCCAAAACCGATCTGCCAATATATAGAGCAAAAGGTCCAATGAAAAAAAAAGGCATAAACAGCTAGTTGTCAACCGGTCGACCAATCGGTCTGAGGAGTCCTCAACCGGTCAGTCGTTGAGCCACGACCGGTCTGAAAATGGACTGGGACTAGTTTATGTTATTGTCCCATTTTTACTTTCTGTTGACCAATCGCACGACCGGTCGGATAGAACAGTCGACCAGTCTGAAAATGGCCAGGGACTTGTGAATGTTGTTGTCCCTTCAATGGCCTCTGATGACCGTTCGGCCAAGGGCTCAAACCAATCGGCAGCTATGAGATCTGTTGTTTTAAATGTCTTATTTACAACAACTCATGCAACCTCTTAGGCCATTCTTTGGGTGATCTTTTGGAACACCTAAGGCCTATTTAAGATGACTAAAAGTTTGCCTATTGAATCCAGTTATCTAAATGTTTGGTTTTGGTTTAGGTTCAAGGCTCACTAAGGCATCTTTTTTACCTGTTTCTTCTTCCTTGTTACAGTAGGTTCACTTGAATCTTCGGTCTTTATCTTCTTTAAGCTCAACCGACACCTAGACTCAAGACCTATGTAATTAACAAATAAGGTGCACTAGTATACCACAGAAAAGTACACTAACAGTGATAAGATCCTCTCTGCTCCTGTAATGGTTAATTGAATCACCAGATGTGCATCGTCTATGTTCGGCTTTGTGCAAAGGTCACAAGACCGTGTAGATTGTCGGACCTTGCGAGCCCACCCATCCAGCTGACTTTCAGTGGTATCATAGCATCATCAAACATCCAATTTATGTAGAAAAATCACATTGAGGTATGTGTCTAAACTTTTTCCCAAAATTTTATTGTTTTAATAAATGTTTTTTATTTAATAAATAGGTCAATCAACTTCATTGTGCCTTTTCTTAAGAAATCCAATTATTGCCTTCCATTTGAGATTGAGGATGATATGTGGATAGAAATAGAACATTAAACAAAAAAGAGAGAAATGACAACAAAAAAAAAATCTCTTTCATGAAAAGAAAGAAAGAGAAATTTTGAAAAAGGAGAATTTAAATTAAGAAAGAGAAAAAGAGAGCTAAAAGGGGGGGATTGAAAAGGAAAATGGGAGGACCCTGAGATCATCCCACCAAAACCGCCGCAGTGGCAGCAGCCACCAACCGCCCACTGATCGCAGTGAGCAGAAGCCGTAGCCACTGTCGGCCCTCCCCAATGTATGTGTGCATGCATGGGAGTGTAGATCCACTATGACAATTGTTCTATCACTATTGATCATTAGTCCGCTAGTGATCAGCACTATCATCAATCGTGATGATCAACGTTGATGATCAGATCCATTATCAACAGTTATCATTAACGGTGATGATCGGATTGATCACAAACGGTGATGATCAGTTCCCTTATTCAAATTAGCATTATTTTCATTGATTCTTATGATGATGTATTATATGTGATGTTATAATCGGCTTTATATACCTACCTTTTATCATTAGAATGTTAAAACGTAGTGTACTTATTTACTATACTTAAGGTTGTGCATAATCTAAATAGGAGCCCAAGATTGAAAGCTAGACCCGATACTTGAGTTGGGTTAGGCCTCGGCCAATGGTAAATAGATGGGCTCCATCCATTATTAGTTATAACTACAAGGAAATTTTATAAAAACTACTTCATTAATATGAAATTTACATTTTAGTACTTTTTCAAAAAGCTTTTGAGAAAGCTACCTCATTAATGGATATAATTATCATTCTGCATGCAAGCAAATGGGTCAATGGCTCGGGTGGGAGTTGTGGGACCCACCATTATGTTTATTTAAATCTACCCTAACCACTAGGTGTGCTACCACATGTTAGGTAAAGTGCACAAAAATCATCCCCATCCATGATTCAAGTGGACCACATGATTGGGAACACTGTAAAGGGCAATGACCACCTTCCAAATTGTTTCTCTAGGTATGGCCCACTTAAAACATAAATGTGCCTAATTTTAGGCCCAAGCCTAAATTTTTGTGTGGCATCTAATGTTTGGAATGGATTTCATATAATCATCATGATGGGTCCTATAAAAAAAATCAAGGGTGGACGTCTCTCCCTCAACTGTTTCCTTTGGTGCAACCCAACTGAATCACAGGTTAACCTAATTAGTCTTTGGGCCTAATGTGGGACTAAATATCTAATGGTCATAGTCGATCTTACATAAACATCACGATGAGTCCGGTCAAATTCAAGAGTGTTGTCCATATAATTCCTTTTTTCTAAATAATATCTATGTACAATCAGAGAGGGTCGTGGGACTTTATTTTTGGCGAGGTTCATCGTGATATGCATGTAAAATCCACTCCAACTATTAGATGTGTAATCCTACTTAGTTGTGAAGCCAAAAAATCAGGCTGACTTGTGATTCAAGTGGGCCCCACCAAAGAAAATAGTTGTGAGCGAGACGTGTGCCTGTGATTTTTATAGGGCCCATTGTGATGATTTTATGAAATCCACTCCAACCATTAGATGACACACCAAAATTAAGGACTTAGGACCTAAAAATCAGACCCATCCGTGATTCAGGTGGACAATATTAAGGGAAATAGTTTGGAGGGTGGTCATTGCCCTGTACACTATTACCAATCATGTGGTCCACCTGAATCACAAACGCAAGTGGTTTTTAGGCCCTTGGCCTAACATGAGGTGATGCACCTACTGGTTGGGCTGGATTTTACAAAGTGATGAGCATTCCACTAGACAAAGTGATGGGGGTTGTGGGACAAAGTGAACGGGTTCCACTAGACAAAATGATGGGGTTGCCGAGCAAAGTGAACAGGTTCCACTAGACAAAATGATGGGGTTGCCGGACAAAGCGACGGGGTCTACTAGACAAAGTGACAGGTTTCACTAGCAAAGTGAGAGTGTTGCCGGATAAAGTGACGGGGTTGCTGGATAAAGTGACGGATTCAACTAGCAAAGTGAGAGTGTTGCCAGACAAAGTGACTGGGTTGCGGAATATAGTGACCTGTTTCATTACACAAAGTGACCGGGGGTTTGCCAGACAAAGTGACGGGGTTCCACTAGACCAGGTGACAGGGTAGCCTGAACAAGTAATGTGGTTATTAGACATTTTGGAGTAGATTTTATATTAGGATGGATTGCCTATGACACACTATCACAGGCAATCCCTGCCCATTTTATATAATATCATGGTGGGTCCTGTAAAATTCAAGGGTGGATGTCTCGCTCCCAAATATTTTCTTTGGTTTGGCCCACATGATTCACAAGTCAACCTGATTTTTTTGATTCCAGCCTAAGCTGGGATTACGGATTGGATTTCGCATACACCTCACAGTGGTTCTTAAGTTAACAGGGCCCATTGTGATGTTTATGTAAGATCCATTGCGACCATTAGATATTGAGTCCCATATTAGTCCTAGAGACAAAAAAATAAAGCTGACCCGTGATTTTGGTGGGCCACACCAAAAGAAACAATTAGGAAAGAGACGTCCACCCTTGACTTCTAGAGGGCCCAACATGATACTCATATGAAATCCATTCCAACCAGTAGATTACACTAAAAAGTTAGGCCTATGGCCCAAAAATCATATCCATATGTGAATCACTTGGACCACACTAATAGAAAAGGTTTGGAGGGCAAGCGTTGCCCTTTACATTTTTTCTAATCATGTGGTCAACCTGAATCATAGATGGAGCTGATTTTTGGGCCCTTCACCTAACATGGGGTGACACGCCCAGTGGTCGGAGTAGATTTTACATAAACATCATAGTGTGGCCCACCCAAGCCACCAACCGATTGTACAACAGTTGTGAGGGACAGGACTCGGCCTAGTGTATCGCACAGCACCCACGCCAGTAGTGTGTGCTATTGGAAAAGCTCATTAGGCCCACCATGATATGTGTCTTATATCCACGCCTTCCATCCATTTTTACGGATCATTTTAGTGCATGAGCACAAGATTGAGGCAGATCCGTATCAGGTAGACCACACCACAAAATAGTGGTGATTGAACGATCAAGCTGATATTTGGACTCAAATTAAACCAAATATACTTGCATTTCAAAATTCAGATCGGCTGAACAATACTATCCTTTGATTTCTGAACACTTGTTTGTTGAAATAAATTCAAAGGACATAATTTCAAGCAGTCAAAAAAAAAAAAACAAGTCTGTTACTATGATAATCAAATAATCAAAAGATCTGATACCCGATAAATCTAAACTAATACCATTTGAGCAGTTCAATTTAAATTGCTTGCATGTATGCACAGCGTGGGGAGTTTTTATCTAAGTCGCACCTACACGTGCCAAACCATACATGCATTTGTGAGAGATTAAAGCCATGAATCAGGAGAGCGGATTAGGTGAGACCCCGGGCTCACCTAAGACGGTGCGGCCCTTACCGTGGGGTAACCGTGGGGCCCACCTTGATGTATGTATTATGTATCCACTCCGTCCATCCATTTTTCCAGATCCGTTTAGGGTATTATCCAAAAAATGAAGCAGAGAGAATTATCAGGTGGACCATACCATAAAAAACAGTGGTGATTGACCATCCTACCATTAAAAACTTCTCAGGACGCACCTTCATGTTTCCGTAGTGTTTATTTACCATCCAATCTGTTGATAAGGTCACATGAGCCTGGATGAAGGGAAACAAAAATATCAGCTTCATCCAAAACTTCTGTGGCCCATTAATGGTCAATCATCACTTTTTCTATGTTATGGTCCACCTGATGATTGGATCTGTTTCATTCTTGGTATAATCCCCTAAAATGATCTGAAAAAATGGATGGACGGCGTGGATATATAATTCATACATCAAGGTGGGCCCCACGGTAACCCACAGTAAGGGCCGCACCGTGTTTGGTGAGCCCGGGGTCTCACCTACTCCGCTCTCCCCATAAATCAGGCGGGACCGCACATCGGGTGGTACCACGTATAAAAACGAAACGGACGGTTGAAAGAAATTGCGGTCTCAAAAGCGAAATGTAGCCCACCGAATCAGCGAATTCCGCCAAAATTTCTAATCCAGTATGATAATCGCGTTGGATTTTTATACGTGTGACGAGTTGGCAGGTGTTGGAGGTGAGTAGTAGAGAAAACGGAAGCACGTGTAAATTCAAAAGAAAGATGCAAGAAACGAAGATGTAACCTTTCCTTTGAGGAGATTGTCGTTGAGTACGTCTTGGATGGACCATGAGAAGACGAAATCCACCAAATCCTTCTCCGCTTTCTCTTTTGCCATTGCCTCTGCTGATTTCTACACGCATTCAACTGAACTGGGAAGTAGCTCTCTCTCTCTCTCACTGAGTGGAAAAGGGGTAGGAATATAAAATTATATAATGAGTAGGAATCATATATTTCTTCGCAATTAAGAAAGGCATTTTGGGGAGAGTGAACGAGAGTGAACGTCGGCGTCTGTTCGAGTCTCCTCTTCAATTTTGGAGCCCTTGCCACACACACGCAGGCACTTGTGTCAATTAAGTCGGACGTGTGTGTAGATATGACCTGTCCATCCGGTGGGCCACACTCGTTAGATGTTTTGGTATAAAACTAAAGCCGTTTCTTTTCATTTCTCAAGTCGGATACTCTGTAGAAAAATATAGGCCGGTGATTTTTGCTCTTTCTTTTTCTTCTAGCCCTCCGTTCCTTTTCTTATGCTGTGGCCCATCTGAGTAGTGAAATGGCCTAATTTTAAGAGAAAATAATCTAAGCTTTGTGGTATGCTAGTTGGAAATCTCAGATCTCTCACATGTTTTCTATATTAGCATGTGTAACTGAGTGTGTATGGGTAGGTATCTGCACGATTGTGAGCAGAGCGACTTCCTTCTCGTTCTTTCTTTCCACTTCATCCTGAGTTCGTACCGTTGCTTTATTTTCATTGCTTTCATCGGACGCGGATTGCCTGCGAAAGCCTTAACGCAGGCATCTCCTGCGCTCGGAATCTAGGTGGCGCCCACCGTGATGTTCGTGAGAAATCTACGCCGTTCAACTGTTTTGTGAGCTCATTTTAGGCGTTTCTACCAAAAATGAACGAGATCCATGACTCAAGTAGGCCGAAAACGTGACGATTGAACTTCCACAGTTGAAATATTCGTGGGGCCACAGAAGTTTTGAATCAGGATAATATTTGTGTTTTCAGTTTATCTCAGTAGGAATGACATTATGAACGGTATGGATGGCATATAAACATCACTGCGGACCCATAGAGGTTTCAACGGTAGGAATTTCCCAACCCACCTTTTGCTTTAGTGCGGCCCACCTGATACGTGGATTCCGTTCATTTTCGGTCGATGATCTCACAAAACGGTTGGACGATGTAGATGTCTCACAAACATCACGGTGGGCCCCACCTAAATTCTGAGCGCAGGAGATGCCCGCAAAAGGCGTTCGCGGGAAATCCGCGTTCGGCTTTCATCGTTCGCCTTTTGAAAGTCGGGACGTGGATTGGACGCGGAAGCCTTGTGCAGGAAGTTACTGCATTTGGGAACCTAGGTGGGCCCATAGTGATTTTTTTTTTATAAATCCACCCGGTCCATCCGTTGTGGGAGCTCTACGACATGAAAACAAAAATGAACCGGATCTAAGACTAAAGTGGGCCGAAAACGTGAGGATTGAACATCACAGTTGAAATATTTGTGGGGCCATAGGAGTTTAGAATCAGGATAATATTTGTGTTTTCAGTTCATCCCAGTAGTAGTGACGCTATGAACGGTATGGATGTCATATAAACATCACTGTGGACTCAGGGAGGTTTCAACGGTAGTAATTTCCCTAACCACCTTTTCTTTTAGTGAGGTGAGTCTGGGATCCTGCTCATTTTTTATTTCATGTCCTAAAATGAGCTCTCAAAACGGATGAACACGGTGGATTTATCAAAAACATCACTGTGGACCCACCTAGGTTCCCAGTTCAGGAACTTCCTTCACAAGGCTTTCGCAGGAAATAAGCGTCCCGTGGATTGCGCCGTGCCCTTGCCAAGATTAAATCCGTCCAAGCAGGGGGGCTGTGCAGTGCAGCCCACTGTGAGTTTTATCCATGTTACGGGTGAATCCCTAAATATTCCTCATTGTGGCCTGGAAGATGCGATACCGTCAATTATGTGGCCCACTAAGGCTAATTCAACATGCATGTCAGAAAAGGATCCAAGCTTGTTAATGCAAATGAGTCCTTATGTTCAACGTGGGTTTACAAATAAAGTTATGAGGAGTTGTGTTTGGCCTTAGATAGCAGATGCCGCCTCAGGTAATATACAATATCATGAGAACTAGGCTTTAACCTCAGATATGGAGATTGGCTTGAGACCTTGGCTTCGGCCTCAAGCGATGAATATATGGTTGAGGTCTTAGCCTCAGCCATGAATGCCCGTCGCATTGTCGCTAAACCATTTTGACAATTCAACTGAGGATGTTAGATGTCCTTGGATATAAGCACCCACCGCACCGCCATATGGAGATAATGATCAATGCCGGGATATGCAGGATCCGGACGTGATAAGGATCATCTCTCTTAACCGGGAAACGTATCCTAGATGAGATCTAATCCAGAGACGTATCCTAAACATGATCTACGGATCCACCGCCATCGGTCATGGATCATCACCTATAAAAGGACACATCCGCATCACCTTCAGGTACGCATTCATACACTACGCAATCCATCTTAAAGCTCTTACACTTAATCATCTCCATTAATGACTTAAGCATCGGAGGGTCCTCCGTCGGCACGACTGGCACCCCCTCATAACCTTCTCTTTGTGATCTCAGGTCTCACAATCGCCACCGTTCATCCGTGTCCACACCGAGCGACAAAGATCTACTGTTAATCCTTGATCAACATCTGTAACACCCCATACTTTCCTGTACTCAGGTGTTACCACGAGAATCCAAAGTATATGTGTATGTGTAATGCCCTTCCGTGACTCTTTCGTCAATGTGTGCGCCACTCCTGGTGCCCCGGACTGGCAGTGCGTAGTTCGCGCCCAAATGACCAAAGTCCTGAGATCCTGAAACCTCTGTCATATTGACCGCGCCGTCCTCGCGATCGCAACGGCGAAAACAGTGCGTCGATCTGATACCCGAGGGCAAAGATATGGACATTTAATCAAAACACCCAAAAAATGTGGTTGTGCACACTTATGTGGGGCCACCCAATGTGGGGCCCACTACACGGTCTCCTAGGCAATCATCTCCCCTCTCCTTGAGATAATTGTAATAATTACAAAAAATAAATAAATAAATAAAAAGTAACATATAATAATGATGAAAAGAAAGAAATTAATAAAATAAATAATAAAAAAAGGGGGGTAATGATGACTAGCATCCCAACCCATGCCTCACCACTCCTCTCCCACGTCACCCCTTCTCCCTCCATTCCTTCATTTAATACAACAAATAAATAAAAAATAAGTGAGATGAAATGGTATATGTATAGCTAGGGAGGGAGAGACGTTTCTCTCCTTCCATCCTTCCTTTCTTCCTTCATCTGCCATCCACGCCCTCACTATGTGTGTGTGTGTGTGTGTGTGTGTGTGTGAGAGAGAGAGAGAGAGAGAGGAGTGGGCCATCTTCATCAACCATTCATTCACTTCAACCATCAATATCGATCATTGAACGAGGAGATCGAAGTAGGTACACCCCTCCACCTTCCATTCCCTTTGATTTCCTCATTTTATTTATTGGTGATGAATCAAGGTGAACCATAGATGTGGGCCCCGCTTTGAGGAAACGTATGCCATCTAGAGCTCCTTGTCATTTGATGGCATGGATAGAGAGAGGGAGAGAGAGAGAGAGAGAGAGAGAGAGAGAGAGGAGACACTAGAAACTGTCTGTTTGGGGGCCCCACTTGTGAGCCCCACCTTGATGTGTGTGACTAATCCATGCCATCCATCTGTTTTCCCAAGACATTTTAGGCCTTGGCCACAAAAATGATTAAAATCTAAATCTCAAGTGGGCCATACTAAAGAAAATAATGGTGACGGTTGAAACCTTCTAAGGCCACTGTGATGTGTGTATGCTATGAAACCTGTCCAAATTTGTACTCACTGGGCCCACTATAAGATGGCCAACCCGGTGGATGGACTGGATTTATCACATGGACCCCACCTCTTTGTTATTTCAAAAAGAAAAGCATAATAATAAATTAATAAAAGAAAAGGAAGTTGCTCCATGATCGATCAGGAAAGTGGATTTTGGGCTTGAAAATGGCCCCACGTGTGGGAACCACTATGTTATATCCACCCCGTCCATTTGTCTCTCCATATCATTTTAGGCAGGGGGCCGAGAAATGAAAAAGATCCAGATCTCAAGTGGGCCGTGCCGGAAGAAACAATACAGACCGTTGAAACCTTTCGAAGGCCCACTATCATGTTTATGTACAACAAAACCTACCCAAATCAGGGCTCGTTAGACCCACATTAGGCTGGCCAATCTGATGGATGAATTGGACCTCATGTGGACACCACCGTGTAGGGGAAAACAAAAGAGAGAGAGAGAGAGAGAGAGAGAGAGAGAGAGAGAGAAGAAAAGAAGAGAAAAGAAAAAGGTCACTGGACAGTCAGCGTCCAGAGGGCTGCTGCCCAGCTACGTGAGGGCGAGCGGCCCCACTCGGGGACCCCACCATGATGAATTGGTTCTATCGAAACCGTTCATCTGCTTTGCCAGATCATTTTAGGACATGGGCCCAAGAATGAGGCATGTCCAAGTCTCAAGTGGGCCACACCACAGAAAACAGTGGGGATAGTGATGTCCACCATTGAAACATTCATAGGGCCCAGCTTGTTGGGTCCACCTTGATGTATATAGTTTATCTACGCAGTTCACCTATTTTAGCACCTCATTGTAGGGCCGATAGTTCTTAATAATGTAGCTCATGGGACCCACCTTTCATCTATGTTTCATGCACATTTGTGCTTGCTGCCCATTTCTATTTCAAAAATCTATGTTGGATTCTAGTGTTTTAGGCCATGTTTGGGTGTCCTTAATGGGCCCCACGTGTGAGCAATGTAGAGGCCACCACTTGGACCTTTTATTTGGTATATGTGGCAACACGAATGACACATCACTTGGGTCGAAGCGGACTCCACGCGATCGGGAAGTTGATCCCAAAATAGGGCTAGGAATTGTTGTGCAGAAAATTCTGCACAGAAATTTCAAATAACCATATTTGTCCATGGGGTAAAACTTGCACGTGTACATCCAGCACGTCATATAAGGTGTCTTTTGTAGAACACACATGGGTCTAGCAGCGACACTTTGAGGAATGCAAAAAGGTGGCCCCATTTTATCATGGAGCCTGCCCAAAGTGGGGCCAAAATCAATTATAGGTTACATTTCTGCACAGTTCTTCCAAGTACTTATCTTTGGGCCATCGCTATAAATTGTATACAACCAATCTAGGAAGGATGTCTAGTGGTTTCTTAAGAAAATATATGGGTCTACGAGGGGGACTTGACAACACACCAAAAGGTGGTCCCATTTGATGGCGGTATGTGCTCCAAGTTGGGCCAAAATCATTTCTGCACTACCGTTTCTACACAACTCCAAGTACCCATGTTTGGGCCTTTGTTAAAAATTGTACACATGCAAACAAAGGGATCTGTCTTATGAGTTTTGAAGACCATACATTGGTCTGTGTAGTGGTCATTTTATTTCTCTAGAAGATGACCCCTTGTGATCACAAATTGAACCCAAACTTAGCCCAAAATCATTTATGCATGTAAAGTCTGTTTAATTAAAAATCTACGTGGGGTCACATCCATGGAATCCACCACCTTCCTAAAGTATTAAATAAGTCATTTAAACCCTAAAAATTGAATTTAGAGCCACCACCATAGGTTTGATCTTAACCGTATAAATTATGGATATGACAATCTAACCGCATAAATGGTCTAAAACATGGTAGGGTCGAATTCTAGCGAGCGTGTACATGCTTCAAGCAACATTGAAAGATGCTCCGATTCTTAAGGTGATAATTCATTCCCTTGAGCTTTCCGCCTTCATGTTAATTAAGTAATAGTTTTATTCATATATGACTGAAAATTTTACTGTCTCATGATTACCTCTGTTGTTTGATTTTGCCATAAATCATATGTTTAATCTTGCTATATGTGCATTTCTTTACAACTGTGAATTATTTACGAATTTTGGGATTGTGATCATTTTCATTCCTCATGTTTGGAAAATGAAAGTGGAATGTGAATTTGAATGGTTGCGATCACCTATATTTGATGGGACCTTAAACTGGTGGCCTTTGGAATTGATTTATTGGAAAGATTCATAATAGTGTCCTTAGATGAAATTGTTGGACTAAATGTTAAATGAGATGAGATCTTGATTATGCCTCTAGCCGGACTAGTATGAAAATATTTTTGAGGATGTCCTTATATGGACTCGTTGGGCTGAATGTCTTATTGAGATGAGTTGTTGGGATTCCTGATGGACTTGATGGACCAATGGTCCTGTGAGATAAATTATTGATTATGTCCCTAGTTGGACTCGTGTGAAAATATTTTGGAGAATTATCGTAATGAAAGGTCACTAGTTGTAAGGGAATGTCATAATTGGTTTGGTTGTAAATTGGAATAATAATGGTTGGTTTAATCATGCATATCATGGCACAGACGGGACATGTGGTGACGAGCCATATTACCGTCGAGTGGTCTGGTTGCTGAGAGCACGTACCCTCGAGGTATTTTCGCTGGCTCTAGACCACCATAGAGTGTGTCATTCACTGAGAGCACGTACCTTTGGTATTTTTGCTGGTGATGACTACTCGTAATATTGTGGGGCTGATGTGTGCCATTTGTGGCTTCCAGACCACTTGGTGAGGCCGATGTGTGTCCTTAGTGACTTCTGGATCACCAATTGATGAATTTGCATTGTGGGGCTGATGTGTGTCCTTAGTGACTTCCAGACCACATTTTCCAGCTGGATGTGCATCCCCAGGCTGAGGGACATGTGCATGCATTCATGCATTTAAAAAAGACTGCATCATGAATGTTCTGTACATTTTTTTATTCTTCTTGATTAATCTGTTGGTGTGCAATCTTGAGGGAACCTCACACTGAGCTGGCCACTCATGCTGTTAAATTTTAACCGTACAGTTGGTGCAGGTGATTTGAATAATGTACAGGTCTACTGGAATGGAGCAGGATGCTTAGGTTATGCTGATGTCATGGATCAAAGAGCCGTGTTTAATGGTTGCTACTTTAAATTTTGTATATAATTGTGATTGTTTATTAGTGTATTCTGAATTAAATTCGAGATATTCGGTTTGTATAAGCCTTATGGGCACTACTCTGCGATATTTGTTGTATCTTTCCTATATGCATGGTTTATTTTTTTCCACAGTGAATACCCTTCTTGGGATGACAGTTGAAAATGGACTGAAATGTGGGTTTTCTTCATAGGCTAACGCCCAGGTCTTCAAACACGGGTCTAGAACTCGGGTTGCGAAAATCCAGGGCATTACAATATCTGTTGTCCAGTTTTGGACGTTAACAAATTGGCGCGCTTATGAGAATGACTAGATCGTTCTTGCTTTACTCTTTCTCCATCATTCGGACATTTTCCCCATCTTCGCGTTGCCTCCTAAGAACAAGCGGTCACGGGGGCATTCATTTCTGCACCGACATCAGCCCTCATAGGCTCACAAATTCCGGTGGAGGATGTCTCTCCCACCCAGGGGGAACAAGCTTCTCCACAACTTATGCCACAACCACCGGTTCCGGCTAACGATACCACTAGAATTGGTATCCTTGAAGATAGTGTATTAGCAATGTAGACCGAGATCGCTCAATTCGCCCACATAGTGAAACAACTCGAACAATTACTTTACCCTGTTGCTCCTTCACAACCTAACGCACCAGTGCTTTTCGCTCACTCTCCTCGACCTCGAGAACAACAAGGATAGAATCATCCAGCGGCAAACCAACCGGCCGCAAGTCGGGCTGGACCACCCATCCAAGCCCTCGTCTAACATGGTGGGAGTAATCTTCCTCGGGAGATTTACGCCACACACTTGATACTAGACATCAACGTTATGACGAGGCCATCGCAGTTTCTAGCGCAAATCACACATTAGCGTGGGAACAAGGCCTCAAGAAGCTCAAGGACAAGTTTGCCAATATGGAACAGGCAGTATCGATCCAACCCGCCCGCGACGATACAGGCGATGGTGGACCAAACAGAGCCACCATTCATCGAAGAGATTATGGAGTCACTATGACAAAAAATGTTCCGAATGGCCAAAATCACCCATTATACCCGGTCGGGAGACCCTATGGAACACATCGAGACTTTCAGGTCTCTTATGGAGCTTGCGGGTGTTAGCACTAAGATCATGTGCCGTACATTCTCTCTTACCCTTAAGGATGCAACCCGAACGTGGTTCAGGAACCTCAAGCCACAATCGATTAATTTCTTCTCCCAACTATGCATGCTGTTCGTATCACAATTCCTAAGGAGCAGGAAGATGAAGAAGCCGACGACTCACCTAACCACGATCAAACAGAAGTCGGACGAATCCCTGAAAGAATACATGGTCTGTTTTACATTCGAGCTTGTGCAGACTGAGGGTTACACGGACGAGATAGGCTTGGCTTCCCTTCTCAGCGGGGTCAAGAATAAGGAGTTCTGGTTTGCTCTCGACAAATCTACTTTGAAGATAATGGCAGGACTCTTGGCAAAAGCTCACAAGTACATCAATGCGAAAGAAGTAACAAGGGCTAGACGAGAGGCCAAGACCGGATCTGGTAACAAGAAGAAGAAACTTGAGGAGTCATCGTCCTCAAACAAAAAGAAGGAGAATTGGCGAGAGCGATCCCTGAGGAAGGGCCCCCCTGAGGGCCGATTTCAGACTTAAATGCCACAGAAGAAAAGATTTTCATGCACATCAGTGATCAGAAGTACATGAAGTGGCTGTACAAGATGAGGATTGAGCTCGAAAAGAGGGACAAGCGAAAACTAATGTCGATTCCATCGGGATCACTACCACGACACAGAGAACATGCATTGCCCTCAAGGATAAGATCGAGACTCTCATTGGGAAGGGCCACCTTCGTGATTACGTGGACCGGCAAGACCACTCACCCAAAAGATGTGATAGATCCCCTCGTTGGCAAGACCGACCATAATGGGAGTGATTGCCTCAGTGGCAACACTGCCCAATGCAAGAAGATTCTGAGCCTGTTGGCGAGATCAGAACCATGTTTAGTGGGTTAGCCAGAGGTGGGGATTCTCAGAATGATAGAAAGGCCCATGCGAGGAAGTCTCAGTCTGAGCCCCAGTTAGTTTGCTTGGTGGAGAGACTTGGTAAATAGCCTAGACTAGAACATCAGGTCATCACCTTCTCCAAGGAGGATGCGAAAGGAATTCACTTCCCCCACTATGATGCTATCGTGGTAATGTTGAGGGTGTCAAACTACAAAATCCACAGGATAATGCTAGACACCAGAAGCTCAGCAGGCATCTTATATGTTGATGCATATGACAGTATGAATCTATCACAGAATTTACTCAAGGCAGTCAAGACCCCATTCATCGAATTCAGGGGAGAAGTCGTCGAGCCAGAAGGAAGCATCGACCTCCCAGTCATCTTTGGTGAGGCCCTGAACAAAATCAACTTGATGATAAATTTTCTAGTGGTGGATCGCAAATCAACATACAATGCAATCCTTCGGCGCCCATCCATGACAAAGCTCAAAGCCATGTTGTCATCATGTTATCTTTGCATGAAGTTCTCTACTCCAACTGAGGTCGGAGTGGTAATAGGAAATCGATCTGACGCCCATATGTGCTACGACCTAGTGTTACAGAAAGATAAAGGAATACAAGTTGTGCCCATCATGGCGTTGACTGCTCCTCATTAGGAGTTGGAGTTTGAGATGACCTCCTCCATGGATCCCAGGGAGGGTAATATCCGGAGAGGGACCTCGGCCGAGGACTTAGTCTAAGTCCGAATATCTGCTAAAAACCTGACAAAAATTGTATGAATAGGGTTTGCACTCGACCCTGCGGTACAAATCAGATTCGTTGAATTTCTTTCCAAGAACCAGGATGTTTTCACCCCTGGCACTACAACTCCAGGGTTAAAGTCAGAACCTTATGGGTCAAGGACCTTGTCCTCAGAAGAATCATCTCGAGCACTCGAGATCTAGGACCTCAAGCCCTTGAACCGAACTAGGAAGGCCCATACAAGGTCTTTAAGATAGTCCGACCAGGGACCTATTATCTCAAAAATATGTAAGGGAGAGTCCTTCGTCGCCCTTGGAATGCAGCAAACTTGCGGAAGTACTATCAGTAGTCAAACATGCTTCTAGATAGCCGACAATGTAATAAGGCATTTTATGCCAGTTCAGAATAAATAAAGTTTCTGTCATTTCAATCAAAGTGTGTTCTCAAGCCAAAATGCTCAGCCGCCCTCATCCCCTGAGGATACGAGGCCTCAAGGAGGAATGCGAGACATTCCCTAGCTGAGCACTTTGTCCCCAAAGATGGACAAAGTCTCGAAAAACTTAATCGGCAAATCAATTTTCCCAAGGGGAGGGAGATGTCACCTATGGCGCCCTCCGACTGAGCACAGTCTGCTCGGACAAACTGACGAATAACTCAATGAACGATAATGTTTAAAAGCTCAATGGGCCAATAGTTAAACTATATATAAACTAATCTCTGCTTGTTAAATGGGTAAATTAAAGTCAGGAAGGCCACTTCATGATCAAAGGACTAAGTATCAAACTTAGTCAAAAGTAAAATAGTTAGAGAAAAATATTACATCCACAAAGCGAGCAAATTAAAGAAAAGATCTTTTCATTGGATAAAAATATGCTCTAAGGCAATACATGCAAAACAACAAAAAGAGAGAGACACAATTGTTATACAATAACTACGACGCTGGGGTCTTCAGGAATCGACGAGGTCTCAACAATAAGAGCAGAAGGGGCAGAGGAAGCAAATGGCTCAGCAGCTGGAGCTATAGCCTCGGTGGTAACTTCCTCCCCAACATCAGGGGCCTTCGTAACCATCATGGTCTCTTCCTCATCATCAGCCTGCTCTTTCACTGCGATTATCTCCTCCAAGGCATCGAAGCTCGAGAGGTCCATGTTAGGATGCAGCCTTTGGAAATTGAGAGCTCGACTCCAAGTAGTGGAATATACCAAAAGCGGCCTCATAAATATTAGAATCCTTATAGGCCTCCACTGCCCGGGCCCCTTGCCTCCCCTCCAGGTTGACTTTCTCCTGCGCCCAAGCGGCTTTCTCTCTCCAAATTGGCCTGAAGCTGAGTAACTTCAGTCTCACATGAGGCCTTCTTCGACTCCAGTTGTTCCTTCGCTTTCTGGAGTTGAGAAAACCGCTGCTCTAGCACTTCATAACAAGTGCCAAACTCCTGAGCCTTCTTAGCAGTGGTCCCAAGCTTCGAGCTCTAGTTCCTTATTATGCATTTTGAAGGTCTTAGACAGTTTGTCCTTCTCGTGGGCGCTGGCATCTAAAGTTTTCACCTTCTCCTTAGTGGCGGCTATGAGGCGGTCCTTCTCACCCAAAAGTTGTCTGGCCTCAGTAACGTCCATGTGGGACTTAAGGACAGCATCCAATGCCTGTATATACCAAAAGGAAACCAAGTTATCAAAAAAGAACAAGTGCATGAATTAAAGCCTCAATCTGGCTGAAAGAAGACCCTACTCGGATGCATTGACCTCTCGCGAGAATCGTGGTATGCTTGGGCGCAAACTGACGAGTTGGATCAAGAGTATCTCTCCCGATGTGGTTGGACATAAATCAACACATCAGGACCAGATGGGTTAAGACCCTATAGTCACCAGACCCAGCAGAAGTAGGGGCAAGAACAAACTCTTGTCCGAGAAAAGTCTGAGCCCCTCCTACACCAGGGGTCGAGAGAAGCTGGTGGCTTCGAGGAGGAGCCATGGAAGTCTGAACCCCCTCTCGGGTCGGGGGCAGTGTTCTGAGCCCCCTCGGGTTGGGGGGCAATGTTTTGAGCCCTTGTGGGGGGTTGCAGTGGTGGAGGTAGAATGCATGATGAAGTTGGAGGATTAGATGAGGAGGAGGAGCCTGCCCCCTAGATCTCTTATGAACCCTACCAGGCACAGAAGGCAAAAGGCTAGACCTCTTCCTACCAGACTCCCTAGAAGCCATCTCTGTAAAGCAAAAACCCATGTCATACATATTGAAAACTCATCACTCAACGCCAAAAAAAGAAGGACATAAACTCACCTTTCATAAGACCGCTAGACAGAAATGAAGAAGGATCGAGGAGGAATTTTACGTTTTGAGAGTCCTCAGGCACCCAAAAAGCCTTCTGGATCTTCTCTTGGATCTCACCTCTCAGATTCAGTTTTTCAACCGACACTCCTGCAAAGAATAAGAAAAGAGGTTAGTGGTCAACCATAGTGCTCGAAAAATAAGAAAATATAAAAGTATTTTTTCAAGAACTCTGACCTAGGAGGAAGGCGCGAGGTACGGACCCCTAACTTGGTGCCTCCTCGGCCTCAGCCTCTCCCAGGCGCTCGAGGCAAAAAATAATTCATTCTTCCAGTCCTTGTTACTGGATGGGTTACCACAGATAAAGTGTAACACCTTGAATTTTTAGAATTTATTTAAAATTATTCAAAATTTTATTTTAATTAAATATCACGAATTTAGCTTGCTTTGAGAATAACGGATCATCCATGAGACATCTGATAGGCGACCCTTTATAAACATTGCTTAGAATGATGCCATGAACGATGTAGAATGGTTAGATTTCACAAAACTCGCATTTTTCAATAATTATAAAAATGCCATAAGAAAAACTCCATTTCTAAGAAAAATCCATTTTTTGCGTTCTGTTTGGCTCCAAACTTTAAATGAAGCCTTCATATCACATTTTAGCCATCCACGACGAATTGCAACCATTGGATTGCCCTAGAAAGGCCCCGATCTTAAAATAGCAATTTACAAGCCCACTTTATCTTCAAACCAATTATGTTCAAGTCTGTGTATGGTTTAATTTGATGATCTGACCCATCGACCGGGGTGGATTGGTCTAATGTCACTCCGTGTGAGTATCACCACATCTTACCCAAAACGTTAGAAAGTTTCAATGTGTCTCTGTACAGGTTGATATCCAGCGTGATTTCACATTTTTTGAAACAGCATATCTCTAACAAGGGGCCCACTTTGAGCACATGTCACCCCACCTATGGACCCCACTTTGATAATCCATTTCATCCATCATGTTGACCACGTGCTCCCCTACCTATTCACTGTAAATCTCTTTCATCAATCGCATGTGTTAGTCGTAGCGACCCTCCAAAGTTGGCAAAAATTATAAACTTTACATTATTCAAAACTCAACCTTTTGATGAGTGGTGCGAATCAACCCTCAATCTAATCTGGTGGACACCACCATAAGACGTGTCCAATACCTATTCGACCACCATCATGTTGAGAATCCAAAAAAACATATGATTTTCTTTCCCCACAAATTTTGTCTTTAAATAATTTCTATTTTGGTGGCTGATAAGTGCTTAATTTTGTATAATTAACCCTAGATATTTATAGGATTATGTAACACCCCCAAAATTCGACACTCGAGTATATAACTCAAATCTCGAAATCAAGGGTGTTATGAATAAATCATTCACAATCACAACTGATATTTTTCTTTTCCATTCACATGGTACCGAATATATGGAATAAAAATAAACAAACTTTGAAAATTAAACTATAATCAACGAGTCTATGAAATTGTTCCAAACTGTCTAAACTAATGGCCATCTAATGGGCCTTATTACATCAATGCTTTCAAACCAAAAATCAAAATAACTAATTCATAAAAATATCTTCTAGAGTATTCCCTCATCTGGAACCGCTTCCTCGAAGTCTTCTAAATCATCACCTGTCACTACGGTTAATCGCATAACACTGCGTCAGCTATAAAAGCCGGTGAGCATTCTCATATAGTTTACACATTTGATTCGATGTAGAAAACTACTTGACCATTAAAGTACAAAACACAATAATTTCAATAGTAATTTCATCAAATCAAAATCTCTTAAACATGCACGTGATGCATGGTATGCAAGTATGCTTTCAACAATCTCAGTACGGTAATCAGTAGAACATCCAGGGCCAGTTTATAGTCGGGCCTACACTTTCACAATTACAGAGTTGGTCTCTTGTACACACCAGGGAACTCACCCAACCTGCTAAAATCATCTGATATCCTACCGGGTACGCTAGTATGGTATCTTGCACACACCAGGGAGCTCAACCAACCCGTCCACAATCGATGGACTATCAGAAGGGTATATTGCACACACAGGGCGTTCAACCAGGGACTGTTGCACACACTTGGGCGCTCACCCAAACAACCATCAATGGGTCTATTGCACACACCAGGGTGCTCACCCTACAGTAATAACTGGAGTTCTCAAATCGTGCTATGCATGAATCAAACCAACATCAGTATTCCCAAACATCCTCCTAGGATAATTCAAAATCGACCAATACACGTAAAACACTAATCTGACATTAAACTCATATAAAGCACAATTTGTAGAGAATTTTATATACCATCGATAGAATTCATAAATCAACTCATATAAAATAACTCAAACCTCTAAACCAGGAAAGTTAAAATACAAATAAAAAGAATTCAAACTTGATATACATAGTGAAAAGATATGAGATGTAAACTCACCCTCTTTCTTTCTTTCTTTCTTTTTTTTTTTTTTTTCTCTTTTCCTTTTCTTTCTCTTTCTTCTTCTTCTTCTTCTTCTTCTTCTTTGCTGGAGAGTCCTCCCAGCAATAAGAACAGCAACAGTGGGTGGGAGTTCCACCTATTAGAACCCACACGATCTCTCTCTCTCTCTCTCTCTCTCTCTCTCTCTCTCTCTCTCTCTCTCTCCTACGACTGTTGTAGTGTTTCCTTAGATTAGGACCCTCCTTTATAGAGCTAATAGTCTTGCACAGCAAGTCTTCTAAAGGTTTCTTACACTATCTATAGTGTCGAGTCGATGCGGAAGAAATCTTAGATTCAATCCAAGTTGGAGAAGAAAACTACTTATGTCGGAAAGTTCTTGCGCATTGGAGCCGTTGGGAATGTAGGTGGGGTCCACACGATTCTCTGGGTGAAGTTTGGACTGATCATGCGGAGTGGATCAGCGGATCTTGATCATCTTTGGCTTGGGACGGTGATTTGGTGCGAGCCACATGATTGATGGTTTGTCAGGGGATTCGAACGGACTAGAACCACACACCGTAGGAAGCTGATGAACGGCTTGGATTGTACATTCGAGGCCCACCGTAAAGACGGTGTGCACCGTGAATGGCGGCAGCGGTAACGCTGCTGCTGTTGCAATGTCCAGGGAGAAGAAGGAGTCGTGGGATTAGAAATTTGTCTTTTAAATATATAACGTGCGTAAATTTGAATTTTATGCTCTACTTATACGTGGGGCCCACTTACAATGTTTTGAGGCAGTCACCACCGTTCAACTGGTGGATAACATGAATTTAACCGGTCCATGAGAAAAATGAAGCAGATCCGAGTTAAGGCGGAGATGTGGATGATGTGGATCTTAGCGTTTTTGGTTTTAAACGGTTGATTGAAGTGGGTCGTAAGATCAACTGTTAGGATCAAGGTTTAAAAGGAATAAGTTTATGAGAAGGGGAAGACGGATGGACAGCTTGGATCAGTAAGGTGGGGTCCAAAAAATGGAGGTGTGAGCTGCATGGATCGTCAGCAACAGACGCTGGTACGTAAGAAGACTTCTTCCTTTTTTTTTTCCTAATATTACGTGCGTCGCACGTATACACCTTGACCACCGCCTCCTTCACAAATGGGGACCCTTTCAGGTGGATCGGGACCACCCGATCTGTTCAACAGGTCAGCAACCTATATTTAGCCGTTGACGTGAAAGATGGGATGGATCCGAATTAAGGTGGGCCACTTATGGCCCGATTTCTGATTAGGACATTTGTAGGATGATTGAGGGGCTGAAATTTGACGTGTATGGTTAGATTATGTACTAGAACTACTGTATGAAGTTTCGTGTGAAAGTGAACGTTAGAAATTATAATATTTAAAAATGGCAGTGTAACTTAAGTTTGACTGATGGCATTTTCGTAATTATTGTAAATTTGCAAGTTTTGTGGAATCTAACACTTCTACACTATTGTAGGGTTTATTTTGAGCAACTTTAATAAAGGGACCATACTAAATTTTTCCTACGGATTATTTAATATTAAATTACCAATATTAAAGTTATTTAATTTATTAAATAATTAACTAAATTATAACTTACATGATTCTAGAGTGTTATAAACATGCCTGATGAGTTTCATAGAGTTGAAAAATCAATGATCTAAGAAAATACTTGGTGACGGACAAGATGTTTGGATCAGATTTATGGACAGACATGTGTACAGGACGATGTACGGCGGGTTTACATTAATCACGTAATTCGAAATTATAGTGGAAGGTTAGATCCTCCGGTCTAGCAACGATAGATCCTTCTAACGGTCAGTTTGTTGACTTAGCTAAGTATACTAAGTTTTCAAAGGCCTTAAAAAGTGTTGGAACGCGTATAAAAGTACATACGTGTGTGTATGCGAGTGAACAACACGGCCTAGAATTTAAGTTCCCATGTGTGGACATGCACTCGTGTACTTACTCGTGCGCTCAAATTTTCGAGGCATTACACATTATCATTGTTTTACCGATTAATTATCCCTCATTAGATGAATTTTCATCATTCAGGTGATCAAGAGAGGTTGGACAAGATCAGAGCCAATCAGGGCGTTTTAGGACCTAAAAGTGATCAAGATCAAGTGTATGGCAAACTTAATGGAAACTGAACCGAAAAGGTCAGAGGATGAATTTCATGCTACGGTGGACCGCATCACAAGCACTCATTGAAAATCCAGGTTGTGCATGTTTGCATGATCGTGATCAAGTAAGCATGCAAGTTTGAATAGTCAAGATTGGATGTCCATAGTTGGGACTAGTTGTGCATCAAGGCGACATCTTAGATCCTTTGCAGATGCCAAACATGTGACATCGGGAATCCATCAATCCACGCCATCACATTCAGTAAGTCGGGCCATAGTTTCATGAGCACCAGATCAATGGCCCTGATCATCTGGTACTGTGGACCATACCATCATCACCGTCGTCAACTGTCGTCCATCTATCCATCCAGCCGTTCAAAGCTAATGCCCATCAAAATGAAGAGTTAATCCAACAGTCTTCATCTCATCCACTGTACACATGATGAAGCATCCATGTTGAGAAATCCAAGCCATGTAACATGCAAGGCCTTCACACGTGCATTCATCAGCTAGGAAGGAGCTTCATCCCACACGTGCAAGGAGGTATCCACCATTCATCTCTCACGTACAGTTCATGTCACACGTGCCAAACATCTCAGCCGTCCCTCCATTCAGTCAAGCATCAGGGGCCAGCAATCACCATCCATTCATCATCAGTAATGGACGGCTGATCTTCATCACCGACTCTCCATCATCACCGTCCAACACTTGGACCTGTAGATGATGGAGGGCTGATCGTCCAGCACGTCTGCATCATCATCAGCCAAACCGTCCATCTCCAGCAAACTCCAGCCGTTCATGCATATGCAGCATCCAGCTTAAGTGGACCCCATCTGCAATTCAGCCACCGTCAACAGCCAGCAGCTGGACGATCCCACCTCTCCACACGTGTGATATGCTGAACATCATCAACGTCCAGCATCTGATGATCCTTCAGACCAGCAAGTGGACCCCACCTTCTGTCCGTCACAGTGGCCAGCGCTGTGGACCCCACATACCATCCACGTCTATCATCCAGTCCTCAATCACACAACGTCCAGCAGTGGACGTCCGTCCAGCTGATCTCCAAGCTCAGCCGTCCAAGGCAGCAGATGATCAACCGTCCATCAAAGCTCCACATCCAGCAACTGTTTCCAACATCAACCGTCCATCAGGTGGACCACCTTCAACAGATGGACATTCACCATCTGATCAGTCAACGTGCAGCCCTCCAAATCCCATCAGCGTTCCCACAGCTTGCACGTGCAGCAGTAGAGCTGCAACTTCAGTCATCCACTTGTAATTGAAGCACATCCAGCACCGTCCATTCTTCAAATCCAGCAACGTGCCAGCATCCATCAGTGTGGACCATCTCAAATTCCCACCGTCCAGCTGCATCATCTACCAGCCATCCATCTTCAGCATACGTGTGCAACATCTCAGTCCACCTGCCTTCAGCTCCAGCGCTTCAATGGTCAGCAAGTGGAGCCCCACCAATCTGCTTCATCAACGTCCACCAGCTTGGGGACGTCTCTTCTTCAGCATGTGCGGTCAACAATTCAGCAAGGTGGACCTCACCTATTGACTGTGACCACCAACACCATCTCCAGCAACATGGACTCCAAATCCAAGCCGTCCATCACAGGTTCAGTTGTCCAACACAGCAGATGGACACTGTCCTGCATCATCTGTAACATCCATCTTTCATCTCAACTGTCCATGGAAAATGAAGCACTGTCTAGCAGGTGATCAACCCTTGATCTCAGCTGTCGACTTTAGCCACTTCACAAGTACAATGAAACTATGGAGATTAAATCGGAGCAGCTCACAGTAGTTCCAACTGATCAACAACACCGTCCATCATCCATCATCTAGAAGCACCCCACCTTCAATGAACGGTCCAGATTGTCCACCAAATTCTCCATGTGGACCCAGGCAACTCCAACTCATGTGGACCCAATTAACTCACATTGACATCTTCCATCCTTGGGCCAAGCAAATGCTCTCTCCATCCTCTTCCATCCATGAGCTCCAAACCAAAAGATAAATTTGCTTTAGGCTTGGAGTACTTTCCAAGCCTAACTTCTAACCCAAACCTAAAAAGCAAAACTATTGGCTTGTAAGTGTCACCTCATCATCCAAGCCTAACTCCTGGCCCAAACCTAAAAAACTTTTGCTTGGAGTGCCACCTAGGCTTGAAGCCTCCCAAAAAGCTATAAAACGAGCTCCTCCCCTTCTCATTTCAATCATCCCATCTTCCCTCAAATCTCATTCTCTACAACTCCTCTCTTCTCTTCTTTAGTTTTCTTTCTTTCTTTCTTTTGTAGTGTAGAGTAGTTTTCCCTTTCGTAGAAGTTTTAGTCTTCCATTGTAGCATAGTTGGCTAAACCCCTAGCTAAGGCTAGGTGTGAAGCCTTTGAAGAAATTTGCAAGCTTTGGTTTTTTTGGTTCAACAATTGTGCTTGAATGTTGGAGTTCTCTTTAGTTGATTGGTTTGGTTATCCACCTTGGCGTACGCTATTATTGTGCAAACCTCTTGATCCATCGTTAACTCCGGGCACGTTGGATGCTTAGGATCCCTTGCACACCAATTAGCGAGTTCATGATCAATAAAGCCCCCTGATCCATTGTCGATTCCAGGCACGATGGATGCTTTGGATTCCCTACAGTCATTGAGTTAATGCAGGTAAAGTCATCGATCTGTAAAATCTCTTGATCCATTGTAAACTCCGGGCACATTGGATGCTTTGGATTCCCTGCAATCGATAGACGGGATCTTAATGGTTAGATCGGTCAATCAAAACCTCCTATCTTATAAGTATGTATTTGATCGTATGAATTGTGATATTATCGATTGAATTTTTGGTAAAGTTATTGATCTGTATAATTCATGATCCATTGTCAACTCCGGGCACAGTGGATGCTTGGAATTCCCTGCGATCAACTAACGAGTGCTTCATGGTCAAATCAATCGGTTCAGATCACCATCTTTTATGAAATATGCAAGTGGTTTAACCGTTTCATCTTCCGATTGGAACGGATCTTTATTCGATTCCATTTGAGTTATAGTTGGACTAATGAATCAAACCTTGTGGATTAACCAAATGTGGATCCCTAATGCCTTAGCCCCTTTTTCTATTTGTCTTTCATCACACACAACTTGTTTCACTCTCGTGG
Organism: Liriodendron chinense; assembly: GCA_003013855.2. Taxonomy (NCBI): domain Eukaryota; kingdom Viridiplantae; phylum Streptophyta; class Magnoliopsida; order Magnoliales; family Magnoliaceae; genus Liriodendron; species Liriodendron chinense. The sequence goes on along the minus strand of PVNU02000665.1, from coordinate 85,994 downwards.
ATAATTCAGATTTCATCTCTCCCACCTAAACTAATTCATTTAAGTGTTCTTAACCTTAATCCCTGTGGATCGACCTCGGTCTTACCGAGTATTTTACTACTTCACTACCTGCATTTCGGTGTGCAATCTTCGAATTGTAGTAGTGGTGTCGCGCAAAGTAGCCACTTGGCCTATCGCACATTCCAATAGGGGTCCTATCTGAAAAATCCAAACCAACCAACTTGTTCTCAGCATGATCATTCGCTTGTAACCCAACTATCTCTCCAATGTAACTTTTGTGAAACCCATAATCTTAGCCCAAAAATTACCACTCTCACTATTTTGCATAAACGGGCTTGGTTCATAGCATTGCTGTATTTTATGCATTGCGAGGTTTCTAAGACTCCATCCAGGGATCTAGTCCATTCATTTTATAGTCCTAGATGTCCTCTAGTAGATTATTAACGAGGTAGTGAGAAGCGTTTGAAGTTAGTATATCCAAAAGGTTAATTTCCAATCCAATTGTATTATGTACACTCCCGTGCTAATCAAGTTTTAGGGTTCACTCATCTTATTTAAGCATCATTTAGAGCTAATACGTTGCATCCTAAAACCACTCTTTTCATTCCCATCCATCTAGAGAGAGAGAGAGAGAGAGAGAGCCGCCATTCCATCATCCTTCTTCCATCTTCCTTCTGCATCTTCCATTCCAAGCTTCTATGATTTCATCCTTCTCATCTGAAGTTGAGATTTTCTTCTAGATTAAGGTGAGAACTCCTGTAAGATGGTATGATTTTTACATACATTTGATTGTGGATGTTATGTCTCATGTGTTACTAAGTTATTGTTCTTGAATGTTTTTCTTTATGATGTAGTTGTGATGCTATATGCTAATAAACTCAAATTACCGAAAATGGAGTTGGATATTCAACATAGATGCTTTAGGATACCTTATTCTCATCGCTTGGTGATGTGGACGTATATTTGACATGAAGAACAGATGTGATAGTATGATGTTGTTATAGACATGGGCTAGTGTAATCACCTCGTAGGAACCACCATTCCTTCCATGTAGTAGTGAAACCGATCTTTCTAATTCTTAATGGAGATATTGTAGTTATGTATTTTGGTACTAGTTATGATGTGGACAAACCCTTATCTATGATGGTGAATATCAGGACTAGCCGGTTAAGGGGTTACCTTAACCTGAGATGGTGCTATTAGACTATCCGATTAAGTGGTCACCCTAACTTGTGATGGTGATATCAGACTACCCAATTAAGTAGTTGATAAATCATTTTCTTTCTAATCTTTAATTTTTTTTTTAATGAATCTTCATAAGGCCATGTGTTAATAAGTGTTGTCATGAACCTTAGTAGTATGGCTCACCATCCTTGGTGAAGATGCGATGGGTTCGACTACTTTGGTGGATGATGAACCATGTGGATGGTTATGGTGGTGCCTTATGCAATTTTATACGTTGGATTGCGTGTGATAAACCGTACGAATTACTCGCCGGCTTTTATAGCTGATGCAGTGTTATGTGATTAACCGTAGTGGTAGGTGATGATTTAGAAGATTACGAGGAGGCGATTCCAACTGAAAAAGGATTTTAGAAGATATTTTAGATTTAATTATTTTAATTTTCAGTATCGAAGGATTTGATGTAATAAGGCCCATTAGATGGCCACTAGTTTAGACAGTTGGAGAAAATTTAGTAGACCATATTTGGAAGTTTAATTTCAAAGTTTGGTTTATTTTAATTCTATGAATACCATGTGAATGTGAAATGACAAAAAAAAATTATATCGAAAATGGAAGCCTTCATCATTAACACCTTTGATTTTAGGATTGGAGTGTATATACTCGAGTGTCGAATTTTGCGGGCGTTAGAGGAAGTCTTACACCCCGGAAGACACTGCTATCCCGGATGACCTCATACCTTTCCCAGACCGCCAAATTGTTGACTACCAGGCCCGCACCCACGTTAGTATTGAAAACAAGCGAGAGGTGAAGCATAAAGTTTTCAGGACAAGTGGCGGCATGGAGCAAGTCTTAGCCTTTCCAGCCATCTTCATGCATGAAGGTGAACAGTGGAGGGGCAAGAAGGAAACTTCAGAAACAAACAAAAATTGCGCCATTCGCCTCTTTGAGGAACTAAAGAAGGAACATGCTTAGGACACTCTTTCGGTAGGCCTAGATTGACTTTCAGTCTCTCTTCTTTAAGCGCGGGATTTCTAGAATTGCTCATTGTCCATTTTAGCCTTGAATGCTTTGTCTACAATTTCTGATATTTCTTAGTAGTGTCGGTGCAAAATTTGGTTCGAATGTTCTAGCAAAGCCTTTCTTCAAACTTAGAAATTTTGTAGTCTTCATCTTCCATAATCTTAGGAACATATCTGGATAATTCCTCAAACTTGGCCTCGTATTGAGCCACAGTCATCGACCCTTGTTATAGTTTAGTGAATTCGGCCATCTTCTGATTTCTGTAGGCCCGAGGAAAATACTTCTCATGAAACTTTTCTTCGAATTCCTTCTATGTCCATACATGGTTAACCCTCACCATTCACTTTGTTACATGCCACCAAACATCAGCTTCTCCTTGGAAAATGAATGAGGTTAGTCTAACCTTTTGATCATCAGGACAACTCATTGCTTCCAAAATCTTCTCCACTTGGACCAACCAATCCTCAGCTATAGTCAGGTTAGTGGCACCTTGAAACACCGGAGGCCTAAGCTTTGTAAATTTCTCCAGTAGGTCCACTTCTCATGGTTGTATAGTCTGTGTTGGCGTTGCCTAAGGGTTCTCTTGAGGACGTTGATTCATGTTGGCCATCATGCTCCAGTGAGCAGCGATATGCTCCTTCTGTTACTTCATCTTCGCCGGTACTTGATTAATGAGCCCAAATGCTGCATCCCAAGTTTGCGCATTGGGACCAACAAAATTTACGTCTATAGCTGAGGGGGATAATGACAGTCGAGTACTTGGGCCAATGATGTCACCGGTGGGGAAGGAACATGATTTTGTGGTTCCTCCACAAACTCTTCATCTTCCACGCCATCCATCAAGGTGGACCTTAAAGATGGGCCCAAAACCTTTAGTTGGATGAAAAATAAACAATAAAGTGGCCCCAAGGAAGTTTTCAATGGTGGCATCAATGACCACTTTTCCCTACGGGCGTGGTCCATCTGACGTTTGGATCTGCGTCATTGTTGGGGCCGTATCCTAAAATGGCATGGAAAAATAGATGGGCAGCATTAATAAAACAGATACATCATGGTGGGACGAAACAGATACATCATGTTGGAACCCACAGGGTAGGCCACCTGTTGGGCTGCATGGTACCCAGCTGGGTCTCAGTAACTTTTGGATTGTAAGACCCGTACCCTAATTAACCGAACGTACATTTAGTTTCTGATATCGGTACATCCCGGACTGACCAGATCGACAATCTCTTATCATGACCCTGATTTAGTCTCGCAACAACCTAAGACTTGTACCCTTGCGACCGCGCGGGCGCCAGGACTCCAATGCTGCGTGGCACGCCCCATTGCGATACCCGGTGTGAAAGTTGCGATCATTTGCACAATCCGAGGTGGGCCGCGCAACGCGCGTGTGGCGTGGGCCCCACTTGCACAAATCCCAAAAATATGTCAAATCAATCACCATCACCCTCACCCATACCCCTCGCATCACCCTAGTCTACACACACCATACCCACCCCATCCCTCTCTCACCACAAAGTCAACCTAAGCTCATACCTCCCATGCCCTCTCCCATGCTAGCCATCATCACTACTTTCCTAAGAAACCACCCCCTCAAACACCCCAAGCTTTCCCAAGCACCACATGTCCATAGCAATTCCAAGTTAGAGAGAGAGAGCAAGAGAAGGAGAGAGAAAGAGAAAGAGGGAGATCAAGAGAGAGATTTGGAGGGATATTAAGGATTTGAAGGTGGAGATCAAGCTTGGAGGGCCCCAACCATCATCCGGACCGTCCGATCAACAACCCGACCCAATCCAACCATCATTGTGAGTGCAAGGGGACAAACTCCCCATTTTCCTTATTTACCTATCATTTTCTTTTCCTTTTTGGGCCCACCTTGTGATGGACAATTAGATGGATGGTGTTTACGTCGGATTTTGTTACAGGATCCTCCAGATGTTCACCTTCCTTCCAGGATGCTTCCTCCAGGAACTGAAAAGAGATAAAGGAAAACTACGGGTGGCCGCCGTCCAGCCGTTAGCCCTCCGAAGCTTAAGTCAGATAGGATATGGTTATAAAGGAAACCAACAGTTTAGGAGTTTTAGAGATTGTGTATTGTTTACCTCTCTCCTCTATGGAAGCATCTATTTATATAGGTCCAGGTGATCCAATCTGTTACGCAAACCGTTAAGATCACGGCTGGTTTTAGGGAATAAGATACTTATTGTGTTAATCCTTTGGTAAGGGGGTGGCCTAAACACTCCAGACGTCTAGCTGATTACGTCTCTTAATGGAGATCCCCCATGGTTCGGAGTTACAGATAAAGCCAAAATCAGCCTATATGGGCTGCTGGTACTATAAGCTGAGGTACATCATTACTAGAGACCAGAGACCAAGGCTGCTCACATGACGGGGCTGCTCATATGTTGGGAGCTGCTCGCGAGCCGGGAATGCTCGCATGACGGGAGATGCTCGCATATTGAGATGCGACGCCTTTCAATGACCACGAGCAGAGCTGCTCACAGGTCGAGAAAGATGTTTCGTACTCTCCTAATATTCAATCATCGACCATAAGGGCTCGATGACTCAGTAATTGTGAGCCGTACTTGTCCAGTATGCGAACCTCGACCAGGTGGACTCGTGAGTCGAATATTATCATAAAGGTGCTCGCACGTCTAAAATCCTCGCGAGGATCTTCGATCACCGTAATTTGACTATAACAGAGATGCCCCCAAGTCCTTACTGTCAAGAAATCTAAGGGAAGGACTTACTTACTGGCGTGCATAACCGCCTCACACCTTTATCGGAGACGAAGCTGTACATGATTGGGCTAGCATTAATGAGCGCCAGCCTTCCGCAGCTTTTCGACAGAGAGGAAATGAAGAGGCGCTCGCCACGTATTAAAGAATTAATTGCCATGCCCGTTCGACTGCTGCGCCAAACGGGCGATCGCCACGTGTCGCAGAATCCTGAGGAATGATTGTTTATAAATATACGGAGTTCGCCAAATCTTCGAAATTTCACCGAAGCTTCCGAAAAACCCTTCCTCTTTCTTCCCTCTCTCCTGGTGTGTCCATCTTCCTCCGGTATTCCTGGTATAACTCCGTTTCTTCATTCTTCTTTTCTTCTTTTTATAAACTTCCATGGCTAGAGATTCTGATGAGGAGACCGTCCCCCTGGGGGATGTCACCCCGGAATCTTGTTCCTCCAACAATGCAAGGATTCCGGCGGGTAGGTATTCTGCATCTGGGTATCCATCCATCCTATTGGAGGAATGGCTGAGTGAGTTACGGGAGAGATACCAAGTCCCTGACTCAATCGTTCTCCGGTTACCTGGAGAGGGAGAAACCCCGGATTCTCCTCCCCCCGGTTGCGTTGCCCTATATGAATATTTCTTCATTCTTGGGGTACGTCTTCCCCTCCACCCCTTTATTCACGGCGTACTTCGGAGCTATAGGATTGCCCCTGGGCAACTTATAGTAAATGGGTGGAGGATAGTCCTGAGTTCCTTCACTCTCTGGGCGCAAGCCGGTAATGGAGAGTTAACCACCGAAGAATTTCTCCGGATGTACCAACTTAAAAAGGCGCCCTCCAGCGAAGGCTGGTACTATCTCTTTATTAGCACTGGGATAACTTTGTCCTGGGGAAGCCCACTTCAAATTACCCCGGGTGGAGGAAACGGTGGTTTTATGCTTCCGGGAGCTGGGAGTCTGAGACAAGATCTACGTATGGGGGCCCTGGCGTGAACCGCTTTTTCTGTGGAGGTGGGCTTAGTTTCACACTTCGCAGATTTTTGCGAGCCAATTTAGGGTTTTCTGATTTCTGCTTCTCTGACTTATACTCGTATTTGCAGGTGTTCCGACTTTGACGAAGCCAAACTTGAAGGGAGGGATTCACGAGAAAATCGTGAAGGTATACAAGTTTCCTGCTCGCAACAGGCATATCGAGGCTTATCTATCAGCCCCTCGACTCGCAACGGCAGGACTAATATCTCGCGAGGAGGTCGCGATGACCAATGCTAGGGAGAAAAGAGGGTTGTTGCCTCGCCTCAAGGGCACAAACTCGAAGAGGCAGAAGAAGACTTCTGCCGGTCCTTCTCATCCGTCTAATCGGACGGGTGTCTCCCAAACTTCCCTTCTCGAGGCTGCGGTGGCCGTGCCAGCGGCACCTGCACCTGTCGCTCCTTCACTAGTGGTTCCTCCTGAACCACCAGTTATTAATATTATCGATAACTCCCCGAGGGACAACGGGGTGGGGTCAGGTTGCCCCCCAGTTGAAGAATCTCGCGAGCCTGCAGGTGCTCGCGAGTTAGCTCCTGCTCGCGAGTTGGCTCCTGCTCGCGAGCCGGCTATTGCTCAAGCCGCGGGCCCAGCTGGACTGGTCGTAGCCCAGCCCTCTGGAAGTGGATCATTCACCGTCCCCCGTCATCTCCACCCCATTTGTAAATTCTTGTTCGACAACATCTCCCCCGAAACATTTGGCACCCTTCCCGAGCCAAGTCCTGAAAACCTCTTCCTCGAGGCAGGAGTGAGGATGATACAGGTAACATGTTTTTCAATTTCACCATGTTGTTTTGCTCTCTTTGTTTGCTCCCGAGTATTCATGTCATAACCTTCCTTCTGTTCTGTAGGGCTTGGACCTCATTCTACGAACAAAGCGTGACATCCTCGCCGCTCGTCATGTGATAGATGAGGCTGACAAGAAGAGGGTTGCCCTGGAGAAAGCGGTCCACGGAAGGGACCAATTCATCAAGTCTCGCAAGACCTTGATCGCGAAGATGACTGAGGAGAAAAAGATCCTCAATGAGAAGATTCAAGTCCTGACTGATAGATATCAGGCTTTGGACTTTAACTTCGCCAAGCTCGCGGAGTTGAAGGAGAAGGCAGAGAGAGAGAGAGATCTTCCGCCAAGACAAGATCTCGTCAGAGACCAAGTCGCAGCTCAAGGAAGTTAGCGAGAATTTGGATAAAGAGCGCTCCACTCTCGTGCAGCTCAAGGACGACTCGATCCACTGGGACGAGAAGAGAGTAGCCCTTGTCAAGATGCTCTCTGAAGAAGGGGCTCGAGCCATCACAGAGTTCCGAACTTCGCAGCTGTACGACGAAGAGAGATATGAGTCATACTATGCTGGTCGCAATTTCGCACTACGAGTAGTGCAGCGGATGTCCCCATCTTTTGATATGGGTGACTTCGAGAAGGTCGCGGCCATCATAGCTACGGAGGAAAGAGCAGCTACCGAGAACGAAGTGACCGAGGTCACTCAAGTTGGAGGGATCCCCGAAGTGGGCCCTGAAGTCGAGAGTGTCGCTCCTCCAACCGATGCACGAGAATGATTGTCTTTCTTTTCTTTGCTTACTCATGTATCAATTTTGTGTTTGTAATCAACCTTTGTAATCAACTGAGATGAATGAAAAAACACCTTTTGATAATGTCGTTGTCATCTTATTTCCTTTCTTTCGTTCTTCCTTCATTGTATAATGAATGCCTTCCTACTTAACTCACGTAGTAATGAGTTAGGCTCAATCCAGGGTTCGTGATGACCATGTCCGCGTGGAGATAGACTGATCTATCGATTGAGGCTTCGATTCTACCAAGGGTAGACAATTGGCCAAGAGAATGTGTGTATTCTCTTTGGGGCTATTCGGGTCCAATTAAATGGAGTAGAGACCAAAAGATTGACTTTAATTCTACCAAGGGTAGACAATTGGCCAAGAGAATGTGTATATTCTCTTCAGGGCTATTCGGGTCCAATTAAATGGAGTGGTGACCAAAAGACTGACTTTAATTCTTATTTATTCGAATGTCGTTCAGAATTACATCGAATTAAGGGAAATACCGTAGCAAATGTTCCACATGCCAAGGGCGACATACGGGTCTTCCCTGCATATCTTCAAGATAATAAGTACCGGGTCGCACAATTTTGATGACTCGATACGGGCATTACCAATTTGGATCCAGCAAACGAGCAGGAGCTCCGAGGTTCTGTCTAAGGACTAAATCGTCGAGCTGGAAAGCTCTAGGTCGAACTTTAGCATTACGATAGCGAGCAATGCGCTGCTGATACGCTGCTGCTCGCAGTTGGGAGGCATCTCTCCGCTCTTCCAAGAGGTCGAGATGAAGTCGAAGACCTTCCTGATTATGAATGGGATCATATTGCTCGATTCGATACGAAGGTACTTGAATTTCAACTGGTACTACTGCGTCGGTACCGAATGCCAAGGAAAAAGGAGTTTCGCCTGTTGATGTGCGAGTCGTAGTCCTATATGCCCATAAGACTTCTGGCAGGAGTTTTAGCCACATGCCCTTACACTCACTGAGCTTGGTTTTTAGATGATGCTTGATGATTTTATTCACTGCTTCAACTTGCCCATTTTCCTGAGGATGATATGGAGAGGTACGGATATTGCATATCTTCCATTTTTCGCAAAATTCATCGAAAGCGGCGTTGTCGAATTGCTTTCCATTGTCGGTGATTATAGTGTGGGGGAGTCCATAACGGCATACGATATTTCTCCATACGAACTTAGTGGTTTGTTTCTCGGTAATTCTGGCTAATGACTCTGCCTCGACCCATTTGGTGAAATAATCGACCGCCACAATCGCGAACCTATTTTGACCTTTCCCGATAGGCAAGGGCCGGATGATATCGACTCCCCATTGGGCAAAGGGCCAAGGGCTATCTATCCATTGGCGTCATTTGCTCAGACGGTACATGCGGTATAGGAGAATATCGCTGGCACTTGTCACATTTTTTAGAGAATTCGATCGCATCTGCCTTTATAGTGGGCTAGTAGTATCCTTGCCTCATCGCCTTATATGCTAGAGATCGTCCCTTTGGGTGGTTACCACATGCCCGCAGGTGTATTTCATCTAGAACACGATGTGCTTCTTCTGGGTGAAGACACCTTAAATAGGGCAAAGAGAAACTCTTACGTAATAACGTTCCATTTTGTAAAGTATACCTGGCAGCTCGATGATGAATTTGTCGTGCAAATTTCTTGTTGTCTGGAAGATGTCCATCCCTGAGATAGAGGATAATGGGGTCCATCCAACATGGAGAGGGATGGGTCGCGATCACTTGCTCAGGAGTTGCTTGATCGATACTCGGGGTCCGAAGGTGCTAGATGGGAATTGAATGTGATAACTCTGATTCTGGTGCGGAGGCAAGTTTTGCCAAAGAATCTGCGAGTTTGTTCTTCTCGCGAGGAATGTGGATCATTTTATAATTCTTCAGCTTTGCGAGCAGGATGAGCACTCGGGATTTGTAAAACGCCATCCTTTCTGCTTTTGCTTCAAATTCGCCGAGTACTTGATTGACTATGAGCTGAGAGTCATTATGAATTAGTAGATTTTGAATTGAGAGGATATTTGCTAATTTGAGGCCAACGATCAGAGCCTCATATTCTACTTCATTATTTGAGATGCGAGAATCAAACCGTAAAGTGTATTGGAAACGCAACTCGTCTGGAGCAACTAGAATTAGGCCTGCTCCGCTACCGGTGGCCTGTGAGGACCCGTCCACGAAGAGTGACCAGGATGGCTGGTCGCTGGTCGCGGGATTATCGTCGGGAGAGGAGTATGTAAATTCGGCGATGAAGTCTGCCACAGCCTGACCTTTGAATGCGGTCCTGAGGCAGAACGAAATATCATGCTCGCTGATCTCGACGGCCCATTTAGTTAATCGCCTTGAAACCTCAGGTTTCTGAAGGATCTGTCGTAACGGGTGGTTTGTTAGTACTAATATAGCGTGGGCTTGGAAGTATGGTCACAGTTTTCGGGCAGCCGTGACTAAAGCAAGGGCCAACTTCTCCATATCAGAATACAGAGTTTCGGCATCCACCATCGCTTGATTAATATAATAAACAGGCCTTTGTACCCCGGAATCTTCTCTTATTAAAGCGGCACTAACGGCCGTAGAAGATACAGATAAGTAAAGAAGAAGTTACTCGTGCGCCATAGGTTTAGATAAAATGGGGGGTGCACTCATATATTGCTTCAATTGTTGAAACGCTTCTTCGTATTGCGGCGTCCACTCCCAATCAGATTTGGTGGTGGCTCGGAGGAGTTTAAAGAAGGGTAAGCACTTATCCGAGGCCCGCGAAATGAACCTGTTCAATGATGCGATGCGACCCGCCAAACGTTGGACATCTTTGAGAGTGGTCGGAGACTTCATTTCGATCAATGCTCTTATTTTTTCAGGATTTACCTCGATCCCTCGCTGGCCAACCATAAATCCAAGAAACTTTCCAGCGGACACACCGAACGCACATTTCTCTGGATTTAGTTTCATTAAGTCAAAGGCTTCACGAAGATCTGCAAGGTGGTCATTTCCTACGACGCTTTTCACGAGCATGTCGTCGACATAAACCTCCATATTCCTGCCGATTTGTGTGGTGAATATTTTGTTGACGAGGCGTTGATAGGTGGCCCCTGCATTTTTAAGACCAAAAGGCATTACCTGGTAGCAGTACAGACCTCAGTCGGTTATGAAGGCGGTATGCTGGCTATCAGGCGGATACATCATAATCTGATTGTAACCAGAATAGGCGTCCATGAAACTTAGCAGGGCATGTGTCACGCCCCAAATTCGGTTCTCGACGTCCATTCTCCGTAACCCGAATTCAGAGGTGGCAGCCTCCGTAGTACCTCGATCTCGGATCCTAACCTCACACGCCAGGTTCCGATCCTGGGATAGCATAAGGAGGATTTTAGGGTCTGATTTTTTTTAAACATGAGCATCACCATATGAGTACCATCAAAGACAAACATAATATTTCCACTAAGTCATACTCCAACTCAACGTTGCTGATACACTCTGGTATAACCTGCAGCGTAACAAACGCGCATAAACTTCGAACGAAGCTTTGTGAGTCGTGTGTGCGTGCGCAATGCGTATGACAAGCATGATAAATATCAGAGTAAGTAGTAAAGCATGATGAGAAATCTAAACCAAAACTTAGCTTAATTAGGCTACACGATCATGTGATATGAATAACCAACCTACCCCGGCTATGCAAGCATGCAATACAGATAACTAGCCTGCCATGGCTATGCAAGCATGTAATACAGGTAACCAGCCTACCAAGGTTATATACTCATACTATGCAATGGCCTACAGGGCCCAATGTCACATGCAATGATCCAATGCATGTATGCAAATCACCACCTCTCAATACAGTGGTCCAGATATGAACAGTCATATCGCGATCGCCCAAGCAATGCGGGACTCAGAACTGGTAGCTCGCCCAATGTGGTAGCTCGCCCAGGCTTACAGCCCTGCCCACATCACACCCGCCCACGTCAGGACCGTCCCACACCATACAGAATATCAGTCACATCACTGATACCAATATCATCTCTGAAACGGAACATCATCGGGGTCTCACAGACCTCACTACTCACCAATAGAATGCCAAAGCCTATCTGGTGCAATAGCGGACCTACTCACAGCTGGTCAAACTCAACCCACTTTGCCAACACTCTTTCGGCAGGTTAGGTCAGACCTCCTTCCAAACTGACCACGTGCAGTGGAAACACCGCCGTTCGGTATTCGGCATACTGGTGTATGATTAAACCACCCGGTCCTTGAATGGAGCACCCACCTTGGTACCAACGGGATCAGGGACTTTCACCCAGGGACATATTTGGCATCCAGTTTAAAGATCACATATTTCTGGTGTTCTGCAAACCACGATGGAGCTGTGGTTGCAACGTAGTAACCATGCTATCTGCGGCACAAGCAGACGGTGCGAAATGCAATCATGCATACAAACGTGGGACGACATGCCCGTGCAAGTCTCCAAAGAGCACCATAAAACTATAGGGTCTCAAATACAATGTCACCGTCAACTGGTAATGAACTGTACGACAATCGTGGCCGATATGGCCGGTTGATACAAGACAATTAGATGAGCCAAGCATTCATGATGCATGAGCCAAGCATACAGTATGAGTGCCAATAAGTAGTCAATCTACCATGATGGAAATAAAACAATCTAGTCCAACCTATTTGAGATATGATTAAAATGAGGGGACACATATGAATGATCGAGTCACAGTGCGGGATGTCGCTAGCCAGGGAATCTCACACCAATGGCTACAAGGTATGCTAAGCTATTCCTACCATACAGTGTAAGTCAGGATGATAGACTCTTGTCCTCGAATAGTCCCATACCTATTGGAGAGGTTTGCGATAGAGAGCACGTGAATTACATTTGCGCGACTACATCTCTTTATGAATGCGTTTATGCCCTAGTGGTCCCCAACTAACAATGGTGATTCGGGATGCATACTCATTACACATGCATGATGGTCGTCGAAGCATATAGTATAAAGATCACATATGAGTATTCCAAACAACACTACGTGTAGCAACAGACATACTAAAAACATCTTAAAAAGATAATTCACTTATAACACAAATAAACATAAAGAGATAGGACCCTAAATGGATGGTATACAACAACACAGATGGTCCAACAATTGAACGGTGTGGATTAACCGTCAACATTCAGATAACTCAAATGGAAAGAAAATGATTGAATACACTATCGACACATTAAAGGTAGAACCTACTTGAGCAGCAAGAGTAGAATACCCAAAAATCATGCCGAGACCCATAATCCTGTAGTACAGTTGAGATAAACACAATAATGGTCCGTAAAAGGAATGTTATAGAACGGGTTGCAAGATAGACAGGTCATGACAGATAATCATACATGGTAGGGTAATCTGAGATAGATGATCAATACGATGAGGTCCAAAAAGGGACGACAGGTCTAACCTCATACTGCAAGATAGGCTCCATATAATGGATGGCCTACATGACATACTAACATCGAGGATGAGCCCCACACTCGTCCTAAAGGTAAACGGACGGTGTGGATGGGATATACACGATATGGTGGTCTTTAATAGTTGGGTACAAGGGTAGGAGGGGTGAATCATATAAGTATACAATAAGCTGAGTTATCAGGATCAATCAACATAGTGAGTCAACAAGGTGAGTCAATAAGGTAGGTTGACAAGGCGGGTCAACATGGTGAGTTAACAAAGTGAATTGACAAGGCAGTTCAACAGGGTGAGTTTAAGAAAGTAGCCTTGTGACTTGGATCAAGCGAACTTTAGGGATGACCTTTCAATAAGGGTTTACACAACTAATCATCAAGGTGGATCAATGGGATGGACAACGCGGTCACTCGGACACGCATGCTAAGGTGGTCCCAAGGCTATCCTGTACATAACATGCTAGGGTCCATTCATTTGGATGGTTTGGACCAAGCACAAAATTAAGGCGGTCCTATTGGATTGCCAACATACATATCGCGCCATGGTGGCCAATGGCTGACGTGGATAGAACACATGCATAACAAGGTGGACCCGTGGTTGGGGATAACCGCACAAAGGAGTGGGGAAGCCACATACATCGATGGGCCCCAACAGTTTGGGATCAACCCGATATTTGTACTTTTCCACTAATTAAGTGAGATGGCAACCAAACACCATGGTGGGGCTCGCACACCACACGTGTGGAACCCCACCCATGGCTGGGTGACTTATGAACAGGAAGAATGGCAAATAAACATAACAGATGGGTCCTATAAAGTTTCCAATGGTAGGCATTCAACCACCCTTATTTTCTATGTGTGGCCCACCCAAAACTGGGCCCACACCCCTGCCAAGAAGAAAGACAAGGTATACCCAACATTCATCAAGGTGGGACCCAAAGTTGGGCCCCATCACCTTAGGTTAGATGGATGAATAAACATTACAATGGCCCCAAGGAAGGTTTCACGGGTGGGCATCAATGACCACTGTTTCCTACAGTGTGGTCCACTTGAGGTTTGTATTTACATCATTATGTTGGCCCACGGCCCTAAAATAATATGGAAAAATAGATGGTCAGCATAGATAAAACAGATGCATCGTGGTGGGACCCACAGGGTAGGCCACCTGCTGGGCAGCGTGTCAAAGCACGCTGCTTGGAGCGTGGCACCCAAATGGGCCCCAAGAGTTTTGAATCAAACTGATATGAATAGGTTGAATGACAAATAAACATCACTGTAAGGCTGGGAAGGTTTCAACGGTGGAGATCATTATTCCCACTGTTTCCCGTGGCATGGCCCACTTGACAATTGGATATGCTTAAAGTTTGGGCTCAGCCACTAAAATGAGCTGGAACAACATATGGAGGGAATTGATAAAGCACGTACATTCTAGGTGGGTCCCACGAGTGGGCCACCGGCTTGGCAGACCCCCTTATTTATTTATTTATCTATTTTTTTATCTCATCAAGAGGGGCCCACAGAAGTTTTTGATCAAGCTGATATTTTTGTTTTCCCTTCCTGCACACGTGTGTGAGCTTATGACCAGGTTGGATCTCAAATAAACATCATGGTGGGCCGTAGGAAGGTCTTAACGGTCTGTCACTGTCCCCACTGTTTCCTTTGGTAGGGCCCTCCTGAGATTTGGATCTGTCTCATTCTTGAGATCATGCCCTAAAATGATCTCCCCAAATGGATGGACGGTGTGGATATAGCACACACATCATGGTGGGACCCATAGAGTGGGCCACTAGCTGGGCAGCGAGCCCAGCGTCCGTGGACGCTGGGTACTACCAGCTCGTCAGAGAGGCTGCGCCTCTCCTTCTTCTTTTCTTTCTTTCTTTCTTTTTTTTTTCATGGTTTTGATCGAGTGGGGCTCACATAAGGGTGATCCAGTCCATTCATCAGGTTTCCCCAACTCGTGGAAGACCCAATGAGCCTTATATTGGGTGTATGATACGGCCCACAGACATCAAGGTGGGCCAAACAAATTCTGACAGTAGACATCATTATTTCCACTGTTTCATGTGGTGTGGTCCGTTTAAGATTTGGATCTGGTTCATATTCGGGCCCTGGCCCTAGAATGACTTGGGAAAATAGATGGACGGTGTGGATACAACATAAACATCAAGGTGGGTCCCACGAATGGGGACCCCATTCACACGTCCAGGTGACGCTAGACTGTTCCAGTGTCTATGACGCTGTGAACGTCCAGCGTATGACGTTCCCCTTTTTCTTTCTTGCTTATTTCAAGTGGGGCCCACATAGGTATAATCCAATCCGTTCATCAGGTTCCCCAACTCATGGGGAAACCGCAGAGTCCAATATTGGACAAGTAAAAATGCTCACAAACATCACGGTGGGCCCAAAGAGTTTCGACAGTGAACATCTTATCTCCACTGTTTTCTATGGTGTGGTCCACCCGAGATCTGGATCTACTTCATTTTTGGTACCCAGCCTTAAAATGGGCTGGAGAAACAAACGGACGGCGTGGATCAAATACATGCATCAAGGTGGGTTCCATGAGTGGGGACCCACGGTCAACGCCCAAAGGGGCTTTCAGCCCAGGCGCTGCTGGGCAGCAGCGTCCTCTGGACGCTGTCTGTCCGGTGGCCATCTCCTCTTTTTTTTTTCTTTCTCTCTTTTTATTTTATTTTATTAGCAAGTGGGGCCCATTCATGGATGATCCAACCCATTCATCTCATTACCCATCACAAGGTGGGCCCAAGGAAATAAAATGAAAGGTACACGAGAAAAAGGGGGGAAAGTTTGCACTCACAATGATGGTTGGACGGTTGGATTGCCGATCGGACGGTCCAGATGATGATCGGGGTCCTCCAAGCTTGATCTCTTCCTTCAATCTCTCTAACTCTCTCTTTCTCTCTCTTGATCTCCCTCTAAATCTCTCTACTTCTCTCTCTTATCTCTCTTCTCTCTCAAATCTCTTTCTCTTTCTCTCTCATTTCTCTCTCTAACTCTTGAAATTTGAAATGAGAAGCCCTCCTCTCCCCCTACGTATGGACTTGTATGGGGGGGAGAGAGAGGAGGAAATCATGGGGGGAAATGATGGTGGTGGTGGTTAGCATGGGAGAGGGGTATGGGAGGTATGGGTGAGAGTTGACTTTTGGGTGAGAGAGTGATGGGGTGGGTATGGTGATTGATTTGACATATTCTTGAGATTTGTGCAAGTGGGACGCATGCCACACGCGTGTTGCGCGGCCCACCTCAGATTGCGCAAAAGTACGCATCTTTTACACCGGGTATTGCAATGGGGCGTGCCGCGCGGCGTTGGAATCGCAGCGCCTACGCGGTCACCGGGGTATAGGTCTTGGGTCGATGCGGTACTAAAATAGGGTCGCGATCAAGGCTCGCTAATCTGGTCCATCTGGGACGTACTGGTACTGGAAACTAAACGTACAGAGGGCAATTCAGGGTACGGGTCTTACAGCATGCCCTGCCGCCGAATCAACCAGCTGATCGATTCGCGGTGTCGGGAAGCTGTCTTTTGGACACGCTTTGTTAAAATCTAAATAGTCAACGCACATTCTCCATTTGTCATTAGTTTTTCGAGCGAGAACCACGTTCACGACCCACTCTGGGTAGTCGACTTCTTTTATAAAATTGACTTCGAGCAACTTTTCGACCTCGGCCTTGATTACCATTTGCCTTTCTGTAGTGAAGGCACGTCGGCGTTGATGAACAGGTTTATACTTCGGATCAACGTTCAAACGATGTGCCATGACGCTGGGGTCGATGCCTAGCATATCTTTGTGAGACCAAGCAAACACATCTTGGTATTCAGTGAGAAAACGGACTAGATCTTCTCGAAAGACGCTGGTTAAAGAGGACCCAATGTATACGACTTTTGACGAATCGTCTTCGGTTAGGTGGATTGCCACTGTCTCTTCTTCAGGAGTTCCTGATTGGAGAGCATTTTCTCTTGGATCCAACGAGGTAGCCGTTGGAAGGCTTGGTGAATCTTGTGCCACCATCATAACTGGTGTTGTCTGAGCCTTCTTTCGGTCTCGTACGGCTATCTCATAACATGAACGTGCTTCCTTTTGATTTCCTCGTACAACCCCAACACCATTCGAGGTAGGAAATTTGACACATAAATATAAAGGATGTAAAGCTGCCCCAACCTTATTAAGCGATGGTCGCCCAAAAATGGCGTTGTACGCTGACCTCCGGTCTACCACGAGGAAATTAACGAAGACGGTCGTTTTCGCTGGACTTTCTCCAAAGGTGACTGGGAGGTCAATGCTTCCTTCCGGCGTTACCACCTCGCCCCCGAAGCCGATGAGGGGAGTTGAGACTGGCTTGAGCAAGCTTCTGGCAAGTGCCATTTTGTTGAAAGCCTCCAGGTATAGAATATCAGCAGAGCTACCTGTATCCACCATAATACGATGAGTCAGATAATTTGATACCTTTAGTGCGACCACGATGGAGTCTTCGTGAGGGAAGTGGATCCCCTCTGCATCCTCGAGGGAGAAGGAGATTGGAGGATGGCCAAATTCTGACTTGTTAGGTGTCTGTTCCAGCCAGTAGATATGTTGAGGTTTCTTAGACGCCTTACGAGTATAAGCTTTCCTCGAAGCTTGAGAATCTCCCCCACAAGCTGGCCCTTCGGCAATGGTCCGGATCTCTCCGACAGGCTCAGCATCTTCTTGCGGAGTGTGATGGTGAGGTGACTTCTTCTGGTGTGATGCGCCTTCCCCCCTTTTAGGCGACCGACCTTGCCGAACAACATAATCTTGAAGATGACCTTTTCGAATGAGAGCTTCGATGTGGTCTCGTAGAGATATGCAATCTTGGGTACTATGCCCATGATCTTTGTGAAAATAACAAAACTTGCTCTTATCTCTCTTTTCGGGATCAGATTTGATCTTTGCAGGCCATTTCACGTATGGTTTATGCTTGATTTCCATTAGCACCTTTTCAGGGGATCGATTGAGAGGAGTGTAGTTATGGTATTTACCCGAATAAATCTTCTTGGGAGAACGGTCTCGTCGATCACGCCGATATTTCTTATCCGGGGGAGAGGTTTCCTCTGGCTTGCGTTTCTTGCCCTGTATACCATGACGTACAAAAGCAACTTCTTCTGCATTGATATATTTCTGAGCTTTTGCTTGGAATTCCACCATGGTTTTAGGAGGTTTCTTATCTAGGGCGAATCTAAATCTTTCGCTTGTAATTCCGGCTATAAGGGCGGTGATGCCTTTTTCTTCGGTATAACCTTCAGTTTGGACAGCTTCTGTAGTGAACCATACTGTAAACTCTTTTATCGTCTCCCCATGCTGTTGTTTCAAATCCATTAGGTGAGATGCTGGCTTTTTAGTACGGATGCTCCCCATGAATTGAGAGAGGAATAGCTCCGATAGCTGTGCGAAGGACCCGATGGATCGGGGCTTTAGCCCCCGGAACCATGTACGAACTGCCTCCTTTAAGGTTAGAGAAAAAGCCCTACACATGATTTCTGACCCATGTCCCTCCAGCTCCATAAGAGACCTATATGTTTGCAGATGTTCGAGATGATCGCCTATACCTGTATACGGGGTGATGATAGGCGTGCGGTACTTCCTAGGTAGAGGTGCTTCCATGACCTCGCGGGTGAAAGGAGACTCGGATCGATGTATCGACACCACAACAGCAGATGATCGATTTGCCTGATAACGTTGTTCCATATCATCAAAACGATCATGGATTCTCTTGAGGTCTCCTTCCCATGGTAAGGTATAACCTGACGTTTCGACGGTGGACCCCTGAGTTGCTGTTGCAGGGAAGTACTGGAGTGAATGGAATGGGGAGGTATTACCGGGGCTTGGTTGCCGAGTGGCATTCGATTAAAAGGAGGAGGATTTGGTTGGACTTATGGCTCGTCCGCGGAATGTCTGGAAGCCACTGGTATAGGTTGTGCCGGCAATCCTTCGGAAGGTTGTCGCTGGGGCTCCGGGAAGTGCTGATCAAGCCGATTAGATAAGGCTTGAAATCCACCGTTGAGGGTTAGGAGCGTGTTTCCGAGGAAACGCACGACATCCTCTTGATTTTCGGAAGTATCAAATAACGGGTTTTGTGATGGCATGTTGGGATCTCCCTGGGGGAGGCCCGTCGAAGTAGTTTGAGGGATGGACGCTGGTTCGGTAATGTCAGGCTGAGGTAGCGTCTGCCTTGAAGTGGAAGGATGAACTGTCTTTTTAAGAGGCATGGTGGGAGGACTTCGATCACTGATGAGAGCGGCTAATCTTGGTGATCAAGTTTCCCACAGACGGCGCCAATCTGTTTACGTCGGATTTTGTAACAGGATCCTCCAGATGTTCACCTTCCTTCTAGGATGCTTCCTCCAGGACCTGAAAAGAGATAAAGGAAAACTATGGGTGGCCGGCGTCCAGCCGTTAGCCCTTCAAAGCTTAAGTAAGATAGGATATGGTTATAAAGGAAACCAACAGTTTAGGAGTTTCAGAGATTGTGTATTGTTTACCTCTCTCCTCTATGGAACCATCTATTTATATAGGTCCAGGTGATCCAATCTGTTACGCAAACCGTTAAGATCACGGCTGGTTTTAGGGGATAAGATACTTATCGTGTTAATCCTTTGGTAAGGGGGTGGCCTAAACACTCCAGACGTTTAGCTGATTACGTCTCTTAATGAAGATCCCCCATGGTTCGGAGTTACAGATAAAGCCAAAATCAGCCTATATGGGTTGATGGTACTATAAGCTGAGGTACGTCATTACCAGAGACCAGAGACCAAGGCTGCTCACATGACGGGGCTGCTCATATCTTGGGAGCTGCTCGCGAGCCGGGAATGCTCGCATGATGGGAGATGCTCGCGAGCTAGGATGCTCGCATGTTGAGATGCAACACCTTTCAATGACCACGAGCAGAGCTGCTCACAGGTCGAGAAAGATGTTTCGTACTCTTCTAATATTCGATCATCGACCATAAGGGCTCGATGACTCGGTAATTGTGAGCCGTACTTGTCTAGTATGCGAGCCTCGACCAGGTGGACTCGTGAGTCGAATACTATCATAAAGGTGCTCGCACGTCTAAAATCCTCACGAGGATCTTCGATCACCGTAATTTGACTATAACAGATGGGCTGGATCGTCCATGAATGGGCCCCACATACCTGTAATATTATTAACAACAATAATAATAATAATAGTAATAAAAAAAAGGAAGAAGGAGATGGCCGCTGCTGCCCAGCAGCGCCTGGGCTAAAGCCCAATTTGGGCATTTACTGTGGGCCCACTCGTGGGACCCACATTGATGCATGTATTTGATCCATGCCGTCCATATGTTTCTCCAGCCCATTTTAGGGCTGGACACCAAAAATGAAGCAAATCCATATCTCAGGTGGACCACACCATAAAAACATTGGAGATAATGAAGCCCACTGTCGAAGCTTCTTGGGCCCACCGTGATGTTTGCAGGCTATATCGCCTGTCCAATATTGGACTCTAAGGGTTCCCCACGAGCTGAGGGACCTAATAGACAGATTGGATCATACCCATGTGGGCCCCACTTGATATAAAAAAAAGAAAAAAAAAAGAAACCAACGTCCAGACGCTGGACATTCACAGCGTCAGAACGTTGGAACAGTCCAGCGTCACCTGGACGCCGTGAATGGGCCCCCACTCGTGGGACCCACCTTGATGTTTGTGTGTAATCCACACCGTCCATCTGTTTTCCCAAATCTTTTAGGGGCCAGGGCCCAAACATGAGACAGATCCCAGTCTTAAGCGGACCGCACCACATGAAATAGTGGAGTAAATGATGTCCACTGTCGAAACTTCCTCGGCCCACATTGATGTTTGTAGACCAATTCAACCACCCAATATGGGGCTCTTTGGGTCCCCCATGAGCTGGGGAATCTGATGAATGGAGTGGATCACCCTTATGTGGGCCCCACTCGATCAAAACCAGGTAAATATAAAAAAAAAGGGCAACAGGCTCCCAGCGTCTCTGACGCTGGGAGTAATCCAGCGAACGCTGGATCTAACTACTGACGTGACGTCACCAACGTCTATGGGCCCCACCGTGTTGGATGTTTTAAATCCACACCGTCCATCCATTTGGGGAGATCAGTTTAGGGCATGATCTCAAGAATGAGACAGATCCAAATCTCAAGAGGGCCCCACTTGAAGAAGATAGTGAGGACAGTGACTCTACCGTTGAAACCTTCCTACGGCCCACCATGATGTTTATCTGAGATCCAACCTGTTCATAAGTCTACACAGGTGTGGAAGAAGGGAAAACAAAAATATCAGCTTGATAAAAAGCTTAGGTGGACCCACCACGAGAAAAAAATGGAGATTGGACGGCCACCATTAAAATCAGTTGGGAGCGATTTGCGTGGCCCCACCATGTGTTTATTTACCATCCAACCTATTGCTAAGGCCACACTGATCTGGATGGAGAGAAAACACAAATATTAACTGGAGCCAGAACGTCTGGGACCCGCTTGGGGGACCCCTTTGCATGGCAGCGTCCCATGGCACGCTGATCAGCAAGGGCCCCACCTCATGGGACCCACCATGCCAGCCGTCCATCCATTTTATTATATCATTTCAAGGCATGGGCCCAAAAATGAATCAGATACAAATTTCAGGTGGGCCACACCACACCAAACAGTGGGACAATGATGTCCACCGTTGTAGCCTTCCTAAAGGCTCACCATGATCCCATTTGCCATCCAGACCTGAGGCACAGGTCTGGATGAATGGGAAAACAAAAATATCAGTTTGATTCAAAACTCTTGGGGCCCATTTGGGTACCACGCTCCAAGCAGCGTGCTTTGGCACGCTGCCCAGCAGGTGGCCCACCCTATGGGTCTCACCACGATGCATCTGTTTTATCTATGCCGACCATCTATTTTTTCATATTATTTTAGGGCCATGGGCCAGCATAATGAGGTAAATACAAACCTCAAGTGGACCACACCGTAGGAAGCAGTGGCCATTGATGCCCACCATTGAAACTCCTCTTAAGGCTACTATGTTGTTTATTTTTCCATCCAACCAAAGGCCATGGGGCCCATCTTGGGCTCCCACCTTGATAGATGTGTTGTATACATTGCTGTCCACCTTGGCCGGGGCGTGGGGCCCAGTTTTGGGTGGGTCACACATAGAAAATAAGGGTGGTTGAACGCCTACCATTGGAAACTTTACAGGACCCATTTGTTATGTTTATTTGCCATTCTTCCTGTTCATAAATCACCCAGCCACGGGTGGGGTTCCACACGTGTGGTGTGCAGGCCCCACATGGTGTTTGGTTGCCATCTCACTTGATTAGTGGGAAAGCACAAATATCGGGTTGATCTCAAACTGTTGGGGCCCATTGATGTATGTGGCTTCCCTACTCCTTTGTGCGGTTATCCCCAACCACGGGTCCACTTTGTTATGCATGTGTTCTATCCACGTCAGTCATTGGCCACTATGGTGCGATATGTATGTTGCCCATTGATTAGGACCGCCTTAATTTTGTGCTTGATCCAAACCATCCAAATGAATGGACTCTAGCATGTTATGTACAGGATGGCCTTGGGACCACCTTAGTGTGCATGTTCGAATGACTGCGTTGTCCATCCCGTGGATCCACCTTGATGATTAGTTGTGTAAACCCTTATTGAAAGGTCATATAGATCTCGATGCATGGGAATCCCTAAAATTCGTTCGATCTAAGTCACAGGGCTACTTTCTTAAACTCACCCTGTTGAGCTGTCTTGTCAATTCACTTTGTTAACTCACCATGTTGACCCGCCTTGTCAACCTGCCTTAATGACTCATTATGTTGATTGATCCTGATAACTTAGCTTGTTGTATGCTCATATGAATCACCCCTTCTACCCTTGTACCCAACTATTAAAGACCACCATATCGTGTATATCCCATCCACACCATCCGTTTACCTTTAGGACTAGTGTGGGGCTCATCCTCGACATTAGTATGTCATCTAGGCCATCCATTATATGGAGCCTATCTTGTAGTATGAGGTTAGACCTGTCGTCCCTTTTTGGACCTCATCGTATTGACCATCTATCTCAGATTACCCTACCATGTATGATTCTCTGTCATGACCTGTCTATCTTGCAACCTGTTCTATGATATTCATTTTACGAACCATTATTTTGTTTATCTCAACTGTACTACAGGATTATGGGTCTCGGCATGATTTTGAATATTTTACTCTTGCCGCTCAAGTAGGTTCTACCTTTGATGTGTCGGTAGTGTATTCAATCTTTTTCTTTCCATTTGGGTTATCTGAATGTTGAAAGTTAATCCACACCGATCAATTGTTGGACCATCTGTGTTGTTGTATACCATTCATTTAGGGTCCTATCTCTTTGTGTTTGCTTGTGTTATAAGTGAATTATCTTTTTATGATGTTTTTAGTATGTCTGTTGTCACACGTAGTGTTATTTGGAATGCTCCTATGCGATCTATATACTATATGCTTCAACGACCACCATGCATGTGTAATGAGTATGCATCCTGAATCACCATTGTTAGTTGGGGACCACTAGGGCATAAACGCATTCATAAAGCATTCGAGATGTAGTCGCGTAAATGTAATTCATGTGCTCTCTATCCCAATAGATATGGGACTATTCGAGGACAGGAATCTATCATCCTGACTTACACTGTATGGTAGGAATAACTTAGCATACCTTGTAGCCCTTGGTGCGAGATTCCCTGGCTAGCGACATCCCGCACTATGACTCGATCATTCATATGTGTCCCCTCATCTTAATCATATCTCAAATAGGTTGGACTAGATTGATTTATAGTCATCGTGGTAAATTGACTACTTGTTGGCACTCATACTGTATGCTTGGCTCATGCATCATGAATGCTTGGCTCATCTGATTGTCTTGTATCAACCGGCCATAGCGGCCGCGATTGTCGTGCAGTTCATTACCGGTTGACGGTGACATTGTATTTGAGACCCTATAGTTTTAGGGTGCTCTTTGGGGACTTGCACGGGCATGTCGTCCCATGTTTGTATGCATGGTTGCATTTCGCACCGTCTGCTTGTGCCGCACATAGCATGGTTACTACGTTGCAACCACAGCTCCATCGTGGTTTGCAGAACACCGAAAATATGTGATCTTTAAACTGGATGCCAAAGATGTCCCTGGGTGAAAGTCCCTGATCCCATTGATACCAAGGTGGGTGCTCCATTCAAGAACCAGGTGGTTTAATCATACACCAGTATGCCGAATATCAAACGGCGGTGTTTTCCACTGCACGTGGTCAGTTTGGAAGGAGGTCTGACCTAACCTGCCGGAAGAGTGTTGGCAAGGTGGGTTGAGTTTGACCAGCTGTGAGTAGGTCCGCTATTGCACCAGATAGGCTTTGGCATTCTACTGGTGAGTAGTGAGGTCTGTGAGACCCCGGTGATGTTCCGTTTCAGAGATGGTATTGGTATCACTGTATGGTATTGGACGATCCTGACGTGGGCGGGTGTGATGTGGGCGGGGCTGTAAGCCTAGGCGAGCTACCACACTGGGCGAGCTACCAGTTCCGAGTCCTGCATTGCTTAGGCGATCGCGTTATGACTGTTAGTATCTAGACCACTGTACTGAGAGGTGGTGATTTGCATACATGCATTGGATCATTGTATGTGACATTAGGCCCTATAAGTCATTGCATAGTATGAGTATATAGCCTTGGTAGGCTGGTTACCTGTATTGCACGCTTACATCGCCATGGTAGGCTAGTTATATGTATTGCATGCTTGCATAGCCGTGGTAGACTGGTTATTCACATCACATGATCGTGTAGCCTAATTAGGCTAAGCTTTGGTTTAAATTTCTCATCATACTTTACTGCTTACTCTGATATTTATCATGCTTGTCATACGCATTGCGCATGCACATACGCACTCACAAAGCTTCGTTCGAAGCTTATGCGCATTTGTTACGCTGCAGTTTATACCAGAGTGTATCAGCAACGTTGAGTTGGAGTTGGGAGTGCAGTAGCAGGAGGTGCCGGATTATGCACAGTTTTTATATTTACGCATTGTGTATTTACCTTTCAGTACTGTATGTAAATGAAATGACTTAGTGGAAATATTGTATTTGTCTTTGATGATACTCATATGGTGATGCTCATGTTTCAAAAAAAAAATTCAGACCCTAAAATCTTCCTTGTGATATCCCAGGATCGGAACCTGGCGTGTAGGGTTAGGATCCGAGATCGGGCTACTATGAAGGCTACCACCTCTGAATTCGGGTTACGGCGAATGGACGTCGAGAACCAAATTTGGGGCGTGACAGTCCCTATCAGACACCTCTTCTTCAACGACTATCGTTGTAGCTACTATCGGTTTACAGGGCATAGTTGTACTCATTGATGGAACTATATCGTGAAGGCTTTTAGTCTTCTTAAGGGTCATTATCACCTATAAGAGGGAACATAATTTAGTGAACAAGAATGACTAAAGGCTTGTTTTACTTAATTAAATGAGGAAGGAACATTTTAATGGAGTGTGAATCTGGACAATTTAACTTCTGATAGTAGGGTCGGTTCTAGCACTGGTTCTCTATCTAATAGACCTCATTTACACACCAAAATTTTCCTGGGTCTTCCATAATGAGTCTATTTGTTTTCTGTGAATTTTCAGCCTAGTCTGATGTAATGCCCCAAGATTTCAGCTCCCATGTATAACATGACGGCCGAATTCCCAAAGGTTAATAAGAACATATAAAGGGTATATCCACTACATATTTACTTGCAAGCATATACATTCCACAATAATTGGCATTCATGAGTAAAATGGCGAAAACACGCATGTTATTCCATTATATCTGAACTAAGCTGTCAATTGATACTACCATATCCAAAAAGTTAAATATCACATTGTACTTAACTATGTCCACCACTAGATGATGCAGGATGCCCTAATTATGATGCATATGTATGAACATATATAATCCAGCGGAAATAAAAGACAATAATAATCTAAAAATTCAACATCAGCCATCATAAACTAAGAAAACCATAAAGAGACATGCAATGGAGCGGACCATCATCACAACCACGAAGTAAGAAATTCAAACAATGCATAGGTTGGATCCGGCGAAGGATGGAACCTCCCGATCTTGCATGGTCATACCCAAATATCCAATGTGAATCACTAGTCCGAGAGATCAAGGATTTTCTCGGATTAGGGATTTGAAAATCTGAGAAATTGGGATTTTGAGTCGATTATCAAATTTAGGATTTAAGGATTGGGAATAATGGAGATAGAGAGAGAAGGAATGAGAACTTACCTTAGAGGAATGTTGGAGGGGCATAAGAAGTAAGGAGAAGAAGAGGATTGGAGAAGAAGATGAAGTTCTAAGAGAGAGAGAGGAGGAAAAGGAACCACCAAGCTTTTCTTAATCAATAATCAATAACTAATGAAAAAGGTTTAGGGCAATACCCTTATAAAATTCAAAATTAGCATAATTACCAAAATACCCTACTAATAAAATTAAAAAAAAGACATTTGAATGAAAAAAATGTGCGCACACTAACCTAAAACTCAAATAAGTAAAAATGCATAAAATAAACTCAAATCTAAGATGTCCAATGGGCTCGATGATGGTGTGATGAAAGTGGGCCACGGTGAACCAACGGTCCAATTACATCATCATCGCGATCCAACTGTACGATCATCTCCTCCAAGCAACTTACACATGTCTTCCCAAGGTAGGGTCTTCTCAAATGTCTTGGACTACATGTGTAAGGTCTTCAATGCTCCTCAAGTCATCACGAACGATTTATGCTCGTCATCATCGAGTCATAAAGATATATGTGTCACTCGCCTCCTACGCTGATAAACCCTAAAGGGCTTAATGTCTGCATCATTCTTCTCTTCTGAGAAGAACTCGACTCCGACGAATTAAAACTCTTGTGACGCTCTAGTAAATCTGGGTCAATGCTCTGTAATTTCGCTTCTATCAACCATATAAATTCTGACGGTGGTTTATTCTTCCATTTGACAAGATATCTCTGGAAACCTCCATCTCTCATGGAAACTATCTCTTTATCCATGATCCCTTTAATTTCTTCCTTTCGAATAATAGGTGGGGAAGGGGTGGAGTGGGTTATAAAGCAAACTCAGAGTGTAGCCATGAAAGGGAAGAAATATCAATGGTAGGATTAGGGGAAACGACTAGATTTTTCACATTAAACGTTAGATTAATGCCCATTTCAAATGGAAGGTATATCCGATATGCGTTGGACCCAATTCTTTGCAATACTTTCAATGGTCCAGCACTACGTGCTTGTAATCTTTTAGCAGTACCCTGTGAGAACCGCTCTGACCTTATCCTCACCATTACATAGTCTCCTTCCTGAAAATCTTGCAATCTACGATACGAGTCAGCTGAAAGCATATAGCTATCATTGCTTCTATTAATCCGCGGTCTAATATATGTATGCAATTCATGAATGTGTCGTGCAAATGCATTGGCTGACTCTAAAGACCTTTGGATGACAAACATGGGTGAAACTAAAGGACTCTCTGAAAAAGCAACGAACTCGAAATAAACAATCCTATGACCTAGAACTTGAAAAACTGAAACAAAAGGACACTTCTCATGTGTGACACAAAATTTCTCATTATAAGTATTATAAACAAGGATGGTTTTTAGGTGTCCCAACACTTGAGAACACAAACTATTAATACCAAGCCTTGAGAAGATTTTGGCATCAGCCATTATATCCAAAATGTCATCAAGATGCGGAACATGGATTCTGGCCATCATATCCACCATGAAGTGAATATGTCACAAGATGGCGTAACACTTGACTGATTGTGGACGACTAGTATATGCCCACATGTGCGCCATATGCCATTGTTTTTTAAAGTGAGAAGGGCAGGCTTGGCACACAAAACAAAACTCCAACTTAAACTTTCCTTATTGAATTCTTCCCCGAGAAGTTTATCAAATTGACGCTGCATTTCTGTATTTTCCGCGGGGTTCACTTGGTATGGGATCCAGGGACAAGATCGATTGTGTGTTAAATGTCCCATTTGGGTGAGAATTTATCATATAAATCATTTGGTGGGATATCACAAGTCATGTGGGTGTCTACCATCATATCCTCACTAGTCTCTTCTTCAATTTCATTTGTGTTCACCACGGTAGGAGACGTAGATTGGGAAACTCTATCAAGCAAATCACACATGACACCTAGAAGTGGTGCAGTATCAAACTCTTCGACCTTTTCATCACTAGCACACACTTCTGCATCATTAAAGATGATGAGTGATGCCTCAATTTCTTCCATTTCCCCACTATTGACGTTAGGCACATATTCTTCCACTTTATAAACATCATGTTTGGATTTTTCCAACTGGCCATTCACTAAGGTATTATGTTGATCATATTTTCCATAGTTAGGGGTAGTCTGGATGAATGCCTCTAATTTGTCATTGAGATTTTGGAAGGATTTTCTAGAATGGTTTTCAATGTTGTCCAGATATCGGGGTATGGAGGCCAAAGCCTTCAGAATTTGATCATGATTTATGGTAGAGATGCGTAATCCAAAACCATGACCAAAACGAATGGGTACACAACAGAGGACTTGTCCTAGGTTCTTCCTGATGGGATGACTCACAATGTGAATGATATGAGTCTAATTACAGTGGACTGACAATTACTGAATTAAAATAGAAGACGATTCAAATTTGAAATTTTCTAAATTAGGAAACTTTTTAAAAGTGGAAAGTTTTTAAAATTGAAAACTTTCTAAATTTGGAAATTCTCCAAATTAGGAAACTTTCTAAAATTAAAAAGTTTCTAAAATTGGAAACTTTTTAAATTTAAATTTTTTCCTAAAACAGACCTAAAAAATCAAACCCTAATTTGGTAGCTCAATCATGACATAACCATGCAAACCTTAATCTCTGATACCAAGTTTGATGCAGGATGCCCTAATTATGATGCATGTGTAGGAACATATATAATCCAGCGAAAATAAAAGATAATAATAATCTAAAAATTCAACATCAACCATCATAAACTAAGAAAACCATAAAGAGACATGCAATGGAGCGGGCCATCATCACAACCATGAAATAAGAAATTCAAATAATGCATAGGTTGGATCCGGCAAGGGATGGAACCTCCTGATCTTGCATGGTCATACCCAAATATCCAATGTGAATCACTAGTTCGAGAGATCAAGGATTTTCTCGGATTAGGGATTTGAAAATCTGAGAAATTGAGATTTTGATTCGATTCTCAAATTTAGGATTTAAGGATTGGGGATAATGGAGTTAGAGAGAGAGAAGGAAGAAGAACTTACTTTAAAGGAATGTTGGAGGGGCATAAGAAGCAAGGAGAAGAAGAGGATTGGAGAAGAAGATGAAGTTTTAAGAGAGAGAGAGAGGAGGAAGAGGAACCACCAAGCTTTTCTTAATCAATAATCAATAACTAATGAAATATAAAATTCGAAATTAACATAATTACCAAAATACCTTACTAATAAAATTAAAAGAAAGACATTTGCATGAAAAAACGTGTGCACATTAATCTAAAACTCAAATAAGTAAAAATGCATAAAATAAACTCAAATTTAACATGTCAAATGGGCTCCGATGGTGGTGTGATGAAACTGGGCCACGACGAACCAACGGTTCGATTACATCATCATCGCGATCCAACGGTCCGATCATCTCCTCCAAGCAACTAACGCATGTCTTCCCAAGGTAGGGTATTCTCAAATATCTCGGACTACATGTGTAAGGTCTTCACTGCTCCTCAAGTCGTCACGAACGATCCAGGCCCGTCATCATCGAGCCATAAAAATATAAGTGTCACTCGCCTCCTATGCTGATAAACCCTAAAGGGCTTGATGTCCGCATCATTTGACTTATTAAAAAATTATATCTTCTAACTAATGAAATTTCAAATCGACTTTAGGCCGCATCTGCCTCGTCTTCCGTCATCTGCTCCCACGAGCCCTCAGTAGTCATCTCCCTATGGCTTAGGCTCCTATGAATCATTATCTGCATGTTCTAAATTGTTTTTCAACAAAAACCGTAAAAAACAGTCTAGTGAAGTACTCTTTCAAGGTCAGAACAATAATTACATGTAAACATATCAAAACAATCATATTACTTATTCAATGTAATGCATGTTATGCATAACCTGGTGTAGGATTCCTTAACTATTCATCCCTAGCCATATGCCACTAGGGTTTCTAGGACACACAAGCCCATAAAGTTTGCCCAACCAAGTGAGAAGTTGGACGTTCATAACCCAAAACTTATGAGATAGTGTATGAGAGAAATAGGTTGCTCTAGCCTATTTTCAATTCTGTACACTCACATGGAGCCAAGCGTATGCATGAAATTAGCCAACCCTTTATTAATTCTAATTTACACACAGTCGATTAATGTGTAATCAACCTTAAACACCACCATAACCTTCTCCATGGTTCATCATCCACCAAAGTAGACGAACCCATCGCATCTCCACCAAGGATGGTGGGTCATACTACTAAAGTTCATGACGACACATACTAACCCATGGCCTTATGAAGATTCACAAACAAAATTAAAAAATAGAAAGAAAATGATTTACTCGCCACTTAATTGAGTTGTTTGATATTACCACCATAGGTCAAGGTGACCACTTAACCGAATAGTCTAATAGCGTTGTCTTAGGTTAGGGTAACCTCTCAACCGGGCAGTCATGATATTCACCACTACATATCAGGGTTCGTCAACATCATAACCAGTACCAAATATATTACCACAAGATCTCCATTAGGCCTTACAAAGATAACTTTTAAAACTACATGGAAGGAATGGTGGTTCCTACGAAGGTGATTTACACTACCCCATGTCTATAACAACATCACATTATCACATTCGCTCTCCATGTCCAATGTACGTCCACATCATTAAGTGATGGGAATAAGGTGTCCTAAAGCATCTATGTTCAATATTCAACTCCACTTCCATTGATTTGAGTTTATTAGTATATAGTATCATAAATACACCATCATATGAAAGAAAAGAAACATTCAAGAGTAATAACATAGCAACACATGAGATATAACATCCACAATTAAATTCATGTAAAAATTATGCCAAACTTAAAGAAGTACTCACTTACTATGGAAGAAAATCTCAACTTGGAGAAGAATGATGAAATTGTAGCAATCTCGGTGCAGAAGATGAAGAAGAAAGATGGACGAAGGATTATGAAAGAGTGGACTCTCCCTCTCTCTCTCTCTCTCTCTCTCTCTAGATGGTTGGGGATGAAAAGATGAGGTTTGGATGTACCAAATTAGCCCTAAATGATGCTTAAATAAGAGGTGTTAAACCCTAAAACCGGATTAGTACAAGAGTGCACCTAATACAACTCGGATTGAAAGTTAGCCTCTTGGATAAACTGACTTTCGACACTTCTCATAGCCTCGTTACCCATCAGAATTACACGAAACTTGGAGATTTACTAAAGGAGTTCTAGGACTATCAGATGGACAGATTGGATCCTTGGATGGAGTCCTAGAGATCTCACAATACACAAAATACAACAATGCTGTGAATCTGCCCATTTTTGCAAAATAGTGAGACCGGTCATTTTTGGGCTAAGATTACGGGTTACACACAACTTACATTGGAGAGATAGTTGGGTTATAAGCGAATGACCATGCTGGGAATAAGATAGTTGATTTGGATTTTTCATATGGGACCCATATTGGAATGTGTGAGAGGTCAAAGTAGCTACTTTGCGCGACACCACAAAAATAGAAATTACTTAAAAAAACAAAATTTGTGGGGAAAGGAAATCTATTTTTGAGGATTCTTAGCATGATGGTGGTCAAATAGGTATTGGACAAGTCCTATGGTGGTGCCCACCAAATTAGATCAAGGTTTGATTCACACCACTCATCAAACGGTCAAGTTTAGAATAATTTACAGTTTACAATTTTTGCCAACTTGGGAGGGTCGTTACAATTAACACAGCTGATGGATGGAGGAGATTTTTAGCATAAGGGTAAATGGCCACGTGGTCAACACGATAGTTGGAGTGGATCATCAAGGTGGGGTCCACTTGTGGGGCAACACATGTGCAAAGTGGGCCCCTCGTTAGAGATATGCTGTTTCAGAAACGTAAAATTAAGTACTGAGACATGTTGAAACTTTCTAAAGTTTTGGGTAAGATGTGATGAGACCCACATGGAGTGGCATCAGACCAATCCACCTCGATCAATGGGTCAGGCCATAAAATTAAATCGTACACAAACTTGGACGGAACTGGTTTGAAAATCAGGTAGGCCATAAAGGGTTGTTTTGCGATCGAGGCCTTTCTAGGGCGATCAAATGGGTGAAATTCGTCGTTGATGGCTAAAATGTGGTATAAATGCTTCGTTTAAAGTTTGGAGTTGAACAAAATATGAAAAATTAATTTTTCTAAAAAATGAGGGTTTTCTTAATGGTATTTTCGTAATTATTCTAGAATATCAAGTTTGACGAAATCTAAGTCGTCCATCCTACTCTATGAATTATTTTAGACAACTTTAATGAAAGGGTTCACTTAAAAACTCCTACGGTTAAAAAGTTATTCACAACGCAACATTAAAATCTCATAAATTCAGCTTAATTAAATAAATACTAAAAATTTGGGGCGTTACATCCGCTAACTACAAGATTTTCTCAAATTCCCACTACACAACCTATCCAGAATTAGGCCATTCCTGACCAATCTCTGAAAATTTACCAAATATGTGTAGTCACTATTGGTTTCGGATTTTCTAATTATTTTTCGTCTAAACTAAACTTGTCCAGCTACGATCAAGC
Organism: Liriodendron chinense; assembly: GCA_003013855.2. NCBI lineage: Eukaryota > Viridiplantae > Streptophyta > Magnoliopsida > Magnoliales > Magnoliaceae > Liriodendron > Liriodendron chinense. The sequence continues at coordinate 53,175 of PVNU02000665.1, read as the reverse complement.
TTTCAAATTACCTCAATCAGAGTTGTAGTTTAATAGATACAAATTGTTCAAGTGATACTAATTCTGCTGTACATTGCTGTCTTGCAGGTCTTTCTAAACTATGTCATTTGACTCCTCTGGACCGACGAAAAAAATTCAGAAGGCTTCAAGCCATTGAATTTCTTTCTTGACTTCAAAATTTTCGACAGTAGTTTTCAAAGCTAATATTTGTTGAATTTCCTAAAATTCAACGGATTTGGGCTGTCAAATTGAAACCTTTTTCATGTAGTGTTGGCTCTTCTTAAAATCAATCCGATCTCCTTAGACCCAGTTTTTAAAAGGGTCCAGTTTGAGCCATATTAAAATAGACCTAATCCAGACCTGACCAAGAGGAATACATGTCCAAGCAAAAAATAGTTAATTAAACATGTTTTTTTTTTCTTCTTCTGACAGTCTTTACGGTTGACGCTGCGGGGTTCCTCTGTTGATGGAGAATATGTCCAAAGATCACACTAACATGACTGGAGAATATTTCAAAAGATTACGTGACTACCCTAACCATCTAATCTTACCCATTAAATTTGAGTTGCTCGTCATTTTAGTCTTTACCATCAAAACTAATAGGCGTGACCAATTGGATTGTTTGAAACATTATTTGTTAAGTAAATTGTAATATTTAGACCTGACATAGACCTGACCCAATCCCGACGCATGTGATAAATGGTTTGGGTTTTGGGTTCTCATATACATACCCATACCCGACCCCTTAAATAAATGGGTCAGCTATTTTTTACTCGGACCTGACCTAGACCAGACCGGAACTTTAATGGGTTGGGTCCAGGTCCACTACTCTTAACCCTACTCTTAAATCCGTCGGAACAGGGGCCACACTCGTCCGTACCCATGTGCACCTCTATGCTGCGACGGAACTCGACAGAACTCGAGTCATGTCAGATGAGCTGCATCTAACTCGGATCTAAAATCCACGGGATCCAGTTTTTGGCTCGAATTTTTCATAGCGTTCATTGGGGATAGCATTGGTCAGGTGGGCCCCATCTATCAGTCATCCAAAAGTTCATCTGGTGAGCCTAACCGTCGCAGGGGATGAGCGGATGACATCCTCCCTGAACAAGGTTAGGCTCATCTAACTTGTTCATAAGGTCACATAGAGATGGACAAGGGGAAAGCACAAATGCCAGGTTGATCCAAAGCTTCTGGGTGGGCCCAAAAAGTTTTTATCAATGGGCATTTAATTCCTACTGTTTCCTATTGTGTGGTCCACTTGAGTTTTGGATCTGCCTCATTTTTGGGCTCATGCCTAAAATCAGCCGGCATAACAGACGGATGGTGTAGATAAGTCACATGCATCATGATGGGTCCCATAATTTATTTCACATCTCTCCTCAATTTTTAGCATAAAAAAAGCAAGTGTAAACGTCATAACTAGAGTTGGACATCGAGCTCTATGCGATGAGCTTTTGAGCTGAGTTTGAGTCACTTTAAGCTTGAAGAAGCTCAAAATTTAAATAGCCTCATCCCAAAAGCCCGTTCTAAAACAATTCAAAATTCAAGCTTGAAGGTAACCTAAGTCTATTGATATCCTTATTGCTGCTTTTATAGACAACTTTTCCTTTTATTCCTTTGCTCACATCCGATGTGGGACTAAAAACCTCACTTTCTAACTACTTGAGTCAAGTCAAACTCGAACCAAGTCAACACGAACCGAGCTTCGAGTCAAACCGAGCCGAATCGAGTTCAGTCCAGCTTGAACAAGACTCTATGTTTTTTCAAACCACACCTACCTAGCTTGACTCGGTTTGAACTCAGCAACGAGTCGAGTGGAATCGAGTCTTTTCGAGTCGAGTCGAGTCGAGTTAACCGAGTTGGCTTTGCTCGCGTCCAGCTCTAGTCATAACCCAAAATCAAAACCGCCCCTAAATGAATTTGCAAATTTTCAGCCCCACCATGGATCATAACCCAAAAATCACACATGATGGCAACGAGTGATCCGAACCATCCAATTGCTTGCAGTGAATGGACAGTTGAAATGGAAGAGTCCACCGTGATGTTTTCATGGCATCCAATCCATCAATCACGTATGTCACCTACTGTTCTCCTTGGAACTCAAAAATCATACCGATTAAAAACTCAGGTGGGCTACTACACAGGGCACAGTTGGGATGGGGATGTCCTCCTAAAAACCATCAAGATTGAGTGGTGCCTACCTTGTATTGTATATGCAATCAAATCCATTCAGAATATGTGCCAGTCCACAGTGAATGGACACGCCAAAAATCAGGCTATTCCATAAGACAAGTCGGCCACGGTGCGTGAGTTAGAGATTTTAGGTGCAATTTCACATGCTGTGGCCCACCTAAGTTTAGCCTGATTTTCAGAGGCCAACAAGAATACAAGAGGTGTAGATGGTAGACGAATTGGATGTTATGCACACATCACGTTGGGGCCTGGCATCTCGCATTGTAGGTTAAGCATTAAGCGTACACTACAAAGCTTTGGAGCTGATCCAATAAGCATTACAAAATGCAAAACTGAACACAATTAACTGCAAAATTAATTAAACCATATAAGCAACATGTAGCATCTAACCTTTGGCACCGAATCCCCACAACCACAATCAATGGTTTGATCAGCGCCTTGGACAAAAAACTATTTTGGCCATCATAATTTTCAAATGCATGGACCACTGTCAGTCACAAAGCATTTGATGCAACCCCTTCTTTCGCAATCTTTCATCTGGGCTCCAACTGTAAGATCATCATGAATTCACAAGCTAGAAGCCCAACCCCAGAGACTTAGGCTGTGATATGGCCACTATGGGCTCAACCATGCCTTGACCATCTTTTCCCAAACCATGACCTCCCACAAATCCCATCTTGGCCAGTATGTTTGATTCAATGACCCTTGTGTGCATCTCAAATGCACCCAATCTGGTGGACCTTGCAATGGTCTTCATTTCACAAGCACCATCCTTCTCGTTCAAATCAAATGTCGATGTTTCCTCTACCGGTTCAACTTGCATGATTCCACTCAATGCACATGACATTGGCTGATAACCGTATGTGTTGGGAGGCAGAGATGAAGCTTCTTTCACTACCATTTTTTTTTATATACATGGGAGAGCAAAATTGAATGGCAACTAAATCAAATTGCTGTATCATTGTTGATTTTCAAGAACAAGGTATACTATTTTCAAGACCTACTCTTGGAGATAAGTTGGTAGACCTAGTCTTGGAAATAAGTTGGTTTTTTGTTATCAACATTTGTCAATTGCATATTTTAGTGTAAAGTAAGGGACACCTATGATGCGCGCGCGCACGCGTGCACACACACAGAGAGAGAGAGAGAGCGAGAGAGAGAGAGAGAGAGAGAGAGAGAGAGAGATGTAAAAAGTAAGTCCCTTTTGGTGGAGAGAAGCACGGGACAGCTTCACCCTAAATTATTTAAATGCCACCTTACAAGTGATATTAAGAATGAAGAGAAACTGTTGTAAAAAGTAGGTCTCCTTGGATTGTGAGAAGACTGTTTAAATTTATAAAAAAGAAGAAGAAGAAGAAGAAGAAGAAGAAGAAATACCTACAATAAATCCTCTCATATCCTTTCTTAACACATACATTAATTGTTATAAATCACTGAGTCTGTGCAATATTTTTGCCCATGGCAATTCTAAATTACCCAAGTGCCCCTATCAATTGCTTAAAGCCCTTCCCATATCCTTTCTTATTACATGGCTCAATTGTTATGAATGGCTAATTGTTAGTTATTTCTTGCCTTAGCAATACTTGTTATGCAAACCCTACATATGTAGTTTTCTACCTCTATTTTTTTTTTAATCAGAACATAACTAAACTAAATTATTGTTTATCATGGGCTATTCAAGATGGCTCTTTTACTGCTGTTACAAGGTTCAAATTACTTGAAATAAAAGACAAAGGGGGGGGGGTGTGAAAATGCTTCTTCTTTTTTTCACTTGTAGTGTACCTAGCAATTTAAATAGCAACATACGCTATGATCTCACAATATTAATAACAAATTTCATTTCTTCCAATTCCTATGTATATGAAACCGCAAAGGAATTGGAAAATGCTATTACTTAAAAAGGCATAGGTATATGAAATAAAATACAAAAGGGGGGCAAGTAAATGAATTTTTTTCCACTTGTAGTATTCCTAACAATTTTCTTTGGTCTCACAACATTAATTAAAAAAAATATCATTTCTTCTAATTCCTTTGTATATAAACAAATTTACACCCTTACAACAAACCATATTGTAAGTTTTACACCTTCCCAAAATTGGAAAAAGAAAAGAACTCCCAAGATGCATCAGCCATATAGATGGTTTGGTCGCAGATGAGAGCTATTGCAGGAGTGAACTACGCACTTTTCCTGCATGCATCAATTGTCACACAAATAAACAATAAATAGACAAATAAACAATAAATAGAGAATGGCACGTGTGGGACTTTGAAGTTATGCTTAAGGTGGATTCCACCTTGTAAATGACCTGACTCGATCAGAAAACAATACATGAATGAGCGTTGTTAGCATATTCAATATGACTCGACTAACCTTTGCCAAAAACTTGCTTGTTTAGAGTTGTGAACACCTATTCCTGCACCCAAACAGCCCAAAAGATACATGTCAAAAAAATAAAAAATAAAAAACGCAAGGCATGCAAACCGTAACATGTCCATGCATAAACATGCACAACAGTGAATGGGCTGGACTAGGCCCAGGCCGACCCAAACAAGCACGACTTGAAGGGCCAAGCCACTTCAAAATTTGACCCAAATCAATGCAGGCTATGCATATTAAAAAATGGCATTGCAATATATGTTATTTAATGATCAAAATCAGAAAAAAAATGCAACAAGTGAAAAGTACAAGCACAAATGACTCAAAGACAAAAGAACAGGAAATGGAAGAAAAACAACAGAGCAGCTAGAAATATCCTTACTAGCTCTATGCACAAAGATTTCATCCCCATATATGAAATCTATGAGACTGCCGAGGAAATTTGTGATGCTTTGATTGGATCTTATTCTAAAATATTGGATGCCAAGATTAGAACGATGAAATGGAATTTGGCTATAGGATACCAATTGGATCCTTTATCAAGGACCACATTAGAAAGATGAAACAGATGATGACAGAGTTGCAGAATGTAGGCTGCAACTTAACAAAAATTAGAAAATCGTAGCTATGTTTCGATCTGCATTAGATTCTTGATCCCACATCCAAGACATTTTAAATCACAACAAAGCAATTCAAACTTCTAAATATTTAGCCCATTATCTAGAACATGAGGCTGCAACTTGATAGAAAATAGAAAATTATAGCAATGTTTCAATCTCTGCCAGATTCTTAGTTCCACAATAAAGTAATTTTAAACACAATGAAACAATCTAGACTTTTAAATATTTAGCCCATAATCTAGGAAATGAAGTTGAGTCAAAAGCTTTTTAGTTTGGATGTGGTGTGGTTTCTGCTACTGAAAATTGAAAGAGGATATTTTATTAAAGAAAAGGTTGAAATAAATGGATAGATAGAGTACTTCTAATAATCAATCCAATCCACCAAATTGTTCACCCTTCCGTCCTTGTTTTCATCAATATTCATCTTCTTATGAATGACCACTCCAATACCACCCATATCCACCTCAGAACCGACCATATCCATTTGTATATCATCCCACAAAACTGCCACGACCATTACAGCTCTGTAATGTGTACATAGAGCCTATATAGCCAAGGAGAGATAATAATAAAAGACCCAGGGGAAATGGTGATAGTTCATGTTTTGTACCATGGAGCCATTATTGCACGTAAAACAGTATTGTTTTCTCCACCCATTAGTTGTGTTCGCTCTAAAATGTTGATAACGGACAAAAATTTTAATGAATGGATTGTGGATTCAAGGGTAACAAGTCATGTGACAAAGGATTGAAAAGTTTTTGTGGATTTTCGAATTATCTCACCCGTAAGTCACAAGTTGTATATAAGAAAACACCAAGGGGACATGGTGAAGGTTTATGTTTTGTATGTGGAAAATAAGGCCATTGAACCAGCACTTGCCCTGCACATAAAACGGTATTATTTTCTCCACCCATTTGTAGTTTTTGCACTGAAACATTGATAGCTAACCAAAACTTTAATGAATAGATTGTGGATTCAAGGGCAACAAGGTATATGACAAAGGACAAAGAAGTTTTTGTGGATTTTTGAATTATCTCACTCAAAAGTCACAAGCTATATATAAGAAAAGACCCAAACATATCATCTTGAGTCAAAGATAGAGCAATCTCTGCTACTTAAAGATACTCTTTTTGCTTTTGAGGTTAGAAGAAATCAAATATCTGTCATGTGTCTAGTTAGAGAGAATGTTGATGTAAGATTTTGTAAAGACAAGGTTTTACTAAGGAAAAACAATGTAATATTGCTTGGAGAAAATTATCCAAGGACTTGTTTAAACTAAATGTTTTAATTAAATAAATTTTCGTCAATACCAAGTGGCTCGTCTTTTGTCGGTGTGTCTAATGCTAGTGTTATATCCGAATCTACTAAGTGGCATAACATATTAGGTCATATAGGAAATTATTGAATGATGAAGTTAGTTTGAGAAGGTTTACTGGGAACATTGATAAAAGTAGATTTGCCCTTCTGTGAATATTGTGTGTCAGGAAAAGCAAATAGAAAATTGTTCCCCAAAGCAACTAAATGTAAAATACTTTTGGAGTTTATACACAACAATATATGTAGATTCCTGAATATGCGAGCTTGAAATGGTTGCCAGTATTTGTAAAATTCACGATACGAGATAGTATCTAATTTCTCAAAAGTTAGAGGCACTCAACTATTTTCAGAAATACATAACAGAAATAGAGAATCAATTAGATAGAAGAATTAAAGTATTGAAAACAGATAAGGGAAAAGAGTACATATCAAAAATATTCAAATCATATTGTAAAAATGCTCGTCAATATACCATACCTTACACTCCTTAGCAAAATGATGTAGCTGAAAGAAGAAATAGAACCCTACTAGATATGGTTATTCTATGATGGCTCACACAAATCTGCCAATTACCTTCTCGGAGATGCATTGCTTACATCTGCTTGTATATTAAATAGAGTTCCTTCGAAATCCATTTTCAAAATGTCTTTTGAATTGTGAACTAGTAGGAGACCATCATTGGGTGACTTACATATATGGGGTTCAATGGGTCACATTTTAATTCATACTCTGAACAAAAGCAAGTATGATAAAACAATCTTTGAGTGCACATTTATTTGATATCATGTCCATTCAAAGGGATAATTGTTAGTATATGAAGACCATGATGCCTGGATTGAAATCGAATCTCGACATGAGACATTCCTGAAAGATAAATATCCTACTACAAAGAAGCCCAGATAGAAATAGAACTTTAAAAGATGCTCAATGCAGTTCAAGGAAGTGGGAACGATAGTTTAAGCAGTTATCCAAGGCGTTTCTATGATTCGTGATGCTAGTGGGAGCAAGTTGACTAGTGTACCTGAGTTGTGACGTAGTTTGCGAGGTAAAATCCCTAAAAGGCATTTTGAAATAGAAGATGATCATACTCTCGTATTGCAGTAGGTGAAGAAGAACACAATTCATATCGATATGCATAGGCATCTCCAAATTTTGAAGAGTGGATTCTTACAATGAACGAAGAAATTGATTTGATAAAGAAAAATCATATTTTGAAGTTAGTTAATCTTCCAGCTGGTTGTATAGCACTTGTGAATAAGTAGGTATTTAAAATCAACAGGAAGGTAAATGGTTCAATTGATAATTATAAATCCCACTTGGTCGCAAAAGTTTTACACAATTGAAAGTGTTGATTATAAAGAAAAACATTCTCACTTGTGGCTAGAATTATATCACATGATCTTTTGGCAATTGTGGCATACTTTTGACTTAAAATTATGACGAAGATCTCTTTTTTAAACAGAAATTAATAGGAAAACATTTATATGAAACAACCCATGGGATATGTTAAAAAAGGTCAGGCAAGCAAGTTTTGTATGCTCTTAAAATCCATCTACGAGCTGAAACAATCCTCAATGTATTGGTATGTGAGGTTCTTCCTTCGGATTTTCTATGTGAAGAAGACCATTGTGCATATTTGAAACGATCTGGGAGGCACTTCCTAATATTATTTTTATACATTGATGATATTCTATTAGCAGGTGATGATATAAAAATCAATGTCTTCAAATCGCATAAGCCATCAGACTGGCCTGATTGCTTATGCCATCACATAATCGCATAAGCGATCACTCAGGCTTATGGCTTTTTTTATTTTTTGAAAATTAAAAAATAAAAAAATGGTAAAAAAATAGAAAATTTTCAAAAAAAAAAAAAAAAACTATGTATAATTACTACAAGTGATTGGATTGGGTTTATTTACCTATTTCATTGTAGAGTTTGACTATTAGGCCATCTATATGTTCAGTTATATTATTTATAATATATAACAAAACAAATTTAAATAATCAACAAGTTACACTAAGAAATAATTAATTATTGAAAACTACAAATATAGAAATTGTATCGATAACTTGAATCGTGATGAATTGATGCATAAAATACAAGTTACAACTTGCAACTTATTACAATCTAAAAGAAACTTGAATGTTGGCCATTATGCCATGGATTATGCCATTATGCGATAATCATGGCATACTTCCTGCATGGCATATGCGACCCGAGGCATGGTACGCGATTATGCGATCGCACATGACAGCACTGATAGAAATGTTGCTCTCACCGAAGGAATGGCTGCCTTCGAATTTTGAAATGAAGTACTTTGTTGAGGCAAATTTTATATTGAGGGTGAATATCACAAGAGATCATGATGCAGGACGCCCTAATCGTGATGCATGCTCATGAACATATGTAATCCAATGGAAATAAATAGCAATAATAATCTAAAATTCATCACCTATCATCATAAATTAAGAAAATCATAAAAGAGGTATGAAATGGAGCGGGCCATCATCACAATTACGAAGTAAGAAATTCAAATAATGCATAGGTTGGATCCGGCGAGGGATGGAACCTCCCGATCTTGCATGGTCTTAATCCAAATACCCAATGTGAATCACTAGTCCGAGGGATCGAGGGATTTCTCGGATTAGGGATTTTGGAATTTGAGAAATGGGGATTTTGGATAAAATCTCAAATCTAGGATCTAGAAGTTATGAGATAATAGAAATAGAGAAAAAAGGAAATAACAAGTTTACCTCAGAAGAAGTTGGAGGGGCACAAGAAGAAAAGAGAAGAAGAAGATCGGAGAAGAAGATGAAGTTTCAAGAGAGAGAGAGAGAGAGAGAGGAAAGAGGCAACCAAGAGGCTTGCTTTTCAATAATCAACAACTAATGAAAAAGGTTTAGGGCAACACCCTTATAAAATTCGGAATTAGCATAATTACCAAAATACCCTACTAACAAAATTTAAAAAAAAAGACATTTGCATGAAAAAACGTGCGCACACTAACCCAAAACTTAAATAAGTAAAAATGCATAAAATAAACTCAAATCTAAGATGTCCAATGGGCTCCAATGATGGTGTGATGAAAGTGGGCCACGACAAACCAACGGTCCGATCACATCATCATCACGATCCAATGGTCCGATCATCTCCTCCAAGCAACTCATACATGTCTTCCCAAGGTGGGGTCTTTTCAAATGTCTCGGACTACATGTGTAAGGTCTTCAATGCTCCTCAAGTCATCACGAACGATCCAGGCCCGCCATCATCGAGCCATAAAGATATAGGTGCCACTCGCCTCCTACGCTGATAAACCCTAAAGGGCTTGATGTCTGCATCATTCTCCTCGTCTGAGAAGAACTCGACTCCGACGAGTTAAAACTCTTGTGGCACTCTAGTAAATCTGGATTAACGCTCTGCAACTCCACTTCTGTCAACCATGTAGATTCTGACGGTGGTTTATTCTTTCATTTGACAATATATCTTTGGAAACCTCCATCTCTCGTGGAAACTATCTCCTCATCCACAATTTCCTCAATTTCTCCTTTTCAAATAATAGGTGGGGGAAAGGGTGGAGTCGGTTGTGAAGCAAACTCAGAGTATGGCCATGAAAGGGAAGAGAAATCAATGGTAGGAATAGGGAAAAGGACTAGATCTTCCACATTAAACTTTGGATTAATACCCATTTCAGGTGGAAGGTCTATCCTATACGCGTTGGACCCAATTCTTTGCAATATTTTGAATGGTCCAGCACTACGTGCTTGTGATTTCTTAACGGTACCTTGTGAGAACCGCCCTGGCCTTATCCTCACCATTACATAGTCTCCTTCTTGAAAATCTTGTGATCTACGATGATTATCAGCTAAAAACTTATAATTACCATTGCTTTGATTAATCCGCTGTCTAATATGTGTATGCAAATCATGGATGTGTCGTGTAAATGCATCGGTTGACTCTGAAGACCATTGGGTGACAGACATGGGTGAAACTAAAGGATCTTCTGAAAAAGCAACGGACTCGAAATAAACAATCCTATGACATAGAACTTGAAAAACTGAAACAAAAGGACACTTCTCATGGGTGACACATAATTTCTCATTATAAGTATATAAACAAGGATGATTTTCAAGTATCCCAACACTTGAGAACACACACTATTAATACCAAGTCTTGAGCAGATCTTGGCATCAGCCATTATGTCTAAAATGTCATCAAGATGCGGAATAGGGATTCTGGCCATCATATCCACCATGAAGTGAATACATCGCAAAGTGGCATAACACTTGACTGAGGCTTTGTGGACAGCCAGGATATGCCCACATGTGCGCCATATGCCATCGTTTTTTAATGTGAAAAGGGCAGGCATAGCACACAAAACAAAACTCCAACTCAAACTTTCCTTATTGAATTCTTCCCCAAGAAGTTTATCAAATTGACGCTGCATTTCTGTATTTTCTGCGGGGTTCACCTGGTATGGAGGAAAGCTTGACAGGATTGATCCAAGGACAAGATTGATTGTGTGTTGAATGTCCCATTTGAGTGAAAATTTATCCCATAAATCATCTAGTGGGATATCACAAGTCATGTGGGTGTCTATCATCATATCCTCACTAGTCTCCTTTTCAAATTCATTCGTGTGCATTATGGTAAGAGACTTAGATTGGGACTCTACATCACTTAAGTCACACATGACATCTGGAAGTGGTGCGGTCTCAATTTCTTCGACCTTTTCATCACTAGCACACACTTCGTCATCTTTAACGATGAGCGATGCCTCGATTTCTTCCATTTCCTCATTACTGACGTTAGGCTCGTACTCTTCCACTTCATAAACAAGCTGATTGGATTCTTCCAACTGGCCATTCACCAAGGTATTATCTTGCTTCCAAGGAAATATAATTGGTGTTAAACACTCAAATTGTTCATAAGCTGAGATTTCCTTAACGATGGGTTGAACCACTTTACAAGGAGGGGACCATATTGGTTCTGTGTTTGGACGGGAAGGTGGGGCAACTCTCTTTTGAGCCAAGGGCTTTTGACAATAAGAGATGGGAAGATATTTTTCTTTCAAACGCTCTTTCATCTCGTCCCATTGTGAGATCGGGGCTCTCCCAACTCTATCAATTCGTTGCTCCAAATCTGTCCAAAACGACTTGGCTTGGCCCTCCAATTTCCACTTGGCAAACCTCACTCGACTGTAATTCGACATATCATACCAATAAAAAAAATAGTCCAAGTCTTCAAGCCAATTAAGGAATGTTTGTGGGTCCATGTGACCATTAAAGTAGGCCAACTCATCGGAGTTCGACTTTCCATTGAGTCTCGACGGCCACACGACAACACTTAATGTCCCTGAAGATCTCAAACACCTATACTCCATTCACTACCGGGAGACTCTACGGACTAGGTGACTCACAATATGAATGCGATGAATTTAAACTACAATGAACTGACACTGATTAATTCTAGATGATGCGACTCAAATCTGAAAATTTTCCAAATTAGGAAACTTTCTAAAATTGGAGACTTTCTAAATCTGGAAATTTCCTAAAACAGACCTAAAAATCAAGACACTAATTTTTTTGATAACTCGATCCAGACAAAACCATGCAAGCCTAATCTCTGACACCAAATTTGATGCAGGACGCCCTAATCGTGATGCATGCTCATGAACATATGTAATCCAACGGAAATAAATAGCAATAATAATCTAAAATTCATCACCTATCATCATAAATTAAGAAAATCATAAAAGAGGTATGAAATGGAGCGGGCCATCATCACAATCACGAAGTAAGAAATTCAAATAATGCATAGGTTAGATCCGGCGAGGAATGGAACCTCCCGATCTTGCATGGTCTTAATCCAAATACCCAATGTGAATCACTAGTCCGAGGGATCGAGGGATTTCTCGGATTAGGGATTTTGGAATTTGAGAAATAGGGATTTTGGATAAAATCTCAAATCTAGGATCTAGAAGTTATGAGAGAATAGAAATAGAGAAAAAAAGAAATAACAAGTTTACCTCAGAAGAAGTTTGAGGGGCACAAGAAGAAAAGAGAAGAAGAAGATCGGAGAAGAAGATGAAGTTTCAAGAGAGAGAGAGAGAGAGAGAGAGAGAGAGAGAGAGAGAGGAAGGAGGCAACCAAGAGGCTTGCTTTTCAATAATCAACAACTAATAAAAAAAAGGTTTAGGGCAACACCCTTATAAAATTCGGAATTACCAAAATACCCTCCTAACAAAATTTCAAAAAAAAAGACATTTGCATGAAAAAACGTGGGCACACTAACCCAAAACTCAAATAAGTAAAAAATGCATAAAATAAACTCAAATCTAAGATGTCCAATGGGCTCCAATGATGGTGTGATGAAAGTGGGCCACGACAAACCAACGGTCCGATCACATCATCATCACGATCCAATGGTCCGATCATCTCCTCCAAGCAACTCATACATGTCTTCCCAAGGTGGGGTCATTTCAAATGTCTCGGACTACATGTGTAAGTTCTTCAATGCTCCTCAAGTCGTCACGAACGATCCAGGCCCGCCATCATCGAGCCATAAAGATACAGGTGCCACTCGCCTCCTACGCTGATAAACCCTAAAGGGCTTGATGTCTGCATAAGATCACCTTAAAAAGTATTTAGGCTTGACGCATGCATCTTATATTGTGAAGATCCTAGAACAATTTATAATACACAATTTCATGCCATTCGAAACTCCAATCAAGTAGTCTATGTCAGTTGTACCTTATGCCAGTGCAATAAGTAGCCTTATGTCAAAAGGCCTACTACAACTTGGATGGAGATTTGGAAACAATAGGAGAAGAAAAGGGCTTCGGTTGAGCAGAAGGAGTAAGGCATCGAAGACGAAGGCGTAAAATCCGGATGCTCCGGCAGGACTGCTTACAACGAAGTACAAACGTGTCATCTCCCTATTGAAGGAGCGTTGGTTCAGGAGTACGAACCTCTGTTTACGATTCGTTTTTTGTTCGGTGCTCCGCAGCTAAGCCTAAGGTCGCATGCACAGCCTTGGATTTGGTTTTCACATTACGATCGAGACCCGATCCTGTGACCGCTAAGGAGGGATCGACAGATGGCCACTTCGTAGTGGACTAGGATTTCAATAGGGACACATGTCTAGCGCGATAAGCGATTCTCTACAGGGCAAGATGTGGCACGTTTTACGGGTGACGAGAGGATAGGATCATCAGAAAAGCCTGGTGCAAATCTCTTAACGCCGACACGTGGCGTTTGGAAGGTCGCATCATCACAGGGAGAGGAGTCTCTTTCTAAAGCCTTGCTTTTTAATCACAAACGTGTGGCTTATTTGGATCTCGCACGTGTTGGGTTCTTTTCGAGTGGGACTCCAGAAAGTAACTCATGTGGAGATATCTTTCCTTCCAGCACAACTGCAGAACCTTAGGACATCTGAAGGACTCCCCCTTGACATAAAAGATCTGAACTCTCTACGTCTTTCGGATTTCTATGATCAAGATGCTACGAAGAAGCTGCACGACGAATTCGGTGACACCCATTCAATTGGACAGGAGTTGCAGATCGTTAGGAAGGGGGATAATGAGTTTGTGTTTGAGGGAGATGAAACAACAGAAGATCAAAGTAATGTGTCCAACGTGCCTGACTACTGAGAGAATGGAAGGTTGGAGTCTGCTGATAGTGGACAAGATTTAAGGGAGGGAGACTCTCTCGAAGATGCGATGATCATTACACCTCTGAGAGCTGCCCCGTTGATCGAGTCCGTAGAGGTAGAGGGTCAGAAGATTGCAAATGCAAAAGCCGTTTACCTCCAGTTAGAATTGGCGAAAGACAAAATCGACATAAAACAACACAGATGGTCAAAAGATGTGCTAGAGCGGGGGGGCAATTATGAGGCAAATGGCAAGGTTGCTACAGGGAAGAGGGCAAGATCAGGTAAGACTAGTTTCCAATGATTATTTTGTCCTAGAATATCAAAGGATTGGGCTGTAGGGACAAACGCACTCAGGTGAAGAAGGTGTGCAGGAATAGCAAAGAAGATATCATTACCTTGCAGGAAACCAAGTTGCCGCATATTGATAGAGGCACAATCGATTCTCTATAGGGTATTCTTAATCATGACTGGATATCGATTGATGCTATTGGGTTAACGGGGGGTATTTTGGTGGCCTGGAACACGGATAGGTGAAAGAAGATGGACATTGTCCAGGGGAATTTTACTATTTCTATTTTGTTAAATGAAGCTTTTATGGGATTTCAATAGATTTTTACGTCTGTTTATGGCCCCTGTAATCCAACTGATAGGGAAATTCTATGGACTAAGTTGGACTCTATCGGGAAGTAGATGGGTCGAGCCTTGGTGCATTGGGAGAGGACTTCAACGTCGTTCGATTTCTTCACAAAGAATCCAACAGGGGCCATTTCACTCGCAATATGAAAGCCTTTGCTGATTGGGCCTCCAAGCATGGCCTTGTCGATTTGCCCCTGCAAGGGGCTAAGTTCACTTGAACTAATGGTCAACAGAACTCGATCCTATCCAGGCTGGACAGATTCTTAGTTTCTTCCGAGTGGGTTGATAAATTCCCCTTGGTGGCGCAAAGGGGTCTGCCTCGCACGATCTCTGGCCATTGTCCTATTGTTTTGGAGGTCCCTCAAGATAATTGGGGGCCAAGACCGTTTCGGTTTGAGTTGTTTTGGATGGAAATAGAAGGTTTTAAGGAAATGGTAGCGCCAATAGGTGGGAGTCTTTTCGGACAGACAATTTCACTAGTTTTTGCCTTTTCAAGAAGCTCAAGTTATTGAAAGAAAAACTCAGGCTGTGGAAATTAGAGGTGCTTGGAAGCGAGAGATGGAGTTCGAAGAGATAGCCAAAGAAATTCAGGAGTTGGATCTTCTGGAAGAAGCGGGTAGCCTATCGGAGGAGGGGAGGGCCAAAAGGGACAATCTGTCTCAAACTTATGCCAGTAAAGTAAAGGAAGATGAAATTAAGTGGCGGCAAAGATCCAGGCAAGTGTGGCTCAAGGAGGGAGATAAAAATACCCGTTATTTCCATAGTATAGCTAGTGCTCGCGCAAGGGTCAATCGTATTTCCTCTTTGGTTATAAATGGTGTAAGAACTTCCGAGAAGGAGAAGATCTACAATGCTCTTGTTTCTTATAATATATCTCTTCTTTCTGCAAATGATTGGCATAGACCGCACCTCGATAATTTGGAGTTCGATGGTATTTCTGAGACTGAAGCGTCTACTCTTGAAGCTCCTTTTTCGATAGAGGAAGTCAAGGCAACTTTAGACTCGATGTGTGGGGACAAAGCTCCAGGTCCTGACAACTTCCCCATGGCTTTCTTCTAGCTTTTTGGCACGTCCTTCATCCGGATTTTATGAACTTTGTTGTCGAGTTTCATAAGCGTAGTAGGTTGTCAGTGGAGAAAGCTCTCCACGTGGCAACGGAGATGCATCTCTTTTGGGGGAAGACCTACTCTTATTAAATCAATGTTTCTCAAACATGTTGACATATTTCATGTCGCTTTTCAAATGCCCAGTTAAGGTGCTTTAAAGACTCGATGAGTTGAGACGGGATTTCTTTTGGAAAGGGGCCAATTGGGGTAACAAGTTTCATCTCCTCAAGTGGGAGGAGGTTTGCAGATTCGTGAAGGAGGGAGGTGCAGGGATCAAAAGTTTGAGTGGTATGAACTGCTCTCATCTAGCTAAATGGCATTGGAGATTTGGAACCGAGCAGGGAAGGATGTGGAGGGAACTGTTGGCCAACAAGTATGGAGCGACAGAAGGCGGATGGTTCATTAAGCGATCCTCTTTCTATCGTGCTTCGGGTTTTTGGAAAGGGATTGCGACAACTGAGCACCTAGTTCGATCCAGGGTGGCTTTTGTTCTTGGAAATGGCTCTCGTATTAGTTTCTGGACGGATGTCTGGTGTGGGGTGATAACAACATTAGAATGAACCATGGAAGCAAATGTGAGTTACCTGACAGACCTGCAGCTGAAAGGGCCTGCACTATCTGTTGGAGCAACTCGTGAGTCAATGGGGAGGAGGAGGAGCTGGCAGTGTCACTTGCGTTAAGCTAAAAAACTGAAGTAGTAGATGTGGCAGCAAATGCCCGACCACGACCACGATTATGGTCACGACCACCACGACCATGTCCCTGGAAGGAAGCAGATGCCCTCGTCCGGCAATTGACAATACCATGTCCAATCCGCCGACAACAAGCACACCACTCGCGGCATTGAGAGACCACATGGCCTACTTTGTTGCAGCCATGACACGTTACACTGCTGGAGCCACGAATATTGGATGAAGCGGGAGCCGCTAATACGGTGTCAGAGGGAATGGGGGACTGAGGTAAGGTAGAAAGAACCTTTAACCTCTGCTCTTCAGCCAATAGGTCATTAATAGCAACATTCAGAGAAGGCAGGGGATTGCGATTGAGAAGAGAAGCTCGACAATGCTCATACTCCAGTCTCAGCTTCATAAGGAATTGGCGAACCCACGTGCGGTCTTTCATATCGTGGAATATCTGAAAATCAGTGGGAAACTCGGGATTCATCATCGACATTTCCATCCAAATGGCTACTATCGCCGAAAAAAATGCCTGAATGGTTTTGTCACCTTGAGTAATATGGGCCAGATCCTATTCCAGATGGTAGAGACAGGCTTCGTTGCTCTGTTGATAAACTACCTTGAGGTGATCCCACATCGCCTTAGCTGTACGGTGTGGGGTTAGGCCAACTGCGATCGTCTTATCGACGAAGTCAAGGATCCAAGTGATGATTCGCCCATTCTTCATTTCCCAATCGGCAAGTTTGTCTAAATCAGTAGAAGGTGGGGTCGGAAAGGTGCCATCAACCAGGCCCCGCAATCCCCGACCTTTAAGAAAGCTCTGGAAGTGGATGGACCACAACCCGTAGTTTGTGCCATCAAAACTACATTGAGGGGCATCAACCCGATAGGTCTCTTTGTCCATAGCAATATAGAACAGAAGTAGAGAGAAGAAAATGACCAAGGACACTAGAAGATGAGGCAGTAGGAGATGGAGACTGACCAGAGATGCTAGCCGTGTCACTGCCGCTAGCCATAGACGCAGGTGGGAAACCGAATCTGACACAGAAGTAGAAAATCACCACTGGAGGTGCTTTTTGCGGAGGTGTTGCTCGTTGGAGGGGTTTTTCGACCAAAAACAGATACAAAGACTGTCAGAAAGAGCAGCAGGAACCCTAGGAGATGGTCGGAATCTTCAGCCGAACATGTGGACCCGTGGAGATGTCCGTCGGAGTTGAGCCGCGGTTGCTGCATGGGGCGCTGTTGCTGCGACTGAGCTACTAAAATCGAGTCGAGGAAGTGGGTTTGCTAACGGAATGCAGAGCTGGAGAGCCAGATCTGGGGAGATAGGGAGTTGCGGATCGAGGAGTCGTTGCTGACGGAGGAGGAGCTGATTCGAGGAGAAGTTGAGCTGTGGCTGACAAATTTGCTGCTGGTGGAGAGCGGACAGAGCTGTTGAAAAACTACCGGAAACAGGGAAGATGCCGGATCTAGGAAAGAGGTGGGGACGAAGCTGAGATGAAGATCTCAGTTGGGGCAGGGTTGAGTAACTATCTCTGATACCATGATAACAAGATTAAATGAATTTTCTCTAACCAAAACAAGGGAGAGAGATCATATATAAACCTCATGGAAAATACAAGAATGCCCCTACAAATAAGGGAAAGACTAACATGGGTCCAGGGGCAGAAAAAGGGAAAAAGCAATAATACAATATACAAGAGGAGCAGGGGCCCACAACTACGACCATCCAGCCGTATGGCCCATGAGACATGGCAAGACTAACATGGGGAGGAGGCTCCACAGGAGGTTTTCCCAACATTAGCTCTTCTTGCCCTGGACAGTAATATATCGGTTGCTAGTTGTTTCTTTGTTTTGGGCAATGTGGTAGTGTGGAGTCCTTTTTACAAGAATTTGAATGAGGTTGAGATTTCAGAGTTTCTTGCCATGATGGATCGGTTGAAGCTTGCAGCTCCCTCTACAGACGATGATAAACTTCCTTGGAGGGGGCACCATTCTAGGATCTTTTCCGTTCACTCGATGTACGACATGATTCATGCCTTCAGTCCCTTTCCCGGTCCCTCTCATCCTTTCCATCATTGGGAAAAAAAGAGTCTTGACGATTCATAATCTGTAGCATAGATCCCTAATTTTGCCCAATGTCTGCTTGATGTGCATGAAGGACGCGGAATCAATCGATCATTTGTTCATTCATTGCCATGTTGCTAGGACAGTTTGGGAATTCTTCTCTACTATGCAAGTGGCTTGGGTGATGCTGAAGATGGTGGAGGCGCTATTATGGGCTTGGCAAGGTGCCGGTGGGACGAAAGGTGGGAAGAAACCTTGGCGTCTGCTCATTATGGCGATCTTTTGGATAATTTGGAAGGAGCGGAACGATCGTTGTTTTCGGGATAAGCACGACTTCATTGATGAATTGATTTGGAAGATCATCAATTTGTTGGGTTGGATTCTGGTTGCGTAGGCAGCTTTTGCTGCCCTTTTCTTTTTGGTGTAAAAAAAAGTAGCCTTATGTATGCTATGTTTTGTATGAGGCCATATATATGTTATGTTGTAGGTCTTGTGAGTCAATATCGAAGTAATCTAAGTTAGACACATTGGCAAGTAGTTAAGAGGATTTTTTACTACCTATGAGGTACAAAAGATTACATGTTGTGTTATCAACGCACCGAGCTAAGGGTGCAGGCTTATTCTAATGCATCTTGGGGAGATGATCAAGATGAAAGCAAGTCTACTTGGAGCTATATGTTTATGCTAAATAGTGGTTTTATTTCATGGTGTAGTAAAAAACAATATTTAACTGCTCTTCCAAATATGGAAGCCGAATATATTGCATGTTGTGCAATTCAAGAGGGTATGTATATTACGAGTTTTTTTAGAGCATTGGGTCTTGTTCTTGCAATTAAAGCTCTGCTCTTGACAAAATAGACATTTATGCAATTTGTTGGCCACTTCCCAGTGAATGTTGTGATATATTTGCTAGTATTTTGACATTTCTTGTTGATTAAAGCCATTTGTTGTTGATTAAACCGAAAATTTCGCAATTCAACACAAGCACACATGAACTACTTTATTGAGCACCGGCAAATTACCTCCTTTGGGTTTGTTTGCATGACTGCTTCCCCCAACAGCTGCTCCTTCACTTTTCTTTTGGGAGTCAATACTAGTGCTGGCATTCATATGAGAATTACCACTCCCTTTTGATGAACTTGCTTTCGACTCTGAGCTTTTCATAGAATCTCCTTCTTTACTCTTCTTTTGGGAGTTGATACTAATGCTAGTATTCATAGGTAAAGAATTACCAGTCCCATTCAATGAACATGCTTTTGACTTTGAGATTTTCTTAGAATGTCCTTCTTTACTCTTCTTTTGAGACTCGATATTTGTGCTAGTATTCATAGGTCGAGAATTACTAGTCCCTTTCGATGAACTTGCTTTCGACTCTAAGCTTTTCTTAGAACCTCTGTTCTCACAAAGCATGAATGAGGTTGTGTTAAAGCCACAACGAAAACAAAGAGCCACCAACAAAACTGGAATCATTGCATCAGCAAACACATGCAAAATGCAGAATTTGAAAGCACATATCAAATTCATTGAATTAAAGCTTGCTTGCATTGCCCCCCCCCCCCCGACTCTCTCTTTCTCTCATCCATGCTAATGATAGACATGCATAAGGTAAACTGAAAAATCAAATGTGTTACTGACTTCCTTGGTTGTCTACACAGATGAGAACATAATAAAATTCACGCATCTTGGTCATTCTATTTCTGGAGTTTGTTCTTTCATGCATTGAATGTGTGGTACTCACGTGCAATAGCTCAGGGGGGTCCACATGAAGCCATAATTGGACGATATCAAGGCCATCCTAAAAATGTCGAACTAAGACAATGATTCTGACCATACTTAGTATGGACTATTGACTGTTATTACTTCCGTTCGTTCATTTAATGTCACCTGTCAATCATTGGTATCATCTTTAAATCATGATTTGAACCTTGGTCCTTACACACTAGTTCCCAGCAACATTGTTTATCCCAAAAATGGACAATTCTGATTGTCCAAACATGGATGCATGTGGATCTCATGAATTCTGTTTTCTGAGAAGAGCGGCATATCACTATTTCCCAAAACAACAGTGTCTCGTTAATTCATGTCAAAACCATAAAAAATTAGTCAAAACAAACAAACGGACCAAAAGAACTGTTATTGACTGTAAGCGATACACGGATAAAACATTTTACAACCTATTGTTTGTATCATATGTACGAAAGTGGGTTCAGTGCAAACTATAGAGTTATCAATACTTTCCGCTGAACGCCTGAACCCACCTTCAATCCTGAGCAACTGTTGGAATCTCTAAACATGCATTATACATTAACGGGATTGCAATGAGTAGCTTTGAAAAATCTGAACAACTTTCAATACATCAAGAACATTTAAAATGTTGGTTCACCTCGAAACCGTGGCTGAATCACCATGTTTCTTCCCAGGATCAAGCGAAGCTAAATTACTTGATAATTCCTCTATGGGATCAGTTCTTTTGGGATCCTGAAGATGTAAAATCTTACCCCTGCAATAAAATAGACAATTTTATGAGAGTTTTAGCAAACATGCAAGGTACTAACGTCATTGCATCAAATGGTCCTCGCAAGTGAAATTCAGCCTATTTTGGCCTCAAATACATTTATGTTTTAATCATGGAAGAGAATATATATATATATATATATATATATATATATATATATATAAAACTCTAATCATTTTGGTATCCAGCATGTTCAATGATCATCATATCCTTGTCCAAACGATTTGGGCTTGGCTTAATGAATCCACAGATGTGTATATGAGCCATGTCGGTGAAAGAATTGAGATATGTAAAGAAGCTAAATCAAACACCAGCATATAGTTGCAATTAACTTGGCTGTAGAGGCAGCTTGGTAATTTTTGTCTGCCAAAAGGTGTGGTGTTTCAGCAATAATCTCAAAATCAAGTGGATCATGGTAATTCATGGCGAAACCATTGAAAATACAGTCGGTGACCATAAAGTGAAAACCATAAAATAGATTAGTACTTAAAAATATAGAAAGGAGAGAAAATGAAAACAATCCTACTAACCTTAGAGGATTACTAACATGTTTGGGACCATGACCTCCAACCATTGAAATAAAATGCCCGTCGGGCACAACACCTTTTGCTTTATTCTTTGTTTCAGGCTTCAAATGAGTAGAGGCATTCATTGGTCGACCACCAATACTTTGCACAGAAACTGATTTCGCCCTGAAGCTATTGTTGGAATCTCTGTTCTCGCAGTTTTGTCAATAGGATTGTGTTAAGATGTAGCCACCATGAATACATACAACTTCCAATATAAGATGAAATTTGAAGAAGAATTGCGGGCTCTGATTGTTTGTAAATACACAACTTTCTGACTTGCAGTATTCTGTTTGTTTGGGACCATGTTTCAGCTATCCAGAATGTTGATCTGATGGGCACACCCATGGATGTTGATGCCCCAAAAATCTAAACGGTTACAAGATCCTAATACTATAAATATTGCACCACAAATGGCTACATTCAAGTGGAATGAGTCCAAAGATTCTAGAATTATGATCTATCTGCAAGATATCTGGGACATCTATAATATGGAGAGGTTGACCATCTGGAGAACAAAATTATCTATTACACATGTTCCCAACTCTTCTTTTAAGGTACATAGACCATATAAACAATTCTCAAATGTAAAATAACAACCTACCTTAACTGTTGGCCTGAACCACCATGTTCATTGCCAAGATTGAGAGAAGCAAAACGTCTTGATAAGTCCTCCCCAAGTTTGTCAGGACAGATGATTGCTTCGGCCAAACTCCCATCATCCTTGGCATTAAAGAAGCATCCTCGATGCTTCGCATCAAGGACTATTTCCTTCCAGATAGTACCACTTTTAATTAAAGTCTGCCCATTCCCCAAAATCCAAAGGCAGTGCCTACAATGGAAAAAAAAAAAAAAAACTCTACTACGTAAGTGACCTCTATGTTGCATTTGGATGTACAATTGACCTAGATTTCAATGATTAAATTGCTACAAGCTGGAAGTGAATGATAACATTTTTTATAATTAGAAATATTATTTTTTCCTAGTTTGCTTGCACACCCTTTGGTGCCCACGTCTAATGAATTGGGCTCAGGGAAATACTGTGCGGGACCATGTTGGAATGTGAGTGATGTCAATGTGAGCCCTTAAAAGAGCCCAGTAAAAAGATGAGGGTTGATGCCTGGTGGGAAGCTGCTTGTAAAACTTCTGCCAATCTGGAAGAAAGGCTAAGGGCCTCTTTTGTAGACATAAAAATGAGTATATCTCATTTTAGTTAATTATAATCGTGTATTAGAAATCACATTTCTTTTTGTTGAGGATTAAAAATAATCTTGATAAACGACAACCATGATCTCCTATACATAATTATGATTAAATAAAATGAAATGAAGTCATTTTTAGGTGTCTACCAAAAAGGCCCTACGATGTTGGAATTTTCCCACTTATTTTTATCTCAAACCTTGCACTCAAGATGAGGTAAAGATTAACTATACTTAGGGCATTCTGCTTTGTAGCAACTTAATAATCGAAATACTAGTCAGTAGTACATCCAAACAAGCTTAATAGAAGGACTTAATAAGTGCAAGTAAGATAAGCGTACCTGGCCCTGGTCAAAGCCACATTTGTCCGTTGATTATTGGACAGGAAGCCAACTTTTCCTTTACTGTTTGATCTGACAGTAGACATTATGATCACATCCTCTTCGCCACCTTGAAACCCGTCGATGGATTTGACATTCACAACAAAGTCCTTGTTTGTTTCATATGTTTTTCCAATTATTCCTTGAATTGCAGCTATTTGAGCTTTGTAGGGTGACACAACACCAACACTAACCCCCTGTCTCAAAGCAACAGATGCTGTAAAAGAAAAATCAAAGCCAAACCATTCATGAGATTACTAAAGAAATGAAAAATGCATCCTTAAAAGTGCCAAAGAATTACTCAATGCAAGAGTTAGTGCCCATTAACCAAAATGTGGTTGCAATCCCACAACCGGAAGTACAATGTACGTAATATGTATAGCTAATGACCAGTATATAATTCCTTCGTCTCTCGCTTAACCTCAACAGGGTGCTATTCGCACATGTCCAGGTCATGCAAGTTCCCATAAAGGAAGGCATGAAGGAGGAGTGCACTAGATCCAGTTCTCTCATTGTATAGCAAGAGATTAAAGCATTTCAACTGTCCATATTTCCTCAAAGATTGCAATGAGCAGGTCAAACCACACATGATTGAAATCTCAAAGATTACAAAGGGGCACCCAAATGCAAATGCCAAATGTGACCAAGGAATCAGAAGCAGCGATCACTAAACTGTGACTACAATCTCTAAAAAGATTATCTAAATATCATTTTGAAAAGCATCTGTGCACCGGGTGGGTCCCACCTTCTAGATGACCTGGCCCAAAATCAGGCTGGCATACTTGGTGGGCCACACATATAACAACATTCCTTAGTATAAATGATACATCAAACAAAAATATAACAGAAGTGAATTTGCATATTCTTAACCCCCAAGACGAGATATTTCCACCTAAAAACGAACTGCAGAGGATAATATTCAACCGATTGCAAAAGCACATACCTTCGAAAAGGTTTGTCAATATCTGCAAAACTGCAGCCACCTCTACCATATTCTTCAGACTATGACGTTCGTCGAACATCTCCCTTCCATCGTCAATATTAATAAATGAATATGAACCATACATACGTTGAGAAAGGTACTGCCTTTCATGATTTTTATGCTCGACTCTTGGAGCATTGGAAATCTGTTTCCCATAAAAATTGGCATTCGGGAAAGTACTTATGGAAGGATGCATTCGGTACTGCACGTTGAGAAGGTGCTTCGGATGTCCCAATGAGCTCAACCTCTCAAAGAGGCTTCTTCCAAAGCCAGCATTCTCAGAAACCTAAAAGAGTGTAAAATATAAAAATACAAAGAAAAATTATATCAGCAACAATAGTATGCCATGAGGAACCATCGATACAAGAGGAGAATTTTTGGGTGTGGACCATCCACAACAGGGCTCATCAGATCAGCAGCCTCAAACACCCAACCATTGGCCCACTTGTATGGAAGACACAATATGCACATAAGACCCAACAGATGAGCAAATACAAACCTTGCTTGTAACAACTGCAGGCAACTGGCACTCATCACCAATAAGAATAGCATGCCGTATACCCAGTAGTTGTAATGGAATCAACGACTCACATTCTTTCAACTGAGCAGCTTCGTCGATAACCACCAGCTCAAATGGTTCATTCTCTTTAAAATAATGCAACGCAGATGAACTAGAAGCCGTGCAAAAAATGAGGGTGGCACTTTTCAGGCAAAATTTTCGAATCAAATCTTTTTCGAGAAATTGGGGAATCTGAAATTTTTCCTTAAGATCTCTTAAAACTCGAAGACACTCATTTCGGGCCTCGCACAAATTGTTTTCTCCTTCATGCTGATTGAATAGTTTCTTGAGCTTCTTGTCACTGACATTTTTGGCATGTAACAAGCTTTCAAAAGATTCAATCAACTCGAAAGCTGAAACCATTTTTTTGAAGTTATCTTTTGAAAGTGAAGATGATGGTAAGTGGGTACAAAAGCTTCTTATACAATTCTTCAATGACTTCGCAATGGCACCAAAACGGCTCCTGACAAACTCCTGAAACGTCAAGGCACCCACACCCATCTCATCCTCCTTTGCCTTCTCATTTTCCAAATAGATTTCATACTGCAGAACACAATCTTCAAGAAATTGTATCACTGATGCTAGCTTATGTCTCCACCCTGATAGTAGTGCAAAGCACTCCAAAAGCCTATCAATGCGGTTATTGAGAAAAATATCTTCAAGATCATCAGTAATGTTCATCCGTTCCTTATTTCCCATTAAAACTATGTCTCCCAATGGGTATAGATCAGTAGTACATGACTCTCTCAACGACCTCAGGAGACGTGAGGCCACTTCCAAGACTGCGACATTCGTCGGTGTACATATAAGTGTTCTGCATTTCAACGCTAGAAGTGCCTGTAGCATTTGACTGACTGTTTTAGTCTTTCCGGTCCCTGGTGGGCCCCATATTAGTTGAATTGAATGTTTATGCTTGCATAGCTTTGCTGCTATAGAACTCAATACTGCTTTGATCTGTGACTCATTGAGATCAGATGAGCATAAACAGGTTCGCACTTTTTGCAACAGATCCTGGGTTTTCTGTCCAGATTCTCCGGAAGAACAGTTTATGCAACTTCTCCCAACCTGTGTAAAGAACCAAACACAGAAACAGGTTAATCACCGAAGTGAAGCTTCTGGCTGACATGAAAATGGAACATGCCACGGATAACCTTCTATTGTCCTTCTTCAGAGAAACAGTATTGGTTGCTTAGTTGTAGGAATTCCATAGATGGACCCGGTATGGATTGGGGTTGCTCCAACCATACTCTAAAAACTCAAAACTAAACTTTCCTGGCCCAAGTTGACTCAACTGGACCACATTTCACCAAGACTCGAGAAAAACTCAATCTGGTCATGACTCAGTCCAAATTCAAGAAAACCCCTACTCATACTAGGGAAAAATCTGCAGAACTGAACACGGCGTAGCACGACTTGACAATGTGTGTGTGAGGGGGGGGGGGGGGGGGGGGGGGGGGGGGGGGGGTTTGTGCGTGCGTCTTTCTGTCTGTCTGTCCACACACACACACACACACACACACAGAGGAGAGCGGATTAGATGTTACTCAGGGAACAACTTAGTGGGTGTTACCCTAACCATGTGGGGGCCATCGTGATGTATTTTTCATATATCCACTCTGTTCATCTGTTTTTTCATCTCATTTTAGGACATTATACCAAACCCTAAGAATATCCAAATCTCAGGTGGACCATACCACTAGAAACAGTGATGAATGGCCATTCAAAACTTTTTGTGGGCCACAAAAGTTTTGGATTAAGCTGATATTTATATTTTCCCTTCATCCAGATATTCTTGACATTATCAATAGGTTGGATTGCAAATAAACATTAATTTTAGGCTCACATCACGTGTGATGAGTCCTTAAAAAGTGCTCATGAGTTCTCGTGAGAACTGGTGCGCAGGTGAGCATTCACCCCCCCTATATATGTAAATATATATATATAGAGAGAGAGAGAGAAATTTGAATTATTTTTAGATTATATATAATTTAAATAATCAATAATATTGTATATACTTTCCATGTTTAAAAAGTATACATATATATTATATACTTTCCATTTTTTATTGTTTTTTCTAGTTGAGAATGGCAAAAAAAAAAAGGCCTCCAGGAGCAAAGAAGCAGGGATCTTGAGTCCCAGATCACAGTTTCCCCTTCATCAAAGAGGAGAGGAAAGAAAACAAACATCAACGTAGAGATTGATAGGGCTCCTAGAAGAGATGGAAGCTAATCGAGAGAGAAGGAAATATCTGGACGAAGGTCTCAATCCCAAGCTCCCTGTCAAAGTGGGAGTCGTGAGGAACGAGATAGAGGAAGATCAAGTGCGAGGGAAAATTCCAAATCTACAAAAAAAGTCGTCTCGGGCTTCTTCCAAATCGGTCACTATTGGACACAGATTGAGATCCTACCGAAGCAGGTCTTCACATCAGGAAACCTCTCCTTCTCTTGATGGAGACTTTGTTAGCGAATATGGATCGTTACAAAGCAAAAGAAGCTCTCAAGATCGAAGGGATCCCAGAGGTATCATCTATGTTCCCAAAAGAGCACCGGAAGGGAACGTGCAGGGTGAGAAAGTAGTCGATAATGGTGGGGGAAAGGACCATCACGAATTCGAAAGATTTGTGGAAGATAAAGGTTGGATTAAGGTCAATAGAATCAAGAGAAAGACTTTCAAAGCGAGACCCCTAATCCCTAACCCCCTCCGTGTCCTACCAACTCTATTTGTTAGTAACTTCCCAGAAGACTGGATGGATCTCCATTTTCGCAGGGTGTTCGGAAGGTTTGTGATGAGGACACAATAACATTTAAAGTCTACCAGCGAAGAAGGCGCACACCACAAGCTTCTTCCTTGTGGTTAGGCGATAATTGAGGAGCATTGAAGACCATATGCACGTGATTGCATGTGATTTGGCACATAGAAGACGTGTGTACGATGAAAGAAGACCCGACTGAAGGGATGGAAGAAGAACCAACTGAAGGTCGTCGGGCGCCCAACCAAATTGTTCACCGAGCGCCCGAAATTCTCCAATTTTGAAGATTTCCTTGCTAGACGTTTTTTGTCCTAATCGGGCGCTCGACCAAATTGGTCACCAAGCGCCCGACCACCGCGCGAACTGTTTTTTTGGGACTTGTTTTTTATTTAATTTTTAGGGGTATTTTGGTACTTTTATGTTTTCTTATTGCTTATTTAAGTGGGCTAAGCCCTAAAAACAAGTTTGGTTGATTATTATTGAATGAAAGCCTCTTTGGTTGCCTCCCTTCTCTCTCTCTCTCTCTCTCTCTCTCTCTCTCTCTCTCTCATGAAACTTCATCTTCTTCTCCAGTCTTCTTCTTCTCTTTTCTTCTTGTGCCCCTCCAATATTCTTCTAAGGTAAGATCTTCTTCCTTCTCTCTCTCTCTCTCTCTCTCTCTCTCTCTCTTTCTCCATTATTCTCAATCCTTGAAATCTTAAATTCTCAAGTTTTCAAATCCCTAACCCGAGAAACCTTTTTGATTCCTTGGACTAGTGATCCCCGTTGACTGATTGGGTTAAGACCATGCAAGATCGGGAGGTTCCATCCCTCGCCGAATCCAACCATAGCAATAATTGAATCTCATACTTCGTGGTTGTGATGAATGGCCCGCTCCATTGCATGTTTCCTTGTGATTTTCTTAGTTCATGATCATTGATGCTAGATTTTATATTATTATTGTCTTTTATTTCCGCTGGATTATATGAGTTCATGAGCATGCATCATAATTAGGGCATCCTACATCAGTTTGGTAACGTGCAGGAGGTTGTCATCCCTAGGGAGAAAGGATCCTCTTACATCAGAGGCTTTGCCTTTTTTCCAGATGGAATCAAATGAAGAATTACTTAGAGCAGTGGAAGGTTTGGAAGGAAAACTATTCTATGGTAAGGGATTGAAGGTTAATGTGGCACATTTTGGACCGAAAAGACTGAATAAGGAACTCAATCATCTCCCCCAGCAGCCCCTCCGAAGAAGAACCCTACCAAAGTCCAGTTCGCCCATGTGGCCCCTCGTTCTCCCTCGATGAATGCAGAAGCAAGGATTCTTTATCGACCAGGTAATGATTCTTCCATTAAGAATGCTCTTTTAGGGGCAGCATCTCCTTCCTCTTCAGGGCAAGCCATCTTTCGGAAGCTAGCCATCTCCCACTCCTCTCAGTCGTACTCTCCCCATCCACCTCTCTTTATTCCCTCACCCCTTCGTCCCCCAATCCCTCCTGGTTCCCCCGCTGTTAGGTGAAGCAGAGCAACCAGAGATACTTGGCTCATCTTTCCCAACATTCCCCTAGAACTCTGGTCAACAAAGTTTTTTGCTACTTCAAGTTCCTATTTAGGTGAGTTGGTGCAGGTGGATCAAGCTACTGTTAATTGGGAAGAATTACGAGTCGTGAGACTCTGTATCCAGGTGAAGAGGATTACTCAAATTCTTCACTAGTTAATGTGGGAGGGCAGTTTTTATCTACTACTGTGTTCCATAACTACTCGTAGTCAGGTGCGGCAGAGTAACCAAAGATGTAGATGATGCCCCAGTTCAATTGTGCAGCGGCTGCCATGGAGGGGACTACAACTATTGCGGTGTCTCGCAGTTCACCGAATGAGGTGACTCCTACGTGTGCCCCCTCCCACCAAGACGCCTCACACGAGCACCTTACTCTTTCGTCTTGAGAAGGACACGTTTCGGCAGTTGTTCAAGAGGAAATCCCTCTGCAAAATCAGGACAATTCTCGACCTGCTCTTTGTAGATGTCGAGACAAGATTCTCTTTATCTCATGTTTCTTGAGTCTTTGGAGCCTGTCGAGATCCTATTTCCCAAGATATCATCTATAATGAGCAAGAAGATCAGGATCTCTGCTAAGGTACACCGCTCGAGATCTTTGCCTCTATCTACGAAGCCTGCCTCAAGCCTTGTTCCAGCCACATGTCATGCCGAGAGACTTTCGACCGTTGTTGCTAATCGAGCGGGGGATATGTTTCCTATCTTTGAGCCTCCATCTCTGATCCTGAGCATCCATAAGTTGATGAGTCAGAAGGCTCCCTTCCCCTTCGTCTCGAGTAGTGCGGAGGAAAGTTGTTCAAATCTAGAGAAATCCTGCATCATGGAGAACGATAGCTTGATCCCTCTTCCGGAGAAGGACGACTATAATCTTAATCAAGAAAACCAAGTGGAGAGTGAACTTGAACTGTCAAGGTTCATGGATATCTCTGGCCGACCGAGTTGTTCAGTCTTTATCTCCTCCGCGAGCAAGGATAGATCCAACTCAAACTCAAAATTTGGATAGGAAGGGGGAGATTACAATTATAATGCAAATGATAGGCATGAGGATCTTCAATTCAATCGCACTTCCCTGCGATCGTCCGTCGAATCAGAGGTTCCTCCTGACAGTTGCTTGTAGTCCCCAATATCAGCTCCCTCTTCTTTTCGTGAGGTTTTCCTTACACTACCTCCTTCACCAATCTTGAAGACTAGTCTTCCCTTCCCTTCATCCGTGTCCAATCCTATAGTCTTGTCTCCCTCTACAAGAAACATTGCTTTGGTTCAAGTTATGAAAAATTCTTCCGATGCGATTTTGGAGGGAGATGGTCCGATCCATCATAGCATCGAAGAAGCCCAGATTGTTCCCCCTATAAGGAGATAGCCTTGCCTCTGGTTAATTCCATCCCTAATTTGGGGGAGGCCCCAATTACGCCCATTCCGGGGGAAGTGTTCGAGGAGCTTCCGGAGGTCATTAAACGGAAATTAACTATGGTCCCAAACCTTTCAGGATCGAGTTGGCTAGCACGGAAATGGAAGGTTTTAGGGATTTGGTGGCTGACTAGTGGTCTTTGTTCGAAGTCGAAGGCAGGTATGGTTTCCTTCTCCACAAAAAGCTTTAAATGCTAAAGGCAAACCTTAATCTTGGCATCATCAGATCTTTGGGCAAAGGGAATCTGAGATGGCTTCGATTTTATCAGCCATCCAAGACTTCGATCTACTTGAAGAATCTAGTCAATTATTTGAGGAAGACTTGGAATCTAGAGAACGATTGTCTGTTGAATATTGTTCCAGACTTAAAGAGGATGAAATTAAGTGGCGTCAATTCCTAAGGCCATTTGGCTCAAAGAGGGGGATCGAAATACAAAAAAAAATCCACTTTATGGTCAATGCAAGGAGGTCTAATATGATATCCTCTCTTTGTGTGGATGAGGATGTTCTTTCTGATAAAAACTCTCTCTTTCGCTATTGTTAATTTCTATTCTAAGAAACTAACAGCCGATGACGCATCTAGGCCGTGGTTAGACAACTTGCCTTTCAGGTCGATTTCAAAGTCAAATCTTGAATTCCTAGAGCACTTGATCCTTATGGAGAAAGTGAAAGAGGCGGTTTGGGAACTGGGAAGGGATAAAACCCCTGGTCCTGATGGCTTTCCGATCGCTTTTTTCCAAATCTTTTGGGAAATCATTAACAAGGATCTCTTTAATTTTGTCGTTGATTTCTTTGAGCACAACGGGATGCCTACTGAGTTGGGTAGTACCTTTATTGCTTTGATTCCCAAATTGGAAGTCGTGCAAAATGTTAAAGACTTTCGTCCTATAAATCTCATTGAATCTCCCTGTAAAATCCTCTCCAAAATTCTCAGCCAGAGACTAAGGATAATCCTCCCTAAATATCATTGATTCTTTCCAATTTTCCTTTGCGGGAAGGGAGGCAGATTCTTGACCTTACTCTTGTCGCCAATGAATGTCTTCATTCTCAAGCTAGTTCGAAGAGATTGGGAATTTTGTGTAAGCTTGACATTGAGAAAGCCTACGATCATGTTGATGGGGACTTTCTCAATTACATGCAGGAAAGAATGGGTTTTTGGTTCAAGTGGAGGGCCCGGATTAGAAGATGCCTCATATCTGCTAAATTTTGACCTTATCAATGGCTCTCCTTTTGGTTATTTCAGTAGGGGGTTATGCCGGGGTGATCACTTGTCCCCTTTCTTGTTTGTAATGGCTGAGTGGGATGTTTACTCGAGGACAAAAAGTGGGTTATTTGAAGGTTTTTCCATTGAAAATTATTATACTCCGCTGACCCATTTGTAGTTTGCCAATGATACATTGCTTTTTTGTGAGGCTACTGAATCAATGGTTTCCTTCCTCAGGATGACTATCTATTGGTTTCAAGTTGTGTCGAGTTGGACAATAAACCTCAACAAAAGTGGACTTTTTGGAGTTAATCTGGACCCTCAAGTTTGTTCCTCCATGGCTGATTCTTTAAGATGCAAGGTAAGTCATTTGCCTGCTATTTATTTACGTCTCCCTTTGTGTATTGGTAAGCCTCCTATGGCCTTGTGGGATAAAATTGTTGAAAGAATGGAGAACAAACTCTCCTCCTAGAAGCTAAACTTGCTTTCTTTAGTGGGTAGAATAAACTTGATTAATGCCTCCTTGTCTAGCATGCCTGTCTATTTCCTCTCTTTGTTTAGATGCCCGAAATTGATCATTGCTAAAATCGACAGACTTAGAAGGAATTTTCTCTGGAAAGGTGGTTCCAATGGGGGAAAATTCCCTTTGCTAAAATGGAAGGAGGTCTGTACGCCTTATGAGGATGGGGGTGCTAGTATCAAAGATTTGCTGAAAGTTAATGAAGCCCTCCTAGACAAATGAATTTGGAGATTTGGCTCTGAGGAAGGTACTCCGTGGAGACAAATTATTGTAGCCAAATATGGTTCTAGCCCCATAGGGTGGTGGACGAAAAATTCATCCCTTTATCGAGCCTCTTTCTTATGGAAAGGTATTGCTTCAGCGGCCCTGGCTATGTTTGATAAGATTTCCCTTGATCTGGGAAATGGTGCTAGAATTCAATTCTGGCTAGACAATTTGGTGCGGCAATGGTTTGTTGGCTGAATCATTCCCTGTTTTGTTTGCAATAGCTCTAACCCGAATGTTCTGGCTAGAGATTGCATATGTCTTTTTGGATCGCAAATTTCTTGGTTGACCTCTTTCAAAAGGAATCTTACAGGCTCTAAGTTAGAGGAGCTTATTTTGCTCTCTCATTTGCAGGGACTGTCTCTGCTTAATGATCCTTCAATGGAAAAACCTCCTCGCTAGAAGCTGTCAAGCTCCGGGAAGTTCTCCATCTGATCGTTCTATAGATCCCTATTTACATCTTCCTTCTCCTCTTGTTATCACACTAGGTCCATCTGATTTTACGGAGTGCCACCTAAAGTGGCAGCGTTTGGATGATTGTTGGGAAGGAATAGGGTTTTGACTATCGACAATCTCAGGAAAAGAGGAATGCAGCTTCTTAATGTCCGTCTTCTATGTCTCAATGAGGAAAAAGTGGATCATCTCTTTCGGCATTGTCTGTTCACTTCTGACATATGGTGGAGTGTCCTTAGATTGGTTGGGATATCTTGGGTTTTTCCGCAGTCTATGGACGATATGTTGTGTGCTTCACATGAGAACTTTGGAGGAGCGCTGGGGAAAAGAAAGTGGAGAATTATCCTTATGGCAGTCCTTTGGGTTGTTTGGGCGGAAAGAAACAACCGCTGCTTCCGCAACAGCAGCATCTCAGTCGTTGGGGTGATGGTTCTATTTAGAGGTTGGGCTCCTTAGCTCCTTCCCTCTTCTGGGGTTCAACTACTAGCGGCTTCTCTGTATTTTCTTCTTTTGTTTAATTTCTCTTTTTTGTTGTTTTTGTTTTGTTTTCTTTAGGTTGTTTCCTTGTTTGCTTTTGCTATTTCTGAATAAAAGTTTCATCTTTCAAAAAAAAATAGAGAAAAACTCATACAAGTTTCCAAGTAAAATCACCCAAGTTTTTGAGTCAACTCGACCCAGGTTTTGGGTCGAGTTGTGTTTTTGTGTTTTTAAACTATGGCTCCAAATCTCCCAAATGGTAGGTCATAATGCCTCAATCATCGGCCTACAAATGAACAGTCAAGAAAAAAGTAAAAAAGGGATAATCATCCACATTAAATGAGAATTAAACCAAAGATGAAAGGCATAAGATCTTCCAATCTAGGAGACTTTTGGCACATCACCCTTCCATGGTGACCTAGGTAAGTTTAAACTCTATCAGTGTGTATTTGAAAAAAAAAACAAAAAATTCATTTCTCCTTTCAAAGAAAATGAGGTATGCATGCGACAGAACATGGCTGATGTATCAAATGCATGAAAAAGCAAATGTCAAGGGATGTGGCATACCAAAGAATTGGTGCATAGAGCTTCCTTTATGACATCGGAATTTCTACGGACTGCATGCAAGGCCGTCCAGATACGATTGTTCGTCGTAATATTGATCAAGAAAACAGCGAAAAGAGATTTATCCTTCCCTTTTGGAGCCACAACATCGTTCGATACCTTGGCTCGAATTTCAAATGGTGGGCCACTTTCAGCATCTTCACTCTTAGTAACTAAACCAAGAGTGTAGGATCTCCCATCACAGGTTAGATCAGAATCTCTTGAAGGTACCACATCACACAAAGCAAAAATATCTCCATTCATTGGACCGGAAGTTTCTTTTCCTCCCTTATCCGAAACATTTCTGAAAGGTTGCATGGAAATGCCATATACTGACTCATTAGAATCAGATAACCAAACTGATCGTATTCTATAGACTGGTGCTTTAGAGAGAACCTCCATACTCGAACAAAGGTCAGACCGTGTTTCCTCGATCAAAGGAAAAATGAACGATCTATAATACTGCTCTACAGATTGAAATGTATCTGGGATGTTTCTCACCTGCAAAAACAAGTGGCTATCTGAAATTTCATATGAAAGTAGAAAACACATAGAAGTCAATGGCACATTGATTCACCTCATACAGAACAATTCAAGATAAGAAGAAGAGTGAGTTAAGAGAAACATGGTCAAAGATGAATAATGCTGTTTTAAAGCGCAAATCTTTATTATGTTTCTCTTAATCTACTTTGCAATTTGCTTGAGAGTTCTTATCCTGTGTTTGGATGCGCAAACAAATATTATCTTAAGCATTTTTTATTTTTTATTTTTTGAAAGGAATATTATCTTAAGCATTCAATTCAATGAAGATCGAATTACTAGTTTAACTCAAGATGTAACATGCCCTGCTGTCCGCGTGAGCCCAACCGTTTACGTGGATTTTTATCATTTTTAGCTGGGCTTGGGCCTACTGTGTGAGGCCCATGCCAGGCATGGATCTAGGAATGGGTCTAGCTGGCCCAACCCAATCCCGGCCCATTACCACCCTTAGTAATGGGCCCGGGCGTGGGATAGGCAAGAGCTTGGATTAGGTGTTTCCCTGGGCATCAATGTTTGTGTTGGAAATCAATGTCATCCATCAGTTTTTTCAACTCCGTTTAAGGCATGATGCTGATACAAATCTCAAGTGGACCACCCCACAGGAAACAGTTGCTATTGACCATTAAAAACTTCTTGTGGGCCAAAAAAGTTTTGGATCAAGCTGATTTTTTGTGTTTTCCCTTCATCCAGGTCTGTGTGAGCTTATCAACAGGTTGGATGGAAAATAAACATTACAGTCAGCCCTAGAAAGCTTTTAATGTTAAAGAGTTCAACGACCACAGTTTCCTGTTGTGTGGTCTAGTCCACTTGAGATTTGGCTCCTGCTCATTTTTGTATCATGCCCTAAAATGATTGTAAAAACTGATGGACAGCATGGATATACAACACGTCTAAACTGGAAGAAAGCTATAAGAAACGAAGATACCAACCTTTCCTCTGTAGAGATTGTAGTTTCGTACGTCTTGGATGGACCAAGAGAAGATGGAATTCATCAGACCATTCTCCGCTTTCTCTGTTGCCATTGCCTCTTCTGATTTCTACACGCTCTCACCTGATTTGGGGAAGAAGCTCTCTCTCTCTCTCTCTCTCTCTCTCTCTCTCTCTCTCTTTGTGTGTCTCTCTCTCTTTGTGTGTCTGTCTCTATGTAGGAGGGGTGGTAGGAATATAATGAGTAGGAATTATTAACTTAGGAACTAAGAAAGGCATTTCGGGGAGAGCGAACGTCGGCGTCTATTCGATTCGAGTCTCCGTCTCTTTTTTGTCTCCTTTTTCTTCCTTCCTTCCTTCGTCGATTGTGGTTTACCATACCTCCCGAGCGTTCGGAGCCCTTGCCATACACACGCAAGTACTTATGTCAATTAATTCATACGTGTGTGTAGATATGAGCTTTCCATCTGATGGGCCACATTCTATAGATGTTGTAGCCTAGCCGTTTCTTTTTATTTCTCAAATGGGACATAGTCTTTTTTCTAGCCATTCATTTCTTTTCGTATGCTGTGGCTCACGTGAAAAGTTAAAAGGCCTGATTTTTGGAGAATAGTATCTAATCTTTGTGATACACTAGATGGAAATCTCAGATCTCTTAGATGCTTTCTGTATTACCACGTGTAGTTGGGTGTGTATGGGTAGGATTGCACGCGTGTGAGCAGAGCAACTTCTTTCGGTTCTTTCCTTTAACTTTCTCTCGGTCCGTACCGTTGCTTTCCCTCGCCCTGGACGCGGATTGCCTGCGAAAGGCTTTCGCAGGCATCTCCTGCGCAAGGAATCTAGGTGGGGCCCACAGTGATGTTTGTGAGAAATCTACGCTGTCCAACCGTTTTGTGAGATCATTTTAGCCGTTGCGACCAAAAATAAACGGGATAAAAGACTTAAGTGGGCCGAAAACGTGATGATTGAACTTCCACAGTTGAAATATTCGTGGAGCCACAGAAGCTTCGAATTAGGATAATATTTATGTTTTCAGTTCATCTCAGTACGAATAACATTATGAACCGTATGGATGGAATCTAAACATCACTGTGGACCCCATAGAGGTTTCAACGGTAGAAATTTCTCTACCCACCTTTTTCTTTATTTCGGAACACTTGATTCTTGGATCCCGTTCAGTTTTTGCCACAACGCCTAAAATGATCTCACAAAACGGGTGGACGGCGTAGATTTCTCACAAACATCACGGTGGACCCCACCTAGATGGCCTTTCGCAGGCAATCCGCGTGGGCTCGCCCCCTGCTCTCTTTACCTCGTATTGGTTGGAAGTGGGAACTTTCCAAATTCGAAGGGAAAGTGTGATTCGGTAGCACAGGCATAATCTGCTCGATGGGAAGCGGATTGCCTGTGATTCCGTACACAGAGATGTTCCGTGGCCAGGGCTGTCTGGGGCCAACAAAGATGTCAGTGACAAATCTACTCCGTACATCTGTTTTGAAAGACCACAATAGGATGGGATTCTAAAAATCAGGCAGATTCAAAATTATGTGGGCCATACCATACGAAACAGTGGGGATTGAACGCCTGGTTGTGATAGAAGTTTTGTGTCAGGATGATCTTTGTTCCTACAGTTTATCTGATCTGAGTGGTAAAAACATATGAACGGTTTGGATGGCATGTAAACATCATAGGCAACTCCAGTAAGATTTCAACTATGTACGTTTTTGTTTCCACTGTTTTGGTGTGGGGCGAGTCTTGAATCTGCTTATTTTTAGAACCTTGTCGTATTGTAGTCTTTCGAAACAGCTGTACAAAGTGGATTTTCAGTGACACCTCTGTGAGCCCCACGCAGGTATACCTCTGTTGCTGGGTCACAGCCAATACGCTTCCTGTTCTAACGTGCATTCGTTTTGCAATTTCATTTTAGGCACATTATCTGACCTTATGAACAGCATAAATGGCAATTAGTCATTACAGTGGGCAATAGGAAGGCATCAACGGTGGGTATCATTATCACAACTGCTTTCTATGGTACAGTTAGGGTTGTTAACTGGCCAAGCTTGCAGCAGGTCTCACCTGGTTTTTGAACTGTTTTGGCCTGGCCCTATTATAAAATCTGATTTTTCAAGCCGGATCCTAGCCTATTATTACCACAGCTTTTTCTGTGGTATAGTTAGGGTTGTTAACGGGTTGGGCTTACGGCAGGTCTCGGCCTAGTTTTTTAACTGTTACGAGCCAGCCCTATTCAACATTCTGATTTTTCAAGCCCAAGCCTAGCCCATTGACACCCCTAAGTATGGTCCACTTGAGCATTGGATTTGTCTCACTTTTAGACTTGTTACCCTAAAATGATATAGCAAAATGAATGGATAATGTGGAATCGTCTACTAGCTCAACTAGTAGACACTTGGGTGTTTCAACTATTGGTCTCGAGATCGAAACTCACTAACCCCACCAGTGGATAGGGCCATTGTGCGACTGACTAGGTGTGTGCGTTGCGCATCTAACAGGTGTGTGCATTGTATGACTAACCCAAAAAAAATACAAAAAAAAATTGGACAATGTGGATAAAACCCATACATCATGGTGGTCCCTTAGAGCCCTTGCTAGGGACAACCAGGGTAGTACCTGGTCCACATCCATAAAATTCCATCTTCTCTATCAGGTAGAGCATCTCTAGTTTAGCACTAGTGCCCAAAGTTGGGCTGATACAAAATTCAGACGGGCAATACTTCAAACCAAAGTTTGATAGAAAACATCAATAGTTTGATAGGGTTTTAAAGCTGATTTACTTGATTAAAATCAAGTTCCAATGAATATGTTATGGATTTTTTTTTTC
Organism: Liriodendron chinense; assembly: GCA_003013855.2. Classification (NCBI taxonomy): domain Eukaryota; kingdom Viridiplantae; phylum Streptophyta; class Magnoliopsida; order Magnoliales; family Magnoliaceae; genus Liriodendron; species Liriodendron chinense. The sequence continues at coordinate 14,806 of PVNU02000665.1, read as the reverse complement.
CTTTATCCAATATCTGAGCGTTTAAATATAAATTTTGGATTCCAATAAATTCTTCAGACGGGCCATACTTCAAACCAAAGTTTGATAGAAAACATCAATAGTTTGATAGGGTTTTAAAGCTGATTTACTTGATTAAAATCAAGTTCCAATGAATATTTTATGGATTTTTTTTCTTTATCCAACATCTAAGCATTTAAATATAAATTTTGGATTCCACTAAATTCTAATTATAGGTAGTCAAACAAAACAGAAATTCTAATTACAACAAATGGCCAAATTATAATTATTTAAAAACATAATTTGGCACATAATTCGCTGGTTAAATACAAAGACCTGTATTGATTTTGTTGACAATGAGATAAATATTGTAGTTTATAATTATTACACTTTCATGGTTGTTATTTTTTTTTTATTTTTTTATTTTACACACACCTACACCACATAAGCACTCGATCCCATGATCCCAATGTCACAATAAATTTTGTTCTACCACTAAGTCATTGAGTTAAATTAGGACTAATTAAATACGCCCTAATCATAATTGTAATTTGGATTTCAATTTATTCAAGTCCAAGCTATCAATGGGGCCCTAAGTATTAGATGTTTCCTTCTCATTTCAGGTAGGTATCTCCAGGCCCGTGAGCAGAGTAACTTCCTCTCCGCTATTTCCTTGAAGTTTCCAAGACCCTACTGTCTGCTTTTCTTCTGACTGCTTTTACCTTGAAAGTCAAAAGTGGGAACTTTCCCAACGAGAATGGAAAGCGTGACTCGCGGCTAATGTGGATGAGAATGAGTTTATGTACAAAAAATAATCTCATCCATCAAGTGCGGCATCCCGAGTTTTCCACAAGTGTCAAAAATGGGGTAAAGCAAAATTCAAGTGGGCCACACTACAAGGAACGGTTTAGATAGAGACATCCACCATTAAAATCTTCCAAATTGTGTACGGTCCAACGTAGTGTGTATATGCCATCCAATCTATTGATCTTACCGGCCACTGCACAGTGAAGTATCCACATAAAAATTCAGGCCATTAAAGAACTCATGTGGGCCACACCACGTGAAATTACAGATTTTAGTGACAGTTTTACATTGTTACCTAATGTTGTTAACAACATAAATATCATATCTAAATGTTTTGGATCCACGGTTAAAATGATTTTAGGTAGCTGATGGACGAAGTAGATTCAATGCATGTTTTCTCATGTGGAGCCCGGTTAGCACAAACGATGCGTTTGTGTTTGGCGCTTGGAGATAACGCGTATGGAAGATAGGAGAACTAAGCCCCTGCAACCGATACCATGCTATCTTAGGATAAAACCCTCTCTTTCCTACCAATGTCTTAATATTTAAGAAATCTGTTCCTTGAAAAAAGCTGCTCCACTAGGAAGATGGCATACCGAAAGGATCAAGACTGTCCACTCAATAGGTAGGCCACAATATCGAAATTAATGGAAGACCGTTGGTATGAATAAACATACTGGTGTTGTTTATACAATGAGTGGATCTTTGTCATTTTGTACCTGCGTTATCTACAAAGGAGGTCCAAATTCTTTTACCGAACAGATTTAAGGTACATGTCAGATGTGGTAAGGAAACTAGGGTTGTATTCTAATTTAACATGCAGCTGGCTGTGTGGGCCCAGTTTATTGATACTCTCTCAGCAACAAACGGGAGATGGTACGGTGCACTGGACGACCGGGAACATGGTTGAGCCAACTCTAGGGTATCATACATGGCTGGTGATGTGTCAATCTGGTCTATTCATCTAGTGGAGCTTATCTTTCATAAACCACAAATTACATACAACCCAATCTATCATCTTTCTTTGATTATTGACTTCTTTTGTTTTGTACCATTAACCTGAAGACCAGCTATGATAAAAGTAGGATCAGTATAACTTTTTTTTTTTTTTTTTTGGGTGGGATAACAGTGTTTTTGTTTGAAACGTTTTCTACTCACATGAGGAGAAACAAGATAGATCGACGGTCCAATGTGGTAAGTTACCCTGCCACGTGCGCTGCTGAGAAAGGACGCAGATTGCATGCTCCCCCTGCAAGTAGGTGTTGCTAATGGTCCGTGCTCCCGGGGCCTACCATATCCAAGCTGTCTATCCATTATTCCAACTTATTTTATAACGCAGATCCAAATCTCAGCTGGCGTACACTATAGGAAACAGTGGTGATTGAGCGGTCACTACTAAAATTACTTTTAGAGTCAAATATTTTTTGGATCAAGGTGGTATATGTGTTTTCTCTGCATTGAGGCCTCTGTAGCCTCATCAACTGGTTAGAGGGAAAATAAACATTACAATAGCCCTATGAAATTTGAGCCGGGATCTTCTTTTGGGTGCCAAACAAAATAACTTTGTTTAGAGCCCTCTCAATGGTCCACATCATACTGCATGACAGCAATGTGATCAGGTTACATTGAAGACGTAACATGATTACAGACCTAGGTGATGAAGTAGAACAATAAAAAGGCTCCTAACAAGATTTTACAGTTTGGCAGCCAATATAGGGTCTGGATTCATGAAAATTTTAATAGTGGGTTCAATCACCCCTATTTCCTTGTGGTGTGGTCCAATTAAGATTTGAATTTGCCTTGGTGTTTAATCATGTCTTAGAAATATGATTTGGAAAATGGATAGACCGACTGAATAAAACAAAATATAATCGTGGGCCCAACGGGGTCAGTGTGCAATCCGCGTCCGCTGAGAGATTGCCGTCACAATTTCTGTTTCTGACGTAGCTGTGCTGACGTCCTAATATTCCTCTGGATGACGCCATGGCGATGCGTGTCGGCCCGTCCGCGGAATCCAAATTGAGAAATGTAGTGCCAGTAGTGCCAGAAAAATCGTAAAGCCATCTTTCCATGGCACACGTGCCAAGCATAATAGTTGTTCTATTCCGTCCATCTAGTAGTCCATCCATCAAATGGAAGAGGGTGCAAAATACACTTAGATCAGAAGATCCTATGTATTTTATCAGCGTCCATCAAATAGACGGTAGAAAACAGAGATCATTAATGGTCGACATTTGGTGCGGGGAGGGTAAAGAAAAGCGATGGCTAGAATTATCTTGTAGATGCAATTCTTGAAAGATGAGCCATCCATGATAAGGCTCCCTAGATGGCCAGGCATGATTGACATATCACGCTATGCCAGTACTGTGTAGAGATTTAGCTGCCATGCTTCGGTTCTACCATATCATATCATCTCCCTTAAGAATGCTGACCTGTGTCTCCAATACGGGTGTCAATGGGCCAGGCGCGGGCCTAAAAAATCAGAACTTTACATGGGCCCGGACCGATGGCCTGGCTTGATATAGTGCAAAATCCGGGCCAACACCTATCAAGCCCGGACCATTAACAACCTGGTCTCCAATGTTGAAGGGAAAAGGATTACGCATAGGGGTGGGTGTAAATGAACCCAACCGAACTTAATACCACTGTGTTTGGTTTGAGTTTGATAACTCAAGTTTGAGTTTGAGTTTGGTTTGTTTACTAATCAAACGAACTCAAAGGAGCTTTAATCCTTGTTTCAATGACGATATCCTCTCTTAAGTGAACGATTTGAGTGACGATATCCTCGTTTCAACACTGAGGTCATGGTATCAATTCCCACAGCGGGGGTGGCTAACATTGTGATGTAAATAACAGGGGTGGGTGTGCGTACTAACAATGGGGTGTGTGAACTAACCCATTAAAAAAAAAAAAAATCAAACGAACTCAAACGAGCTTTAATCGAACCGAACTCAAACCGTTCAGAAATAGTTTGGAATTCATTAACCACCCCTATATGCAACATTTTAAATGCATGTGTAAATGAGATGTTGCACCTTCAAAATTCATTGTAGGTTGGATGGCATGGTATGGTCCACTTGAGGTTTGGATAGGCTTATTGTGGGGCGCACCTTGCAACATATATTCCATATCCAAAAAAGTCAAGACGGTGAGGCTTTTACTATGGGGCCCACCTTGATGCATATATTCCATATCCACTCCGTTCATACATTTCATCAAATCATTTCATGGCAAGAGCTAAAAAATGAAGCAGATCCAAATCTCGGGTGGACCATATCATAGGAAATAATGCTTTTTTAGCTATAAACGAACCCTATCGAGCCTAATCGAACCGAACTCATGCCTGTTTGAGTTTGGTTTGATTACTAATCGAACCTAAAAACAAAATTTGAGTTTGGTTTGTTTACTAATCAAACGAACTCAAACGAGCTTTAATCGAACTGAACTCAAACTGTTCACGAATAGTTTGGCTCATTAACCACCCCTAATTACGACATCTTCCAGGTGTACCAGAATCCTCTGCAACCGGATGCGATTGGGGACCACCCCTATACCTAACTCTAACTCATAACGGAAAGGGACTCTGAGGGACCACTGTGATGTATAGGTTTTATCCACACCTTCTATCCATTTTTCATATCATTTTAGGATGCAGGCTAAAAAATGAGGTAGATCTAATGCTCAAGTGGACCACACCATTGAAAGCAGTGATGATAATGACACTCACTGTTGAAATCTTCCTAGAGCTTACTGTGGTGGTTGATTGCCACCGAACCTGATGATAAGGTCAAATAGATCTGGATGAAGGGAAAACACAAATATCAGCTTGGTCCAAAACTTCTGTGGCCCTAAAAAATTTTCAACTATAAGTGAGGATCCACTTGAGCCTTAAAATGAACTCAATTTTAAGCCTTTATTGTAAAATAATATGAAAAATGGATGGAAAGTGTGGATAAAACCCACATATCATAGTGCCCCCTAGCTAAGCCCCCTTGTTCCTAGCTAAGGATGGGCGGGGTAGTACCTAATTCACATCCGCAGCAACTCCCGTAAACACCCGAACTTTCTATGACTCACCATCCGAACCATGTAAAATCTACTCTTCCCATGAGGTTCTACCCTTTATTTCGAGGGGACAAGAAACTCTAAAGCTTAGGTGGACCAAAAGGAAGAGATGGGATGCCACCCACATGTATGTTGTCTCTACAATAGTGGGTATCTTTCATCAAGCCTAGAAATCAATTCTAACTCATCGGGATGAAGAGAGGATATAAAAATTAGCATCATTAAAAACTAGGTGGTTCACACCACCTAAACTTGTTTTAGGAGCATATTATATTGTTTAATATAGCCTATATACACCTCGATCCATAGGTCAAGTGGCAGACTGGGTGAAGATAACTTCATTTCAACACTAAGGTCTTGGTATCGATTCCCAAGTGGGAGTGTAAAACTAGAATTACAGAATTAAAAGGATCGTGCTATGCATTGAGTATGGGGATTAATATAATTAAATTGCACCTTATACCCTGAGAGAAGCATCAGGATGGGGACCCAACCCTGCATGAATTTAGCATTACTAGTTCCACTAAAACACTGTGTGTAACACAGCTATAGTGCACCACCCCTACATGATTTTAGATTAATCACAACTTTAGTGCATGATAAGTACTTAATATTGTATAATTAACCATGGTTGTTAAGGTCATTATCATTGTTTTTTCAGTTAATTATCCCTCATTAGGTGAATTTTCAATGTTCAGGTAATTAGGAAAAGTTAGACAAGATCCGAGGCAATCAAGATGATTTAGTGCCCAAAAGTAATCAAGGTCTAGTGTGTGGCAATTCTGAGGGAAATCGGGCTGTGAAGATCGAAGATTGGACAATACTCTATGATGGATCCAAAGTCTCAAAGGACCTTATCAAAGCCATGCATTTTGGAGGTCCATGCTATGATGATTGTGATCAAGAATGGATGATCATGCTTGGATGGTCATGATTGGATGTCCACATGAGGGACCAACTGTGCATCAATGCAGGCCACACTTTCATGACCATTGGATCAATGGCCCTGATGGTTTAGCATTGTGGAGCCATCTCCATCTCAAATGTGCAGTAAGCTTCAACACCTCCAGCAACTTTCAGTGGACAACAACTCCTCATCATCACCGTCCAAGCTGCCTCATCAATCTCCACCAACCATCCTTCATATACAGTAACAATATTGGATGGCCTCCGACCACACGTGGGTTCATCCAGATTGCCCAACTGTCCAATAGTTGATCATCCACCATCACATAACTCGTACAACAGCAGGAATTGCAATCTTCATCATCCAGCCAGGTGGGCCACACTTCATCTCAACATATGCAATCTACCTCCTGTCGACACATGACCCCATCCATCCAATTCAACAACCATGCATCCATCAGCCGTCCATCACGAGAGAGATGGGCCCCATTTCAACGTTCAGCATCTGGACCGTCCACTCCCTGCAACATCATCCATCCTCTTCACTACTTCCAGCCCACACGTGCATCCAGCAGAGGCAGCGTCCGTCCATCAGATGGATCACCTTCAGTAGCACGTGCCAGCAGCACGTTAGTCTATTAGAATCATCCAACAAGGTGGACCGACCACCAGCTTTTGCATGTGGAGCAACCATCTCAACCGTCCAAGGACCCCACCTGTTGGAAGTACAACAACGTCAAGCTGATGGAGATTTCATCTCCACCGTCTACACAAGCAAGACTGTGCTTCAGGTGACCATCAGCAGCAAACCATCCAATTTGCAGGGGCATCTTCACTGTTCATCAGCACAGCCGTCCATCCATCAAACGTGATAATGGATTAGCATGCAATCTACCGTCCAGCAGAGAAGGACCCCACCTGTTGCACGTGCAGCAACTCCATCTTCAATGTCCAGCTGATGAAAGCCATCAACGGCAAGCATCAAGTGGACCGTCCATTTCCAATTGTTGGACGTCCACATCCAGCCGTCTATCAGGTGGATCATCCACCTTCACATGTGCATCAACACCCAGCAGAGGCAACAGCCGTTCATCCGTCCAGCTGATCCCACATCCAACCGTCCAGCGTGTAGCAGCTGACGTTGCAACAACTAGCTCCAATCTCCACCGTCCAACACTTCCAACAACTATGGACCCACCTTCATCAAACTATCCAACTGAACAACATCTGGACCGTACACCAGCAGAACCGTCCAATAAGGTGGATCGTCCACCAAAGGAGATCATCTACCATCCATCAGCACACGTGTGCTGCATCTGAACAGCCTGGCAGCAATCAACGGCCAGAGTCCTCACGTGTGGAGCTAGCATATGCTCCTTCATCATGGCCAAGAGTAGACAACAACTGCAGATGGAGGCATCATCACCATCCATCAGCACCGTCCATCATCTGGAAGCACCCCACCTTCAATTGAGGGTCCAGATTGTCCAAATTCTCCATGTGGACCCAGTAAACTCACGTAGTTACCTTCCATCCTTGGGCCAAGCAAATGCTCTCTTCACCTCTTCCATCCATGAGCTCCAACCAAAAAGAAAAGTTTGCTCTGGGCATTCCAAGCCTAACTCCTAACCCAAACCTAAAAAGTAAAACTATTGGCTTGGAAGTGCCACCTCATCATCCAAGCCTAACTCCATTCCCAAACCTAAAGAAACTTTTGGTTTAGGCTTGGAGTGCCACCTAGGCTTGGAGTGCCACATAAGCTTCTCAAGAGGCTATAAAAGTAGCTCTCCTCTCACCCATTTGAATCATCCCTCAAATCCCATTCTCTATAACTCCTCTCTTCTTTAGTTTTCTTTCTTTCTTTCTTTTGTAGTGTAGAGTAGTTTTTCCTTTTCTAGAAGTTTTAGTCTTCCATTGTAGCATGGTTAACTAAACTCCTAGCTAAGGCTAGGGGTGAAGCCTTTGAAGAAATTCGCAAGCTTTGGTTCTTTTGGTTCAACAGTTGTGCTTGAATGTTGGAGTTCTCTTTGGTTGATTGGTTTGGTTATCCACCTTAGCAGACACTATTGTTATGTAAGCCCCTTGATCCATCTTCGACTCTGGGCACGTTGGATGCTTAGGATCCCTTGCACACCAATTAGCTAGTTCATGATCGATAAAGTCTCTTGATCCATCGTCAATTCCGGGCACAATGGATGTTTTGGATTCCCTATGGTCATCGAGCTAGTGTAGGTAAAGTCATCGATCTGTAAAATCCCATGATCCATTGTAGACTCCGAGCACATTGGATGCTTTGGATTCCCTACGATCGATAGGCGAGATCTTAATGGTTGGATCGGTCAATCAAAGCCTCCTATCTTGTAAGTATGCATTTGATCGTATGATTTGTGAGCTTATTGATTAACTTTTTGGCAAGGTAGTTAATCTATATAATTCCTTGATCCATTGTCGACTCCGGGCATAGTGGATGCTTGAAATTCCCTGCAATCAACTAACGAGTGCTTCATGGTCAAATTAATTGGTTCAAATCACTATCTCTTTATGAAATATGCAAGTGGTTTAACCGTTTCATCTTCCAATTGAAAGGAATCTTTATTCAATTCCAGTTGAGTTATAGTTGGACCAATGAATCAAACCTTGTGGATAAATCAAAGGTGGATCTCTAATGCCTTAGCCCCTTTTCAATTTTTGTCTTTCACCACACACAATTTGCTCCACTCTCGTGGATAAACCAAATTTCATCTCTCACACCTAAACTAATTCCTCTAAGTGTTCTTAACCTCAATCCCTGTGGTTCGACCTCGGTCTCACCGAGTATTTTACTACTTTGCCACCTGTACTTGGGTGTGCAATCTTCGGATTGTAGCAGTGGGGTCCACTAGTATGCCCTACCATCATATCCAACCTTTAGTGAGATTCGGAACGTTGATTAATTAGGCTCACTTTATAAAATTCATACATTCTCTCACTTGGGCTATATTGATCAATGTCAAGGTTTTAATTTTGAAAACAATTTATAAATGTGTTTTAATTTTAAAAAACATTTGAATGGTTAAACAATGCAAATGTTGGATAATATGGGCAATGCTACTACAATTTGATCCATCATAACTACTAGTATAGGATCGTGGTAGCCATCATTATATTAGATCAGGGATAAGGAAATGTGATATGAGGATTATACATGTAGTGTGATTATATGTGCATATCCTCAAGAGGTCAATGAACTTTGAAATGACTCCAACGAGATAAGACCTTAGTTCCGCTTACTTAAAATAAATTATGCATACTTAAGGAGAATCAAAATAAACTTTATATCAGAATCGTCAAGACTTTGTGAATGGGATTTCTATACATGTTTGTACAAAATAGACCACAGACTTAACTCTCACTAACTAAATACATCTGTGGGATCGATAACCCCATAGATGTCTCATGCTCCTACAATAACATGATAGGGAGCTCTTTATTGAGTGGATCCATAATCATCTGCTTAGTACCAATAAATTCCACATACATTAGATGATTCTGAAATATTTCTCTCACAACAAGATACTTGATGTTCATATGTCTCGACCTGGATTAACACTTGTTGTTACTTAATAAGGAAATCATAGATGAGCTATCACAAAAGATTCTCAATGATTTCGAGATATGCTCCAATACCCACAAATCCGAGAAGAAACGTTATAACTATAATGGCTGATTTGATCATTTATGACAAACAATGAACTCAACTTCTAAGATTGTCATCAACTTTATCACGCTCTTTCATCAGACAACTCTACCAACCATCATAAAGATGTAGCCTAAGGTGAACTTCTTATATCAACACATATGCGTTTGAGTATCCAACCAACTCCATATGGTTTGACCTTTTATATGTGAGTCTGAAGTCCTTTATCCTTTGCAGGTAGCACAACACCTTCACAGCTATTCAATGTTGCATTCCCGGATTAGAGAGATATTTACCTAACATTCCAACTACAAAAATAATGTCCGGATGCGTACAGACTTAAGCATATATGATGCTCCCTACTACTGACGTGTACGAAAAATCCTTCATACGATTCTTTTTCCAAATCATTTTTAGAATACTGGAATTCGCCGAATTTATCACCCTTTACAATGGACGATTGTCTAGGAGCACAATTTTGCATAACATACTTTTCGAGTACCCTATCATTATAGGCCCTCTATGACAGGCTAGGCAGTCTGTGTGATCTGTCACGGCATATCTCAATGCCGATGACATAAGAAGCATCACCAAGATCCTTCATCTCAAACCTTTGAGATAAGAATTTATTAATGTCGCTCACCATCCTAATTATGTCACTGCCAATCAATAGAATGTCATCAATATACAAAACTAATATAACAAACTTACTCCCACTAATCTTAACGTAAATACACTCATCTGTAATGTTTTCTACAAAACCGTATGCGGAAATCACTTTATGAAATTTTAGGCACCACTGTCGTGACGACTGTTTCAACCCATAAATGGATATTTTCATACCCTTAGGTATATGTTACACGTAATAAGGAAATTAGGATTGTATTCTAAGTTAACATGTAGCTAGCTGTGTGTGCCCAGTTTATGAATACTCTCTCAGCATCAAATGGAGATCGTATAGTATAGTTGGAAGATTAGAAACATAGTTGAGCCATCTCTAAACATCACACGTGGCGGGTGATGTGTCAATCTAGTCTATTCATCTAGTGGAGCCTGTCATAGATGGCTTATCTTTCATAAACCATAAACTATAGCAACCCAATCTATCAACTTTCTTTGATTCTTGACTTCTTTTGTTTTGTACCATTAATCTAAAGACCATAAATCATAAAAGTATGATCGGTATAACTATGTTTTTGTTTGAACTGCTTTCTACTCACACAAGGAGAAACAAGATGGAAGGTCCAATGTGATAAGTTACCCTACCACGTGTGCCGCTAAGAAAGGACACAGATTGTATGCTCACCTTGCAAGTAGGTGTCACTAATTGTCCATACTCCATGGGCCCTATTGTCATTGGAAACTGAATAACTGATGAGGTGGCTTAACGTCCACCTTGGATGGATGGATGCCATTGATCTCCTGCAGAAGGATCGTCTAGATCTGGATGAGAAGTCCTACAAAACACATGAAAAGTTAGGGGGTGGCTGGAGTCCAACCGTTAGCCCTCTAATGCCTAAGTCAGATGAGTCTGAAGGAGATAGCGAGGTTAATTGCAAGGCAAATTTATGCATACCCTAAGTTAAGAGTGAACCCCTTTGTTTATAAGTGATCGGAGAGCATTCATGGGCCATGATCACTGTTGCGATCGTGGGGCAATGCCCGTTAAGGGCGGCGTGATTCTCGGAGACGTAGATCACGATGGTAACGTTTAGAGACATGTCTGCCTTTCCTAGACTCGTCTCTGGATTCTCGCCTGCCTTCATAGCGGTTGGGACCCAGGTCAATCCGATAGTGGTGTGGGCCGAGGCCGAGCTCTCGGCTCGTTGGCCATGTCAGTAGAGCAACTGAGTTCAGGTTGGTTTGATGTATCTAAAATGTCCTTCGTAAAGTCCGACTTGTCGTCGGATCAGTACAGGTCCTTGACTCTCTTCCTATTATGGTTGACTGTCATGCAGTCGACATCAATGTGTGAGTATGAGGACCTTTATCCAAGCCTATGGGCCCATGGGCTTTCCTTGGACCTGAGGTCAGCTTGGATTTTCCCATAACAGTAGCCCCCTGCTCTCAAGCTTAACTTGCTTGGCACAAGAGCAAAGCTGAGTAGAACTTAAGGAGAATAATTGATCTCAGCACTCTTCAGTTTTCCACTGTCGCCATCATTGGTTGAATGTGTGGGAAAGTCCCATTTAATGCATCGGTTCGAATTTTGAAGCGTTGTCATGATGGTCATACGGCACGACAGCTTTTTGGCAGTTTAGACGAATAGGAGAGCGACTCATCGTGGAGGCGTGACGGAGAAGACATTAGTTGTCAGGTCGGCCAATCAGAAGGCGACATGTGGTGAAGCAGGTCGACTATCGCGTTGAATCGTATTTCAAGACCGCCTTGTTGTGACACATGGCGCCAGAACGAGCTCGGTGTTGGCACGCATATGGGTATAAATAGGGAACTTAAAGAGAATTTATAGATTTTCTCTCCTCTTGCTTGATTTCCTTCCTTCGCTGCCCCTATTGCGATTGCCTCCGGACCTTTTGCCAAGCTTCAATCTCGCACTTCCATCCTTCTTTTCCCGTTTCGAAACTAAATTTGGTACATCCTTTTCCTTCTGGCCCACTTGTCTTGGGGTCCTTCACTGTCCTTCATTGTTTAAGCTTCCTTAATTTCTTTGTTTTTCTTTCTTCCTTGAGTTGAGTCATGTTGGATTTAGATGGTGCCAGTGATGCCTCCCGGACAAAATCTGTCTGGTGTGAATCATGAAATTGCGGTTTTACTGCTTGTAGAGATACTTGGAGATATACCTAATGTCCTAGAGGGGGGGTGAATAGGACTTTTTGAATTTCCAAATACAATTTAAAAATAATCAAGTCAATCTTATCAACCAAGATTATCACAATAACATTCAAGGCAATTATATGATGAATTTGTAAGTAAAGACTATCATAAGCATTTCATCAAACAGTTAGCATTCATGATTGACTAAACCATTCAACACATAACAATCATTCAATCTCACAATGCACAACGATTTATAGTGGTTCGGTTTCCTTACTCCACTCCCTGTTCACGATCTCAACCTATGAGACCACCGGATTTCACTATAGTCGTGGTTTTAAATCAGGTTAACCATCAACCTTAACATCCTTTGATCTAGGACCGCGTTTACCATCCGCCGATGGCCCAATCCAAGGACTTGACGAGTTTGGATCTCAAACTCTCACCAATCCTAATCCAAGGACGGTCACGTACACTCCCGCCGGAGTTTCCTAATCCAGGGAATAGTGATTCAATAAATGGACTCTCAAATACTAGACATACTTAGACGATTGAGCCCCGATTCAATGCCTTTGATGAGTAGCTTCAGCTCCACGTGCTTCAGCTTCTCTTTGTGCTCCCAAGATCAGCTACCGATGCAAATGATGTGTGTATGATTATGCCAGGTAGTTGGGAGAGAGATGGTCAAGTTCCTCTTGCCTATTTAATGTAATGGTTATGAGGGAACTGCCAAACTTCAGCATTCAATGGCTATAAACGACCTCATAAAGATATTTCAAAGGTAGGTCAGCCATGAATGTAGATCTTGAGTTCATACTTCAAACCGAGCTTTGAATACTCAATGACAAGCCATTAATGGCTAGGTTTGAATGATGAACTCAAGGGAGTTAAGAGCAAGGAGGGTAGGAGGATATGAGTAAAGACTCTCTCTCTTAGCTCTTAATGGGTGTTGAATGCATACCAAGAAAGACCACAAGATATGGCTATATAAAGCCCCAAATGATGGCCCCAACGGATAAAAAACGGTCACATCTGACCTGCCAGAGAGAAGTCTCAACCGGTCGGACAGACTGGTCATAATTCAAAATGTTAAACCTCATCTGGGTCTGTCCGACCGGTCAAGACCGGTCGGCTGACCTTGCTGGAGTTACTGAAACATGTGGCCCGACCGGTCGGCTGCCTATCTGGTAAAATTAGCACAGCTGTTGGATACATTTGAACTGCTGGCCGACCGGTCAAGACAGGTCGGCAGTCTAGCTGAAATTCTCATAGCAAGGTCACTGACCTCTTTTGATGAACCTGGCCGACCGGTCAAGACCGGTCTATTGTCTTGGCAGCTCACATGCAGAGTTGCTGCTGGTCAGATCTGATGTGCTGCCTGACCGGTCAAGACCGGTCGGCTGTCTTGCCTCATTCACTACAGCAAGGTTGCTGTTCTAATTGTACTGATGGACCGACCGGTCAAGGCCGGTCGGTTGCCCATACAGCAAGACATGCTATATCATGACAAGGCTGCTGGAAAGATGGAAGGGTCAGCCCGACCGGTCATGACCGGTAGGCTGCCTTAAAGGTTTTGTAACACAGCATCATTACCCTTCAATGGACCGTCTGACTAGTCCAGACTGGTCGACAGCCTTATAATCATGGCATCTCAGCTGGATATTCAGCATGAGTTGATGGTGCATGGAGTCCAATGATTGGACAATGTTTTCATTACGATATTAGCACCTAGCCATGGAAAAACAAGTCTGATCAACTTGCGCTAGGGTCGAGAAGGAATGGGATAAGTTAAGTCGGTAATTACGCCATTCATTGATGTTTTGGGTTTCCTAAGGTCGATCTATATGCAACTTACCTGAGATCTTGTTTCGACTTGAGCTTGAGTAATGGAAGAAGCATAGTCTTCAAGTCTTGAGCTTCAAATCTTCGACTGGGGCTCACACGACAAAACGTGAGCAATCAACACGTCAATTGACAAAATAAAGTGTACGAACAATCTCCCCCTTTGTCAATTGCGTGACAAAACATCTAACCTAGACAAATCATGACTTCCTTATCATGATTGACCCTTAAACAGAAACATACACCCAATTACATGTCTATACAGATATATAAAATGATCTTTACAAAAGGACATGAACAGACTCGATTATTTTCAAAATCTACCCCTCAATGCTTGCACCTACAAAGTCCTGCAAAAAGATATAATTGGACCTTCTAGGTGGGATGATTCTCCCCCTTTTTGTTAGTAATTGACAAGGGTTAGCCAGCAAAAAGATATGCCTAAGAAAGCTGCAAGGCTAGCGCCGAAAATATGTCAATCACATAAAACAGGGAAGAGATATAGAAATTGAAGCCCTTAGGAGATTTAAAGAACGAAACATGCTAGATATACAAGTAATCATGAAAGCATAGAGGGCTTATAGCCCAATCAACCAACCACCCCTCCAGATGTATATCCAGACACATAAAGAACACAAATCATAAGCTAAAAAGGGCAAATATGCCCGAACCATCCAACCTCCCATAAATATGCAATAAGGATCAAGAGCTCATGAAGAGAAAAAGATATGACTAGAG